>JAVLUX010000030.1:26127500-26727500 GCA_032164185.1 Moxostoma hubbsi | reverse complement strand
CTGTGAGGAGAGAAGGGGAAAAAGTGTCAGTTCAGGATGGGAGAAAATGACTCCTATTTTCCCGCTCTTCTTTTTTGCCTGAAGGCTTGTGGCTCTCTGAAACTATCTTAAAGACATGGTGCCAACAGCGGTGACAGGGCAGAGTTAGGGTGATTTCATGCCTGCTTCATTTGGGTCCGGTTAGATGCACCACCATCTGAATTCGGATTTGCTGAAAATGATTTCCTTTAAAATATTTAGCTAAGAGCGTGACTCATTTTTAGCCTAGCTGGGGATATTTGTGCTTACTGAAGCTAATATGAAAGACACTAAAGCGAGAATAGTCATAATATTTAGCATTGTTTAATCATCGGGATGAAATTTTGTCATCATTTACTCACCCTTATGTTGTTCCAAAACCATATGACTTTCTTCTGTGGAGCACAAAAGGAGATGTTTGGAAGAAGTTCACCCCAGTCACCATTTACTTTCATTGTATGGAAAAAAGATGCAACGAAAGTAAATGGTGACTGAGAATAACGTTCTGCCAAAATCTCCTTTTGTGTCAAATTAAGCCTGTCAAGTTTGGAACAACATGGGGATGAGTAAATGAAGACATAATTTTCATTTTTGCGTTAACTATCCCTTTAAATTCATGTAAGATCCTCGTACAAAATGTTATTAATGCAAGTATCTTGAGTAAGTGTGTTTAAAGCTGAAGTGTGTAATTTCTTCAATGTCTAAATACTTTTGTCTATTTATGTTTAATAAGCAGAGACGACTATAAATGCGACATTTGTTGGAGGACTTCCCTGAAATGTGTAAACACTATGTTTTGATAACAGTATCAAAACATTGCTGTGTTTGTTTGAAAATCCCTACCAGCCCGAAACAGCATTTCATTTTTGTTTTGTTTTCTAATCAACTATAGAGTGTTTGGAAACCTATTTTAAAAAAAACATAATTTTTCAATTCTGTTGTTGATACTATACACTTTCATCTTGTTTTCACAACATATTTGTAATCAGACAGCTAAAACAGTAAACAAATAATCAAATTATTTTGGATACACTAATGGTCTATCCAAAGCACATGAACCAGGTGTGAAAACCCTTTACAAGGCCCACACATTTTTTTTCTTTTTTTCCTCCAGTTTGTATAAGCAGCTAAGCATGTTTAGAAGTTTGTCAGTTTATTTGATCCCTCTCTAATCACCCAGATCTGATTAGCCCTTTTATCAAATAGATGTTTTATTGTTGCTGTGTGTGTGTGTGGTGTGGAGATGTATTTAAACACTCCTGCCACAGGATCTTAAGAGTAGGTTGGCCTAATGGAAGGGGATTGTGATATTTGAAAAGATTACAGTAATTCAGCCGGCTGTAATGGAGCCGGCTGTTTCCGGAGAGCTCTCCGCGATTTCGAAATGTCACAACAAAGAAAGGAGGAGATTCAGCAAATTTGTGCCTTAAATTGAAGGGCGGACAAAAACAGAGGAAGAAGAGAGTTTGTGCATGAGGGAAAGTAAGAAAGAAAGCATGAGCACAGTTTTCTCTACTTACATTTTTCTCTGACCTTGCCAAACAAAGTACAACACAGTGGAGGAATGATGTCATAAAGATTTTGTTTTGAAAACACATTATGATGTCACCAGGGGTGCATTAAGTTACCTCGGGGTCCATTTGCTAATTTTTCTTTAGGCACTCCTGCCAGTTGTCTGAAGGTTACAGGGCTTTCACTACTTATATGCTCACTTCCTGCAAACATCAACATGGGAGGATAGGGTAGCGGATACCGTGAATGACCCACCCCCACCCCCCCAATCCCCCCGGAAGTTGTTGGCCCCTGGGCTTCAGCGCATATAATCCTGTGCATTAATGCACTCCCTGATGTCAGTAAAGTCCTAAATGAATACTCGCCAAGCACAAAATACAAGTTTAAAATTGCTTTGGCGCTTAATCGTCATGTTACTGACCATTGGATGTAAGTATCTACAATGCATTAATGAGATTAAAAAAGAAAATTCTCATCATTTACTCACCCTCATGCCATCCCAGATGTGTATGACTTTCTTTCTTCTACAGAACACATATAAAGATTTTTAGATGATTATCACAGCTCTGTTCGTCCTCTTAAATGTTGATCTCTTTCTCACCACACCCATTATATTGCATTTAACAACTGGAGTCATATAGATTACTTTTATACTGACTTTATGTCCCTTTTGGACCTTCAAAGTTTTGGTCTCCATTCACTTGCACAGCTTAATTTGTGTTTTGCAGAAAGTCATACACATCTGAGATGGCATGAGGGTGAGTAAATGATGAGAATATTTTTGTTCTTGGGTGAACAATCCATTTAAGTTTTTATTTTCTCCATGTGGTAACATAAATCCTCACAATAAGCCAGCAAAGTAAAAATGTAAGTAACAAAATCACGATGCGGCTTCATGTTTTTGTTTGAAGTGCAGTTTCAAATAGAGTGACAATGACCTGCACTGTTTATCACTAATAAGCACAGAAAAAACTGCTAAATAATAAAGACAAAAAATAAAGCCATCCATCCATCCATCCATCCACCTTCAACAGCTTATCCGAAGTCGGGTCGCGGGGGCAGCAGCTCCAGCAGGGGGCCCCAAACTTCCCTCTCCCGAGCCACATTAACCAGCTCTGACTGGGGGACCCTGAGGCGTTCCCAGGCCAGTGTGGAGATGTAATCTCTCCACCTAGTCCTGGGTCTTCCCTTCCGCCTCCTCCCAGCTGGATCCTTACCAGATGCCCAAACCACCTCAACTGACTCCTTTCCACGCAAAGGAGCAGTGGGGCTCTACTCCGAGCTCCTCAGGGATGACTGAGCTCCTCACCCTATCTCTAAGGGAGAAGCCCGCCACTCTTCTGAGGAAGCGCATTTCGGCCGCTTGTACTCGCGACCTAGTTCTTTCGGTCATGATCCAGCCTTCATGACCATAGGTGAGGGTAGGAACAAAAACTGACCGGTAGATCGAGAGCTTTGCCTTCCGACTCAGCTCTCTTTTCGTGACAACGATGCGATAGAGCGAGTGCAATACCGCCCCCGCTGCCCCGATTCTCCGGCCAACCTCCCACTCCATTGTCCCCTCACTTGTGAACAAGACCCTGAGGTACTTGAACTCATTCACTTGGGGCAATACCTCCTTCCCTACCCGGAGTATGCACTCCATCGGTTTCCTGCTGAGAACCATGGCCTCAGATTTAGAGGTGCTAATCCTCATCCCAGCTGCTTCACACTCGACTGCCAAGCGTTCCAGTGAGAGCTGAAGGTCACGGACTGATGATGACATGAAGACCACATCATCTGCAAAAAGCAGCGATGAGATCCCCAGCCCACCGACCCGCACACCTTCCCCACCCGCCTCGATATCCTGTCCATGAATATCACAAACAGGATTGGTGACAAAGCGCAGCCCTGGTGGAGACCAACCCCCACATGGAACGAACTCGACTTCGTGCCGAGGACCCAGACACAGCTCTCGCTTTGGACATACAGGGATTGGATCGCCCTAAGAAGGGACCCCCCCCACCCCGTACTCCCGCAGCACCTCCCACAGTCTCTCCTGGGGGACCCGGTCATACGCCTTCTCCAGATCCACAAAAGATATCTAGACCGGATGGGCATACTCCCAGGCCCCCTCCAGGATCCTTGCGAGAGTAAAGATCTGGTCCGTCATTCCACGGCCAGGACGGAACCCGCATTGTTCCTCTTCAATCCAAGGTTCGGCAATCGGCCAAACCCTCCTCTCCAGCACCTTGGAGTAAACTTTACCAGGGAGGCTGAGAAGTGTGATACCCCTGTAGTTGGCACACGCTCTCTGATCCCCCTTTTTGAAGAGGGGAACCACCACTCCTTCTGCCACTCCTTAAAGCCTCTATATTTAATTACAAATTTTAATAAAATAATAATAAAAAAAAATACAATAAAAAATGAACAAACAAACCTACATATATATACTGTATATATATAGCCAGTATTAATTATTTATGGCTGGTAAATGTTTTTAATTTACTTCCCATTGACAGGTGTTGCAAAACGTTTATTCTGGACCCGGAATGTCATATATAAAAGCGCTTTAGATGAGATGGCAAAATGTGTACTGAAGATGCCAGACACATCTGTGTGTGTGGGAATGTTTTACTTTTGAAATGAAACCAGAGCAAAGCCCAGATTAAATGGTGGTTTCTAAGTCTTGATTTTTTCCATCTTTATGTGGTTACCAGAGTTCGCTCTGTAACAGGCTGTTGAAACAGACATTCTGTTTGGGAGGCATAAATAGCCTCTGACAGGCGTTCTTTTTTGTTGGCGAATATAGATTTCTGTGTCAGATGGAATAGCTGTAAGTGTATCAATAATGTACGGCAGCCCCAAGTCTCTGATGTAATTTAATTCAAGTTGCGATGAATTATGCCTCAGTGTTAAGCCGCTAGTTCTGGCGCCTCTGGGTAAAAGAGCAGGGGGTTGTTTTTTTTTTCTCTCTCTCTCTCTGCCTGGCCTCTCATGTCTGTTTTATCTGTGGGAACTGTACAAAAAAAGCCATACTGGGTGACCTCTGGAGCAGTGATGTAACAGGAGTTCACTGGGAGAGCTGTGATAACGTTTAAATATGTTGTAGTTGATTTGTAGTTGACCACACAAAAACACACGCACACACACACAGAGGGCCTGTAGAAGACAGCTTGAGGTTACAGTAACTCAGTTGTTATTTGAATCTGTTTAAATCTACATATTGACGACAGTTGCTTCCACTTTAAATTTAAATTAGAGTTTGATTCTCCTGTGTGTGTGACATGCTGCAAAAATCCCACTTTACGACCCTTTAGCATATGTTTGCAACTAGCACCATTTGTGTTGTAGATATGAATGATACAGTACCTCAAATTACAGAGCTTAACAAGTGCTATTTTCTATGCAATTGCATTTTTGTGTGGCGAAGAATAAAACAGGCAAAAAAAATAAAAGGTGGCATTAAATTCAAACCTAAGGACCAGAATATCATAGAGTTTTGGGGATGGGCACATTTGACCTACCACCCAGAACACCCCTGCAATGCCATAGCAACATGGTAAATAGCACCCAAAACAAGTTAGCAACTGCAGTGCAATGTCATGGCAAGCACCCATAACACCCTAGCATCAACCCAGCTAAATCAGAGAGCCCTTCGATTAAGGGGAGTCTACAAGCTTAGCATAAAGTAACATAGGCATTCTATGGTGGTGCTCTGGCAAGGAGACAAGAGACTGTTTTTTTTAATGGATGTATATGGAGGAGATGCTTGAGTGTGCTGACTAAACTGCTATTGTGAGAAAACAGCTCATTAATTTATAAATTAACCGCTAATCTTCAGCATGTTATGCACTAAATAATCCTTGTGGAATTAAATGAATAGTTCACCCAAAAATGAAAATTCTCTCATCGTTTACTCACCCTTATGCCATCCTAGATGTGTATGGCTTTCTTTCATCTGCTGAAGCTTTTTTAGAATAATTTCTCAGCTCTGTAGGTCCATACAATGCAAGTGAATGGGTGCCAAAATTCTAAGCACCAAAATCCACGTAAGGACAAAAAAAATACTCCAGACAACTCCAGTGGTTAAATCAGTGTCTTCTGAAGTGATATGAAAGGTGTGTACAGATCAATATTTAAGTTCTTTTTACTATAAATTCTCCTCCCTGTCCTCAGTCAATCTCCACTTCAGTTTTTTTACATTAAAGCGCTATGGAGGAAGTCAGACATCTCAAATGGTGAGAGAGACTGACGTTCTAACCAACACCTGACAAGGAAAACTACTAAAACAATGTGTCATGTGCTATCAATTATGCATATCTGTCATGCAGATTTTTTAATCCAGTGGTTCTCAACCTTTTGGACTCCATGGCCCCCCACTGTCCAAGATGAAAGGCCCCCCGAAACTAGACCTGTCTGATTAAAATAACTAATCATGGAAAATTTTGGAGTCTAGAAGTGTCAGAAAGAGTCTGTTTATAATTTGTAGGCATACATCAAATGTATGCCTACATCTTAAAGTCTTTTTTTAGCATTTTAATTAAATTGAATTATTTTAATATTTCTTATTTGAAATAAATTTTCTTGATGCACCCTTTGGAAGTGTTCTGAGGCCACCTAGTGTGTCCTGACTCACGCAGCTTATCACATGGCTCGTTGAGCGCGTGGTTATCACGGAGACATAGTGCGTGTGGAGGCCCATCTATACACGACTCCCACCGAGAGCGAACCACATTATAGCGATCACAAGGAGGTTACCCTGTGTGACTCTACCCTCCCTAGCAACCGGGCCAATTTGGTTGCTTAGGAGACCTGGCTGGAGTTACTCAGCACACCCTGGGTCTCGAACTCGCGAACTCCAGGTGTGATAGCCAGCGTCTTTTACCATTGAGCTGCCCAAGCCCCTGAGAAAAACTATTTTTCATCAGAAACTATGGCAACTACGCTAAGTTTTAGGTTCCCTCGCAATATGTAACGCGGGGTTATGATGGGCAAGGAGGAGGCGAGAACCGGCTTGTCAATATAAATAATATTTTAATGAAGAACTTAAAACAAAAGCATAAACAAACACATAGGACAACGGACATGTCCGTGATTAAGCTCTCTCTCTCGAAACCGTCGTCACCGGCCGCCTTTATCCCTCGCGCGCCCCATCAGTCCGATTGGGGACCGGGCGTGCAACATTCCAGCCCGGCCCGGCCCCCCTCCACTCCACACTCCTCCCGGCGTTACCTCAGGCCGGGGGCCACCGGCATGACGTACATCCCCGCCCCCTCTTTCCCTGGGGAGGGGCGTGCTTTACGACCTGTCTGCCAGCTGGTTATCCCCGCCTTCCTTGACCTGGGAGGAGACAGGAGGGGAAAACAACAACAAAAAATAGGCAAGGGAAAAGGCCAACACGGTGCGAAAGAGCAAGAGAGAGAGGAGAGAGAGAAAAGGCTCACTCACCGGTTCTCTGATGAACCATCGCGTGGTCCTCGAGCATTCCTTCACACTCTCCAGCGGACGACAGCCGCTCCTCTCCGGGCCAACCGGAGTCAACCTCCGACCCCCAGCGGACCGAACGCCCCTCCGCTTTCCTGGCGACGAGTGGAGGCAATCCTCAGCCCCTGGCAGCGGCCCTACCGCTCCGGGCAGTCGGGGAGTTTCTTCCCTCCTCCCCTCACGGACGGCGGTCTTCCCTCGACCCCTCTGCGTCTCTGGGGACGGCAGGGCACTCCTCCGCCCCCGGCAGCAGCTCCTTCGCTCCAGGCAGTCGGGGAATCCACTCCCCACTCGCCCCGCGGACGGCGGCCGTTTCCCGCATCCGGGCGGTCGGGCTACTCCGTCACCCGGCAGAAGGCAGCGGCGCTCCCCGGGGTGGACAGCAGTGTCGAGGACTCTGCGATGGGCATCCCTCCTCCCTCCCGGGTTTCGGCGGGGTTATGATGGGCAAGGCGGAGGCGAGAACCGGCTTGTCAATATATATAATATTTTAATGAAGAACTTAAAACAAAAGCATAAACAAACACATAGGACAACGGACATGTCCGTGATTAAGCTCTCTCTCTCGAACCGTCGTCACCGGCCGCCTTTATCCCTCGCGCGCCCCATCAGGCCGATTGGGGACCGGGCGTGCAACATTCCAGCCCGGCCCCGCCCCCCTCCACTCCACACAATAGTTTTGCATTCCCTAACAAAAGGTTTTGGTTTCCCACACGACAAGTCTAAGTTTTGCATTACCGTACAATTATTTTTTGTTCTCACGCAATAGCTTTATCTGTCCCTTACACAAATAAACTATGGCTTTAGTACAGTAACAATATTTGTATCATTGCATTTGTAGTAAAACCACAAGAAAAGCTAAATTATGGTAATAAAAATCATTCTGTCAAAAAAAGGAAAGAATGAAAAAGAAAGTACAAACGAAAGAAAGAAAGAACGAAAGGCAGACATAGTTACTACAGTTTTACTAGCAATACAATGGTTGGTTTGTGGTATGAATTATGGTATAATTTTTTTTTTTGCCCTTTAGAGAATTAACCATATCTTCACATTAGTAAACTGCAGTTACCATGCTGTTTGGTAGGAACCTTTTTAAAAAAACATTTGGTGCATGTTCCAAAAATTAACCATGGAGTTAATAGTAAAACTGTAGCAACCCATTTTTTTTTTTTTTTTTGGCAGATTTAATTTTATTACCAAAGTTTTGGTTTTCCTTTATTATTACTATGGTTTTACTACAAATATACTGGTTAAAATATAAATACTGTAGTAAAACCATGGTGATTTCTGTGGTTGGTAGTTTTACTACAAACAGTAATTGAACTGGTTACAGTAGTGAAACCAAGGATAATTTTTGTAAGGTATGGATAAAGATATTGTGAGGGAATCTAAAACTACAGCGAAGGCACGCAAAACTGCTTCAGAAAGTAAATACCCTCCCTGTTCTCTAAGGGGCTCCATGCTTATCCACAATCACAAGATAAAAAATATAGACTTGCATTTTCAGGATTAAATACACATAGCAAACCTAAGACTGAAATATACTAAAAGTTTGAATTGAGTTTGTATAATAGTCAATTGCAGAATTGTATTTCTTAGGGATAACAGTTTAAAATAAAACAGAACCAGAACGTTTGAGGAATATCAATATGATGCCTTTACGAATTACAAATGAATTGCAGAATTTTATTACTTGGGGTTGGGGCTTAAAAAAACTGAATGTTTGAGGAATATCAATACTGTACTGCCTTTCAATCACAATAAAAACTGTTTATACTCTATAGCATAAAAGCCACTTCCCTTGATCTGCTTTATTTGTTGACAGTCTGTAAAGTTCGATTCTTTACTTTAATGGTGAAAAGTGTTTCTCATGATCTATTGAGAGATGAAAAATGGATGTCTGAATGAGGGGGGTCCAGTCGATTTGCCTCTGTCTGGCTTCATGAATGATCTCCAGCACTACAGAGGGCAGAAATAAGACTGATTCCTCAAGCAGCCCACTTCAGATATATACTGCAGGCACAGAGAATGCCAACTCCATTATTGTGACAATCTCAGTGCGGCAGGACCCGTGCAAGTATCCCTGTTTCACAGGACACTGCCCGTTTAGAATGCATATTTATTTATTGAGTTTGGCTAAGTTCTTTTCATGTTGGGCATTATGTGATCCCAAAGTCTTGCGCGAGACAGGCAGGTGGCCTGGCGTTTTGCAATTCTGCAGTTCTAATGGTAGAATAGAGAGTGAATGAATCAGCCTTCTGATACTTTTTTCTTGCTTCAAAAGAAGCAAATCTGCTTTAAGGAGCAAAATTTAAATGTGAGGTGTTTAGTGGTTATTGTGATTTATTGATTTTTATTGTCTCCCACACATGTTCTGACTGTTGTTATTGCACTGTGATGGATTTATATAGCAAACAATTGTCAGACTGTTAACTCCACTTTATGAAATATTGCCTTATATCAAGGTGTGTTAGCAGTAAGCCGTATAGTGGTTCTCATTCACTAATAATTGTGTACAAATATGAATGCATGCCTATACACTGTATATATATATATATATATATATAGATAGATAGATATATATAGATATGTGTATATATATATATATATATATATATATATATATATATATATATATATATATATATATATATACACATATCTATATATATCTATCTATCTATCTATCTATCTATATATATATATATATATATATATATATATATATATATCTATATATATATATATATATATATATATATACAAACACAGATATATATATATATATATATAATGTATATATACACATACATACATACATACATATATGTGTATATATATTTACACACACACACACACACACAACAGTTAGTTCCGGTCCTCAAATCTGATTGGACAAGAGACGTTCTATGAATACAGATGGTCTCACACCATCAGCACTCAGACGCTTCAGTGTGTGTGTATCGCTCCACTTGTGTTCATGTCATTCTTGTCTAAAGTGTAAGAGCAGTGCAGATGTGTTAAGAGCCATCTGTCTCTTTACATTTAATTTTGTGAAATTACATATTTTAGCCAGCAGGTGGAGACTATTTTTGTGTGTAATATGAGCCAGTTGGTGATCTGAAGTGAGTCAGCATAACTCAGTGTTTACATTCAACAACACTCTGTGATCGCTCGTATTACTACTATAATAATAAAACTAGGAAATAGCTTTAAACGGCTTTAAACGAACAACTTCAGCATTAAGGCTTATCACAGCTGATAGACACAACAGATGGATTAATTACACAAACTCAAGGTGCAGTTTCCACATTGGAGAGAAAATACTGTTCAAAATAGTGGAGGATGAATTGCGATTTCTATAGTGAATGACTCGTGAAATTAGGGGAAATACTCCTGCTCAGATGACTGTTTTTCCTCTGAGAAAATAGGATGAATTTCACCAAAATGAAATTATCTTCAGAAAGCTGACTAACAGACTATAGCATCATCAACATGTGATTGCACACACTGCATCTCTCTCTCTCTCTCTCTCTCTCTCTCTCTCTCACACACACACACACACACACACACACACACACACATACATTCTTGTTTCTCCAATAACATGCCATGATACTAGTAGTTCTAAAGTAATGTTTTTGAAAGGCTTGGATGCATCATTTGTTCTGAATCAGCAATGGCAGATTCTGATAGGTTGAGTAAGAAAGTAGTTCCATGCAAAAATGGGTTTTTATGACAATACTCAGTTTTGCCTATTTTATTTACTTGTTCATTGAACTGTTGTATTTAAGCAATACCACACTCGCAATCCTGCTATATGGCCCTAAATCAGCCCCTCTGTGATTACCTATGGCCTCGTGCCCTTGGCCGAATCACAGCAGTGCTGATGTAGGGCCATATCACACTCTTGCTGTATATATATTCACAGGTCTGTGAATGAGAACCAGTATGTTTAAAAATAGTTCCCTCTTTGGAACGACTCTCCTTTCAAAGTCAAAACATGTGGCTGAAGTTTTTGTGTTAGTGACGTCTTTTGTCACAAGGTCAGGGCGTCAGATTAGTAGATTGGATCTAATCTATCCCGAACCAGCCGGCTAATAAGCCGTGTGTGTGTTCTCTGGAGCAGATCGATCCTGTCTCACACCTCTTGCCTTCTCACACCGGCTCTGCTGAGGACACCGACACTAATGGCCACATTTGCTCCTGCCCACCGGTACCGTGTTCCTGCTCATGATTTTCCGACAATTAGCAAGACGAGTGGATGCACCCTGTTCTCATCTCTGCCGTCATCCTCTCACTTAACTTGCTGTTTGGGTTGAATGATGGATGTGAGATATAATGGAGTTTTTAACCTCAAGTACAGTACACACATAAACAAACATAAAGTCTCCGTTGGACTCTGTGTGGCAATGTGTGGTCAAATAGGTGGCATGATGAATTTGACAAATATATTGTAGGTAACAATAACACATTTGGTAACACTTTATTAAAAGTTTTATTCATTAGGACTAGACAGAATTTGTTTCCACTTTTTTGACTGTGATGAGTGCTGGAAAAAAAATCTGTGGAATTAAGTGGAAATTTAAATATTAAAGCGTTAAACGGAGTTAAATCAATATAGGCTACACTTATTTGCCTGTGAAAGGGAATGTTGAATTTGGAATACTACAGAAATATGCAGAGCAGTCTGTGGAATTCTGCTGGCACAAATTGCATGCAGGCCTATAACAAACATTTGAACACGATTTTAATGTTTAATAAATTTTATTAGTATTCTGTGATGACAATTATGGTGATGGAAATGACATTTGAATCTTTTCTGAAATAAAATGGTCAACTCCTTTGCCTTGCCAAGGCTACTTTCATTGCCAACATTTAATTTATACTAAATACACACAATTAAATAATATTTTCACACTTTTTGAATAATTTGACAAAATATAGCTTGATTGGAAACAACACCATATAAAATGTTCTGCTCACAGATAATATTTACCTTGATTTGTCTTTGATGTTTTCACTTACACTTAGATTCACTTAGTGGACTTGTTAAACTAGTACACTAACTTTTAGAGAAACATTGTTTGGTGTGGTGGATATGTTGCAACAACTGTTGATAGAAATTATTTCTCCACAAAAATGTGTTAATGTTTATTTAAATCTTGTTTAATCATTTGAATTCATACATTTAATAATCTGTATGTATATAATGGATTTCAATTGTCTTCGAGCCAGACTTTCAATATTAAGCTAAAACCGTATAATTTGTATATAAAAAGCATTTGAAAAGTATCAAGAAGGCCTGGTAATTAGATTTTTTTCATCGACTAAAGTAACTTTCAGACACCATTTTGATAAAAGTCAACCCCCTGGGACATGAAATTGCCTGAAGTTGAAGAAAAACAAATATATAAATAAGTTAATCTACATTCAAATATGAGCTTCACTTTTCATATGAAAAGTTTGATTACATTTCTTAATTTTTTAATGTGTATTAATGATCTCATGCATACAGTATATAATGTATATATTACTTACATGCATGTTTGATCATTTTATTTATGAAATTTATAAAGTGTTCCCATGGAAATTTGTACTTCTTTTTTTTAATAGAGCTTTTACAACCTTTATATTGAGAGGAGAGTAGAGAACGGACAGGAAATCCCTCCCGGTCCAATGAAGAGACAACCACTTGCCCACCCTAAAGATCAAAATGCCCCTAAAAGATTGCATTTTAGTACTGGCCCTGAAAGGAATCATGAAATGCTGCGAGCCAGATTCAAACTCCCATTCCCTGCATGAGTCTCTGATCTTTTTCACTGGATTCTGTTACATATATTAATCAAGTTTCACACGAATGCCTAAATATCAAATGTAGAGATGCATTAGCGCATCGTTTTTAGGAGGTTCCTCAGTTGGACTTTGTTTTAAAGGCAGTGTCCTGATTTTGCCTATACTTCATTAGGTCCAAAAGTGAGAACATTCACCCATCAACGGTTCTCCCTCCTGTCCTTTCCTCCTCTCTCTCGTCTTCTCCTCCTCTTTCCTCCCCTGTACTGGCATGATAACAGAGCCGTCCTGCGCTCTCAGGTCATTAGCCACAGGCTCTCGTATTTTCATTAACGATGGACGGGAGCTCATCATTGGCCTACCTCGACTGACGAGGGTAATTAGGTAAGTAATAATGTGGAGCCGCAGTCATGGCTCTTAAATGCCCATTGATGACAGTCAGATCGGAAGCTGGGCTTTCCTCGCCTATTAGCAACACAGAGATTGCAGGCATCATCGCTGAAACCACAAACTGACATAATTACATGCATCACACTCACACACACGCACACTCTCCTTCTCTCTCTCTCCCCCCAACACACACACTTTTTAGTGCCAGTGGTTAATGGAGGCATGTTGTATTTGGAGAAGTCCTGTGGCTCTTTATGAGTGCTTGTTGGTTTATGTGCTCATTTTTTGAAACAAGACATCGATGTTTGTGTTGTGATGTGTGGAGTTTGTTTGCTCACTTATGGCGTGAAAATGAAATGTTCTTTTAATGCTTCCGTTGACATATAAGGTCACTTGGGAAAATGGAGGTGTTATCTTTAACAGATATCTGGATTTCCTTTATCTTTATGTGCTGAAATTCAAGGATATTATCTCTCATTGTTAACATCAAGGACAACATACTGTCATGCAGTCACTTTGCTTGATGTGTTATATTCAGAGTGAATTAATTAATTTGGAAAACTAATTATATTACTATTATATATGCCAGATATTTGAAGGTATTAGATTTTAATTGGGGAGTCGTTATCATTAGCTCAAACATTTCACATATGTGTCTGGGATTTTTGTATTTGAGAGCTGATGTGTTATAACACTCCAAAATATGGATATTTAAAAATTTTAATAACTAATAGATATTCAGATTCTTTATTTTATGTGCTTAGTAGTGAGCAAACTAGGGATGTACGTGCAGATCTATATATTCTGCTTAGTTTTCTATTTATGAGATAATCATTATGCATAACTTTTGGATTAGCAAAAATTATAATCACAAAATTGACATATCTCATAATTTCTTTAGCATTTTATGTACAATGTATGTACATTTTGTGTACTGGTACGTATAAACAAAAGTGTGTGGTTCTTGGCCAGAATAATTCAGCTGCCGCAAATTCACCATTGATCATTTTCACATGCAAATCAGCTTTGTGGCAAACTTGCAGCAAATTGTCCATTGTTGCCAAAGGTATGCTGCAGGTTCACCACTACTGGTGAAGAGCTGAAAACTTCTGGCAAACGTTTGTGACAAATCTCAAGCTCATTTGCATGTGAAAATAATGAATGGCAAATTTGCAGTAAATGTGTCGAAAGTTATGTGGCTAGTAAGGGCTTCTGGTCATCTGTGTCTTCACTGGTCTTAGATAAAGCTTATAGGATAAATCTCAGATTGCATGCCCAACAACCGCCCACTGCATATCAAACTGGAAGACATTTTAAGGATCCTAGTAAGCATTAATGTGATTGGTTGGTAAAAAAAAAAAAAAAAACTGTGAGTAGAGGAATAAAGCCTTTTTATAGACGCTTTGTCCACCTGGAAACAGTTATGTTTACAAGGTATTGGGTTGATAACGAGCAATTTTGAGGATGAAATAATCATTGGATTTGCCAAAGTGTGTAATGTTAATGACATCAAATCTTTGGAACATATCCAGAGTTTTGTTTGAGGGATTTAGTTGCAAGTTACTGTATATTTCTCATTGTTTTGTTAGTTATGCCAATGATCCAGTTATTATTACTGTATGTTGTCTTGAAAAAGACACTTTAAGCTGATTAGGGTTTTTACAAAATCCATAAACCAAGACCAAGATGTCCACTAAAACCTTTTTGTTCAAAAACACATTGTTTTTGAGACCTTTCAAAAATATATTTTATTATCACATACTTTGGAAAACATAAGAAAGGAAGACTTTTCAAATGAATACGGATAAGTGTGGACATTTCCTTAGTGTGCAATGTCTTTTAAAACAGATCGAATGATAGTTTTCACACAGTGGATGATCAAAGCCTTCTATAGAACATGTGAAAAATCCACACTAATATGTTTTCATTTGAAAAATCCATTTTCAGTTTTCTAACAACTTCATTTTTGGTCTGGGAAAATGGAGTTCTAGTGTGGATGAGAGGTGTAAACATAGTGAAATAAAGGCCACATCCTCACTGATACGATTCCAAATGACAACGCATTCATTTCTATATGTTTACACCTCTCATCGACACTAAAACAATGCTTTTCCTTCACTGAAAATGTAGAAAAAGACTTTTGAAAGGCATTCAAGTTTTATTTTTTCCATGCCAATCTATTGTTGTGTTATAATTTATCTCGACCATGTCCACACTAATGCATTTATATTTGAAAACGGATTGATTTTGCTCTCTTCACGTCTCTCTGTTGAGGACTTGATTCAGAAATGCTCTCCATAACTGCATACTTTGTAAAACGATGTCATTAAAAATCTAAAAAGAGTTTTCAAATAAAAATGGATTAGTGTGGATGTCGCCTTGGATAAATCTGCCCCTAAATGCTTCGTAAAAACAATATTAACTGTGATTCATCGCTTAATGTCAGTCAGGCAGCTCTTTCAGTCTAAGTGGGCAACTCTTGACCAGAATAATTCACAGTCAAAACCAGATATTTTGCAATGGATAAAAAGACTAGATAAAGCCTAGCCAGAACTCACAGGTGGTTGATCTTTTGTTGATGGATCATGTGCATAACTTTATGCACAATGTTGGGGTTGACGTTTCTTACCATGTCACTATCACAAACCCACGGATCCTTCATTCCGGTGCTGCACTTTATTTTGATGTCGGTGTTTGCGGTTGGTCTGCCACTCTTGACGCCCACTCTGTGTGTTCTGTCATAAGCAGGCTGTTTGCTGTGCATAGTGGAGGAGGGTGAAATGTCACTCAGCACAGCAGGAAAATTATCAGTCGAAGGCGGTAGGGAGCTGGTTGGGGATGCAAGGGGGGGTGATCAGAAAGTGCCCGGGGTAGAAATGGTTCAATGTTAAGGACCTGATTAAAGTGGCAAGACAGTAAGGGATGATGAGAAAAATTCACAGGAAAGACAGAAAATAAAAACAACGTACTTTTTTAAAAAAAAACTTGTTTTTTTTCTTTGCCCAAAGACAGCACACGGCATATCTTAATAAACACACAAACATCAACAGTGCTCTCGAAAAACTGCGGTGACATTAAAGCAGTGCATTACCAGCTGAAAAACAGTTTGTTTGTTTTGTTAATTTTGTCAACAAGTGATATACAAGTGCGAGCTCTGATAGTTTATGTCTGCAAGGTGACACAAGCCAAATATGAACGGCATTTGTCTTATATCCTGTGGGCTGGACATTTGTAATGGGTAGACAGGTCCTCGATGTAATAAGTGGTCTCCATCGAGAAAATAGTTGGACTGAATGCTATATTTTGTGCTCTGTCCACAGGTAGAATGTAAGAAGGCCCAGCCGAAGGAAGTGATGTTTCCTCCAGGGACACGGGGGAGAGCCAGAGGCCTGCCCTACACCATGGACGCCTTCATGCTGGGAATGGGCATGCTGAGTAAGTGGCATCTTAATTTCCTGCTTACAATTAGTCATAAATAACCCTGCCAATTACTCGAAATGTATGCTTCTTTAAAGCCTTCACGACTTAGTGATCGCAACCCAATTTTTTACATAATGTGAAGAATTTCCAAGGGAAATAAGTCAAAATTTACAGCAGGACTGCATTTTATTATTTGAGGTTTGATTGGATTATGTAAAGTGGGCGTTCCACACCAAAATGGACCAGGTAGATGGTATGGTGTCTATATATATATATATATATATTTATATATGGTTGGAGGAGGAGTTGAAAATAAGAGGCTGAATCTCACAAAACCTGTCAAGAAACTGTCCTGGTCATAGTTAACCCCAAATAAAAAGAAATTGCACCAAGAAATCGAAGCCAACATTTAAAGGAATAGTTCACCAAAAAAAAATGTAATTCTCTCATTATTTACTCACCCTTATGCCAACCCAGATGTGTATGAATTTGTACGTATCTGCTGAACTCAAGTGAAGATTTTTAGAAGAATTTCTCAGCTCTTTTAGACCATACAATGCAAGTGAATGGGTACCAAAAGTTTTGAAGTTTCAAAAATCACATAAGTATGAAAGTAATACATAAGACTCCAGATTAAATCTATATCTTCAGAGGCGATATGACAGGTGTGGGTGAGAAACAGATTACTTTTACATTCATCATTTTGTGTTGGTGATTCACATTCTTCATGTGTACCGTCCCATACTGTCAGGGAGAACAATTTTAAGCAAAAAAATTACTTTAATATTGATCAGTTTCTCCCCCACACCTATCATATCACTTCTGAAAATATGGATTAAAACACTGGGGACACATGGATTACTTTTATGATACCTTTTTGTGCTTTTTGGAGCATCAAAATTTTGGCACCCATTCACTTGCATTGCATGGACCTACAGAGCTGAGATATTCTTCTAAATGACTTTGTTTCTGCTGAAGAAAGAAAGTCATACACATCTACGATGGCATGAGGGTGAGTTGAGTAAATGATTAAATATGTATATATATATTATTATTTTTGCATTATGACATTATTTTGAAGACATTTAAACACATTTTACATCCACATTTTACCCCTGAATTTTCATTACCATAATTGTGTCCTGAAGTTTTACTTTTACTATTGCCATTATTTTTAAATGGTAAATGGTCTGCACTTATATAGCACCTTTTATAACCTAAGGGCTTTTCAAAGTGCTTTACACTGTGAACTCATTCACCCATTCACACACACACCAGTGACGGCAGAGCTGCCATGCAAGGCGCTAGCCTGCCATTGGGAGCAACTTGGCGTTCAGTGTCTTGCCCAAGGACACTTTGGCATGTGGAGTCATATGGGCCAGGAATCGAACCGCCAACCCTGCTATTAGTGGACCCGCTCTACCACCTGAGCCACAGCTGCCCTGTTTTCAATTATGATTCTAATTACTTTAACAGTATTTATAAAAAAAGCTTTTTTTTAAGGTAGTACCTTAAAATTTAAGATTGTACTACTATGAACTAAAAATACTTTACAAATGTAAATTTTATATATATATATATATATATATATATATATATATATATGTATGTGTGTGTGTGTGTGTGTATGGTATGTATGTATGTGTGTAATATTTTATTTTTATTTTTTTTACCCCACAATAGGGTCAGTAGAATATCATAATGAAGATATTTGTTTTTGTATAGCACTAATGACAATTGGGAGGTTTAATGTGGATAAGTGTGCCATGAAAACAATGTCACAATGTAATAAAACCTAATGTCCCTTAAAGGTGCACTCTTGTGTCATCTTGGACTTACAGCGACACCTAGTGGTGTGGATGCAGCATCATTCAAAATCAATAGTTTTCAGTTACAGATACCATTGTAGAAATTAATTATTTACAATCAGCCATGATTCATTTAATTAAAGAGTGAATGTGTCCAATAACAAGATGGTTACTGAGATTAAGTGAGTAGTATTCAGCTGATCATGTAATTTTTAAAATGGCAGCCCTCAAGAGGGGACCCTCTCCATGTAGAATAAAACAGCTTTTATAAAGTTACTGATATGACTAAAGACCTCATCTCATGTGAGTGGGCATGATTTTATACATACGTTTTTTATTTTAATTTCTTTAGGAGTAATTTTTTTTTGAGTGCATCTTTAAAATAGGACTCCTTTTCTATATGCACAGTGTAACCGTTTCTTTTGATTTTGGGGGAAAATAGGACCTTTTCTTGACAGCATTTGTGAGAATCAACAATAAATGTCTGGAGATGTCAATTAAACTGGAAAGTCATTTTGAAGACAGCAAGTTATTTTCATTTGCTTGTATGCCTGAAGAGAACAAACTACTTAAACCAGCCCTGGTCTTAGCCGGTCTGCTTGGGATACCAGCTTCCCAACTCGCTAAACCAGCTGAAGACCAGCTTTACCAGGCTGATATACCACCAGCGAAGAACAGCAAACCAGCTTAGCCTGTTTTAATCTGTTTTGATTGATTTTTTTAAACACTTTTTACATGTTGATGTAAATCTAGATCATAAATATCCACTGGGTGGGATTTTAAAGCAAGCATTGTTTCATGTTGACCTCAGAGACAAATGGTCGTTTCAGACCCAAATATGTCTGTGCACATTTTAAACATAGAAGTTGAGCTTGATGGTGTGGAACAAGAGCATCACTGTAAACTCGAAGAACAAATTGCCAAATCATGATGTTGGAACAGTCAGACAGGGAGAGGCAACAGCCTATTGAAAATGTTCCTCAGAGAGAGCTCTGCATTTGCGTTAATGCTGCCACGCTCTGTTAGCGACTCTACAACTGCCATGCCAGTTTGAAACTTCTCTGCATTTCTGCTGGGAGCCTCACTCAAAGTCTACATGGATACGATACACATGCGTCGCTATCACATAAACGAGCTCTGGAAGCCATCAAACACAACGAGCCATCATCCCGACAGCCGCAAAGCTCATGTTATATAGGATTCTCTGTAAATTTGACGTATGTCAGGATGACAGGAAACGTAAATCCAGACAAGAATACCCACCTCTCAACCACCCAAACCCCCCCCCCCCCCCCCCCAGCTCCAGTGACGAGAGATAATTACTGTGAGATTGATCGTCTGCTGAAAGTAACTGAAGCAAATAAATCGTTTGATGCCTTGTGCAGAATTCGAATGGCAGCTATTGGGTGAAGCTGCAGAAGAGGTCGTCCTGCCTGTAATATGACTTGATGAAGCATCCTCGCCGGGCCCACATGAAATATGATATTGATATTCAGCCAGCTCTGCTTCTAGCCCAACCAAATACCTAACCTACCCTCACCAGATTATGGCTCCGCATTATAGTGCTAAATGAAGAGGAAAATTTAGGTAAAGTTGGGTTTTGAACCCATGATTTCAACAAACTGACCTCAAAGGAGGGCGTAATACTTCAGTTTGCAAAGCGGCGTTATAATCATTAAAGGGGTCCTGGATTGCAGACGGGGTGGGGTTTCTAAAATGATTAGTATTTGCTTGGTACCAAATTCTCCATGTCGTGTAAGTGATGATTATACACATATTTTTAAAAAGTACCCTTTTGTCCTATGTGTAATACTTTTGTTTGAGTGAACTGAGTGCACCTTCAATGCAAACTTTAAGGACTCACATGGTCAAGCAAGAACTTCCTTTGTTAAGCGCTAAAAACAACGCTAGTTCACAGGTAAGCATGTGAGCGACTGTTAACTAGCTTTTCTCATAGAAAACAACACGTTATAGTCATAAAAAAATTGAATTTTGTGTCCTGCATAAGAAAGATGATTTGTTTTTGTTTAACAAAATTTTTGGATTTCTAATTTCATCATTTTTCAAATTATATATTTAAGTCTCTCTTTTCGGTGGAGGAAAATGCCAACCTAGTATGAGAGCCGTAAACTAAATTAAAGCGTTTTCAAATCAATTTTATTAGTGTGGACATGGACGTTGCCTAAATTATTACGGAATTTTCATTTTTGGGTGAACTATTCCTTTTAAATAACATTTTTAAAACTAAAGTAATATAAACACTAGCAGTCCGTCATTTATTTAAGGGTTCAACTACGAGCGTATCACAGCTACATCAAGTCTTTGTGCCAAGATCCAAAAACCCCTAGCATGTTAATAGTCCATGATATCATCCGACTTCTTTCCGTTGGTGTCTACAGTGCCAACAGCATGATGTCAGCTCAAGTTGACTCGAGTTGAGGTTGATGAAATTATGCCGCAAGTGGGTGTCATGAGCTTATTAGGGTATAAAGCAGTTCAGTTTTGAACAAACAGCAAGGGAGGAAGATGGAGCAAATTGCAAAGAGGAGACAGTGGGAATGGGTTAAAGGGGTCGCGCTCACTCGATCGCGACAATGTCTTATCTAAATGAAATTGGAAAGCAGGACAGCGAAACATTCCTTTTGCTAATTTGCATACAAAAATCAACAAGGCTCATTATTTAAAGAACTGCAATTCCTTATGTGCCGAAATCTCATTAGAGCTCTGCTCTGAGCAACGGTGTTTACCACACCTAATCGAGCTATTTATCTTTATTGTGCTGGGCCTCATGTATGTTTGCTAAAATTAATACACATCTCAGCTTGCGCAAAGTGCAGCCTTACCAGATGGATAATTGATTTTACAGTGAATCGAAACTGTTGAGCCATAAAATGGGCGCATTAGCATGCATATTAATAACGCAAATAAGAGGGCGAGGCCGTCGCCACTAGGCCAGATTAAGTGACAGTCTTTATTTACTGCATTGCTGGGAGATGGAAGGTGCCTGCCGTGGTGACGGCATGGCTTAATGAGTCTTCTACCCAGCCTCAGGTAACTTTCTCTCTTCCCCACTCACGTTTCGTCTCATTTGGCTCCTTCTTTTCTCCCACTGAGAGGCCTTGACTGCTACATGCAGTCTTGCCACTTGTTATTGGGCAGCAAAGTCGTGGCGGCCTGGCGTGTCAGGTGCTGGTCTCATGGCGTTCCCCTTTGTTATGCCCACAGCTCAACATCAAGGCTTAGCTTGGTCATTAAACACAGAGGAGAGCCATTTAGGTCTGACAGCTGAGTTGAATAGTTTTCATAAGGAGGTGGAGGAATGTTTCTGGGAAAAATGCTACCCTACGTGTGAGGTTTTGTGTATACAGACTATTATGAATCTCTTCACTGGCGAACAGCAGGCCATTATTTGTGGGCATGGGGCTATATACAGTACATTCCCAAGGGCCATATACTGCAGTTTAAATGTGAAGTGTGTAAGTTCTGTGCTAATAGCATCTTTAAAAGGAATTACAAAAATAATGGCAGTTTCCAAACAAGTTCTTGATTGTTTGCCTTCCTCATCTGCCATTGGTCGGACAAAATAATAGTCCACCCAACCCCCTGACTGCCTAATTTACTGTCTTTCTAATCATCCATCTGACTTTGAAATTAAAGTACAGTGTTCCTCAAGGGCTTTTTGGCTCCTCTATTTTGTTCCCATAGATGCTGGCCCTACCACTATGTTAATCCACTACTGTCAACAAAACCCATCCCTCTACATTTAAAGTGATCTCTCTAAATGTCATATGAAAAGCCTTTGTCATGTATATTTAGTCTGGGCATCTGGCATTTGCTCCTCCTTAAGAGTAGAGTACACAGAGCCACTGTAGTCTCGAGAGAGACCGAGGAGCCCAGATATTAAGACTTTGTAAACATGTGATACGGCTCTCACAAAGAGCAAAGTTAAAGATGGCCTCCTTGTGGCATACAACACCTTGATAACTAATAATGTGATTGTTAAGTGTGTAGTTCAGTGGCAGGATCCTGTTCAATTCAAGAATTGTTGCCACAAGTTGAGACTAAAGCAGTAAGTCGCAATATGTTGCACATTACAGTTATTTTGCTATGGTATAACATCAAGGGGAGAGCCTAAATGGCTTTACTTGTGGATAAAAATTTACTGTAATGCACATACTTGAGTGGCTTTGGCAATAGCAATATGATAAAAGATACAGATGTTACAA
The DNA here is from genome assembly GCA_032164185.1 of Moxostoma hubbsi. Lineage (NCBI taxonomy): Eukaryota > Metazoa > Chordata > Actinopteri > Cypriniformes > Catostomidae > Moxostoma > Moxostoma hubbsi. Next base: position 26,704,867 of record JAVLUX010000030.1, on the reverse strand, counting down.
ATAAAAGAGTCCCATTTATTATTAATAATAATCTGACTAAACTAATGTTTTAAAAAGTGAAGTAGTGCATTGTCCTAACTAGGTTGTTAATGGTTGCCAAGCAACATAGCAACCTGGTGCATTAAAGGAATAGTTCACCTAAAATTGAAATTATAATTTACCCATGTTGCTTCAATCCCGTATGACTTTCTTACCTCCGTGGAACATAAAAGATGTTACAATAGGCAGAATGTTCACCTCAGTCACCATTCACTTTCATCTTGTTCCATACATTGAAAGTGAATGGTGAACAAGGGTGGCATTTTGCCCAAGGAATGTAAAGGTAACAATAAAATCTTTTGTTCAACTATCCCTTTAGTATAGAATGTGCGGGCATAGGTGTGCATCTATATTCATTATAGACAACAGCTTTGAATGACTAATCCAATCAGCATTTAGAGTTGGAACTATCAGTTTTAAAATGAGGTTATGATGCTGAAAAGATAGACATTAATTTCTTATACATTGTATATCTGTAACTTGTCATCTGATGTGCCAAGTGAGTTCTACATCACTTTTCTGTGTACTTCAGGCAGTAGAACAGAATTTTTAATACTTTCATCCCTTCCCCCTCTTCTCCCCCATTTCTTCAGAATTGAGCTCTCCTCAATAATGGTCTTTGATTTTAAAACCGACTCTGTGGTTTCCATAGCATTTACCGCAAACGGCACAAAAAGCCTCCTTTCAGAAGCAGTCAATAAAAACAGAAAACTTCATAAAAGCAAATTATTTATTTTAAGCCTCTACTATAGCGCTGACCCTCACCAAAGAAACTTTGACAGGATCAATATCTTCACATAGACTACTTCCCACCAGTCTGTCTCTGCAATGTCAAACTGAATTGATCCAAGTTATGTCTGGCTTAATTTATGGTGAAGTATATTTATTCTCCTCAACACCAAATCACATTTGTGGCCGAGAGCCAAGGATAAGCCACTAGCGATCAGTCGGCGTGAGCTTGCACTGCACACAGCCAATAACTATTACAGAGATCTCTCAGGTGTTTCTAAAGCTGTTTTGGTGAGAAGAAACAGGTATGGTGTGAGACTACACTGCCCTGCAATGCCAAAACTTGGTAACCACAATATTGAAATGGAGACAAATGGCTTCAAAGTTTTTGGATTGTCCAGGCAAATGTGGATTATAAAATTGTCTTCCACCATTTTCTCTAAATCTGAGCATAATTTAACCACAAGCTGACTGCCATTGGACATATACGTCTATGAGACCCAATTTTGGTCATTCCTCAATTTTGACAAAATGTGTAGTTGCCTTTGCATGGCAGTATAGCGATTTCATCTCTTCATTCATTCTAAAGCTCTCTCTATCTATATATTGTTCTCACATGATCATGTCGCATTCCCTCTGGCATTTACGTCAACAATATGGCTGATATGTTCAATTGCTTGAAAAACGTTTTTTCGTCTTCTGTTTGAAAGCTGGCCAGATAATTAGTGCCTGAGCTCACATTGAAATAAGCCATTGTGACAGAATAAGAACAATGGGTCTTTGGCCTGTAGCCGGGTAAATAGGGACATGCGGTGGCCCGTCATTCAATGCTGGCAGTGCAACAACTTGAGCATGTGTGTTGGGTCGCATCCCACTTTTTCTTAATAGCATGAGCAGGATGTGTTCCAGCGGAGGCAGGCAGCATAGTAAACACTGCCTTGCTCCCAAATAACTGATGATGGTTCTCTGTTAATAAAATATTCTGGGGAAAACCAGCTCGCCCACCCGAGCTTCATCATTAAAAAGTTCTGCTTCAGCAAAGACGACAAAGAGGTGTAAATAACAGATTGCTAGAAAATTCCCGGCCAACGCCTTCACGCACTTTTTCAGTGTTTCACTCCACTTTCGAATGACTTCTGCAATCGCTCAATCATATTTGTACCGTCCTGTCGGCGAGACGCAGTCGGTATTAGCTTTCAGAAGGCCAAGGCTATGTGGCAGTGAGGGACTTTAATCCGTGATGTCCTGCCACAACTATCAGCCTGCCATTGTCTCGCACTGTCGTGTCCTTCATGATCGATTAGCCTGAGCTATAAAAGAAGGGTTATCGATCAATGACAGTGGAGAGGTGGGAAAAAAGAGGGAGGGAGAAAGAGATGACAGTAGCAGACATGTCCGTTCCCTCAGCCAGTGGAAAAGAGGGATGAGCTCTGGGGAATGAAGCGAAATTGTGTTTTGTGATGTTTATGCTGTTCATCACTGCAAACTGAAGTTCACAGGCTAGCTAATCTGTTATATTGCAGCCTCACTTTACGGGGTGTGTGATTGCCAAGGGAATGATTTCTTCTGAGTTTGTGCTGTTTCCGAGTTCTTTTTTTTTGTGTGTGTGTCTTGTTTGTATATCTGTGTCAGAAATTAACCAGGACTTGTGTAAAATGCAGCACAAAGAGACAAAAATGCTAGGTATGAGAATCAGCAAGGAGCTAGTCTTACAATATTATAGTGTATTGTACATTAGGTACAATAGTATTGTGGTAAAATATTGCTTTACATTACTTGATGTTTTAGTATATTGCGATTCAAACTGTTTGTATGTGAATGGCAGGTATCTGAAAGTCAATTTCAAGGCCTGAAAGTCTTGGCTACAAAAAGCTATTGAACATGTTTGCCTTCCTTGCCCTCGAAAAAATCATTGAACGTAAGTTGACCTTTTGTGGCAGCTTGCACCTTGTCAATCTAAACAAAAACAAAATCTAAACCTCTTTTTAAATCTATGTCTGCATTAAACCACCTATTATATGCTTTTTAGCCAAATTTAAAATGTAATGCCATTTTGAGGCACAAAAGGATTAATGAAACAACAAAAAACGGAAAAGGTAACACACAAAAATATCAAAACATTGTTTTGGCCGGCAAATGATGTCATTGATAAATGGTATTTATGTCATTTAAAGTAAAAATTTATTGTAATCACACATTTAAACCTTTGGGTAAAAATGTTCATTTATATTATAGTTATATTAGTATACCAAACATTTTAATCCTCTCATCATTTACTCACCCTCATGTCATCCCAGATGTGTATGACTTTCTTTCTTCAGCGGAACACAAACAAAGATTTTTAGAAGAATATCTCAGCTCTGTTGGTCAATACAATGCATGTGAATGGTGATCAGACCTTTTGTAGCTCCAAAAATCACAAAGGAAACATAGAAGAAATACATATGACTACAGTGATTAAATCCTTGTCTTCAGAAGCAATATAACAGGTGTGGGTGAGAAATAGATAAAGTGCAGGTGTGATTTTAATATGTTCAATTTGAGCTATAACAAAAATACAGTATTTTCATATTGATAGTTAAAATTTGACTTTGGAGAATTAACAAAAATTCATTTAAGAGGGTTTTGAAGAAGGTGTTTGAAAACAACGTACAAATCCTCTGCTAGAGAAAAACACATTTGTGCAATTGTACAGTATGTTTTATTATGACACAAAAACCCTTGTCGTCTTGATGTTAATTTGATTTTATAGGCAACAGCCTATCTGAATTATTCAGAATCATTTCAATTAATTATTTTAATTGAAGTATTTTACATAAATGGATTGCACATTGTTTTGATTTGGTAAGAAAAACAATATACCCTCTTAAAATAAAAAACAGCCCTTTAAAATCAATGACAATACAAAATGTTAAAACAACAGGTTATTTCTGGCACTACTGTATATTTGTGTTTTAAATGAAATACTTATTTAATGGCACAATAGAGGCAAGCTCTGGGCTGTCTAAGCGATTTATTACATACCTGGATTTTCTTCTCTCCCCTCAGGTTATCCAAACATTGTAGCAACGTATGGCCGTGGATACACTGGTTTCGCCCCGAGCTACAGCTACCAGTTCCCTGGTAAGTTCCATCTTGTTAAGCTCTGTATGGTGTTGCTCTCTCCTGCTGCTATGTGGTAATGGCCTCCCTGCTGGCCGCCAAAATCACAAACACCAACATGCACCCATACCTTGCTCCCACCAAAGCCCCATGCTGGAAAACTCTGGTTTTGTGCTTTAAACTTAAATACACCATTTACATACTCAAACGGTATACATTTTGATGTACAAACAGACACATTATGTCTGGTTTAGCACCCTGCTGTAGACCCATATCCACATTCATGTAGCTTTACAGATAACACAGCCATAAAGATGCTTTTAAACCCCACACGAACTACAAATGAGCCCATTACATTTACATTTATGCATTTGGCAGACGCTTTTATCCAAAGCGACTTACAGTGCACTTATTACAGGGACAATTACAGGGAGCAACCTGGAGTTAAGTGCCTTGCTCAAGGACACAATGGTGGTGGCCGTGGGGTTCGAACCAACGACCTTCTGATTAACAGTTGTGTGCATTAGCCCACTACGCCACCACCAGCAGGGTTTCAGGACGTCCTGACAGAGATGAGTTTCTTTTTGTCTGGAAAAATCTGATGCAGCAATATAGTTCTATTATTTCACAGTTTAGTTCTTAGAAATGGACTTTGATAACTGATTGTTCCGAACCTATATTGGGACGTTTCAGGTATATCTTATTAGAATATACTACCCACTGTTTTATCTAATGCTACGGAGAATACTTAAAGGAACGGTTCCCCAAAAAAGTTAAATGTTGTCAGAATTTACCCTTGGGTTGTTCCAAAATGCATGACTCTCTTCGTATGACACAAATAGAAATGTTAGAAGGGTGAAATAGAGAAGGCAGCCTCAGTTACCAATCGCTTTTAATGCATAGAAAAAGATGCAATGAAAGTGAATGTTGACTGAAGCGAACATCCTGCCTAATATTTCCATTTGTGTTATTGATTTTCATTTGTGGGTGTACTATCCCTTTGAAGTCGAATTAAAATGACATTTGCAGCCCTTTTTACTTTTTAAGTGAAACAGGAAATTCATTGGAAATAGAAAATGTAGGGAGGAATGTAATTTTATCCATCGAGAATTGACTGGAAAGATGATTTGGTAATGTCAGATCAAAAGGAACACTTTTTTTGTCAGAGGTGCAGCAAGTTATTACATTTCATTGTTTTCAAAGTCATTTTTTATTTATTTTTTTTATAGATGAATCTTTCACAAAAACAAGCATAGAAACACATTTTAAGAAAGAAAGTAGGTTCAATTACAATTTCATGTTGACTTTAATTTGAAGGAACATGAAAAGTGAACGTACATTCATTACGTATTTCTGATTAATTGTTTTAGCAAAACACCAGTCTAAGAGGCTTTTTACCATTCCATTATTATACAATCTAATAATTATGCAGCAGTAGCATTAAAAGCACCCTACACACTAGTAAGGAATTACAAATGAATGCGTTCTTTGTAAATGCAAGACAACAGCTCTTCACAATTTGCAAAACGCTGGCATGTTCACGCTGTCAATGCTTAGCTGTATGAATGTAGCTGTATAGCGTCCTTTATCTCCATCTAATCAGTGTATCTTCAACAGGGGTTGCAAACTTATTTACTGTATGTGCATAAATGTTTCACTTTTGTTCTTTGCTCAGAGGGCCCTAGCTGGCTTCTTCAAATGACTTGGCTGTTAAACATAAAGGTTGCTGTTTGAGAACTCTTAGTTGTCTTCCCCTTTGATGCCAATGCACAAATCAACCTCAAACAATCCGTGCAGGCATCCTAAACTAACTGTTGAGTGCAGTCGGAATATTCCAGTGGTGACTTAGATAAATAAATGAAGCGGGGGGTAATGGATATTGAGGAAGTATAAATTGGCAGATGCTTTAGCAAGAGCTACTGTGACTAAGCTCGGTCAGGGGGATTTAAACATAATTGTGGGCTCACTCTCTTTAGCGAGTAGACTTAGCATAGTGCTATGCCAGTGTTTCCCGATCTTATTTGTCTTATCTACCCCACAGCCCCATCAGTAAGTCTCAAGTACCCCTTTATCAACACCAAACAAGAAATGTGTTACTTTCAGCTCAAATTATACTGTATATGATGTAGCATTATCAATAATATTATTACAATGGCCAATATGATTAAAAGCAATAGATCATTTGAGAGAAAACTGACTTCCTGTGCAGCTTGCGCTCAAACTGAAGCAGGAGATCAGCAGTTCAGAAATACTCAAACCAGCCCATCTGGCACCAGCAATCATCCATGCGATTATCTAATATGCCAATCCTGTGGCAGTAGTGAAGTGCATAAAATAATTCGGATACGGGTCCGGAGCTTCAGTTAATGTTCACATCAACCATCAGAATGCGGAACAAATATGATCTCAGTGATTTGGAGCATGGCATGATTGTTGGTGCCAGATGGTCTGGTTTGAGTATTTCTGTAAATGGCTCTAGGATTTACTTAGAATGGTACCAAAAACAAAAAATATCCAGTGAGCGGCAGTTCTGTGGATGGAATATCATCTAAGAATTCTATCATGAGATGTGGGATGGCGATGTTTTGGTGGTACGAGGGGGACTGTAGCAGCCAATAATGTAATATCTACCATTAATGTAATAACCGCCAATAACGTAATCTATTTTCTATATATATATATATATATATATATATATATATATATATATATATATATATATAAGACATCCACACTATTTACTGAGCTCAGCACTTACAGCGTAAATATTCTTGTTTTCTCTCCATTTAAAATAACTGAATGTGTTAAAGAAATAGCTCAACCAAAAATGAAAATTCAATCGTCATTTACTTACCCATATACCATTCCAAACCCATTTGACTTTATTCCTTCTGTGGCATTTCTTCTTATTACACAAGATATTTTTTATTTTGTTTTTTTACCCTAATATTATTATTTTATTTTTTTACAGTCACAATTTCAGTTTTTATAGGTTTAACAAAGCAAAATAAAAATGTTCCCAAGTATCCCTTTGGGTACACATATGGGAATCACTACTTGCATCAGTTCTGAGCCTAGCAACATATCGAAGTTACCTCAGAAATGTATGTGTAGGCCCATATCTAAACACCAACTCCCACCTGATGCTATAAATAACCATACGAATAAACACATACAGGTCCACTCATGCCAGAAGTCTCATAACGCGAGCTGAAAAGCAATTGAGTGTATCGAATGCATATTTTTAGTGATATTGACCCTGAATATGGAGCTGAAGGACTTGCTGGCATATGAGTCACTGGCAAATAGGCTCGCAAACCACTCAACTAAAACTACAGTTCTATTGCAAAAAGGGGACTTTTTCTCTTCTTTCATATAATCCCCTGGCTTTTCTTGTAAAATGATCTACCAGATGCCACTCAGAAAGGGTCCCTCACTCCATTTCAGATGTTGTCAATGACCTTGGCGTTGAACGTACAGGGTGAAAAACTTTTTCCAGACTGCTTGTTGTAGTACCTGGGATTTACTATAAGCTTAGCTATAGCGAAGGTTAAAAATTGACTGTTGAAAAAAGAGACGGTATTTATTTTTTCATAGCACTTCTCGTAATCCACACAGGTGACTGGATTTGTAACGGGTCACAGGGGATGGTGTGCATGTTTTTGTGATGCATGCATGCAAGTAATGTATGCAAGTTACTATGCTGCTGTTTAGATTTTAATGAAAACAAGAATAATTAATTGCATATCAAAGCCACAAGCCCACAGTACAATGGTGGAATTAATTGCATATGTGTTTTTAATCAATATAGAGCGTATATACCAGGCTAAGTCTTCCTCTGGGAACATCTTTGATCATAGATGGATTTAGTGTTTTCACTGCCCCAAAGACATACAGACATAAACAACCAATGGCGCTGTTGGAGCAAGTGTTGGTGCTATTGTCATTTTCATACTAACATGTCCTCTGGTAGATAAGATAAGGAGAAGCTGAAAGGATCAGGCCACCTTCACTGTTATCTCCCCCTTCGCCAGGACACACACACACACACATTGTTCTTCTCTCATTTTTATGAGACACAGAAGGGTGTTACAGAGGCTTTAAATCCATGGCAAGCATATCCAAAGACCCATAGGCAAGCTCAGTGTCTCTCCACCAATCCTGTAGATCCAACAGGCTTTCCCCAAACTGTGGGAGAAGATCTTCTCATTTTGGTGTAAGTCTATTGAAGGTTATTAGAGGTGTAGAAAAGGAAAAACATGACAAAGATAATTTTTGTGTGAACTTAGAATTGAGAACCTTTTCTTATTCAGAAACTATTCAATAAAAATTATAATTATAATAATACTGGAACCAAATCAGTTTCATAACATTCGATTTTGTTAACAATTCTTGAACGTTTGCAATACTCTGCTAGTGTTTCCCACCACTGAATCTACATTACCACTAGAGTGCCATAATTTCTTAGGTAAAGAAGCTTTAGCTTAGCTTGGAGTCTGAATTGAATGTGTTAAATGGCTCTTATGAACCGGATCTCTTTAATGAGTCAGTATAAAACATTTCACTCCCTCAATCACTCAGTTGGGAGTGGTTTCTGAATTAACTAATTGACTCATTGAAGCACAATTCGTTATTTTCTGTTATGTCGGACTCAAAATGTACCAATAACTGTTACTGAATTACATTATATTGCAAGATTTATGACTAGTTGTTCATATGACAACAAGTAGTTACAAATACACATTAGAGAACAGAGTTTTGTTGTAATAAATTATACGAGAGGTTTTGCCAATTAATCTGTGCCAATAGCGACTTTTTTCAGTTATCGGCAGACATTTTTGCCCATAGTTCGTTGGAAATCTTCTTTGATAGAAAACACATTCAATAAATCAAATTATTGGCCAATTTATCAGTTATCTATTTTTTTTTAAAAAATTATTTTAAAAAGCATTTTTGGAAATCGCAAGTACTGTATGTAAAAAAAAACAAACAAAAAAACATTGGTACCAAAAGACAAAAAGTTATTCTTCTGTTAATGTTATTAGCCTTGGTTCAGCCACCACCATAAGCTGCGTTCACACTGCCAGTGACATGCAGCGACAAAATAACCTCATCACGACTTCCGGCGACACGAGCAATGGCGATCGTTGGCGACCGGTTGTGGGTGTGTCCAGCGATGCAACAAAGTTGAGAAATGTTTAACTTTATGCAAATGAAGAGCAACTTTCGGGAGCGACAGCCAATATGAGAGAAGATGGTAGAGCTCACGTGATCCATCTCTCTCTCTTAGCTCCTGAATCCTGCAGTGACGGAATGATGGAGGAAAGGCTAATCCTTGCTGTTAGCAATTTTACCAGTGTTGTATGATATGTCTCTGCCCACATACAGGACATAGTTAAGAAACATGATGTGTGGAAAGGTCTATCTGAGATAGCAGGGATCCCAAGTAGGTTTAAATAATCAAATAGCCTGTAAAATTAACTATTAAATTGTTTGTTTTGAAAATCTTTTAACCACCAGTGAGTAGCTGGTGTAGTATCGCAAAATCCAATCAAATATCAGTCTACCACTAAATGATACTTAAATATGTTTGTTATTTTTTGTTTATATATTTGTTTATATAGTATAATATAATATAGTGACATAATATTCACCTTTTTCTGTGTCCCTTGTTGCTTAGTGCTAGATGTAGGTATTACTTCCGTTGTCAAATAAACACAGTTGTTGTTGTGGCATATGTCCATTCATTCTTTCAATGAAGTTTTGGGATTTCGAGGAGACAGTGTCTCATTTCATGGTGACATGCATCAATTACTATCTCACTGTGTTACTGATTGTCCCAGATGTGATTGAAATCTATATTACCGCTGTTAGTTCAGTTTTAGATGTGTGTGCTTGTCATTTAGTCACCCTGCATGTGGATATCAGACACACTGAAGAAGAGGCATAAAGTTCTTGTTCTTGGGGATTTAATCACGTTTTCAAGTTTTCAGAATGGACGGTTATTTCCTTTTTAATCTGTGCGTAAGTTTAAACTTTTGTTTGATTGATTGGTAAGAGGTGGTGCTTCACTGCCGCCCGGGATGCATCAGCATGCCATTTACACTTTATATGTATTGTGGCCACATGTGTATTTGAAAAACTCTGTACATGTTTTTTTGTGATATTTGCATCTGAAACTCGTCTTAATACCATTTGTAAACGGGGTCTAAAATGATTGCTGCCGAAGCTAGCAAATGCTATTGAACACCTTCCGACAGATGTCGCGCCCACATCCATGTCCCCATTCAAACCTCCAAGAAAAAGTTGGATTGAGTCAGTTATTTGGTGCTTCCTCAAAAGAACTAGGAATCCTTAATGGAATCATAAAAAAAATTAAAAAAGGAATGGTTAATTTAATTAGAATCAGAACCAGAATCGCTAAAGGGATAATTAACACCAAAATGAAAATTATGTCATCATTTATTCACTCTCACATTGTTCCAAATCTTTTTGAATTTCTTACTTCTGTGAAACACAAAGAATGGGCCAGTCACCCATTGTTTCCCCCCCATACAATGAAAGTGAGTGATGACTGAGGCTGAGGCTATGTCCTAGGGGTCATAAAGGAATTGGAACAACATGAGTATGAGTCCATTTTGTGTGAACTATCCCTTTAAATTCCTTATGATTCCCATCCCTAATGAATACATTTATCCATCAAGACGTCTGTGATTCTTTGTTGTCATTTGCATTTTGTTTTTGGAAAATATGTGCCTTTATTTCCCACAATCCTCTGTTTGATCTCGTCCCACATTAGGCGGTTACCGCACTCTGTTTTTCCAGCAGCGAATCATCTCTGTTCCACCATGATTTCTGGCATTTGACGCGGCTGTTGCTGATTAGAGCTGAAGGATTTTCCGTTGTCAAGGTCACCGCTCCTCTTGGCCCTGTCGGAACAAACGATATGTTAGAACACCATCCCTTCGCTCTCACTCCTCCATTTATCCCTCTCTTCTCCTTAGGAGAAAGAAGAGGGAGGGCTGGAATTGATGCTTCACTTTTGATTAGGTCCCAATCAGTTATGCAAACACACAGGCTGTCAGGGACCCCTTCTCCATTCTCCAGCACAAGGCCCTCCACCAGCCCATCGTACAGAACATGACCGGCCTCGCAGGATATTGGAGCGCAAACAAACAAATAAAGATGCTGCTCTGTCGGAGATGGTGTTTATTTGGGAGGAGAGAGAGGAGAGGAAATTGGGAGATGACAGAAAAAGGGAGAGAGTAACAATCATTGAGATTGGTATGACATAATTGGGTTGGGAACCGAGAAATTGTTCTTATTCTAAGCAGGTTTCATTTTTTACTTTCATTCGTTAAGAGTTCTTGAACATGCACTTTTTCATGTAAAGTACTTAAAATGATAAAAAATACTTAAAAAATTAGTACAGTGTTTCCTGTACTACTATTTAGCTGTTACTGAATCTACTACGAGTCTTGTCCAATTCTCAAACTAAATACTAAGTGAATCAAAAACACAGATGAATCTTTAAGAGCAGTTACTGAATTAAGGCCCCAGCACACTTCATACAAAATCGAAGAATGAATGGGTGTGATGTAATTTAGAACAAAATCTGGCCAAAACTAAGGTGTTTTTGAGTATGTTTCAATGGCTTGTAACATCTCGCCATTGTGAACTGTCAGGAAAACTTTGTAACAACAATTTACTGCCATTGGTCCACGTCATTGGTAGTGACCTGGAACTCAGTCAACATGCACACACAGTGGCGTGCAGTCATTAGCGAGCTGGTGCAAATTGTCTTATATCTTAGAGACATTTTCTAAGAACATGTCATGCCATTTTTTTTATAAAATCTATTAAAATGCTCTTAAGTGCCCATTCACTCTGTTGTTTGATATACTGCTACACTCATTTGCCGTGTGCAGACAAAAGCCATTCACACATCTGCCCAAAGAAATGCATCTCTTATCATTATTCTTATCTTTATTATGCCTATGAACACTCTTTTATACATCCATCTTTGGCATAATATCAGTGTCATAAATGACAATGACAGAGTGTAACCGGTGCATATTATGGCCGCATATAGCGTATTAGCACGTTAGCGCTATGAATGCAGAATGTAAATATAATAAATGACTCATTATCTACTGCATGTATATTACTTTAAATCGTCAGTGAATATTAAAACTCAAAACTCGCTTTTACTTACCTAGTGTCAATTTTACTCATAGAATGAGTTTTCATTCATTGAAAACACATTTAGTGTCACATTACTTAAGGTAAATGTAGTCTTATGCATCCTCTTATTTAAATGCCCCTTACGCCTCCCACAGCAGCGCGGTCAGTGTCTGAATGTTTGCAAATATTATACCCTTGCTCAGCTGTTTCGACCTTCTTTTTGTTGAAGAACGAAGAAGACCTTCGCTGTGAGGATGTCAGGGCCTTAAATCTGACTCGCTTACAGACCTACAAGTTTATAATTTTTCATTTTTAATAGACTCGAAGTTAACCAAAAATGTTTCTAATGAGCAAGAAAATTCTGCCTGTCAGCCACTGGTTGGAAAAGAGATAGTCACATCCCAATCTCACACCATTGGTTGAGCCAATGACTATGTTTACATGGACACCGGAAATCGGCTAATTGCCGATAAGAAAACATCGTCCGTGTTTGCATGCGCAGTATAATTGCCGTACACTTTACTCCCGTAAACTACGAAAAAAAAACGGCACACTTCACCTTTAAATTCCTCTCGATTCCCATCCCTAGATTAGAGTCCTGTCCTGCTGAGCTTGGCAGCGCCAGCGGACTTCAGGAGAGTAGCACAATTTCTTCTCTTTGACCCATTGTGAGGAGAGGATGATGAAAGAAAGAGCGAGAGGGAGAGAGAGCAGATGAATAGGCAACAGAGAAGTCTCCTGCAGCTGTGCTACCTCATTCAGCTCTTCACCCAAATTAGCTCTAATTGAAAAGCCTGCTTATTAACTCAGTAGGCATGAGGCAAACACATTCACTATGTTACATGCTTAAAACAGGGGCCGCTGAGCTGGACACACACTCGCCACACACACCAACACACTCACTGCTCTTACAGCCTGTCTACAACGGACACAAGTGGTGTGTTACCAAGTATAAAAGTAATTCTCTCCCATTATAATAGTTGAAGCTGACTACAATGGAACACAGTACTTTCTGACAGTCTAGATTTAATCTAGCCAATTTATAATAATTAAATATAGGCCATATCTACACCAATACTGTTCATTTAAAAACACAGATTTCGATTGATTTGATCCACACTGGAAACATAAGAAAACATACATTTTGCTATGTTTACGTCTCTCATCTACATTAGGATGGCGTTTCGAAAAACGCTCTCCGTTATTGCAGGCTATGGAGAATGATGAGATTAAGAATGAAAAAGGGTTAGTTTAGATGTGGCCAAAGACTTTGGAAAACTCTCTCTGGTACCATATCCATTGGAAAATGATGAAATCAGGAATCTGAAAACAGACTTTTCAATTGATAATGGATTAGTGTGGATGTGACAAATTGTTTTAAATCCAAATATCAAATGTGGAGGTTTTTCCAATGAATTTTGTTCAATATATTATTAAATAACTTCTGTCACAAGCTAGCTTCTGACCTTTTTGGTCTATCAATTAATGTCATCATTTGCTTCTAACTATACTGTATGTATACGCAGTTGTGGCAATAGTAACATTATAATATGGATTTCTTATGAAGTTATTCACCCATTTAAATCATTGCTTTAGCTCACAGCTGATGGCGCCGTGTTAGTGAACATTCTGAGATGATGTGCAGCTTCGATGCTTTCAGCGTAGACAGACACAAGCCGTTGCATTGCATCTTGGATTGTGTCTTGTGTAGGCAGGTTGTTAAAACAGATCCTGACACTTCTTTATTGGAAATTCTTGAATGGCATAGGTTGTGCCAGATAGATGTTGTGTGTGTTTACAGAATAGATGATGTGAAGGTTGGCAGAGGTCATTGCGGAGGTCGTCTCATAGCGATAGATTAGACAGCCTGTCTCCTGCGGCCTTCCTGCTGTAATCACACTGATGACTCATCTGCAGTTCCCCACAGTCAAACTGAAGCCCTGTCATATCCCAGGCTGCACTGCAGAGGCGTTTTAACCAGTATGGGTTTAATTATCAGCTTGTATCAGATCTACAACTCACACACTGTTCTGAATGGAGCATCTCTTTTTTCCTTGGGTTTCTTGTTGACTGAGGTCTTGGCTCAGTGCTTGCATAATGAACACTGTATTCCTCATACCTGCCTTTTATTGTAATTAATTCAGCTCCAACCACTTACAAACTCAATTCAAAATTGTATAATTTCAGTCTGTAAAGTAATAATATCTGATGTAAACATGCACTAGATGGGTGTCTTTAACCCTTTCAATGTGTCTTGCTGTTTTTTCTGCATCTGGTGCCATGAACAAAGAAGCATTTTAACATAACGTGTCAAGTAAAAAGAAAAACGTCAACTTTAAAAGTCTTGAGACATCTGCATTTTGTTTAATTTCTCACACTGAATCTCTCTCTTTTTTTTTTACCTCAGGTACGGGCCCCTTAGAATGTTCTGCATTATTTTATACATTTGTTCTTTTAATAAATTTAACATTTGAAAAATCTCCAGTTGACTTGCAGTGTTAGGGACCATTCACACAATGCATTTTTGCATCCGTCTGCTCTGTTTTTCTATATAAGCATGTGCTAGATGGACATGATGTGCGTTTTGACGCGTCTTGCCTCTTTTTCAGCATTTTGTGCCATTAGCAAAGCATTTTTAAGACCTGTGTAAAGTTTAAAGAACTTCCATCTCGAGGCACCTGAATTCAGCCCTATCCATTGTACTGTTTAATTGTATGAATGGCCCCTTAGAGTGTTCTGAATTTTAATATCAAATTGTCTGCGATGACATCATAATAGCCTGCCTGCTTCTGCCACTAATTTCAGTTGGGTCCCCTTCACATTGTGTCCAATTCCTCTGGCATTCTTCTACATTTTTAGATTGTTTTACCATAAACTATAGCACTGCTCTTTTACATGCTTGCAAGTACTGGTGTATCCTACAGTAAATGCGAATCTGATGTGATATTACCTTTTTTATGGCCCAAAAGGGTTGCAACATCATGGCCTTGAAAATGCATACTACTAGTTACATTACATGAATACACAATTACATTAGCATCAGCCCATGACATTTCTGCCCCTTATTTCATAGTCCTCATTGATGTGCTTAAAAATCTGGCCTGATAAGTGGTAATTTTGGCTGACCCCCTGGGTTAATCCCTGTGCCCCTCTGCCAGGGATATAGTATTTGTCTGCCTGGTAATTGCCCTCATCAAGGAGGCGGCGGACTGCAAAGTAGGGTGTCAGGCTGCCAGTGGAGGAGACCTGTCCCTGGGCTGCGGTCTCATTATATGTGCTCATGCTGATGGCAGTGATTGGACCTGGATCCAGGGGGCCAGGAAGCCACGGGGGAGCCGTATGAAGTCTCACTGATGTCTAGGCAGGTTCTGACATTAGCAGATCGGCCAGACCCGGATCTTTCAACCTTCTGATGCCCTGATCTTCAGAAATATGGAAAAGTTCACAGTTGTTAGACCGACAACCTCAAGCGCTCCATATGTTGTATCCCATAAAACCTCTTGGTCTTCCTCCACTTCTGGAGTTTGAACTTTGGATCCTGATTAAAGATCCTGTTTGATTATATTATATTATAGTATAGTATATTACTCTCTCTGGACATACAGTAAATCCAAAAAGTATTTGGAGATTTTTGTGTGTATTGTGTACATTTGTTATGTAAATTGTTGTGTAGGTATGTGTACATTTGTTATGTAAATTGTTGTGTAAGTTTGTTATGTAAATTGTTTTGTGTAATATGTTGTTTATTGTAAAGTGGTTTATGTCGTCACTGTCATTACTGCAATGTTGCTCGGAACTGCACACAAGAATTTCACCTGCTGTTGCACTCATGTACACAGTAGTGTGACAATAAAGTGATTTGATTTGATTTGATTTGATTTGAGACTTAAGCAACACTTATGTAATTTCATTACAATCCAAAGATCAAACCAAGTGGCATCTGCAAACAAACGATGACCTTTTCTTAGAACAGATTTTACTTTTCTCAGCTGTTTTTTTTAAATTACTTTTAACCAATTGTTCCCAATGTCATGTTAGTGGATGTACAAAGTCCATTCCCCTCAGTTTCACACAGGTGTCCAAGTGGAGTAACAACAGTTGCAAATGTTCCACTAACAGTTGCTAATCAGAAAGTGGTCAAATACTTTTGTCTTCGTTTTGAACAATAATCTAATGAAGGGTCATGTAAAACCTAACAAAACATAATTTTGTGAATAGTTTTGCTTGAAAAGTGTTAATGTGGAAATATCCACTTTGTTGGATATTTTGTCTTAAGTGTCCAAATACTTTTTGGAACCACTGTACATCAGTGCGACATTCTCAGGTGTAACTTAACCTGTGCATTTATTGTTTTATTCTTTGGTAATAGCTTACTTTTCCTAATATAAAGCCTGCCAGTAATATTTATGCCACAGTATTAGGCTATTCTTGTATTCTTTTTTATTTATTTATTGGCACTAGAACTGACATTTTTCTTTTCTGCTCTTTACCCCTTTGAAAAATGTCTCTATCGAGTGGTTGTAGGTTTTATTGCTGTACATAAAGCGCTCTTAAGGAGACGCCGTCTGCTTGAACTGAATCCCCAGCCCAGTTTCTTTTGCCCTGGGTACAGTTTAATATGTATTCCCCTAGCACATCCATCCCCATCCTCCCGCTCTGAACACTGTGCTTTTCTTGTGGATTAGGCATGATATGTAAATAATTCAAAATGTAAACCAGTTGAGATGAGTGTCGTATGCAGAGGTTAGACAACTAGCTGAGCTTTAAAGTGCTGAGACTGACATGACTTGCACAAAGTTTATATACGCTTAGCCCTTGTTATATCCTTTGCCAATTTAATATGGTTTTGTTTTACATATTTTGTTTTATGTTTTACCCAGTAGGGATGGGTGGTATAGCTAAAATAAAATTATCTATATGTACTGTATGTGTACAGTATTAATATATATTTGCTTTAAAATTGCTTACAAATATTTTTTTTTTAAATCAGAGGAAAAATGTTTGCTTTAAAATAACAATTAGATTTAGAAAGTTAGATTTTAAATAACAACATGTTTAATGGAACAACTACAGTAAAAATCTTGTTCAATCAATTCATTTTGTTGGCTAATTGAACACAAGGAAGAATGTATTAGTAATTTTTATTTATATGCACCAAGATAACGATACATAGTTTTATACATACAATATATACATGTACTGTAATACACATAATAATTCATATATTTTTACTAAATCATGTTAATATTTGAAAATTGCCTTGCAGAATTTGGAATCAGATAATTGAAATAGACTCATTCAGACTCATAGACTCATTAATTGAACTCATTATGAAACTAATTGGCCCATTGAAAGCACATTTAAGTTATATATTAGTACATAGATATTCACAGTGTTGTTTAATGCTATATCAGCAGCACAATCATTGCAAATGTAGCATTGATGTTTGTTAGTACCTTAGTACCCAGCCACGTGGCTGTTTTTGTGGCACTCTACCAAAAGCCCTCCCGGCCCGTTTTATACAGGCCTGAGATGATGGATGCACTAGAGAAATCTGGTCATGCTTTCTGCCTTCAGAAATTGCTCTATAAGATGCACTATTAGTCAGACACCGCTTCACACATTGTATGTGATGCTCCCTGTAGCCGTTCTTATATTCTAAAGTTTTTCCCTTTAATGTACGTTTAAGATCAATAAAAGCATTGCTTGGGTATTTAACCTTTGATCATAAGTGGACCATCATAGATTTCTACAATTTTGATGATGGTTACAAAGGTAATTGAAGATGGCCTTTCTTTGGTCAAGGGAAATATTCATGTCCGAGCTCTGTTTCGTCTGTATTGGACATTTGTGCTTGTGCATTGTGATTCAAATGCAGCTTGAAGCATATGACTAAACATTTGGCACCACAAATTGGGGAATAACTTGTTTATTTTTAGTAATTTCATAATAACAATAAAAAAAAACGTAACATAGATTTTTATATTTTCTGTAGAAAATGCGAGTAGCAATTTTCCCTGCAAAACTCTATGCCAGGATGTTTTAGAGTGTTGCTATGGAGTAATGGATAGGGTGTTCTATGTGGTTCCTTCGTGCATACTGGTCAAAAGATCACCCTTAATTCTATATTATATTCTGGTTTATAGATATAACTTGGGTCCCTCCTTCAATATTTGACTATCCACCAGTTTTTATTATCCACCATCCAAAAATCATGAAATAAATTTGATCTCTTAGAAAAGCAATAGCACTCCTTTCTTTTCCTCAAACCAAGTGGCATCTACAAACAAAGATTGACCCTTTCTTACAACTGGTTTTACTTTTCTCAGCCATTTTTGCAATTACTTTTACCCAGATGTTCCCAATGTCAGTATTAGTGAATGTATAAAATCCATTCCCCTCAAGTATCATAAAGTATCATGTCTATAGCACAAACATGCATGAGTTATTTGCTGAAGTATATGGCCAGAAACATACTTGATGCAATTACCCAATGTGCAGTCATGTTTAACATGTGTTTTTGCATTACTGTAGTGGTAACAAACCTCAGTACTCAAGGGGCAACTGGATGCGGTACTATTTATTTACTGTAAATATATTTAATTTATCTTACTTGCTTTGCGATATTCTCTTCAATCTGTTTCTCCGCCATTACAGTAGTTGGCTTGAAAGAGAAAACTCACAGTAAAAGCAGGGAGTTTACACTAATCTTTTCTATAGCACCCCTTGAGGCAACATTGAGACTGCAATGCACACTTGTGTTGTGTTATGAATTGCGGTCTGACACATTTTGGATCGCAATAGCCCATGTAATCGAGCCTGCATAGCTAGAAGTGTCTAGGTTCTTGCTTAGAAGTATTTTCGGCCTTAATACTTGAGGCCATGGGTTTGATCTAATCCCTATCCCTAAGTATGAGCAAGAGTAAAAGTGATGCTTTTCTACTTAATAGTCCTGGTTTTAACAGGAACTCACACTTTTTTTTCTGTCAAATCATTGGCCATTATCTGCATCTATATTTTTTTCACCCCTTCTGCGAGCGAAGCAGCATTCGTTTCTGCACCCATAATCGGCTGACATGAAGGAAATTGCTCTATAAACATCATTGAATGTGGTAAACGCTGCCCCCCAATGTGCATACCTTACATCTAAATAATCACAGCTGAATTCACACCCCCTCCGCCAGAAGCGTCCGAACCCCTACAGCCAGCGTCGACTCGCAATTCTCACACCTGTAATTCCCGAAGCCACAGATGCCAGAGCTGTGAGGAGCGGAGCAGTGACACATCCCGTGTTTCCTTCATCGTCAGCACCCTCATTAGCCGAAGATACGAGCAGTTGGACGTAATTCGGAGTTCTCTGCTGGCGAATTTCTCTCCGACTTGTGCATTTGGAAGCCTCATTGCCCAGGCTCCCGGCAGTCTTTGATGGCTCTACAGAAAATCCCTTTTGAAAGAAATACAAGTCAAGGGCTTCTGCTAAAGTAGCATGACTCACCTCTCGTTTGCCGGATGAAAAGATGGATGTTGAGATTGTGTTCTTGCTGTTTTCTTTTATATGCCCTCTTTCTAAGATGCTCATTTTAGTACTTGCATTTCTAATTCATTCCCCTCTGAATGTTTTATAATGGCTACATCAGCTAATAGCGCTTTTTGAGTGTAGTTGAAAAGCAAGAAAACGGTTCCTGTTCTTTGATTCATTTTCATCAGTGGTTTAAATTACGTTCTGATGTATTAAATCAAAAAATTCATCAGATGTATTGCCATTTCTGTTTTAATGTTAGCAGCACCACTAATCTAATTTAATGGCCATTATGACTTAAAATCATGATCGACCATGTCTAATTATTTAATGCCTTTATGACTCAAGAAAACAGGCGGTGAGCAGTCCAAACTAGAGTATCTCCAGAGGATTGTTGGCAGAAACACATAGGCATTAGTGATCATAAAATTTGCACATTTATAAAATGTACTGAAGATTTTAAGACCTCAAGAAATGGCTTGACAAGTGCAGTTTTCTTTCCTTTGTTGACATCTTTCATATTGAAACAGGAATATTGGTCAGAACATATAGAAGGGGTCATCAACTTAATATGTTTATTTATCAGTATTTTTGTCTTATTTTCCTGTTAAATATCTATACAATCATAAAACCAAATACATTATCTTGAGAAACAAAATTGTGTAATATTATAAGCCTTTTTTTTTTAGCATAAACCTCTCTAAATGATTTTTATGTCTGCATACAACAATAAAAAAAAACATTTTTAAGAAAAATCTACATAATTTGAGATCTTATAAAGTCTTATTAACTTACACAATTTAGTTTCTTTCTGTAGGTAAATTTTTCTTGTTTTAGTTATTTTAGATTTAGATTTTTATAAATTAATTTATATGTTTGGTCTGACATAAAAGTTAAATTTGTCAACTTTTATGTACACTAGCATATAGATGGCTTCAAAAGTACCAGTAATAGACGTGCTAAAAGCACCCAAACTCCAATTATGATTTCATGGGGTCTTTTAGGAGGCTGTAAAAAAAGAAAAAAGTGTGGGGCGAGTGGAGACAGCAGGAGGAAATAGCGTGGGAGAGAGAGTGACGGGGGATGAGTGAGGACTGCATCGTTCCAGGGCTCCAGGGTGGAACAGATGTGTCCTTGTCCCTCCTCCAGGCCAGTCCAGCCCAGCCGAGCACGGCCACTGACAGAGCAAACAGGCTGAAAAAATGAGGAAAAGTGGAAAGCTAAATATTGGCATTCTGTCCTCAGTAATTGAGAGGCCATGAAATTTATTTGATTCTTCCAAGCTGTTCCTGGGGGATAACACTGCAAACCCCCCAACCTCATCCCTCCTCCCAATGCCCCTCTAGCCTCTACCGACCCCCTTCAAAAACAGAGAGCCAGCAAGATCTACAAAGTAACTCTATTTTTTCTATTCAGAACTTTTGATATCTACCACAAAGGTATCCGTGTATGATATCAAAAAAGAACAAATGGTTTTGGGGTTGAGAGGCACTCCAGAGTTCAGCAGAGCCACAATTAGAGCAGGTATTGACAAGACCCAGCAGGGTGCGTGTTTACCATTGTCTGAGAGATGTTTACTCTTGTCAAGAGCTGGTTTTGTTCTGAAGAGGCTGATAAGTGGGACTAAAACTAATATTTGCAAAGAGTGAAATGCAGCTTCACAGAGCAGACAGAAAAACAGCTGTGGATGTAGAGTGTCAGTGCTGTCCGTTTAGTTCTTGTTTTTATGGTTGTTTAGGCGTTGTTAGGAAATGTGAATTTTAAAAGTAACGCATTACATTACTGAATCACTCTTACAAAGTAACTAATTACATTATGTTTTTATGAAATGTAAGGTCACACAGGACACATCCTTGTGTTCTTTTTAATTGTTTGTGTATGTAAACATACTGCACAGGTACACTTTTAAAAATGCATATCTTAACTACTTTTTGGAACAAGAACGCTTCCTATATGAACGTCCTCTAATGCGCTAGTTAGCTGTTTCTCTTCTCAATCTTTAGTGCTGTGTTTGATTTTTTTAAGCATTTTTATTATTTTTCATGCTGTGGACCAATGTTTGTCCATCCAACATAGTTTGCATGCATGACATTTGTATAGATGTTGCAACACTTGCAGTGAAGGCTGCTTAGTTTATGATAAATCGAGAAACCTAATATTGTCACATCAGTTTTGTCACTTGCAATATAGGCGCATTGTCACATGCACTGTTACTTTTTAATTGGAAAAGTAGAGGTTTTCAATTGCATTTGTCAATAAATAAATAGAGAGGCAGCAATGCATGTTGCACTTATTTGTTATAGAAACTTTTATTGTAGTGTGAACTCAGAGAGTAACTTGTTACTTGTTGCTTCCAAAAAGTAGTTTGATAACACAACACTTGTTAATTGTAGCACATTACCCCCAACTCCCTTTATAAGTTCATACTCATCTCCACAAATTTTCACACAAGCATTACTGTCATTGCATTTTACATCGTGGTTTTTCAGGTTGTCTGTTACATGCAACATATCCAGTATTTCGGCCTATTGCTAATAAAGCTGCGAAAACAGGCACTGTCAAAGGAGGCAGCGGCACACTTCGACTGGGAGCTACTGTTTAGTTTTAAAATAGAATCATCAAAAAAATGTAATTTCTGAATCTCACACCTGTGCAGTACTGATGTGTTAGCTGAAATATATCATGATGTTAAGCACTCGGTCCCATTGTACAATTCTACAGCTAATCTTATCCTAAAGACTCCTTTTTGATTAGGCATTAGCAGCTCATGAAAGGTTATTAAGGCCACTAATATGAGGGTTTGGAGGGCGTCTGTGCTGAAGAATAGGACGGAACCCGTAAGAGATGGGGCTAATTACCATCCATCCTTCTGTGTGAACCCAACCATCTGCCAGTGTCACCCACTTATTGTCTATTGGCTTTCAATCATGAACGGACCACTGCAGCCAAAGATGTGTGTTTTAATTAGAGAGCTGCTCTATAATTATATTTATATTATAATAATGACTTTGACGAAGCGTTTGAGTGGATGTCCTTCATTGTTCACTAAAATGATCATATTTAATTATGATGTTTGAACACTGCAGATTTGAGCAAGCTGAGTGGTTCTCTGTCTCTTTGGCACACACATGTGGGCACACCAACACAGACACACTTGCGTTCTTGCTCTCTTTTTCAAACACACACACACATACCAAAGACATGTTCTCACCATACAGTAGTGCCGATTTTACCACATACTCAATGTCTTTGTTCCAAAACCTATGAGCTGCACTCCCAAAAAAAGCTGTCAAAACCAGTGGCCAATTCTCAGAAAGCCTTCTCTGCTGGACTAACATGCCAAATAAATAAATATTTTTCATCCTTTCATTCTCAATCACCTTTTTGCCTTTTGCCTGTATTTTTAATCGCTTCCCACTCTTAATAAATCTACAAACAAATAGAGAAAAAATATAAGTTTATCAAGTCAGAATTTACTCCTTGATGCATACAAGCAAAGTGTGACAACAGTTTCATAAATTACATGCCCAAAGCAGCGCATGAGTTTGAGCTCCACCCCGTCAGGCCTTCAGAATTTCTACAGAATCCCTCAACAGTGCAAATGAATGAGAAACTAAAGTCAGATTCATCAGACAATCAAATTGATTTATTTGATCTTGGTGGGTGTGATCTTTAGGATATGTCCCGGTTGAGGCCTTCTAGCTGGCCTTGAGTGACGCAATCACGCTTTAAGTGACGTAATTTGAAAGCGAAGAGCGCGAGATCTATAGCTGATGAGTCGAATGTCATTACTGCCGCTATCGCCATTGAGAAAGAGATCCTTATGGATTTAAAACCACGAGATGATCTGCATGACCGTGTGATTGCTTAATTTATTAATCAGGAAAGGAGGACTGATTTTCACTCACTGCCAATGAGAATTGTCGAGTGAAATTTGCATGCCACTCCCCTGGACATATGGGTATAAAATGACCTGGAATGCATCCACTCATTCAGGTTTTGTGCTGAGGAGCCGAGACAGGGTCCTGGACAATTCAGCGGGTAGTACAGCATTGTGGAAAGAGTGACACAGTCTCGTTCCCTCCATCATGGAATTGAGGTTACGACAGTTACTAAGATGTTCCCTATCTGTCACTCACTCGATGTTGTGTTGATGTAGTGACACTAGGGGTCCCTATGCAAAACGCCACAACTAGCTGAACTGTGTTACTTGGACTGCCGATGCAGGTGCAAGCAAGCTGCTGCATGCGTAATAGCAGGTGTACTGGTCTGCCTGTAGCCTCCCCCGCATTCACATTTGAATGGCCACTTAGAAGGCAGCTGTCTTTGTAGGCAGTAGGCAGCAAGGCAGCTCACTAGTCTTTAGAACAGAGCCATTGTGTTACCAGAATGCAGCCATGCATAAATCCATTAAGCCAATTTTTTGTGAACATTAATCTTGGCCTAACAGTCTATAGTATATACAGTATACCTGAAATCTGTTTACTTTCATTTGCATGCATACATTGCATCCTCTCCCCCGCTGCTGCACCATACCCGTTTCCTTTCCCCATGTAACGAATGCTTAAATTGAATTAAAGGGCACTTGGAAGCGAGCAATTAATCCCTGATGCCTAATCTCATAATAATGCCATAAATAGCCACTAAACCAGAGGTGATGGAGACACTTTCATACAGTCCTGCTCAAAAATCACAGCCCCTGTGCAACACCCGGGGCCCAGTGTGGCTGGAGCATTGCTTCACACTCCCCGGAGACCAAATAATCCTGCTGATTGAGTTGCGCGGCATAAACCGCCACGGTTCACAACGGAGTACGATTCAACAGCTTGGCTTGTAGACTCCCCGTCTCTGTCTCGGTCCCTCGTTCTCCCGCCCAAACATGAGCGGCAGCACAGAGATAAGTGACTTAAGTGGACTACAAAGTGTTGGGAGCATGGAGCCATTTCCATATCGCTTTTATGCTGCCGATGCCGGTCATGGTTGGATTTAACCCTATAGTGTTGCAGTGGATCATCTTTCTGGCTCGTGGTGGATTTCTCTGCCTATTTGGAAGTCAAGTTGCAGTTTCCAACTTGCCTCTGGTCTTGTGTTTCTTTTCAGCTCATGTTGTAGTGTACATTTTTGAGGTGTTATGGAAATTGAGGCCGCTCGAATATAATTCTCATTGGTTTGATAAACGAATGAACGAATGATGAACGAGGCTAAAGACAAATAAAACAAAAAATATGGATACAAATGCAGACAGGCAAATGGACAATGTGTACTGGATTGCAACATTATTGAATGTTACACACCGTGTAAAGCATGAACATCCAAACACAGTCAATGCAGAAAAACACTTTACTAGACATTACAAAGATTGCTCCCAAAACTACTTTAATTTGTGTCTCTTCATCAGAGAATTTACTCAAATTGTCACTTTTCAAATTAAATTATTTTTTTGGGAATGACGAAATGCCAAAGTTTTTTTTTCTTTTTACAATTAACATGAATCCAGTATATACAGTATATGACCAAGGCATTTACTGTAGAGAAGCTTATAAAAGACTGTAATGCTCTGTATCTTTTCATAATAAATTATAACACTTACCTATTCTTGGTTGGAGAGTATAATGCATTATATAACACGATAGCATGTGAATGGATGTTGATGGATGTTAATCATGTGCATTGTGGTCTAAAATATAGGTAAGTAAGATAATGTATTAAAGCATATTCACGCACCACACACTGATTATAAGGTGAATTTAAAGACATTATGAATGCTTTAGAATATACTGTTTTTTCAGTGCATTACATAAACAGGCCTTAAGTAAAGTTTCACCGTCTATACTTTACATATGAAACTAATGTCAAAGCATATCCAAAATCATTGGTATAGTCTGATATACTGCATTAAGCTTACAGTTCCTCTTTGAATTCATCAGTGATTATGGTTATTCAAGGATACTCCTTTTGCAAAGTGCTGTTTCATTTCAGGCTGATGTTAGACTGTTGAATAACTGTGAAGTTCTATCTATAGTGCAGTGCTTTATTTCAAACATAAATACCTTATAGAAGAGCATTCTAGTTCCTATATATTTCACATGACAACAAATCTAATTAGTTTATCATAGTAACTTGACCGTATAAGCTCAGTATCACATCCAGAAGGGTGATCCTCGCTCGTGGCCCTCCTGCTGTGTGCTCTGAACAGATAAGCTGAGGAGCAGCGTGGTCACCCATGCAGAAATACTCTGTGGGAGTGTATTAGGGCCACTGCAGCCATTACAATTGCAGAAACCTGCAAGAACCGTGAGCAAGTCTGTTTATGAGTCTGCAAATGTTGAGAGGTAGCTTGTTCCTGCTTTTTTTTCTAATTTATCCTCTCCTCTCATTTTTTCCTTCTCCTTTTTTACCCTTTCTACTCCTCTCCTCCCTTCACTACTCTCCTTTTCCTCTCTTTTATTCTCTCCTCTCCTTCACTGTTGCTCTTTCCCATTTTTTTTCTCTCCTGTACTCTCCTCGTTGCATTACTTTTCTACCCTTTCCGCTCTTTTTTTTCTCTTGTAATTTCTCCTTCCATCTTCTAATTTCTCCTCTAATTTCCTCTCCTCTCGTCGCTACTTCCATTTTCCACTTTTCTCCTCTCCTCTCTTTCCTCTCCGTCCTGTCCTGTTTCTCCATTCTCTTCTCCTTTATCATTCTGTGTCACCCTTTCATACTCCTTTTTTTCTCTCCTCTCTTTCCTCACCACTCACTTTTTAAACCATTTTTTGCTTTTTTAAACTTTACTCTCATTCCATCACTACTCCTCCTTCCACTCTTTTTTTGCACTCCTATTCTTTCTTTTTTCATCCGTTTCTACGTATTTTTTACACTCTCATTTTGTCACCACTCTTCTTTTCACCCTTTCAAACTCTTTTTATTTCTCTCATATTCTCTCTTTCCCTCACTGCTCCCCTTTGCAACAATTTTGAACTTGTTTGCTCTCCTATAATTCTGTCACTACCTCCTTTTCCTCTCTTTTGTTTCTCCTCTTCTCTCTTTCCCTCACTGCTTCCCTTTGCATATATTTTATACTTTTTTGCTCTCCTATAATTCTGTCACTACCTCCTTTTCCTCTCTTTTTTCTCCCCTATTCTCTTTTCTCACTGCTCCACTTTTCCACCCTTTTCTACTCTTTTTTCCCCCCTCACTCTTCACCTCTCATTCCTCAACTACTCTCCATTTTCTGCCCTGTTTCTTCCTTTTACTACTTTTACTATTCTCCTTTTACCTCCTTTTCTGCTATGTCTTCTCCTCTCCTCTCATTCCTACACTACTCCCCGTTTCCTCTTTTCTTTCTTTCTTCTTTCCTTTCCTCTCCTCTCCTCTTCTACCTCACCCCTCCCTTCCCCCATTCCCGCACAGGCTTCCCAGCAACAGCGTATGGTCCAGTAGCAGCAGCAGCAGCAGTGGCGGCAGCGCGTGGCTCAGGTAGGGGGGCCCGTGGAAGAGGCGGCTACGCAGCATACCCTCAGAGCACAGGGCCAGGTAAACGCTCTGGCCGTAGATCTGTGTGACTGCTGCTCTCTCCATGCTGCTCTTAACTCTAGCCGCCTCTGTCCTCTCT
This sequence comes from Moxostoma hubbsi, assembly GCA_032164185.1. Classification (NCBI taxonomy): domain Eukaryota; kingdom Metazoa; phylum Chordata; class Actinopteri; order Cypriniformes; family Catostomidae; genus Moxostoma; species Moxostoma hubbsi. The sequence continues at coordinate 26,677,700 of JAVLUX010000030.1, read as the reverse complement.
CTTACACACACACACATTCACAAATACACACTTAGTCTATAGTTAGAGTAAAAGGACAGGGCTCAAGGCTCTTGCCGGCTTCCCCTCCTTTTATAGATGTGATTTATGGTGCTAGCAGAAGTTGCCCCCAAGCTGATGGTCTGAGACCAGTTTTTCCTTTTTTTCTTAATTTAGTTAAAGTCAGGATTATGTTTTGTGGGAACTGGTTACAGATCAGAGCACAGAGGCCCATGCTGGAAAAAAACTAATTAAGCCAGCCAAGGCTGATTTGATGGTTTTAGCTGGTTTAAACTGGTCTTCCAGATTGACCAGCTGAAAAGTCCCCAAAATCCCTTTAAAATGAAAAGACCAGACCAGCAAACCAACTTAGTCTGGGGTTTTGTTATGCTTTTTCCAGCTGGGTTGTTCTTTACCGTAGATGCCGTATTTGATTTCCTAACCCCTCCACCTCCCAACACCATTACACAAAGGCTACACGACTGAGACTGTTAATTTCTCATGATTCTTTGAGTTCTCACATTTAATCGGCAGTGCTCTTGGACGTCAATTCCTTCACTCTGTCATTCGGACAAATGTTGTTCACTGCTGTCTAGAAAACACAGAGTCTGAACATAAAATAGTTCCCAGTCGGTCCCTCATTCCGCCGTAGCTATTAATCTGGATGCTGGATAGCTTAATCTATCAATTGGAATTTAGCCCTATTTGGACGGCAATTATTTTACATGGGGACGTGAGGTATTTCCAGCATTTACAGGGGGTAGTCAGTGATTTTATTGCCGTCCGAATCCGAAATGTCAGTGTTTTTCTCTTTTAATGTAGAAACGTTTACTAAATTACATTTATACATGGGTCTTGCATGATTACTCATTTATACGAGTCAAGTAGTCCCAGAAATGTTACCGGGTTAATGTCTTATATAATATCTTATGTAAAAGGTTTAATTTCCACCTACACTTTATAAACACTGACAGATAATGCCAAATGATGTGTTTTATCACAGAGGAGCCATGAAAATGTACTTTTACAGACATCACCCTGAGAAACAATTGGTGTCCGAAAAAAGTTTTAGTCTGTACGACACAAGGATACTTTAATAAATAAACATCAGAGAGGAACAGCCCTCGGCCTTCTCACTGACATCTGGCCTTTAACACAATGGGAAATGATGGCCTTGTCTAATTGACCATCAGAAAGTGGGGCCAGATTGGATGTTTGATGAGATCCTGAGTTCTGACAGTGTCTATTTACAAACACACAGGCTCTGTTCCAAAACCTATTGAGCTGCCTTGCTGTCTACTACCTAATTATGAAGCTGCCTTTAAAGGCAGCATCCTAACTAGGACCTCATAAGTGACTAATTTGAAACGCTGTACAAAGGCAGCTCAGCATGCCACACAAATGACACTCCGCATTTTAGTCTCACAGTTGATTCCAATGGAGTTTGTTGCGAGCATGTTGCTAAACTAACAATGCGATACTCAAATAAGTATTATAATGAACAACACTTACAAATATTGGGGGAAATATTCAGTTTTTATTTAGAAAACATTTGTTATTATTATTATTATTATTTTATAATCTACACTTCTTGATCAACATTTTGCCTGCCGACTTGAATTTCTTTTTTTCACTATGCTCTGTGCAATACATTCTAGAGTTGCCATTTCCGCTAATATTTCAGGGATATATGCAATGTTGTCTTTGACGGTTTGGCCAAAACAAGTTATCCTAGAGGTATCTACCTTTTTGAACACCGTTAGGCTCCATAGTGTGCCGATGATGCCTTAACATGTTATTTACTATACACAGGCAGCTCAGGCTTTGGAGCGACACATTCACACAGTGCTACACAATGCTGTGTCTATCACAAATGCTACACAGGCAAATCAGACAAACATACTCCACCCTCTTACTTGCATACATTTGCTGCATATTTTGACTTATACACTTGAGCTCACTACATTGACACCTGCTCTCCACAGACAGCTATCCACCCCAGTATAATTGGCCGACAGGCGTAAAAGTGGCTCTGCGCACGGTTTGAAGCAATGCAGTCGACAGAGTGTGAGCCAATCAGTCATGCCTCTCCACCCAATCAGACGTGTTTGATTCTGATTAGCACCCGGCTAAAGAAACCAACATAGCCTGGAAAAAACAGCTCTCTGCATCTCATTTCTGTTTAATACCGAAATACAGAGAGGGAACGTGAACCAAACAAATCAAGCTGAGGAAGAACTTGCTTTTTGATGTTCAGAGATGTTGTTGAGGTACAACATGAAGTGATGTTAGCTATTTATGTTACTGTGCAATGTCACAATTTACCACACCAGTAAGGAATTTGTAACCTGATCTCATGAAGATTATTTTACTATGGTGGTATTTTTGCAAAATTACACGGTTCCTTCCCAGGTGAAATATCCACTGTGTTGTGCTAAAAGTGAGTTAAATAATCTCCCACACAATCATGTTTTAAAGAATAGGGCTCTTTTGATTTTTAAATCAACAAAACCGATCTCCCTACCTTAAACCTTAAATCTATACCTAACCAATAGTGCCTACACACACGCTCTCTCTTCCTTTAGAGCAACTGCAGTGCTGACAGGGTCACGCTTTCACTTGAAATTTTGCTAATTTGAAAACACATTCATGGGCTAAAATATTTGAATGATGGGTTGCATTTTTGGGTTACTTTAATTATGGACCGCATTCACCAAAATGCTAGATGGTAGGCACTTAAAAATGAAAATACAATTCCTTATTTAAAGTTATATTTTTTTTCATCAATTTAACATTTGCACGCTTGATACTTTGTTTCTTGTAATTGTTGCTGTGGAAATACATTGATGCCACTGCAGGTACAGCTTCTGTGTACAGACGTAGTAAAGAGCATTAAGAGTAAGAGCATCATGATAAGCATTTGGTGATTCACGATCATATCAGAAACTTGCAGAATGAAGAACAGTTGAGAAATAGCAGTTATTAACGACAATTATATGAGTAGGTCAAATGTGGGACAAAGTACTGAAAAGACTAAAAGAGGGTAAAAAGACTTGAAGTAGTTTTAGCTATTATTATTAGCTACTGTCAATTTTGTGGTTTATAGACATATGGGTGGCAAGTTCAGTGACACATATTGTAACACAATGGCATTTTAATATCTACGTATATCTCACTTTTTAAAAGAACATATACAAAGCAGAGGTGGAAAGTAACGAATTACAACTACTCTCATTACAGTACTTTAGTACATTTCTCAAAAAACTTTTGGATAAATAAATAATAGTACTTTAGTTGATTAAAAAATGAAGAATTGTGAGGATAATACAGTGGGAAAAAACCCACTGTATTGTGATTTCTGCAAGGTAGCGCAATCATGTTTGCCATCACGAGTAAAGAAAAAATGGAATAAATGCTACTTAAAATTATTTCAAACCGTATTTAGAATTTGCAATGAATCATTTTGGCAGTATTTATGATAAATGTAATGCATCCTTGGTGAAAGGAAGCATCAATTTCTTTCAAGAACAAAAATGTCTCTGTGTTCTAAAAATAGAAGTGTATATGCTATATATAATATACTTTTTATAAAGTAACTTGTAGCATAATTACTCGAGCAGTTTTTAAGAAAACTACTTATTTACTCTTACTTCTAATACTCATAATATTTTTCAGTACTTCTACTTGTACTGTACGGTGAATTATTTAATCATTAGCATTACAACACACAAAAATGAAAGCGTCGGTAATAAAGGAAATAGGCCTACATTTGGAAATATGCAAGCAAGCCTAGTCAAAATCATTCAAATACTATATTGTTGTCAGGAGACCTCACAATTTACTTTAAGTTCTGCGAGTGGCACCCAGTTATCTCAAGAAATGCAAATAAACCATCTTTATTTTCAAATCTTTTTATTATTTTTTTTTTTGTCAAAATGTATTATTATTTGTGAGTCCAATCAAATAATTGGTAAAGAAGAATATTAAAATATAAAAATATTGTAGTTGACCATAAATTGCCTTATGTTTGCCTTCTGCCCTCCATAAAGAAAAGCATTAGTTTCCAACTACACATCTAATTTAAGGAAGCTAGCTTTTCAGATTCACTTGGATGTTAATAGTGTGCATATATATTCTAAAAGTATTCTTATGTGATGTATCGGAATACAGTACTGAACACATTTAATAAAGGGTTTATACTATTCAGCCCAGAATAATTTGCTAAAGTAATCCACCCAACCCTGCTTCTATGACACTTTTTGATTTGCATGCTTTTCTTGTACCCCTTCACAATGCAAATGCAACGCTTTATCAGTTGATTGCATTCAAAAAAGCTTGTAAATACAGTTGATTATGTAATGCAAATATTAATCTACTGTATATAATCTACTGTATATAGCCTTACAAGTTCTGCGCTATAGCAGTTTCTTTTATGTCATAAAGCATCATGTGAGGAACAAGGCAAAAAGTGACCTAACACCTGCCAAATGTGGGTAAAAATCGGCCATGGCGGATAACTCTGTCACTCGTACTGGCCACTTTGGCAGATGACATTTTTTCAGGGTTTTTCCTGCATTAAAAGGAAAAACCTGATTCGGAGCTGCTGCCGAAGGAAATTTTATTGTATTCATCTCGCGTTGAGTGCTTTATAAGCACTGAATATGTCACTGATAACTCATGCATCTGTGCAGTGCGAATGAAGCGTGACCCGCCACAGCGCACACCAGCGCTCCAAAGATAAGATTGCCAGAGCTCTGAAACAGTGCTGAGCAAACCTTGCGTGATTCAGTCGTGCTTCACTTGGTATTGCAGCGGCCAGTGGAAAACACAAAACTTATGTGCCCATTTGAATTCTACAGAGAGAACATTCTAGTATAAAGTGCTATATGGAGGAAGTCAAGCGTCTCGCACTGCTAGACTGCACATACATTATAAACAGCAATGACGAGTTAAACAGGAAACAAATACATCACCGGATTTTAAAATACACATCATCGTCCTTACTCCAATATATCCAGTATATGCTTTATTTAATGCAGTAACACTACCTGGTAACTTGCATAGATGTATAATAAATGTAATTGGGTGAATCTATTAGATTTTAATTTTATGAATGTAGTTAAAAGTTTCTAAATGTGTTTAGGCTATAGCTTTTTCATAACAAATACTAGTTTATTTTTCTTTTTTAGAAAAGTTTATCTTAACCACATATTAACCTAACCACAGTAATGTGAGGCTACACATGGTCTTACATAATGGCCCTGTCATTGCAAATGCCACTGTTAAACAATGGTAGAACAATGGCAAACTATCATAGGCATTTACAATTTTAAGGGGTTGAAACTTCCTTGAATCATGGACAAATTTTCCTCCTCTTCTATCCTACTCCTGTTTTAACTGCCGTTTGCCTTTGGATCATTTATAGGTTACGTAAACAATTAGGTCTGTGTTCAGCTGAAGTCACATCAGTCTTATTTAGATAAAATGCCCAAATGCATGCAGTTACAGCCTCCAGTTACCTTTATGACTTTTTGCGAGGTGTGGGATTTTGGCTGGTGAAAATGCTGAGTGGCTAGTGACCTAGCCACCGTGCCGGTGATCCATGAAGTTAATTTCAAACCCTGTTTATAAAGTATTTGACTCACTTTTTTATCCAAACATTGTCATTACAACATGGATATAGTCCTTTTCTTCTTTGAATATCAAGCAAAAATGACTATTGTGAAATTACCGTGATATAAGTCTTCGGTTATACTGCCCACCACTAATAGGTCTAATGAGCCTGATTTTCATTTGAAGATTGAAATCTTACTGGATTGCAATAGGGTTTTTGGATAGGAACTTCATTAAGTACGTTCCTAGCCCATTGGACCAAGTTTATTAGGACTCAACTGAGCAGGCTACTGTAGTTATTTTACTACCCCTTTAATTGCCCCCTCACCCACCCCCTACGGCTGGTATCTTAAGCTGATGGCGAATTTGCACTCTTTTGTTACTGATGGAGTCACTCGATGGTTGCGCTGTGACAGAAGTGTGAAAGCCATTGAGACAGAGCACTGACATTTAAGAATGACCTTTTCCGAGAGCCTCATCATCTATTACCAAACTGATCTCCATTGCGCAGCACAATTTATACACCCCTGCTGTGCATACATTTGCTGCTAGGCGGAGGATGAGATGTGTTTGCATGCCGACTGTCAGTCAGTTAACTCCTGCGCCAACCTGCTGACAAGGGTACGGTGAAAGTCAGAGGCTCCGGTCTGACAGACAAGTCGTCGCACTCCAGGGCCCCAGGATTCTGGTGAAATAGTGATGTTGCAGTCGGCCCATCTTCATCTTTTCATAATCTGTCAATCACCCGAGGGCTGTTGCTCTTTCTCTACCTGCTTTTGATCTAATATTATAATATATAATATTTACTATTTCAAAGCCTGACTCTCCCCAGATCTGATCATCCAAAGCAGCTTCTTTTTATGATTATTTATTGCCGTTGAAGTCATAAAATATATGACACACACTTTAGCTAGGCTAAATGGTGTGTGTAATATGAATGGGCTTCGGTGATTGCCGACTACGCCAGACCAGACTACTGCCACACTTTGTCAGTTTGGCCAGAGAAACAGAGTCAGCAGATTTTTTAGGGTCAGGCAACATGTTCAGTATGAACTACTTTTCAAATTAGTCTGCGTTTTACACTGATTGTACTTGTTAAACCTCCATAAATTAATTTGAAGTCCAGATATTACAGCAGATTTGTTAAAGCTAGATTATACTAAGGCAGAAACTATGAAAATAGTTGTGACTCCATTTATCAAAGTTTGTCCCTGCTCTTGTACTTCCCCTTCCTCTTGTTCTTCCTCTCAGCCATATCCTGTGTCCTCTTACTGCTTTATTTACAGATCTTTTGGGTTCAGTCATACACCTTTTTCCTGTTGTATTTTAGCATTTAGTTTGTCCTGTGGTGCTGAAAGGGATAGTCACACAAAAATCAATCTTTTGTCATCATTCCAGATAAATTTTAGCCTGAGACGGACCACATGCATTACAATGAATGGTTGAAATTGAAGCACTCAATATGGGCAGTGCAGAAAAGGAAGTACCGCCTTACATGTTTAAAGATCCAATCACCTTTTAGATGCAGAGATCACCTGTTGGTTATCTTGAGAAGGTGCATTGGCTGGACTGGACCTGCCTGAAAAATAGCTTCTTTTTTTTTTCTTTTTTTTTTTGCGTGATTTGAGCTTAAGAAGCACAATTTATGAGATCATTGTTGTCAGATTTTACTGCTGATTTGAAATATGTTATTATATGTAATCCCAAGTAGATAGGAGCTATAATTTTATGCCGCTTGTATCAGTAGACAATAGCTGCCCCAAACTGTTCCCAAAATGGTCGCAGAATGGACTGACTTGCTTTAAAAGGGACTTTGGTGATTACGAACCTATATGACTTTCTTTCTTTGGTGGAACATAAACGGAAATGTAAGGTAGAATTGCTAAAACCTTCACCAACACACAAGTATGATGACAGAATTTTCATTTGTGGTTAAACTATTCCTTGAACAATTGTAAATACTTCCCTCAATATTTCTTCCACCACAATAGCCTATATTTTCTTGTTCTTACCTATTTCAATCATTCTCTGTCTAAAACATTACATTTACATTTATGCATTTGGCAGACGCTTTTATCCAAAGCGACTTACAGTGCACTTATTACAGGGACAATCCCCCCCGGAGCAACCTGGAGTTAAGTGCCTTACTCAAGGGCACAATGGTGGTGGCCGTGGGGTTCGAACCAGCGACCTTCTGATTAGCAGCCCTGTGCTCTAGCCACTACGCCACCACCACCACATCTCTCAATCTTTTATTCAATCAATCTTTACCATTTCTCTCCTTGTCTTTTTGTTCTTTTGCTGGGTGGTGATACAGATTTCCCGATTCACATGCTTTCGATTTAGATTCGATATCTATTCATATGGGTATATTTGAGTTATAATGTCCTTTTTGCTTACATATCAAATACATTCTCTCCCAGTTAATGCTGTTAATTATATAGGCGACCTTCTAACTAGGTACAATATGAAAATATTAATTTAGCTAATTATATTTTAATCCTATTTAATCATTTTGTTCCCATTTTATCTTTTTAAAAATGTACAAATCCACGTAAACAATCAATAAATATAATATTATACTGCGTATATTATTTTTCGTTCATTGTTTATTGTCTGATTGCATAATTTGTACTATTTATAAGTATTTACATTGATTTGTTGAACGTGCTAAAAAACAGTACTGTCTTTTTAAGAAAACTGGCATTTCTGTAAAGAGCGCCTGTAAACAAATGCATATTAACGAAGGTGACTCAAATGGCTTTTCCTCATGTGTGCAATCCATGATTAGAATACAAGTCTTTTTTTTCTTATTTTGTTATTCATTTTTATTGATTCATAGATTTATAATACAGAATCAACTTTTAACCCCTGATATTTCCCTTTTGCCATCCCCAACCCACCCTGTCCCTCAACAAATATCCCTGTGGTCAAAGCCTGAGTTACACACATGCTGAATAAACAAACAAACAAAAAATAAATATTTGAGAAAATAAAACTATAACAATTAACAAATAAAGAGGAGAAAAGAAAATTCCACAAAGGATACAATTCACAATTTCAACCACAATCATGTTTCTCTCCACATGATCCTCACTGAGAGCCCTCCAGAAAGGCCAAGTAGTTGTCCCATTTCTTACCAAGCTGTTTATATGACATCTTTTCAAATGCTGCCACCCTGCCAAATTCAGTGAACCATTCTTGAAATAAGGGAGCGCCAACTGACTTCCATCTTCTAAGAATGATCTGTCTGCCTGTCATTACACTAGTTTGGACCCAGCTTTTTGTACATTTGTCACCTACTTTAATAACTGCCCCATCACCCAATATACATAGTCTGGGGCGGAATGACATTTGTGTATCTAAAACCTCACAGATAATATAAGGCATATCCTTGCATTCCTAGACATGGTTTTAATATTATTTTAAATACTTTACCACTCCCCTCCTCTAACACCAAGTTCAAATCTCTTGTTTTTGATCAACTTCTGACTAAAGAACAGAAAGGGAATTCAAAGAGACTTTATTTAATGACAAATAGGTTGCGTGGATCTCATCTTTGGACACACATTACACGGAAAACATTTTACTCTTAACACGCAGTGAAAGAATCTCACTGCTGAATGCTCCGCCAATATACTGCGCAATCACTGGGTGAGAAAAATCTAAACATCTACCAGCCAGTTGCCAAACATATACATTTTAGTCATATAGAATGAAATGTGATCGCAAATGCGAGTGATATCCTCTCATTGTAGTAGAGGGTTGCGCGTAGAGTGAAAAAATCGATCTTGGGATTTGTGAATCGATATCAAGATTGTTCAAAAGAAGATCGTAAAACCTATATTTTTGCCCACCCCTAGTGGTAGTGGTTGGTGGTTATGTGTATGTCTGTTTACTTGGATTTTGAAATATTGCATTATGGTTATGGGATTGCATTTGTTTTAAATATTAGCAAAAATGGCTACATTCAGTATCTTGTCTTTGAATTGAAAGTACTAATACTCATTCACCCCTTCATTTTTACCCCTTAAAATATTTGTGTCAGAGGAATGGTGTAAAACGAAATGTGACTTATTGAGATCTCCTACAGCATGTGTCAAAATGAAAGTGTGCGTCAATTGACATTCTGGCAGTGCTGCCCCATTTACTCTCAGCTCTTTGGCAAATAGAGAGAGAGAGGTGACTCACAGGAGATGCACAAGTTACCTGACATTGCACATCTCACAAAAGCACATCCTAGAACTGTAGACCTGACGAATTCAGCACCTCGGCTCACCTGAGCTGGGGACAAAGGGCCACCGCTGTCCATGGGGTGAGACTTGTCCATCCAATTTCTTTCAAGCTTTGCCATTCCTTCCCTCCCTCCATCTGTCCCTCTCTGCTTCTATGGTGAATTTAAAGAATGCTGTGTGTGTGTGTGTGTGTGTGTGTGTGTGTGTGTGTGTGCGTGTGCGTGTGAATTAGAGAGGCAGTCAGCACAGAAAACCTGTGTCACTCTCCATTAGTTATCATAAACTGACAGACCTGGACTGCAGCTGTGTCCGCGTCATTCGCTGCAGTCTCCACAGGCCACAGGTGCAATCTAGGCCAGCCCGTCTCTACGGTGCCAGCCGCCCATGCTGAAAATATGAAATGTACTTCATACTTGTCTGTCACGCTGCTGATGAAGACAGATGTGTGTTTTCATCATGTCGCGTCTAGCTGTCCGTTTCTGCACAACTTCCCCCTATGTGCGATGGTGTGAGCACGTGACAAAATGAAATCTTAAATAAGTATTAAATAATCAGGATTTGTTCAGTTATTATAGTTTTGAAATGTTACGTTTTTATTTTATTTGCAATTTGGCTTTTCAATTTAGTTGTTATTTTTCACTCCATCACTGTTAGTTTAGTTTTAGTTTTCAAAGTGCATTTTAGTTTCAGTTAAATTTGTGATTTTCAGTTGATTTATATTTATTTCGATTTTAATATATGTTTAGATGCCATTTTCTTATTTCATCTAAATAGGTTTTTAAGTACTTATTTAGTATTTAGTTGCATTTGTCCTTTCCAATTTAGTTTAGTTTTTGTTACTTGTTTAGTTTTAGTATTTTAGGGCTTAATGTGTTAGCTGACAACTACATTTAGTGAAGAGTTAGGGTTCACATTTTATATTATACAATGTATCAAAAATTATAGCTAAAATTAGTTCATGGTTGTTTCATCAACCACAATGTAGCTGTTCTATTCTGTAACATTGTTTCTGTCAACAAAACCTTTGTTAACAATTGCAACTGGTGAGTGTTACTCTATGATGGAGCTCTGTCTCAAACAATCTGGATTTTTTTTTTTTGTCCGTCATGTACATAATTTTCTAAGCACAAACCGATGAAACATTATCTATAGATAATTTATGAAACATCATCTCTTGCTGGCAGGGACATGTAGTAATCATAATTACTCTAATATGTGTCTAGAAAAAGATATCTCTGAATGGAGAATGAAGCTCTCTGGAGCCAATGGAAGAGTGCTTGTAATTCTTTAAAGATGACATTGGTGGAAATGAGGTAGCTAATTGTGGATGTTCGGAAATTTCAAAGCTAATTTGGAGACACATTTGACATGTTTATTGACACCCTTGTAGCAGATGTGTTGGAAGAGAGAGATGCTGGAGATTGAGAGGCTGGGAGATAAAACATAATGTCTCTGTGAGTATGGAATTGCAGGGTCAGTGCTTTTTATAGAACGCCAGTATGTGTTTTTGTTTGAGTGAACAGATTCCCTCTCCACGACTGTCATTTTTGCCCGGAGTAGATGATTGTGTGAAATGCTATTTCCAAGGCAGGCCGCAGTCCTTGAGCTTTTTTTAAAAAGTGTTTGAAAGTCACATTGCGAAATGTCAGCTTTTCCATCGTCCCCCCATGAAAAGACTCTATAAATGGTAGTATTTCGCTAACATCAGCAGGCTAATTGTGGTAATAGACTGCTGACAGGTCAAGTGTGAGCCATTCTGACTGCTCTGAGCCTGATCTGTACAGAGAAAGAGAAAGATTTTTTCTCACCTTCTTGAAGCAGGCCCACTGTACACAATGTCAAATTGCTATGCAAACACATTTTCGTTTTCCCTAGACTTTTATACCAGACAAACAGATTTTAGTCTCAATGTCAGTGTGAAGCACAGAGCTCATCAAGCATCTCCAAGAATAAATGGTTTTTACCAAAAGACCTCAATGACGGTGGCCTGCTTTTAGTAGCAAATTAGACTAGTAAGATTGCACAATGATGAATTTGACTTGGTGAATTGCTTCCAAGAACCAGATGAAGCAGAAAGCTGCTAACAAATAAAGACGTTAACAAATAAATATAGACAGGTAGGAACAACACTGGCAGTATTTTGTGACACCATGTTGAACCATACAAATTGTAAGTAGTGTAGTTATTAGGTTTTTATTTATTTTAATTTGATTTATTTTTTTGGTTTTGTTATTTTGAGTTTTTCTTGATGCTTGACTTGATGATGTGACTGTGGCTACATTTACATTCATTTTCGAAACGCTCTCCATCCACAATGCCATTTTCAAGCATTTGTCCACACTGAAACATGAAAATGCTTAAACCCTCTTACTGCACATGCGAAAAATCTCTGTTGCATGTACGGTCTGAAACGCAATTGTCCTCCTGTTCCGTAGCCAGGCACCAATTCCGAGTAAACTTCCCGGCGCCTTTGAATGAATGCAATGTAAATGCATTACAGTAGTACAAAAGCCTGTCTCACTGTGGACGGAAGGCCAAAACATAGAGACAAAGATGCATTTTCAAACTAAAACATATTAGGCTATGTTCAGACTGCAGGCAAATTTTTTTCTCAAATCAGATCTTTTCAGGCAGACTGTCCGCACTATTATTTGCAAGTGATCAGATTTGCATGTTCAGACATAACCAACCTATCTGCATGGGTTGCTTTGGTAACGACTTAGGCGTACTCACGTGACGATGCTTTCAAAACAGATGCGGGAAAAATGGAGGTGCATCATCTCACTCTCCAAATAAACACCTTGTCCAGTCGCGGTGCAGAACTCCTCCGTCACACAAGAAAAACTCAGTGACGGAGGAGACTAGTAAATATTGTGATGTTCCGTGCTGCAGTCAGCATTTTTTGACGTCATCATTGTGTGTCATGTTAAGAGTGATGCAAAAGACCATTTGAAATCAGATTTGAGCAGCCAGAGCGTCCGGACTGAGACGCATCTGAAAAAATCTGATTTTGATTGCATTTGAAACCACCTCCCGATGTGGTTTGAATCAGATTCGGAAAATCTGATTTCATGTGTTTTTTTTTTTGCTGTCCAGACTATCAAAAACTCATCTGGATAAAATCTGGATATGCAAAAAAAAAATATTTTTAGTGGCAGTCTGAACAAGGTCTTAGTGTGGATATGGCCAGAGACTGAAATCTGTCACTTTGTTTTAAGGAAGAGAACGGTAAGCATGGGGTTCTTTTAGGCCTTTATACAGTTTTAGCACAGCTTTACTTTTCCTACACAGGGATGCAAGTTTGAATTTGGCTTACGTCATTCTTTGTTCCCATTCTCTCTCAATCTCCCTCCACTTTCATGTTTGGACTCAAGTTTACTATGATTAAAGACAAAAATCCCATAAACAAAATGTTGGTTTTTGATAAATAAGCAATAATTCAGAACAGGAAATCTATATTTCATAAGAATTGATTTGCATATTGTAACTAGAAGTGAACCATCTATATTGCATATAACTGCAATCTTTGTATTATTCTTATGAAAGTCCTCCCTTATTTTGAATGTAAAGACTGATAGCTGTGTTAAAAGAGCAGCATATTATTTATGATCTCAAATTTGGCCTTATCCACCCTTCATGTTGGCCTGGGTGGTCTGGACTGATGCAGTCTTGACTACAGTACGATTCGACAAACAAAATGTCCACCACTGTGTGTATGCATAGAGCCATGACAAATTGCCACTCTCTGTTCATTAAACAGCTGATAAAGGGACTCTTATTTACATACTCATGTATTTATGTATCTGTTTCTTGATGCCGCTCTAACAGATATTATGTATAATAACACAAAACTGCACCGTGGGGTGTTGGGGGGGTGTAGGGGGAGTAAAAAGCAACTAGTGCTTTCATCTCAGCAACAGCTAAGAAGTACCCAGATGGGCTTTGTAATGGTGCAGTTGACAACCTTCCAGAGTGCATCCATTCTGAGCTCGCCTGCCCTGCTTCGGTCCCTCTGTCCCTACCCTTGCTAGGGGGTCCGGGCTCGGTGCAGATGTTGCTCAGACAAAGGCACATCTGGATGACCTACTCCCAGCTGTTCCGGCATGACCTTAGAGTGTGTTCGCTGCCCTCAGTGCAGCACACAGAGGCGGAATGATGAATAGATGAGATGATGTCGTATGCCCACCATGAACGAGTGCCTCACATTCCTACACCGCTATTCATCAAGTCGGTGGAAGTGGGTTTGCGCATCTATCACCTGTCAACAATGCACACACACCCCCCCTCCCCCCCAAACCTGACATTATAGAGTAATTAGATTTATCTTTGAGCGAAGGGGAGAGGCCCGCATATATTCGTTTTTGTAGGAGAAGAAAACATTTTGAGCGTTTTGTTTTGTTTGACTATGAAGTTGTAGTTTGAGGAATTATTCATGTGAAAATGTGTGACTATTAATGGTGGGAGACACTCTGTGCTTGCATTTTTTCTGCGTCCTCCATCACGAGTTATTCACAGAGGCATAAAACGTTCCAAGTGCCATTCTCTAACTGATTGGCAGCGTAGAATACAGTGGGGAAGCCATGGAGGAGCCATTATTGTGGCAACTTTTGATGTTTAAAAATGGCAGTGTTTAATTTAGTTCTTCTTTTTTTCCCCTCGTTCCTCACTTCCACTTGGTAAAAGTGAATGATTTGCATGCACTCTGAGAGAGAATTAGCCAGCAAAGGTAATCAAGCAGCCCTATTCCGCCAGATGGCTTTCTCTATAGACAGTAAATGGGCACTTTTTAAAAGTTTTATTCCGTGTTTCTGCTTCAGATAGCACTGTCATCGGACGTGATCTACCTGGATAATAAACGTAATTTCTGCAGGCCGTTATTAGATAAGACCTTTTCTGCCACCTCTTTAACGCAAACAGCTTTCCAAGGCTAATTTGTCATGTCAATGCAAACAAAGAAACCAGGTGTGTTTGTTGTATGTGCGGTAATGTCGTATTTTGCATCCTGCGGTTCCTGCTCCGTGGAAATTAGGCGGAATATTTATGCAGATTGCAGCAGGGCCAAGGCATTGTCGTGTATAGCAGACTGGGGAGCGTCAGACAAAAGGGACGAGGCAGGCCACTTCACTCGCGCCTGTAAAAGGACTTCATTTGCTTGTTGTTAAAGATCTAATTAGAAGGATGTGGGGAAACAGGACGGGATGGCAGCTTGTCTAATTAAGAGGCACGTTCAGGGTTCTCTTTGAACCTCAAGGATGCCCATCTATTAGAGAAGCCAATCAAAAATGGATTCAGCCTAAGTGCATTTTTGGTTGCTTTCCTTAAATGATTTAAGATGTGTGCACTGGAGTGGGCTTCCCCCTCCTCTCCGAGAGCCTGGAACACTTGAAGATGCTGAGCATAACCACCATTTCCATCATTTTTGCGCAGTTAGTTGGGGAAATTGCTTGGATGTCATGATGCATCTGTGATTTATTTGCGTTCACAAATGTAGGGATTGGCAGGACTGGGATTGTCATGCTTGTTTCTGGTTATTAAACATACAGATCTTTTCAGTTCCCCGGTAATGCCTGTGAATGTTCTCAGACTGTTTTGGCAGCCCCAAAAACTTCTGGAATATAAAATCTGCGACACATATTTTTGATTTAGCTATTTTTTTCTTTTTCTTTTTTGGAAAGGAGCCTGAAAAAGGTGCAATATATGGCCAAACATTTGTGGACACCCAAACACAACACCCACCACACACAAATTGTGTTTGTTTAAACATTTATTTTTAAAAAACATGGGTGTTATAAGGAAGCTGGTCTTCCCGGACATCTTCCACTTGGATAATGGCTGGGGCAGGGATTTGCTTCCAAGAACATATCAGTGAGGTCAGGCGTTGATGTTTGGCAGTTGGGTCCGGCTCAAAGTTGTCATTCCAATTCATCCCAGAAGTGTTCAGTAGGTTTCAGATTTGGGCTTTGTGCAGGCCAGTTAAGTTCTTACACAACAGACTCAGTTATGTTTGACGGGCCAAATGTTTGGCCCAGGGGCCTGTTGCACCTGCCATGCACAAGTTACAATTTAGACTAGCTTTAGCGTAAAGAGGCGCTAAGTTACAATTTATGCACTACTAAATATTTGATAATTTCACCATTAAAACTAAATATTTATGGAAGCCTCAAACCAGGAGAAACGGTTGAAAAAAAAAAATACATTGCTCAAAGTTTTGCATGACAGACTTCTATCTTTTAGACATATGGGATTATTTTGACATTTACACTTATGTACATTTACAAGAGAATGTAAAAAATAGACTAGCATGAAACCGATCTAAGCGGTGAACTTTTCGGTGTGCATCGTCCGGTGTCACTGGTATGCAAAGTTTCAATGTAATTTTGTTTGTTATATTCAGTTTGTTATATTTGTATTTATTTACTGATCCTTATTATTTACAGTTCCTAAACCTGATTAATTTTATATTGAAATGTGATATATATATATATCCGCATTGTGTAACTATGTAGCATAAAAAGCAATCGGTGCATCTGAAATAACCAAACCTGTTAATTAGAAGGATAATTTTTTTTTTTACATACTTTTGACCATGTAGTGTATAAATGATACCAACAAGCCTCTGTGACAAAAAAACGCAGCTGTTGTTGTTTGCCTACATTAAAGCAGACCCAAAGTTTGGGCTGAGGTGAGTCAGCAGTGAAGAGCCTAGAGCCAGATAATTAATGAGTGATTGGGGAAGGTCGGAGCAACGAGCATCAACTGCACGCTACAGCCTCAGAGAGAGATCAGTGGCCCAGAATCAGTATATCTTTTTTCTTTTCCTTTATTTATATTACTTTATTACTCCCTCAACCCTTCTTAAATGTAGGCTTCTGTAGACCTCATTTGTTCTACTGTGTATATCTGAGATCCTGTGAAACTAATTAAGGAAGAGGAAATAAAGGAAGAATATTGAATATAGAACCTCACCAAGGCTGCTCTAATGAGACAGTGTCTAGGATGAGTGGTTGTCTTGATATGAAACCTCAGCAGAGGGTCTGTATTGGCTGTTTATAAACAGTTAGCTGGTACACTTCAGTTCGTGAGATCCATCTTGTACTGTAACACCTTCCCTGAATTTCACAGTTTCTCATCTAAAACAACAGTAGGCAGTGCAGGAAGGGATCAGCTTGATTACACACCCTCAGTTGTGGAACTGGGACCATTTTAGGGTGTTCTTCTCAAGTACAAGGTTACCTCTTCTCACATTTGTCTGCTTTTCACAGAGAGAAAGAGTTTTGAGATTATGTAATAGTTGTTCTGGTTGTATCTCATATATAAAGGACATTTGCAATTCTGTTAATAAGTAACTGCCATTAACATCCCAAAAAGTATTTGGACACTTGTGCTACACTTAAAATCCATGAATGACAAGATAATAAAACATCAAACCAAGTGCAATCAAATGATGCTAGCCCTTTATCATAAATTAAGCCTAATTTCACAGGTCATTTTTGCTAAGACTTTTAACCCCAGAGTGATTTTTAGTGGCTGCATATACTCTGTTCCCCTCAAGTTCACATAGGTTCCATAGCAAAATAACCACAGGTGTAGTTCATCACAAAAACTAAGGACATGTTCGTCCTTAGAACGTGTCCTTTTGCCTTTATTTTGAACTGTAACGTTTTGCTTAAAGTGCTATCTTTCTTAAAAATAAATGTGACATAGTTTGATATTTTGTTATCTAATGGCATGACATTGATGACGTGTACATGAACATTCTTGCACCGATTATGCTTAACCAGCCGAAAACGTGTGTGGTAATGTAAACACATTAAACGGCTTTTCTTTATTGGTGTAAGGTCATAAACGGGTCGATTTTGCTAATTACCCTGATTTCACCTTGCATTTAAACACCTTTACCAGTGTTCTTACTGGATTATCCAGTGTAAACAAGTGTTGTGCACATGCCTCTTCGAGATTTGACATCAAATGCAGAGAATATCTCGATTATTTCAAATCTCATGTAAATGCAGTTTCCTTGCTTTGGGGAGTTATCCAAATATGTGCATGTAAACAGGTTTACTGCTGCTTTTTTAAAGTTTGCAAATACTTTTTGGACCACTGTTTATAATATGTAAAAGCATCTTTTTACTTTTTAATTTGTGCAGATTGACACTTACACACATACAATAAAATAAAACATAAGAATCCTTATTTTGTTTAGATGTTTTTTTTAATACATTAACCACAATACCAACATAATGCACAATGCTTTATTATTTGGCTAACCATGCCTTAACCAAATACCAAGAATACCAAGCAGAGAGTGGTTTTCTGAAGTTATTGTCCTGCTTGTTGTATTTGTTATGGATGCTGAATTTAAATTAATTTTCAAATAGTGAACATTTCTTTTTTTAAATATCTATTAAGGTCTGTTTTTAAACAGTGATTTTAATGTACATATTTGATCTGTACTGTGTTAGTACCGCCATCTACAGCAAGCTCAAAGGTTGATAGGGTTGGAAAGGACAGGCAAGACAGGACAGGATAGGATAGGACAGGACAGGATGGGATAGAGTTGGGATAGGGATCGGTTTAGGAATGGGGTAGGGATCGGTTTACGGATAAATGTTAGGGATGGGATTGGGATAGAATAGGATACATTCAAACACATCAAAGGGGGAAATGGCAAGATGTCGCTCTACAATCTCAGCATTTATCTTCCTAGTGCACGCTGCATTGTACAAACATGCAAGTCATATATTAAGCATTGCCTCGTAATATTACTATGCAAAAGTCATATTTCCCCCAATGACGGAGTCCCATTCATCCTCCTTCTCCCCTCCTCTTCCTCCTCCTTCCCTGTACTGTATCTCCCAGGCTTCCCCGATTACGGTTTCTATTCTTCGCCGAGCGACCAACGGGGGCCCCCCTTCTCCTTTGCTGACTATGGCTCCCTGGGCCCCCAGGCGGCTCAGCTGCTGCAAAGCGAGCATGCCACATCAGCCTGCAACTCCCCTCTCCAGCACCTGGCCAGCCCGGATCAGTATAAGAGCCCAGGTGTGTACCCGCCTCTCCTTCATTCAATGATTGATTTGATTCATGCGGTTGATTCATCACCGTGCCATTCATTAAAACCAGAGAGAGAGAAAAAGTGAGAGAGAGGGAGAGAGGGACTTGTGCATCCTTGCAGTTTGCTTGATGTGTGCTGCATGTTGATTTTTCATAGCTTTAATAAAACAATTCTCATTTAGCTTGGGGATTGAGGGAGAGTGTGTATATGATGTTGCCATTATGTGTGTAATGTTGAGATATATGGGCATGCAGGATTTGACTGCGGTCACATTCCCTGTGCAATTAACCACATGGTATGGCATATGCGGTTATGTCTGGTAGTGGCGTATCTTGTAAAGTACATATCTAGACACGTATATGTATTACATGCCCATCGGCTCCATTCCACTTACCTGTCAGCCTGCTGGCATGTGATAAAGGATATCCAAACATTCAACTTCATATACACAAATATAAAATGACAAGCCATTTGTTTTCAAGCTGATTGTATCTCTTAGTTTGCACAGTTGGGCCTAGTATCATGTATTGATATACTGTATCATGTATTGTTAATGCATCCTCTTTTTGCAGACTTTTTATTCTGTTTGCATCTTGTTTTGTGTGCATATGCAAGAGTTACATGAGTGAAATGGAGTAAAGTGTGTTGCATGGCTGAAAAATTCTCATTTTAATAGAGCCAACATATTTGTTATTGCCAAGTTTTGGGCATATTTTGTTATGCTTCGTGGTAGTGCACCACTGGACTTGTCACTCAGTCCTCTTAAAAACAGCAGAGTTGCACTTTATATTCAGTAGCCTGTTGACTGTAGTCTTGAGATCTCCGCAATAAACAGGACACATGATGTCAAGTTCCATGATAATGACTAATACATCAGGGTTCATGGCAAAACCAGACCATTTCTGGTTCAGATCCCAGTAAGGAAAAGTGGGGAATGTTGATGTCATACATTTTTGAGAAAATTTTTTAGTATGTATTTGAGTAATTGTTTTGGGTGAATTGCATGTGCGGGGGAGAATGTGACCCAAATAATATAATGCCTACATTTCCTCAAACCTTGTGTGCAGTAGACTTAACCTACAATGTGTATCACCGCTGCAACACTTTCCTTCTTGGGAGGTCTTTAAATGATTGCACGCTCTAAGATAGACACGTCGCACATAATAGGGGATTTTTAAATAAATCCATAATAGTTGATAATATGTATGAATTTGTTTCCCAGCAGTATTGAGCTACAGAAACAATTTCCTGCTCAGTTAATGAGCACATCCATTGATGACTTCTGGAGATATACAAGTCAGTGAATCAACATGTCTTATTAGCGGTGGCCTATTGGGAATTCAAAAGGGAGGATGTGATGATAATCAGTACTGTCACTTGCATGAGATACTATGCAATGTGCTGCATTTCCCCTCTTGTTTAAAAGTGCTTTTCTTTTTTCTTGTTTTATGACAAATGAAAACTAATTTCCTCAAGAGTTGCTGTTTTGAGTATTAATGCTTTGATTCAGATCAGCTCAATCATTGCTGACATGCCAAGCTCATGACGCAGTTTCAAGCTCAGAGTTAACACTTAGGATAACCTGTGAACAGACTTGCACTTGAAGTCTTGATGTGTCTGACACCCTGTTGTTTTTGGAGCCTTTTTTACATTTTTATTTGCTGTGTATTCCTGACATATTGACTACCATCCTCACATTTCAAAAAAATTAAATGAATGTATAATTTCTCATACAGTATTTTTATATCTGAATATCCCTAAAACAAAGTACATTTTCTTTGGAGACAACATTGTGAAAAATAGAAAGAATTTTTATCAGATAATATATCTTGAAGTAAGTTGATTTTTTCTTACCCTACTGGGAAATTGTTTTTGCTATTTGGTTTGGCTTGGTTTGTTTTGGTTTGGTTATTCAAGATGTATTATCTGAAAATAAGCCATCTTAAAAAAAAGTTTAAGTTTACCATCTAAGAATGTTTAAATATTTTTTTACTGCAAAACAAGACCTTTTTTGCATTGTATATGGCAAAGCATTGCAAGCTTTACCTATAGTATTGCTTAAGGAAATCTAGTCTGTTTGTTGTCACTTGGAAATTGTGTAGCATATTTCACATTAAACAAACCAAGACGTCGTCTACAATGGGCTAACCACTTATAGATGTTTTGCTAGCAGCTGCAATCTTCCATTCTGTTCCAATCTACAGAAGGATATCCACACTGTCCCATCATCCCTCAAAGTAGCTGTCTCTATTTTTATACATTGACATTTAGAAGTGAGAGTTTTGACTGGTAAACCGCACATCTCTCCTCTTGTCTGTATATTAATTTGTGTAAAAAGCAGATGGATTGTGCTTTGTGTTTTGTTTTGTTTTTTACTTACGGCGGCTTATTGCCCCCTATCTAACATATTTGATCTCTTAGATAAACTCTCTAGGATACTATTCCATTCACACAGATAACTTTTACCCTCCCAAATATTTTGGAGGCTGCTATAGGCAGTAATAGACTTCCACTTCAATGGGTGCTGAACTAAAGCCTTCGCTTGTGGAGGAACTTGATTTAATATTCGCTTATTAATGGAAGTGTCATAGAAGGACACGAATAGGAGAAAAATGAGCATGGCACAGCAAGGGGCCTCAAAGATTCTGAGAGCTTTCATTTAATTTAATTCATGCATTTGTTTTTGTTTTTCTTTAATTTGCCTATCAACAGCGGTTAAATGAAGGGGTCATTTGCGGATGACAGCAGCCATGGCTCAAGTGCTCTGATATAATTATTATTATTGTGACCCCCCCAAACCCCCTTCCCTTTACCCATTTGTCAGTTTTTACGCTGCTTGGATTTGTGTTTAGGTTCAGAGGTTTTGAATTGGGCAACCAAATGGCAAGTGAATTGAGAACACTTAACGGCTTTAGATATATTTTTTTTGCCTTCTGCCCTTATGAATATTATACTGCCCCTATTATTGTTGGGTTGTTTTGCTGTTTTTGTGAGAAAAAGCGCACTCGAGATGAGCTAGTCTCTGACTATCAATGAAACTGCACTAGTTATAGAAGCGTGAAGTCACGTCATGTTTTTTTCCTCATATTTTTGTTTTTGTGGCTTAATGCAAGAGATATTGCACACATGCATGAGTTCTGGAGTAAACAAAAAATAAATAAATTTCCACTGAGGTAAAAGTTGTTAGAAGATTTGCGAGTCACGACATATGTTTTCTTTAGTAGACAGTTTGTATGTCTTTGATTAGAATCGCTTGCATGACTGACATAAAATGCAGAGCTTGTTGAGTGTTAATGTTCAGGGTTCCAAGGTTCATGGAAAGCCTGTGAATATCAGTGAATTTAATTTTTTTTATTTCTAGGCCTGGAAAAGTCATGGAAAGTCACTGTATAGTTAGTTCATCAGCTAGAAATTCTTCATTGGGATTGCAATCTCTATAAAATAATTTTTTTTAAAAATCAAGTATTCACAAATGACTGGAAAAGTAATAGAAATTCATTGTTTGAGAGAGGAAACACCATGATTCAGTCTTTAACATGTTTTCCCAAGACAGTTTCTTGGTTTCCCAGCAGCTGCTAGGCCTGATAGCCCCCTGATGCTAACAGCCAGATAAGTGTTGTCATATAAATATAAAAAAAATATATATAGGAGAGGAAGAGAGAGACCATTTTTTCAATGACAGGTGTTGATTAGGTAGGGGGTGTTGTGTCAGAATTCCCCGTGCAATTTTCAGAGAGGGACTGGATAACTGGCAGTCAAATTTGAAGAGAATGGGCGTACAGCACTTGATATGAGATTGGGGGAAAGGGAGCGTACAGAAATGGAGACAGGGTGAGGTTATGATATTGAAAGGAAGCTATTCATTCTCACTCAAACTCTTAAATATCGGAGAGGCCTTCAATGAAAAATGTTCCATCTCCATACTACAGAAGTCCAGCTGCCTTTGCTTGCCTAACACCTACTTGAGCTCCTCATGTTAGCATGCATGTTAGTATACAGTGACCCCAAAAAGTATTTGAATGCTTAAGCCATACATAAAAATGCATGCATGTCTGAATTATTTAACAAAACATCAAACCAAGTTGCATTGATTTTCGAGAAAGATAGCGCAAGCGCTCCTTTTAAGCAAAACATTTCACACACACACACACACACACACACACACACACACACACACACAAAGGAGTTTGTTAGGTTTTTAATTATAAAAATAAATGAAGAGAACTATTAGAGCACTTTCTGGTTGTCGAATGTCAAATGATTGGGTTTGTCTGCTGAGACACCTGTGTCAACTAAAAGACCATTTGATTAAAATAAAATAAAAAATGACCAAAAATTTGGTCTAGGGTCATTTGTTTGCAGATGCCACTTGGTTTGATATTTTGTATATAATGCGATTAAATTTTTACATTTTTATGTGGGACATAAGTGTCCAAATTTGTCTGAATAAATTTTGTGGCGACTGTAAGTATACATTCATCTGCATGAATGACTAAATACATATAAGACGTGATTACAGTGCAAATCTTGGCAGCAATAATACATAGCTTGCAGTAGTGCTAACTAGCTTACATTTACATTTACATTTATGCATTTGGCAGACACTTTTATCCAAAGCGACTTACAGAGCCCTTATTACAGGGACAATCCCCCTGGAGCAACCTGGAGTTAAGTGCCTTGCTCAAGGACACAATTGTGGTGGCGGTGGGGATCGAACCAACAACCTTCTGCTTACCAGTTTAGTGCTTTAGACCACTACACCACCACCACTCCGTGGTGTATTGTTTTTGTGTGTGTCTGTGTGTCTGTGTGTCTGTCTGTCTGTCTGTGTGTCTGTGTGTATGTGTGTATGTGTGTATGTGCGTTTGTGTGTCTGTGTCTGTGTCTGTGTCTATTCCCAGACCTGAATTTAAAACTTATTTTGATAATTTTATATCTCAAACTTTTTGGATGAACCATA
Organism: Moxostoma hubbsi; assembly: GCA_032164185.1. Lineage (NCBI taxonomy): Eukaryota > Metazoa > Chordata > Actinopteri > Cypriniformes > Catostomidae > Moxostoma > Moxostoma hubbsi. The sequence continues at coordinate 26,653,843 of JAVLUX010000030.1, read as the reverse complement.
AAGCATACATAGGGGCACTATTCTTAAAATACGCTAGGCAGTATAGACACACACCTTCCTTTAAAAATCTGACGTTTTGTCCCCGTAACACTGTTGGTCTGTAGTGCTTTGTAAATGTACTGTGCATGCTTGTGCTAAGCTCACCTTGTTAGCCCTACTACACATTAGTGGTCATGACTAGCAACCCTGCTTACATCACTGTTGGCACGGTCGCTTCTCCGGCAGGCACCAACCCGCCCCGGCCTGGAGCCTTTCCTGGAGCCAGCAGCCCCGGTCCAGTGGCTGACCTGTATGGCCCCACCAGCCAGGACTCCGGTGTGGGCAACTACATTAGCGCTGCTAGTCCCCAGCCCGGCTCCGGCTTCGGACACAGCATTGCTGTAAGTACCCACCTGTTGCATTGAATGTCCTGCCCATTTTGGCGCTTTTAGTCTATAGTTGTTGCTTTTGTAGTTTTACACAGTGTACAAACCAGATGGTATGCAATAAAGTGACAAGCGTTAAAAGTTATATGTGTTAATCCTAAATTTCTTTCCTAACCATTCGTGACCACAAGTGACACAGAATTTGTTGATTGCTTGGTTTCTATTTTGTGGTATTGTTTTGAGTGGCCCTGCCCACAGTGAAATCTCATGGGTCAAATTTTGCTCCAATTTTAGCTGTTTATTTAACTGTTTATGCACGGTCACATTTACCTTAGCTTGGCAAAGGCGCTATAAGCGGATGCTAAGTGCCCTTAAAACCTGCAGTAATACATGCTAAGCAGCCTCTTTTTTTTATGATGCACTTTATAAACTGAGAAAGTGACGTTATAAAGATGCTCACCACTAAAATTATTTCCTCATCCATATTGAAAATTCAGTGTAGTTATGTAGAAATTGCTGCCTACACAAAGGTTTCTGCCAAACCAAGCAATTACCTATTGGTCAACTATGCGAATTTGTGTGTCAAAGTTCACCAAACTTAAGCTTATCCATCAGGCAAAATTCCCAATCGCACAGATTCCCATCGAGATGACTATTTTGCCTGTGAAATTTGGAAATGTGACAGCACCTTTAAACATCTTATTTGCTGTAATTATCCGCGTCGTATCTCGCAGCATTTTCGCATTCAGTGTGAAAGATAAATTGTTTACCGCTGTCATTGCATCACATCTGGTTAGGACACAGTGTTATTTTTCTTTCTTTACAACAGATATGATTATGGGGAAAAAACAGACTTGCTTACTTCAGATCGAATGTTCTTTATAATTTGGAGAGCTTGCTAGCTCAGTAGGTTCATACAAATGACATTGTTTACGTTTAAAAGCTGAATTGTGTAATTTTTATGCCACCAATCAGAATTGCAAAAATAAACATTGTTAACATTTTCCTGAATACTCTCCTTGTGTACCACTGATTGAACAAACAAATAGTCCTGCCCCAAACTCACGCCATTGGTTTAGTCAATGTCGACCCTTGGTCTGGATGAACCACTCAAATGGAGCAATTTGTATCACACCACAAAGACACAGTGTTTACAATTATTTTCAGAAAATCAACCTGCAAATAAGTTAGATTAAAATTTTAACATTTTTAATCAAAGTATTAATGCAATGTGCTGGTTAATTGATTGAATAGCAATTTTTACTGAGAAAGGCTCCTAGTAAAGGTTTTTTCAGCACCTCTATTCAAAAGTGCTGTATTTTTAAGACGCTGTGTTGTTAAACATAGTCTGAAACTTTGAAAAACCCATCTGGAGATCTTTGCATTCTATTATGCATGGTCCAGCTGTCATTGAGCGCAAGAGCGTGCCATCTACCAGCCTTCCTAGCTGGTTTGAAAAGGCATGTTGCCTGTATGGCTCTAGCGCTGACTGCCCACTACTGCATTAAGCTGAAACATAAAGCTTGAATTGCTCCAACATTCCTCATTACAAAGTTTACGAACATGTTGGGGGCTTGATTAATTGAGTTATTTTTTATGCCCTATTTTTCATATAATTAATCACACTAAATTAACACATTAAATCGACAGCCCTATATTTGAGTATTTGATTGAAAAAGTTACACACTTCAGCTTTAAATGTGTTTAAGCTAGCTAATAAAAGCTTTGAATATGATGGAGTTCAAAAAGGAATAAACATTTCTAAAATGACTAATGTAATATGTGATCTCAGTAGAACATAACTGGTGAAAATATGAGAGGAAAAAAAGACTTTAATAAATATCTCAGATATAATAGGTTGCAATGGGTCCAAAGGTGTGATAGATGTGCATGTTTTACTGATACTAATTATCGGGAACAAGGCTATAAAAAATGTCTCTCGTTTGAAGCCAGAAAAATTAGAAATCATAGTCTCATTAGTGTGAAGCAGGTGCCCTGGCACATAGCTGAAGTTAGATAGCGTTAGGTTTTAGCATTCCTAACATTTCTGCATTCCCTACCAGCATTCCACTCTCTCTGTCAGCTTCAGGATAACAAACTGTGAACTTGTACCGGCTGTCAGCAGCAGTGTGATGTGTCAGTGTGCTTTTTGTTCATGTGCCAGCTCAGAGGACAGAAATCTCACAATTAGTTCTTCTCTCATTTTCAAACCAGTAGTTTTTCTCTCGCACTATGGCTTTTTTATCTTTCGCATAGATGATGGGCATACCAGAGGCAACCTTTGAAAGGTTCCCCACACAAAGTGCATATGTAAATCAATAAGGATATGATAAACTCTTGTGTCATAAGAATGTGTTGTCTTGGCCTTTGAAGCCATAGGCATTCATTATTCCTTTCATGCATTAGTTTTTTACCTTTAACGGAGTGGAGAGATAGAGCGAGATTTGGGAGGAAGACAAGAGGAAACAGAGGCCTGCTCACAAGGGGGTTGATGAGGGAGGCTTTGGTAAATCACAGGCTGCCGAGAGAATTTCTGGCTCCGGCCATTTTTTGAACTGCCGTCCAGAAGCTGGGGGGAAAAAACGAATAAGAGCTTTTGCATGTAAGGACACGGTTTATTGCCTACCCGTGCACACCTCTTATTCATTCTGCTTTGAATGCCCCTCGAATCTCTTGTTTGTGAGGAAAACCAAATGAGTTTTTTTTTCCCTTTTGTGCCCTTAAGTACAGTTTGCAAAACAGACAGGGCACTCATTAAATCTAAACTGGATTTTCAGAATAATAATGTCACCTTGCACTTGACTTTCAGATAGAGTTGTTCTAACCTTAATGGAGTCAAACTGACAGTGATGTGAAAAAGTATTCGTTTTCTTGCATTTTTCATACCTAATTATTTTATATCTTCAAATGAGATGTAACATAAAACAAAGGCAACCTGAGTAAACACAAAATACAGTTTTCATATATATATAATATTATTATTATTATTAATATTATTATTATTATTATATTAAAGCAAAAAAGATATCCAACACCTGTATCACCTCTGTTAAAAATGAACTGCAACCTTAAACTTAATAGCTGGATGTGTCACCTTTAGCAGCAACAACTGCAACCAAATTCTTCCGATAACTGGAGATCAGTCTTTCACAATGCTGTGGTGGAATTTTTGCCCACTCTTCTTCGCTGAACTGTTTTAGTTCAGACAAATTGGAGGGTTTTCGAGCATGAACTACCCATTTAAGGTCCTGCCACAGCATCTCAATTGGGTTCAAGTCAGGACTTTTACTAGGCCACTCCAAAACTTTAATTTAGCTTCTTTTGAGCCATTCAGAGGTGGACTTCTATGCTTTGGATCATTGTCTTGCCGCATAATCGTTTTACGCTTGAGCTTCAACTCATGGACTGATGACCGGATGTTCTCCTTTAGGATTTTCTGGTAGAGAGCAGAATTAATTTCCCTCATTTATTGCAAGTCGCCCTGGCCTTGAAGCAGCAAAGCATCCTCACAACATCACCACTACAACCCGTAGGTTTGTTTTTTGTGGAATTATGTGTTTGATTTACACCAGATGTAATGGGACCCTTGTCTTCCAAACAGTTCCACTTTCGACTCATCAGTCCACAGAACATTCTCCCAAAAGTTTTGAGGATTATCAAGGTGTGTTTTGGCAAAATTCAGACAAGCTTTAATGTTCTTCTGGGTTAGCAGTGGTTTCTGCCTCACCACAATTCTATGGATGCCATTTTTGGCCAGTGTCTTTCTGATAGTGGAGTCATGAACAGTGACATTTATTGACGCGAGAGAGGACTGCAGTTCCTTGGATGTTGTCCTTTTATAAGTCATCGCTGTGCTCTTGGAGAAATTTGGAAGGTCGGCCACTTCTAGGAAGGTTCACTACTGTGCCAAGTTTTCTCAATTTGGAGACAATGGTTCTCACACTGGTTCTTTGGAGTCCCAGTCCCTTTGTAACCCTTCCAACACTGATGTATTGCAATCACCTTTTTCTTCATCATTTCTGGACTTTCTTTCAACCATGGCATATTATGCTACTAAAAAAGTTGTATTTAGGTGTTGATTTGATTGAACAAGGCTGGCAGTAATCCGGCCTGGGTGTGTCTAGTCTGACTGAACGGCATTATGATTTGGGGATTTAGTAACTAATGTGGGCAAATATTTTTATTTTTTTTATAAAGGTCCAGTTGGTATTTTATAACTTTTTTGCTTCAATAAATAATATTATCATTTAAAAACTTTGTGTCAGATTGCCTCTTTTTTATGTTAGATTTTGTTTCCATTTTCGATATACACAAAAACAGAAGAAGTCAAGATGGGGCAAATACTTTTTCACAACACTGTAGGTTGGCCTCAAAAAAATCTTGCTTGTGACTGTAAATGTTCTAGTAAATGTTCCAAAAAATTCTTTTTTTGTGTTGCCTGACACAAAACAGCTGCTTCTGTTAGCTTTTATACTGTCCTTGAAAACTTAAAATCCATTTCTTTGAGTAAATTTGTTTCTACAATGTTCAAGTCCTCCAGTGGTTAGAACACAACCTGACGCTGGTGAAGTTCACAGTTATTAGTTGCTCAGAGTGAGTCTTATCTGCGATTTCTGATAGAGCATTGTTCTCTCGCTCTGTTTGCTTGAGGATTTTACTGCATGGATTTTGATTTCAGATAATGTCATTAATGATGGTACTGTTGGCATGAATGTAAATGAATATGCAATTTCCTGAACTTTGATTGAAAGAAAAAAATTATTATATACAGTTGCCCCAAAAAGTATTTGGACACACACACACCTAAAATGTATGAATGTCTTTGCATTATATAACTGCAAATGTATTTAATTGTTTGAATATAATTGTTTTTTGAATTTCACAAATTAATTTATTTAAAATTATATAAATTACAATATAATAACTTAAATACTTGGAAATAGTAAGTGAAGTTAGTTTTCTGAGAAAAGGTCTAGCAGCAATTATTTCCCTTGCATTTGTTTTGATATTTTGTGTCTAACGCAACTACAGACATTTTTAAGTGTGACTTAAATGTGCGAATATTTTTTGGGGCCACTGTAAATATTATATATTCTTTCTTACACCCGCATACCTTCAATCAAAACACTCAATCATTCAAATGATTATTCTTAAATGTACATGTAAATGTATTTTTTCTTTAAAAAAATTTTATATATATATATATATGCTGTTCACTTAGATCAGTTAATGTGGACTGCTATTTGTTTTATTCTATTTAAAAAAAAACATGCATTCATGCTAGCAAAACATGCAGTGATTTAAATAATCTTACCAGGGGTTGACATATTAGCCTTTTCACTCAGAATGCATACTGACACCCATACTAACTCTACACTTTTAGGGTCCTTTGATTGCGACAGCTTTTACAAATGGATACCATTGAAACCTAACAGGTGGTTGGTTGCCATCTCATTTGAGGTAGATATCCTGTGCCATTTATGACATATTATTGATTTGTGCATTCATAATCATGTATCTATTTACTATACAATCCTCCTCTTTCATCTGCCTATTCATTTTGATTCCCTCTCATTTTGATCACTGTTTAGGTTTAAGTTGTGTAGTGTTTTTTATTTTTGTCATCAACACCAAAAGGCTTTTACAGGTGTTTCAACAAAAATCCCAGACAAATGAATTCAAACTTTATATTCAAAAAGTGGTTTCCAAATTGAGTCTCATCTCTTCTTTAAGGTTTATTATTTATAATTTATTTTACATTTAAAACCCTTTAAAAGCCTTTCAAGTTTTTCCGTTTCGCATCATATCTGTGGCATCTATGCGTTTCCTCATCACTTTACATCACTAGTTCCTCCTCCATCCTATGCCTGTCAGTCAGTCAGTCGACTGCTCCTTTCATGCATGTCTGCAAGTGGGTCTACTCCAAACTTTGCAGTTGCTTTCTTTTACTGCCAGAGTTCTACAGCCTCTGTGCGTATTGACTGCATCCTCTATGAAGTGCTGGATTTGGATATTATGCACAGGTGTTGCATCTTTGATTGGTGTGCACCTGGAACAGAGCTCTTGAAGTCGAACATGATTCTCTTTGCTGAGAATCTGTTGACTTAGGTACCGTCTGATGCAATTTATCAGGTTTTGGGGGATAAAGCATGCTTTTTCTTATTCACAGCACTTGTAAAGCTAGGTGTTAAGGACTTAAAGGTGTTTTGTTGTTCTTTATATGCTGAGATCTCAGATATGGGTAAATCAGAGATGGCTTGCTTATTTATATACAGTGTGAGTGAGAGTGAGTGAGTGAGTGAGTGAGTGAGTGTGTGTGAGTGAGTGACTGTGTGTGAGTGAGTGTGTGTGTGTGAGTGAGTGTGTGTGTGTGTGAGTGAGTGTGAGAGTGTGTGTGTGTGAGTGTGAGAGTGAGTGAGTGAGTGAGTGAGTGAGTGAGTGAGAATATTCATTCTGTCAGAAAGCCTCAATATCACCTTACCCTACACTTAGTCAACCTGAAGTAAAAATTAACCCTATTTACTTTCAAAGTTTATGTTCCTGGTCTTATTTTGAAAAGTTTATTGGTGCACTTTAATCCACATTTTCAATAATGTCTTCGTAATTGTAACGGGTTAGACGGGCAAGGAGGAGGCAAGAACCGGCTTGATGATATAAATAATATTTTAATAGTAAACTTAAAACAAAGGACAAACACACACATGACGGACATGTCCGTAAATGATCTGTCTCTCGTCGCACCACCGTCTGCCATCGGCCTTTATCCCTCTCGGAGGCTTGATTAGCCTGATACGGGACCGGGTGTGTATCGTCACGACCCAGCCCCGCCCTCCGCCCTGCCACAGTAATCTTTATTAAAAATGTTATAACTTTCTCTTCCTTGTTTTCTGATGTTACTAAGGCTGTGCAGGCAATTGGATAATGTTAACAAATAGCAGACAAAACAACCAAATAGCTATATAGGCACTGTTTTTGCAAACTTGCATTCAAGTCTGACTCCATTCTTGTATGATCTAGTCAATTCCCAATGGATAAATGTATTTCTGTCCTACATTGTTTTCCTGTTGATTATCCAGTTTCAAAATGGAAATGTGTTACATTACTTAAGTAAAATAATTTCAGGGAATTTTGCAATTGTGATTTCCAAACCTGGTAAAGCAATTAATGAAAATTAATTTCAGTAGTGAATATAAAAATTTTCTAGCTATGCTCAACAGTAAAAATGTTTCATTGGCTGACAAAATTGCTCTTTATGAGTGCACTCACTCTAAAATTATATTTAGATAGCGTTAATCATGAATGATTAGGAAAATCATAAAACAAGTCATGGAAATGCATTTGGTCAAAAAGAGTTCTTAGCGTGACGTATCAAGTGTGATTTCCCCAGTCTCATTGGCTCAGTGGCCCTTACCTGTGACCTGTAGTCTGGATAAGTGGCCTGTGCAATGTAGTTTGTTACCCATAATCTTCCTAAAGAGCTTGTCATTTTGTCCTTGAGGCAAAACAGATGATTGATATAATGAGTAGGTAAAATCGCTCCATCTGTACAACTGCAGCACACTAAGCGACTGATTGAACTCATGGATTCTCCACACGCTTGATTGAAGTACACATGATCAGCAGTCTGAGAAAGCAACAGCATCCAGTAGATTTTATGGAAGCAGGTTCTTAACCTTTCATTTCCTGGTTGGATGGACATTCAGAGAGTTTTTGCATGCTTTAAACACTAACATATGTCACGTCGATGTCTGAACCCCATGTTTGAGTGCATAAAATGTTCCCATGTGTTCTGTATCTGAGCTTGTGCCTAAACAATTTCCTGCATCAAGATTGTGAAAGTGGACTGATATAATAGAAAACAGGATAACATCTCTACTTCAATTTAAATGCTGTTAGCCTCCAGAAGTCACCTGGTCTGAATCAATACACAGCTTTATTTTATTGGTTTACGTTTGAACTAGTTTAAGTGTGTATGTATGTACAATACTGTAGCTTCAGTTGATCAAATACATTGCATGTCCAAAGATGATGTGTCTTTGGGAAAATGAAAAACATGATGTGAAAATGTCAACTCAAGCAAAAGGTTTGAATTCCAATTGAATTGTACAATATTTGAACTACCAGTTAAAAGTTTGGACTCTTCTTTGGACTAGGATTCTGTATCATTATTATTTTCCACCTTTTTAAATAATGGTAAAGTTATTTATAAGAAAACTATGAAATTACACAAATGGAAATATGGGAATTCTGTAGTGACCAAAAACCATTTTGAACCATTTAAGCAATAACCCCTTAGAACAAAAGTTTTTAAGAGCATGTAACACAAATTCAAGTTTGCCAAAACTTTTGGCTGGGGGTGTACATTACAGAATTATATAGTTGTCTTACATCTAAGACATTATGGCACCAATAAAGCTCAGATGCAGCACATTTTTACATACCCACCCTGTTTTACGGAAGCTTCTCTGTTTGTTTCAGCAGAGTTTATCAGGAGGCCCGGGGAAGACTGGCCGGAGTTTCTAATTGGTTCTGTGTACAGGTAAAGGCCATTCTACTTCAAGCACTACAGCGCAGAACGGGAATCTAAAGCTGAGGTGGCGCCACACGAAGATCAAACGAATCATCAGAATCATCTCATAATGAAAAAACAACAACAACTAAACAATCTGCTGTACAATACTGACAACTTGGCTTATGAATATTTTATCCTAGTGTAGCCCCTCAACTTGAAGTAGGATTTTAATATAATTTTTTCCTTTTATTGATTCTTTCTCACGTTAGAAGAGTTTCTTTGTGATCTTTTTATTGTGCACACGTTGAATCAACCATCAACATTTATTTGAGTTTTAACAATGTTCTTCATTGTTATTAAATGTTCTCTGACGACTGTGATGAGAGCGAATATGTAAACATATACTAATGTCTTTTTGTTTCTTTTGTTTGTTTTTTTTAAGTAGTAATATTAATGCAAAAGCATTCTCATTTCACAGCCCTTGTCTATCACATTTCAGGTTTTATTTCACTGAAGCGAGAAAATGTATTGAAATGATTGAGGTGGCATTTAATTCAAGCCTAAAATTGCAACGAGTGGATGACAAAAAAAAAAAAAAAAAAAAAAAAAAAACTTAGTAGCTCTGTTATATGTTTATTGTGATGTCTTGTTAACCATGATTACCTATTTTGGGCAATAAGAGGACTACAATATTTTCACAGTCCTTTTTTATAAATGTCATTTTGTTGTTGATAAAAAAAGAAAAAAAGCTTTCTTTTTAATACTTTGTGAAATGAGATTTAAAAAGAAAAGGATTCTGAAACTGTAAATATTATTCTGTTCACTGCATCAAACTGTTTCTGAGAGAGAACCATATTTTTGTGATGGTGTCATAGAGGTTGTGTTGTGCGCAGGCTGAAATATGTCCATCGAGGCTGAATGCAGTAACTGAGGTCCATCTGTAGCACAAAAGCCGTGATTTACCCCAGTACGGATGAAAAACCACAATCAAACACTGTTAGGTCGCTTTGTAAATACTGTTTGCTTTACAACCGTGCAGGTGTCATACCAGCATATTTAGATAATACGTTAAGATGTGCACAGCTCAAGAGAATATACTTTACAAGGTATACAGAAATCAGCATTTTAATAAAATCACAACAAAATCCAAAGCACACTTTTATTTTTCGTCGGTTTCGACAAGGCTGATTTTAAAACAGTGTCGAGACATTTCATGTTATTAATGTTTCAGTTTGTGTTTTAGTATTTCTTTTCAATAATGTGGGCCTTTTGTCCATAGAAGTGTCCATCTGTCAAGATTTTTACACAGAATGCCCGGATTCGGAATAACAAAGGCAATATTTCAATTTTTTAAATTGCTACAATTAGGAAAACAAATATTTCATACCATTTACCTCAGTCCTGTGAGAATTACTTTAAAGAAGATTAGAAATTAATTTATTTTAGGCTAAGACAAATATTAGAAGAAAAAAAAAGATATTAAAGCATTGTTTTGAAATTCATTGCACTGTGAGAGAGAATTTATCATTTCTATTTTCTAACATTGTATGTTAACATACAGTCTCTACCATGGGAAGGACCGGTGTGGAAACCATTTGGTTTCGTTCCACACTGGATATATAAACATTTATGAGTCTTGAGTCTTGCATTGATTTGAAGACTGTACTTTTGAATAATCTCCTTCCAGGGATTTTATTATTATTATAGATAGGTTGACAATATCAGAGATAACAATTATATTGGTAGCAATAGTTCATTTCCTCAGAAACACTGAAACTGATTGAAACCAGTGGCTGCTACACACATTTGTTGTACATGTGGGGGACTGGATTTGATGAGACACAAATGGCATTTAGAAATATGAATGACATTTACAAATATGAATAGAATGATGTATGCTGTTGTTCAGTCTTGCTGAAAATGTTTTATTTTTGTTTATTTAATTCTCCTTAGTTGTTCATTTCACTTAACTAACAGGTGAGACAGAATGCTGGATTCTTTCTCGAGGAGGAGACTTGATAAAGTAATAAGTATTTAAAAAGCAAGGAGAACTTTGTGCTAACTGTTTGAGCTGTTTTAAAAAGGCAAACATACAAAAAAAAAAAAAAAAAAAAAAAAGAAGAAGAAAGAAAGAAAGAAAGAAAACTGTCCCGAACATGTTTTGAATTTAAATAGGGATGGATTTTTATCAATATTTTTGTGGATGTTGATTATACTAAATATAACAATGACAATAATACAGATATTATGTACTGTATTTATCAATTGTTTATCTCTTCATTCCCTGTCACCTCATTCAGTAATCCTATGTTGATCATTGTATTTTAGTAGTGTAAAAAAGAAGATAAAAAAAGAGGTATATGAATTTACCTTGTAAAAGAGTGCTGTCTTGATGCCAGTGTAGTGGTCTTTACACTTCTTGGTTTGTATTTTTCACATCTCCCTTTAGTCTTTTTACCCTTTCTCTCTATATCTCTGTCTCACTCTCTCTTTAGTGAATAGTTGTAGGTGTTATGTACTTAATGTTAAGATGTAGAAGTATCCATTAGCAATTGTAGGACCAGTAAGGATAGAACTTTCTCTTTATAATCATTTACAGACAAAAGATACAAAAAAAACAAAAAAACAAAAATGCAGAGCATTGTTTTCATAGTAATTTTTCTTTGTTTTTCTTTTTTCTCCTTTTTGTTCCACTGTTTTGCTGGTCTCACATGGTTTCAACAAACCAAAGCTCTCACTGATGAAATCTATAGGAGAAAAGAAATTGCTGTACGACAGAATTGTAATCAAGGCATTAATTGGATCCCCACCCTTGAATGTTTTAAAAGGGGTGTGCCATACTACCTTAAATGCTAATGCTAGATATGCAAACTCGTTTCATTTTCATTCTTTTTTAAGAGGGATGCAAGCTATAATTAGGAAGAGATGATGACTTTATTACATGAATGACAAATTCATATTTTTTTAGCACGGTCTAAGAAAGTAATCTCGACATAGCCTAATAATTATTGATATGGATAAAACTGTAATAGGTTTTGAAACTTGTACTATTTAAAAAAAAAAATACTAAATAAATCCCATGCAGTGGCCCATGGTGCTACTATTTTAAATACTCATTTTTGTGTGTCTGCCTAGTTTAATACATAATTTAGTTTTCAGTCACCTGGGACATAAACACAGGATGATTGTTTTTGTACTCTTTAATTGCATTGCCAGCTTTTGATTTTAATTCAGCTGAAGTAGAATTGATTCCAGACAGTAGGTTGTCTGCTATGATGTCACACTAATTTGCTTGACTTTAATGTAAATCCAGTGTCATTCCCACTCTAAACACACTGAATCCGTATTCCTGAATCACATAAGTTCTCAGGGATATCAAACGTGAGTCTATGTAACACCTTCAGAAGTGTGATTTTATTATACACTGAGTGGGTTATTATCAGCTATGTGGTACAGTACAGCACAACTATTAATGAAAGATATGACCGTATGTCTAATGAAGTTTATAAAATGTATGTGATCTATAAAAGTAGTTAGATGGTTAGTTGTACTTTAGTTGAAAGTCTCTTTCTTGAGTAATGAGAGTCTCATTACTCTGCATGCATTAAGCTAGTTAAACACTAGAACTGTTGCTCTCCCTATATAGTCAGATGATCCACAAATAAACACATTAAGACGAATGTGTAAGAGCAGATGAAGCACACATTTCCTTCTGTTCTGGATGAAGTAAGAGCTTGATAGGCTCTTGATTAAAATGAAGGCTGGCAACCCTCTTAAACAGTCTTTTCCATTCGCATATGTTAGCTTAACTTTTTTTTCCTCATAATTTGATCTCATAGCTTGGACTTTAAGGTAGCATGGCTCTGTTGCCACCATTTTTTTTTTTTTTTCATGGACAGCAGTTTACAGCAGATGAATGTTAAACATCTTGCTAGTCTAGTTAAATCATTGGTTAGTTGTTGGTTTAAAAAAAGAAAAAGAAAACGACCTGGAAGGTGTCGGGTGATTTCGGGAGTGTACCGTATCCATTTAAACTTGAATTTTGTGGCAAGTGCTAGGCAATGGCCAAAACGATCATTCCACTATTAAAGCAACAAAACTTTCCACACACACACACACACACACACAATGTAATGTCTAATGTTCAGTATACTTGTATACATATACAAGATATATATGTATAGTGTATATATATCTCTTTGTTAAATTGTTAAACTGCCTCATAAAAGCTCATGAATCATTGTAAGTAAACCGAATAGGGGCGTAAAGCTATGTACACTAAACTAACTCTTTGTTGAATCATTTGGAGTCACTTCGCTGTTTGTAAGAGAACACTTTAAATTGGAGGCATGTTAGTAGTTTAGCAGGGGAATGTTGTTTTGAACTGAATGTGTTGTGTAAAGCTTACAAGGAGGTAGGCCTATAGCGCAATGGGGACGGTACAGTAAACATTGTTGATGGTCTTTTCTTTGACACTTCCTTTGGAAACTTGGTCTCTCGTGTTCTCCTGAGGCTTTTCGGCCTCGCTGATTGCCTTGCCCATTCCTAACACTTGCCCATTTTTTAACGTTAACGGACTTTTTACTGCGAGAACTGACTGAACGGACTGACGTCTGAAAGCATCTTTCAGGTCTTCTTGTATGGCTTGCTCAAGCCCTGTTGTAAAATAAACTAAAGTGGATGGGGGTCTCTCACATCTCAGATGTGGAAAGTATAATTTTATATTTGTATTTTCAAATAATAATTATAATAATAATAAAAAATGTTTGTGAAAGGTTTCCATCCTCTACTGTGGTCCAGAAATCAATGTTGTTTGTCTGGAAAAGATATATATATATAAAAAATAAATAAAAAATAAATAAAACCGTTTTAAACCATTTCACTCATGGTTTTTATTTTCAACTTTTTTCAAGCAATTGATGTGTGATTCAAAAGAAATGAATATACCTGCAAAAGATTGTATGCCAGAACATGCACAACAATTAAAATGCACAAAGTTGAAAACGGAGCCCAAAAGCTCTTGTGTAAGTTTCTTTTCATTCTCATATTTGTCTAATTTTATTCTGCCTTGTTTAAGGCTACTCGAATAGCATATGATTCTTTAGAACTACTTCATTGGAACATACCCGAGCCTGAAACACTAAACAAGTGTTGACATCAACATAGTCTCGTGGCAAATTGCATAAGATGGCATAATCATAAGAGATCATGACTTGGTTCGTACGAAGAGGGATGACTTTTATTTCCAGACAAATCCAATCAACAAACAGTTTTTAAATAGAAACAAAACTTTAAGAGCCTCATATCCAGGGCTGGACTGGTAATCTGGCATACCGGGCATTTTCCAGGTGGGCTGACACACTTTGGGGCCGATCAGGGGAGGACTGGCCATCGGGAGAACTGGGAGGTCCGGTGGGTCTGCCACAGAGTGGACCACAAAACGGCGCCGGGATATGCAGAAAAGGACGTAGAAACAATGACCGGCCATAGGGAGAACTGGGACTTTTCCCGGTGGGCCGGCCGCAAAACGGGGTGAATGATAAAAGTGAATAATGACTGAGCCTTTCAATCCCTAACATTCTATCTCATTCTGTGATTCATGGAAGAAAGAAAGATATACAGGTTTAATTCAACATGAGGGTGAGTAAATGTTAACTGAATTAAAAAATATATATGTTTAAAGGTGAGCTATCCCTTTAACTTTGTTTTTGTTGTCGCTTCAACGCTATTAAATTAGTTGCATCTTGATTTGGACTGTTTTTTTTTTCTTGTGCTACTTAACTTTAAATATATTTTAATGAGCAGGGTTTAAAAAAAGAATTAAAAAGGAATGTTGGAGAAAAAAAACATGCATTCAGCAACAGCACTGATTCTTAATTTGTTTCCAAGCTGTACTGTACACAGAATCCAATCAGACGGTCTTATTGTTGCACGGTGCGTTTGTGTCTTCTCGAAGCCTAATCAAGAGGTGTTTCAACTGGGAAGAAAAATGCAATGTGTGCAGGCTGGCAGAAATTAATGTCATTTTTAATTTGAGTCGCTGTCCCATTCTCAAATGTGAAATTGCCTTGCTGAATGTAAGGTGTGACAGCTATTATAAATGTGTGGAAATCCATCTTCCACCCTGCCTCCTCTCCCTCTCTCTGACTCCGGGATGAGCAAGCTCTCTTCATACAGTCACTATCACTGGAGCTGTCCACCCACACACTTCACTGGAGCCCTTGGATAGTGTCATGACTCATTGTGTTCACTTTTTGCCAGGAGAGAAATACTACGAGAAATCTCAGCATTCCTCTTATCAGGAGACCACTTAGACAGGAGGGCTGCTGCACTGCATTCTAACGTGTACAATCTGAGGGGGAAAAAAACCCGCTATTCTGTCAAACAGGTCCTCTTAAAGCATGTGTACCTCATAGTAAGAAAGGGAGTCTCTTTGTGGCGGATATGTACTTGTGAGCAGGTGTTTGCCTCTTTTTGTTGTGCAGCACAGGAAAGTGGTCATTATATGTGTGTAAAGTGCAACTCGCAGAGATTATGTTTGTGAATTAAAGGGGTATTCATTCAAATATGAGTATTCTGTCATCAATTACTCAACCTCATGTCATTCCCATGTGACTTTCTTTTTTCCTTGGAACATAAAAGGAGGTGGTATAGGCAGAATGACAGCCTCTGTCACCCAATGCCCAACTTTCTTTGTCTGTGTGTGTGTGTGAGAGAGAGAGCAAGAGAGAGTGTGAGAATATTCATTCTGTCAGAAAGCCTCAATATCACCTTACCCTATACTTAGTCAACCTGAGGTCAAAATTAACCTTATTTCCTTTCAAAGTGTATGTTCCTGGTCTTATTTTGAAAAGTTTATTGGTGCACTTTAATCCACATTTTCAGTAATGTCTTTGTAATTTTTATAAAATTTTTTATATCTTTCTCTTCCTTGTCTGCTGATGTTGCTTGTGTGTGTGTGTTTCTTTAAATAAAGAAAGTCATATTGGTTTGGGAGAGCGTGAGTTTGAGTAAATGATGACCATATCTGAAGAACATATACTGAAGTTGGTCCCCACCCCCCAAAAAATGATTTATACATTGTGATGTCACAATAGGGTTAATTGTACATGGAGACCTTTGTGTTGTGAAACCTAGCAACGAAGCACTGGTGTAGGTATCAGCTGACTTAAGTAAACCAATTAAATCGTTTGAGAAATGACTGCAGGTGTCAGGAGCTATCTCCAGAGAACTCATTTGGAGAGTTCTGTGTTCTCTGATGTATATTTAAGACAAAGCTGCCCTACCTATAAGGTCTGCTAGTGTGTTTGTACAGGCAGAAAAATATCACAGGCTTCCCTCCGCTTGCTCCTAAATCTTCAACGAAGAGCTGTATGAGTTACTAAATCAGGTTTACACAAGGCTTTTATATACACAAGGCTTTTTTACGCAAGAAAGCTGTGAAATTTCAAAGGCTTTCGTGAGCTTTTTATCACCACTACTTTTATGGTCTTGATGAATACTTGCTCACCAATGTAAATTACAAGGAAGCAAAGTGACTTAAAGATCTTATTACATGGCTCTTTAGAATAATTGATTGTGATTGATCTATCACAGCATTCTGTTGTCAAATATTTCAAATACATTAACAAATTTACAAATCATTTGTCAAGACATTTATAAATGTATTATAAGTCATTGATATGCAGATTTTACAACATATTTTCCAAAAGTGAGCATTTTATGTTATAATGCTTAATAAATGCAGTTACTCAAACTTAAAATGGCCAAAATAGTTATTTATGTCACAACGCATCAAAAATAGTTGATTATGTCATTTTACTGCAGTCTGCTTTGTGTTTGCATTACTGCAATGTCTAGACTCGTGTTGTCACTTTCCTTGTCACAATGATGTCAAAAGAATGTTAGTGGTGTCCCAACTTTCTTAGTTACCTAAAGTCCTCTGCAAAAACACAGCTCTTTATGCAAATTCATATAATAAAGCCTGATGACCATTAAAACATACTTAACTTTATGTTGCCTACATAGGTTTCTAATGTTGGCAACTCCTTAATAAATGTTATATGTGTGCCCACTTTAAATGTAAAGATTGTATTGCTGCTTCATTGGAAGAAACATTTTCTGGGGATCTTGTTGCTAAACTGACAGAGCATGGCGCTAACAACATCAAGATTGTGGGTCCGATTTCACACAAACTGATAAAGAAAAAAATTTGACCTAGAATGCACTGCAATTAGCTTTGGATAAAACCGTCTGCCAAATGAAAATGTTCATATGTTATTATTTTTGAAAAGTGAAAAACTAAAACTAACATGAGATAAAATGGCTCAATATTTGGTAGGTATTATATGGAAGTCACACTTTTTTTATGTATGTTGTTATAACTGCATATCAATTATTTATAATGCATTTGTAAATCACTTATTATTAATTAATTAAACCCCTTTATAAACTATTAACAAAGGGACTGTTAATGTATGGTGTTACTAAATAAAGTCATACACATTTGGGATGGCATGATGGTGAGTAAAATATAAGAGAATTTCATTTTTGGGTGAACTATCCCTTTAAATAGCACATGGAGGGCGACATTGTGCTCCTTGTAGTTCTTGTACCTTTTAAGCCCAGAAACAGTTGTGTTCTCATTCTAATGTATGATGCTCAATTTTATGAAGTGTATTTGTGACTGATGGGACTATTCTGCCTGAAGTATTGCTCTACAAAGTTAGATACTTTTCTATCAGGCATTACTTGAATTACTTTCCTGGTAATTTATTACACAAATTAATATACTCTACATCAGTGGCCAGTGTTATATAAAAAAAACAACAACCAACAATTGTATTAAAAAATATCACTATTTAATTACTTTTAAAGCTACTCTCTTTGAGTTGTTCTCTCATTTTCTTGTTATTGTTGTTTGACTAATAGCCTTATTATGACATACTAGACAGTGGTCTATTCAGTTACATGTACAGTACACTTCAAGTTCGAAATTTTGATACAAATACGCTTTTTGTACCACATTTTACGTTCACTTTAGACATAACTGACTGCGTTTACATTAATGCCTCACTGAAATGGCATTGGCAGAATTATGAAGAATGTGGTATTGTTTAGGTGGTATCCGCATTAGCACTCCCAGAACACACGTCCATGAAAAGCGTAGCGCACAAACATAAGCTGCCTGCCAGTCAGCGTACAGCTACAGATTCCAGGTAATAAAAAGTTAATCTTATTTATTTTATCTAGATCAACCAACCAGTGGTTGTCTTCCTATAAACATCAAGATTGTTTCATCACCCAGCCCTATTGATAACACTGCATTAATCTCTCACAGCAATCCAATAATCTCAGTGATAGATTGCTAAATTACAGGCTAAGCTATAGACACTTATTACATGGCTTTCTGGAATACTTGATTCTGATTGGTCAATGGTGCCATCCAGTGGTCAGATATTGTTCTGTAACTACCGTACATCCTGTCAGACTGCACATTGAGGAGTCTGGCGGTCATTTTCAGATTACATAATTTCAACGCAAATAAATATTTATTTGTTTTTATTTATGTATTTATTTATTTGGTTAATAGCCATTTAATAAGCGGGATAATGTACAGTCAGCCGGTCATTGCACAATAAACCCCTTTTTCACTGTGAAAGTGTGGCCGTGGACTGTGCTTAAGGCATTCTCCACATCCATTATTAATAGCAGTTAACTTGGTGCCCAATCTACAGCTGCTGTTCAAGTTTTTACATGTGATTTGATTTGACGGGAGTCACAAGACTCTCCTTAGCCAATCACGTTGATGGATAAAAAAAATCAGGACAGGGAAGTAGTGAAAACAGACAGAGGTACAGTTACTGTTACAGCACTTAAAATTTACTAAAGTACAAGTAAAAGTATGCAATTTATTGTTATATTATAAATAATATATTAAACTACTTCAAAAAGTACAATTCCTGGGAAAACTACTTAAGTACAATAACATGAGTATTTTTAATTCGATACTTTACACCCCTGTCCCAACCATGAACCTAACCTAAAATTATTAAGCAAAAATTTATCCTCGAAATCACACTAACACACTATCACGCAAACGCGATAACTTCCTGGATCCCATGTGACCAGAACTCATGTCTCAAGTGTACTTTGAGCAACACACTCAGTGGAGCAAGAAGGAAAGGCGACCCCAGTCAAAAAATGTCACAAAAATGTCAAATGGGGTGTGGATTTATTGGACTGTTTGATTTCTGGATACATGAACATTCGGAAGCATCATGTTGATTTCCTGCGTGATAATGTTGAAATATTAGCACTTGCTTGTTTGATTCTGCTTAAATAATACTCTTATATACCAGATCTGCGTTGTGTCAATATTCTGATGACCCTGTCACGGTTTATTTTGTGACAATGACCAGCTGACTGTACACAATTTCATAAAATTTCACTTGTGGTTCATTTTTTTACACCTCTCTCGATTTAATTTCAATGATCTGATTGTAATTAACAGCAGGGCCTACACAGGTGTACATTACTTGATAAATTATCGTATTGCTTATTCATTGTAAGTGCATATGTGTGCGCAGGCCAAAGATGTAATTTGTGTCATTTCACAAGAGTTTGTCCACCATCTCTGCTGTCAAATGAATTTTTTTAGCAGATGACACTTTTTATAAGAGGCTTATTGATGAAAAACATAATGGCATTTTCATAATTTCCTTCTCTCGTCTAAGAGATCGATGACCAAAAGAGTTTTGCAGCTTTTACAGAATGGATATTCTCAATCATTTGAGGTGTCACAAGTATAGCGTGAGTGTCCAGGTGTGATCTTACATTAACATCAAGTGCGATCCCTTTCTGAAATGAGCCCAGACAGTTTTCAGGATTGGAAACCTGTCCAGTTCAACCTCTTATCTTTGCCAGTAGCAAATTTAGTCATGGGTGACGTGTGCAGCCGCTAACAAATTTTGTTTGGGGGGGGGTTTGCCCAAGGAGACACTAGAACTGCCACTGGTCTTTGCTGATGGGTATTTGACTTCTAACTGCGAGAGATCCCAATCATCTCCACTCCCCCAATACTCCAATCAGGGCATCATTAGCATCTGACACTACCTGTCATTAACAAAGCTCTCTAATTAGGAGCCAATCAGCCCTCTTAGGAGCCCTCTTCTGAATGATGTGTGTTTAAAGTAGCAGCGAGTGATGAGCTCAGATTGCGGGTGAGGTGTGGTGTTAAAGGGGAGAACAGCGTGCTTACCCACCAAGCCTACATGTACTCAGACAGATGGAGGAAAATTAAATAGTTCCTGACACTTTTTATAGTCGCACAATCATCTGCGCGCTCTGACTCTTAACGGTGAAGAGAGAAGACTGGTTATTCAAAGGCATTATGCATGTCACTTGAATCGGCTTGCCATAAGAGCATACATACAGTATGTCAGCAAAAAGCAATGTTCATTTCTGCTGGGGCAATAATAAGTAACATGTTGAAAAATACAATGAGACATTCAGTGGACTGAAATGATCAGATTAGTTAGTAGTCGAAACAGAACTACATACATATCGCTACTTGCATTTCTTGATTCTTTAATAGTTTGCATATAAGAACTTATTTATTAGCATTTCATATGCAGTTTTGTTGTCATGGATATCTGAGCATGTGATCTATTCATTGTCTTTAGATTGCCAGTTCTATATGTCAAGCTAAGGAACATTCAGAATTTGTTGATATCTTAATAGACTTTGTCTTGGTGCTGTGGAGATAGATATTTTGTTATTTCTGTTTTATTATGTAAAAAATATGCACAAAAAACTTTAATGTAAACAAATGTGATCTCATTAACAAAATGCATTTTTTTTTCATGTTTGCAAATCACTAGCAAAATGGTTACTACTGTGTTCTCGGTGGAAATGCAATTGTATGACAAATTCATGGACATGTGAAATTTGATAGTGACATAAATAAATGAACTAGTACTTAATGCAATTAAGCTTGTTATCTTAATCCATAAAAACTATGCATGGGTGTTTGCTTTGGTGTTGTCATCCCTCAAAGTCTTCATGCCACCCCCCTGCCACTCCATAGATTCAAGCTCCAAAAAGGACATAAAGGCAGCATAAAAGTAATTCATACAACTCAAGTGATTAACTTGTGACTTCTGAAGTGATACGGTCAGTTTGGGGTGAGAACAGACCAAAATTGTAATATTTTTTCACTATAAATATTGACATCTGCAATCTCCTTGGCGCTGTCATAACATAAAGCTTGATTACTCTTCCCTATGCTTAGTTTAATGATGCTGCCTTTATGTCCTTTTTGGAGCTTAAAATATTGGACCCCATTAACTTGCATTGTATGGATAGAAACGCATTGTATCTCCATACAACAAAATGTTAGTTTGTGTTCCAAAGAAGAAAGTCATACGAGTTCGAGATGTCGTAAGGATGAGTAAAGAACAAGAGAATTATAATTTTCCTTTAACGGAATAGTTCATCAAGTGGCCTCCTTGATCGCACTTGATATTAATGCGAGATCACGCCCAGACCCTCGAGCTATTCTTGTGACACCTCAAATGACTGATAATATCCATTCAGTAAAAGCCGCAAAACGTTTTTGTTATCGATCGCTCTGCCGAGAGGAGCAAATGATGAGAATACCATTATGTTTTTCATCAACAGCCCTCTTTTAAAAAGTATCATTTGCTAAAAAAAATCTGTTTGGACTGAGGATGTGAGGAGTGCAGAGTGGGTGGAAAAACTCTAGTGAAAATTATCCAATTTACAACTTTCGGCATGCACATTTACAATGAAGCAGCAATATGATAATTTATCAAGCGCTGTACACCTGTGCAGCAATTAGAGGCCCTGCTGTTAAATACAATCAGATCATGCATTGAAATTAAATCAGGAGAGATCTAAAAATGAACCACAAATTATTTTTTTTGCACTATTATGGTCTTAATCCCCAGCAGCTCAGAGGCTTAAATAGTTATTTTAAGACAAAATATTATATGTACCTCTTCATATACTGTACCATTAAAACACAACACAGTTCCAAAAAATAAATCAAATAAATGACCAAGCTTGTGGCAATCAAATCCTGCATATACTAGGTGGGAAAGCCTCTCCGTACCTCTAATAAACCTTCTCAGCTGGCCATATTCTAATAATTCTGTTATGGTTAAAGGTCACTTTATGAGAAACGAATGAGCATGAATTTAAAGTAATTCTCTTTCTGGCTAATTCTTAAGCCATTCCGACTGAACGGGAATTGTAATGCTCCCGTTAAGATGGGGGTAGTTGAGATGAGTTTGCTCAAAGGTAATATTTTTAATTTGTGTGGTTTCATTTTTGCTTAAAAAAGAAATCTCTCTCCTGCGACTGTGTCAGATTGACTCGGTACGGCAAAATGCACTCATCTGCATAGCTGTCACAACGGCTCATAAGATCTGGCTCCCAATAACTTCACAATGTGCAGAATTACCGGTGTCACTTTTAATGTGACATAGCAATTTATATCACACATTGTAGGGACACGTGAACATTTCAAGTGGTTTCCATGGTTAATGGCTGGAACGTTATTTGCATTATAATTTGGTGTGTGTGAAGTGTAAACAAGCTACAATGACTCTTGGGGACTGTGGTGCCATGGTGGGTGACGTTGCATGAACCCAAGAGCAGCACTGCTTGGGCTTACATGCAAATTTGCTGTGTGTTACCAATCTGATGCACCCCTGACTTGCGGTTAGTTTGCATATTCCATATTTGGCATGTTAGACCCCACAAAGCCCTTCTACCCTCTCTTCAACTCTCATTAGCAGCAGAGAAGTAGTATGCTGATGTGCTGGCAAACTTCATTTGGGTGTTAAATATATTTAGATCTATAGTACTGTTATTTTTGAGTTTCTTAGACTGATCTGTGAAAGCGAGATGATGAGGGAAGTTGCTGACTTGCACACAAAAGTTGGTCCATTAACATACATTTAGGCAACATCTTAATTCAGATAATATGTGTGTTTGTGTAACCGATCCTGCTCAACCCACTCTGAGCGGTATTCGAACCAGGGTCTCCGGGATGGGAGGCAGTTGCACTGACGAGGAGGCTAAAGGCTACAGCCTCTAGCTTCAGTTGCTAGTGTGCCTCTTGTGGCCAGGGGAGTAAAGTTTACATAATGCACAGCTAGCTACCAGCTGGCTATCATTACATTTGTGAGAGTTTGTAGTAACTTAGTCAGAAAATAGTTTAGATGCCCTCAGATTTACAGAGCATCTCTTGCTTAGAAATACAGGAATGTTTTGTGGGTGAATAGTGAGTTTTAATTATTAAACTAACTTTTAGAGCAAATAGCCTATTTGTGATTTATACGTTAATAATAAAGTGACAAATAATGGCAGTTCTTAAAGAAACATATAACAGATTCAATAAAAGTTAAGGTCAATCGACAGCATTTGTGGCATAATTTTAAGTACCAAAAAATTATTTTGACTCATCCCTCTTTTTCTTTTAAAAAAGCAAAAAATTTAGGTTACAGCGAGGCACTTTCAATAGAAGTGAAAGGGGCCAATTTTTGTTTAAATCATCTTTATAGGGTTTTTTTTTTGGCATTACATTGTCATGGCAACAACATTGGCTATAACATTGCACAGAAAAGGTTAGTAAGTGATTTTATCACACTAAAATCATGTTAAGACACATAATGTTTACATAATGTTTACTTTTGAAAAAGTGAGTATTTTAATGCAAAAAATTGGCCCCAATTTACTTCTATTGTAGGTGCCTCACTGAAACCCAAATATTTGCTCTTTTTTTTTTAAACACAGGGAGAGATGTGTCAAAATTAAATTTTGTGGTAATCAACATTATGCCACAAATGCTGTCAATTGAACTTAACTTGTATTGAACCCGGAATATTCCTTTAATGCACAAATACTATGAAAAAGTGCTTGATCAGATTACTCTTATGGTTAATTCTGTGGTACTTTAAGCATAGTCTAAGGGGTTGTTCACACTGAACGTGCCCTTGTGTTAAAATATTAGATACAGCACCATGAAGAGAACAGGGGAAAATAACAGCACAATTGTCAAAGACGTCTATCTAGTGCATGTTTACACAGGAAACAATTGAAAATTAAACACATTTGGTGTGAATAACCCTTAAGGTGGTCTTTTAGAAGGCCTGCTCTAACCTTTGTTTTGACTTCCTTTATGAGCTTCCTTTCAGAATTCCCCCTTCAAACCCCGCTCATAATTCAGACCCTGGGTGATTATCTTCTGCGATTATGAACTCGTTTGCAAGCCAAATGCATAATCATATTTATTCACTGACGAAAACTGAATGATAATAAAAAGGGATGATTTTTCAAACACAAATGCACACGTGTTCATGGGTAATCACATCACTAATTCTGCAACCAAATAACAGCTAACCACGTTGGTGTCATTATGAAATTAAGAGGATTTCCAGTTAATTGTCAGATGTTAGAAAAAATGTAGGTTGCGTTCAGTTGGTTAAATCAGTGGAGCCAGGAATCAACATACTGCCCCAATACTTGCTGTCAAATTTCATGTATCATACCTCAAGTCAGAATGTAATTATTTAGTTTGTCTTGGCTTTTGGAAAATGCTTTTCAAAGCAACAATGCATTACGTCTATCCATTAGATTGTGTTTCGGGTACAAAATGTGTAAGAAATGCATCAAAATATTCTAATTGTGCTGAAACAAATTTGGGTGAAATAATGAGGGGAGACAGTTAACACTCATTCAAAACAATTTTAGAAAAACAAGTTGAAACAAGGAAAAGAAAATGAACTGACAAAATCTGCAAAGTCTTCACAAGACGCAGAACAGAGCTATTACAGACCATTTATGGCGAGCTAAAAATGTATCTGGAGTAAATAATTCAGAAGCCATTAGTGATGCTTTGTAGTTGCATTTATAATAGGAAAGAGAACGCTTGCATGAGTAAGATTCTGTGGAGGATAGGATCCGTGATTGGACACGTTTTTGGCACAGTCAACAGCCGTTGTCAATGTGAACACCATGTGTTTATTTCTATAATGAGATCAGAGAGTTAAATATTTGGTATTCCACTCGTATGGAACAGGTTGCACAGTGTCAATGTTAATTAAAGGCATTTTCTACTAATCCAGCAACGCTTCCTGAATAGATTTTGGTTGTCCCTCAAGTAAATTATCTTGAGAACTGATAGTCCCTCTCCACTTTCTCTCTCTTCTTTCTGTCTACCCACTTTCCCATCTACCACTCAGGGTATTAATCATGTTTGGCATTTGATTGCAAGATTTCTAGAATTGCTGACACAAACCTACATCCTTTGTCATGAAGCTATTTCTCTCTAGAGATTTGCCACATTATAAACTGGTCTCAAAGGAAAACATTAAAGCTAATCATATGACATGCTGTGTATCTCTCTTGCTCTCTTTCATCTATCAAAGTCTCTATGCAAGAGGATCCAACATCATTATTAAGAACGTAGGAATCAATCTTGGTGAATGTAATGCATTTTGTACCTGAGATTGTAGCTTTGTACTGGGAACTGCTGAAAGCCAAAATAGCTTTGCACTATGTAGAAAGAAAGTCAAAATATAGTCAATCAATGTTCCACCCGAGATGATTCAGTAAGGTAGAGTTGACAATTAAAGGTTGTTTTAGCCCAGAATGAGAGTTTGGGTATATATGTGTGCTTGTGTTTCTGTCTAAACAAGGAGGGCTGACACAGACAAGTTAATTGAGTTTGGAGAGGAGACCAGAGGCTGTGTTCTTACAATAGCACTCTTAAGATGAACTGTTATAGGAAACGAAACATGCCTGCCAGGGAAAAGACATTTGGATAGACATAAACAGTTTATTTAGGAAGCCTCCACTTTAGCCAAAGTGCATTATGTTGACAGCACTTATTAGAGTCTGAAATTGGGAATGCAATATGTTAGGCGGTCCAACAGCACATTACATATAAAATATTTTGCAGACATATGGGTCACATATGGGGCATTAGACGTAAGGCATTTCAGTGGTACAACAATGGTAGCTGTGGAATTCAACAATTATCAATGCACCTAATGGTCATCAGATCAGATGTCTGATAATGTTGTATTCAACAATTTGCAACATTTTGAGTGAAAGATGAATATACTCTAAAATGTAGTATATAGTAAATTTATACAGTATATATATATATTGTATTTTTGTATTTGGTCTGTCTCCTTTAGCATGGACTCCATGAGTTTGTACTAAACCCGATGGTCCACACAATCCCACGTGATTTGAAAGTGTTTAAAAAAGGGGGGTCCTGGGTAGCTTAGCGAGTACTGACACTAACTACCACCCCTGAAGCCGTGAGTTCAAATCCAGGGTGTGCTGACTGACTCCAGCCAGGTCTCCTTAGCAACCAAAGTGGTTCAGTTGCTAGGGAGGGTAGAGTCACATGGGGTAACCTCCTTGCAGTCACAATTATGGGTTCTCACTCTCAGTGGTGCATGTGGTAAGTTGTGAGTGGATTGCGGAGAGTAGCATGAGCTCCACGTGCTGTGAGTATTTGCGCTGTCATGCACAGTGAGCCATGTGATAAGATGCATGGATTGACGGTCTCAGAAGCGGTGGCAACTGAGGCTTGTCCTCCGCCACCCGGATTGAGATGAGTGACCGCGCCAACACGAGGGCCTACTAAGTAGTGGGAATTGGGTATTCCAAATTGGGAGAAAATGGGAATAAATAAATAATAACGTTTTTCAAAAGTATTCTGTGTGCTTTAGTGGAAGCAAGGAAATCTGACCATTGCAAAAAGGAGTTAACATTGTCAAAGTCAAAAATGTGCTTATTTGATGAGTGATCTAGTGCAGAATCTTATATAGTTCTAATTTAATTTATGTCAGTGTTTCTTTGTTTTAAATATTTCAAAATCTGAACCTGTATTTTCAGTTTAAAATTAGATTTTATTTCCACAATTCTCAATATGGACTTTTGGAGCCCCACTTTATAACTGGTACATTCTGAATATCAAATTCCAAAACTGAAAACTGTGCACAAAAGCAATATAAAAACATGATCTAGAACAGAAGTAAATGATATAGCCTTTAACAAGACTATACATACAGTGGTGGCCAAGAATATTGGCACCCTTGGTAAATATGAGCAAAGAAAGCTGTGGAAAATATGTCTTTATTGTTTATTCTTTTGATCTTTCATTCAAGATATTCACAAAAAATATATATCCTCTAATGGATATCAAACAATTGCAAACACAACACAAATTTTATCAAAAAACTAATTTTTTGTCAAAAATATGTGTGGCACAATTATTGTTATGTCTTTTATTCAATACTTTGTGTACCTCCCTTTGCCAAGATAACAGCTCTGAGTCTTCTCCTATAAAGCATAATGAGGTTGGAGAACACATGACAAGGGATCGGAGACCATTCCTCCATACAGAATCTCTTCAGATCCTTTACAATTCCAAAGTCCACATGGTGGACTCTCCTCTTCAGTTCACCCCACAGGTTTTCTATGGGGGTGAGGAGACTGGGATGGCCATAGCAGTACCTTGATTTTGTTGTCAGTGAACCATTTTTGTGTTGATTTTGATGTGTGTTTTGGCTCATTGTCTTGCTGGAAGATACAACCAGGGCCCATTTAAGTTTTCTGGCTGTGGCAGACTGTTTTTTTTTTTTTTTATCTGTTGGTATTTGATAAGAGTCAATGACGCCATGTATCCGAATAAGATGTCCACGACCTTTGGCATAAAAACAGCCCCACAATGTTAAAAATCCACCACCATATTTAACCGTGGCCATGAGGCACTTTTGCATATGGCTAGCCCTCTGTGGGCGCCAAACTCATCTCTGGAGTTTGCTGCCAAAAAAGCTCTATTTTTGTTTTTTTCTGACCATAAAACCCATTGAAGTTCCAGAAGTGTCTGGCAAACTGAAGACGCTTAATTTTGTTGTTGGATGAGCAGATGCTTTTTTCTTGAAATCCTCCCAAACAACTTGTGATGTAGGTGACATCTGATTGTAGTTTTGGAGATTTTCTGACCCCAAGACACAACTAATTTTTGCAATTATCCAGCTGTGATCCTTGGAGAATTTTTGGCCACTCGAACCATCCTCATCACCGTGCTTGGAGACAATATAGACACGTATCCTCTTCCAGGTCGATCCTTAACATCTAAGGGAATTTTGCTTGTGTGTTACTTCATATTTATCCCCCTCTGAAATAGGACGTCACGGCTTAAAAAAAATGCTATGTTCCTTGTCACTATGAATGGGAATGTACTTCAGATATATTTTACTCATAAGAATTTCTAGGGGTGCCAATAAACGTGCCACATATATATTTGACAAAAATAGCTGTTTAAAAACATGTTGTATTTGCAGTTGTTTGATATCAATTAGACTTGAAGGATATATTTTTGTGAATATTTTGAATGAAAGATCAAAAGGATAAACAATAAAGACATATTTACCAAGGGTGCCAATATTTTTGGCCACTACTGTAAATGATTAATGTGCTTTAATTAATAGTTAATATATCACATTAACTCCAGCTAGTTAATAGTACTAAATTAACAGTAAATCTAGAGATCATAACCCATCATTATTCTAGTAAACCATCAATAATGTTTTCCACATTTTCTTGTCTGATCTAGTCCTACATAGTTCTTGTGCAGTTCACATGTGATCCCCCATGTGCAACCATAAACATGCACCACTGTCAATAACCTTACCTGCTTGTTCCCCTCGTCCCTTTAACCGCGACACAGATATCACTCTGCGATGAGATGGGCCCCAAAGATTTTGCCGGAGGCATCAAAACAAATTAACCTTCAGATATTTCTTCGATCCTGGGTACACCGCCGAGCCATCACCCCTTAAGGTCTCCCACACCCCTTCATATGGCCAAATGTAATCTTTCGCATTTCATTTGCACGCACATTATTATTTATATCGGCCAGATTTACTGTGGGCGATGGCACAGATTGGATTCTGGTCAAGGGCTTGGGCAGGTTGCAAAGGGGGAGGTTGGGAAGAGACTCAGGTAATTATAATAGAAATGAATGTGGAGCTGGGATGAGGCACAGGCTCGGCTGCTGGGAAGGCTTTATTAAATATGGAACCACCATGATCTGATCAGGGCCCTGAGGATATTGACCGCCTCGGGAGGAGATAACAGTTAAGAGGGCAGGGGAAATGACAAGCTGATGGATGTATTATTTGTGTAAAGGTCTGATCGACGAGGCAGGTGATTCGTTTATGGAGGAGACATCCGCACTTTCAAATTTGATCACCCCACCTTCCCAACCTTCCAGCGGTACCCCCCCTCTATACCCCCACCTTTGGCTCATTGCTCTGAAGAAGAGGCCACAGGTGAGCATCAAGCTCCAGACAGCCTGCATTACCATTATGAATAGATTATGAATATGAAGCACTGGGTTTGTGGAACTGACATCGGCAGGGTTTTTTTTCCAGGGGTTACACTGTACATCAGAGGTCAGGGGGCTTACTTTAACAGTTTGTACCATGAGCTGTTCATATATTTAATAAGATTTGGGAGACAAGCAAAATAGTGTAATTTAATGTATTTCTGTGTCATGTCAAGAGATAAGTTGAATCATTAATACATGAATGATTTACATTCTAAATGCTTTTCTGTGCATTATTTGAATTGTAATAAAGATATCCATGAAAATATAAAAGAAAATGTATAATATTTATAATATTTAATGAAGTTAAACAGCAAATTTTAGTTCCCTATCTGTCACTCACTCAACGTTGTGTTGATGAAGTGACAATAGGGGTCACTCTTGAGAGCCCGAGACACCAGGCCAATGGGAATCAGCGAGTGGTATTTGCATGCTACTCCCCCGGACATACGGGTATAAAGGAGCTGGCGTGCGAACCACTCATTCAGATTTTCTCTTTGGAGCTGAGTGGTCGATGTTCACTGAGCTGAATTACCATCTCTGCTAGATTTCATGAATTATTAATTATTAATTACATTAATTATTAATTATATCTGATAGTAAAACTGATCTAAACAACCTGTGCATCCTACACTACATGACGACGGTGGCATACATCTACCTGTCACGACAGGTTACCCACAAGGGAGAGTGGAGACTCCACCCTCAGGTTGTCCAGCTGATTTGGAGTCAATTCAAGCAGGCACAGGTAGACCTGTTCGCCTGCCCAGAATCCTCTAACTGCCCTCTTTGGTACGCTCTGACCGAGGTGCCCCTCGGTATAGACATGCTGGCACACTGCTGACCCCCTGGACTCTGCAAATATATGTTTCCCCCAGTGAGCCTACTTGCACACAATGTGCAAGGTCAGAGAGGATGAGGAGCAGGTCGTCCTAGTAGCACCCTACTGGCCCACCCAGACTTGGTTCTCGGACCTCGCGCTCCTCGTGTCAGCCCCCCCCCCCCCCTCCCCTGCGAATTCCCCTGAGGAAGGACCTTCTTTTTTAGGGACGGGGCACCATCTGGCACCTGTGATCAGACCTCTGAAATCTCCACGTCGGGCCCCTGGACGGGACATGGAAGACCTAAATGGCCTACAAGGCGCCTATATGCCTTGTAGTGGCATCTGCTTGCTAAGTGGTGTTCTTCCCGATGTGAAGAAACCCAGTGATGTGTAGTCGGATCAGTGCTTTCCTTTTTGCAGAAGAGGTTGGTGGGACGGCTGTCCCCCTCCACCTTGAAGGTGTTTGTAGCCGCTATAGCAGCACACCACGACACAGTGGATGGTAAGTTCACATCCTTCACCCATATCGCCCCCCTAATGGGCAGGGAGATTAATTTATGATAAAAAATGAATTAAATATTGATCTGGTTCTCACCCACACCCATCAAATCGTATCTGAATTTATGGATTAGTCTTCTGGTCCCTTTATGTTGATTTTTGAGCTTCAAAAATTTGGCACCCATTTACTTGCATTGTGAGGACCTACAGAGCTTATATATTCTTCTACAACTCTTCATTTGTGTTCTGCAGAAGAAAGTCATACACATCTGGATTGCCAAGAGAGCGGGAAAATCATGAGAGATTTTTAATTTTTGGGCGAACTGTCCCTTTAATTTGACCGTAAAATAAAGCAACTGGATTTGAATATTTCCCATTTGTTCCAATGGTGTTTCCAGATAATTTACAGGTTTTACAGCTCACTTAAAAAAGAGCATAGTGGGATAAAAAATATTAAGATTCAAGCTGTGGATGATTTGATGGCTCCATTATTGCCAGACTCATTATGGTTAAGAAAATGTCACAGGTGCAGAAATTACCATTAAGATTTAGTGTAGTCAAACATGTTCTTCTTTTGAACAAATACTCTGGCTTTTGCTCCCGTGCAATTCAAGTGTGAGCCAGACTTATAAAGGAAAAATGTATTCCCAGCTCAGCGTAGTGTGTCAAGCAGACACAGGTCAAGCACTCGTATTAATAAAACCCAAAGGCCACTTGGCACCTCTCCTCCCCTACTCCACCCCAAGGCCAGAGCAGCCATGTTCGTGCAAGAGGGAGAGCAGAATATCTTTGCTAAATCTGATCTTGTTAAAGGCTGCATTAAATATTGATCAACCCTTAAGATACTCAATGAGCCTACTTCTGCAGTCTGTCTGTGTGTGCAGGTTCCAGAGCCGCTATGATTTATGATTGGATGTGATGGGCCAGTTTTGGATCCTGCATGGAGGTCTAGGGAGATGAATTTCAATGAAGATAACAGTAAAACCTCAACAGTACATGTTATAAACTGGATACTGACCCTTACCTGTTAAAAAACAGCCTCAGGTGTTAGCTGCTCTGCCAGCCTGGCCAAGCTGGTTAGGCTGGTCTGTTTTTATGGTTTTAAAGGGGTTCGGGGAATTTTCATCTGGCCAGCTTGGATCAGCTAAATACCAGCTTGGCCAGGCTGGAAGACTAGTATCTTATACAAGTTAACATCAGTAAACCAGCTGTTATGTTTTGATGGTTTTAGAAGGGGATAAAGCACTTTTCTGCTAGTCAGCCTAGGATACCAGCCCATCACCAGCTTGGCGAGGCTGGAAGATCAGTAAACCATATTAAACCGACTAAGACCAACAAACCAGCTCTTGTGTTTTGACTAGTTGCAGAGGCTTTAGGCACATTTCAGCTGGTCAGGCTGGGAGACATGCTGGCCGACCAGCTATACATCAGCTTGGCCACCCACAGAGACCAGCTATACGCCAGTTTGACCAGGCTAGGAGACCAGGAGATGATCTTAAACCAGCTTAGACTAACAAAGCAGCTGTTATATTTTGATGGTTTTATAGGGGTTTTAGGCACTTTTGAGTTGGTCTGGGAGACCTGCTGGCCAACCGGCTATACTAGCTAAACACATAGTTTCACCATGCTGTTAGACCAGCTAAACACCAGCTTGACCAGGATAGGAAACCAGCTAGAAAATATAAACCAGTTAAACACCAGTTTAGCCAGATTGGGGACAAAAGACCAACTTAAACCAGATAATACAAGCAAACTAGCTAAATTTTAATGGTTTTAGGCACTTTTCAGCTAGTCAGGCTGGGAGACCAGCTTAAACCCGCAAACCAGCTGTAATATTTGATGGTTTTAAAAGGGTTTATACACATTTATACACAGCAGCTAAACCAGATTGACTATGCTGTGTGACCAGCTACATCAGCTAAACACAAGATTGGCTAGACAAGGAGACCAAAAAAGACTTAAACTTAAACCAGCTAAGACCAGCAACCCAGCTGTTGTGTTTTGATGGTGTTAGAGGGGCATTATGTACTTTTCAGCTGGTCAGGCTGAATGACCTGCAGACTGACTAACTAAATGGGTTAAATACCAGCTTGACCATGCTAGCACCAGATTAGCTAGGCTGGTAGTCCAGAAACACCAGCTTTTCTTTTCAGATGGGTTTCTGGGCCAGTTCATAAATAACATGAACATTAAGGAATTGTGGTTTTATAAGTTTGGAAGGAATCAATCTTCAGATATTCTCCGCTTTAAATCATTCCTCCCACTCTCTCTCTCGCCCAATGAATGGCTGGGTTCGCATAAAAATTCCTTTAAAGAGCTGTTGCTCAAAGATAAATTCTCCGTCAGAAGGAATAAGTGTGCATTGAACTCGTTTGCTCTTATAACATTACGTTGCACTGGTTTTCTTGGCTGTAATATACCACTGAAGCACAATAGATGATACAGAATTTGTCCCTTGTAGCAGGGTTTACAGAATAACCTCCTCATCAGGCGAATGTGAGTCTGGGCCCCTCAAGCATATCCAAATCGCAATCAGAACGAGATGAACACCACACTTTAGCTTCCCTAATGAAGAAAACAATTCTCTCAAGGGAGCCAAAAATTAGTTTATGTACAGTGTGCAAAAGAATGTTTTTCTTGCTTTCCCAGTTCGCTAAGCATGTCTGCAACGGAATAAGTTCCACACCTGGTTATAAACATTCTGGCACTTGAGACACTAAGAGAAGTATGAGGAGAGTTAGAAAAAGAATGGAAAAAGGCTCTCTAAAAATACCTAAAAAGTCCTCCTCAAGTTGCAGCTGTGAGTGAGTTCACCGTGAAGCTGCACATTTTGCCAGACTCATTTATCACAGTCAGAGCTGAGGCGACCGGAGGCCATGTTGTGTCTATTGTATTAGCAAACACACACTCATTTCATACCCTCCCCCTCATCTATTACGCACAAAAATGAGGGGCTGAAGTAGGAAAATGTGTTATATGGCAGAGCGCTGGAGGTATATTGTCTGTTAACATGTGGCAACAAGATCCAGCCATGTTAGGTCAATGTATTTTGTCATCTCTGGTCATTAATAGCTGGAATATTGAAGATAATTATCTCTTACAACTACTTAGACAATGTATCAATTAAAACTTTGACCTTTGACCTTTTGATTTGTGACCTTTTTTATGCATAATTGATATGCGGTCATCCATGTTATCTCCATTACTCTACTTGGGTAGTTGACATGAAATGACAATTTTTTAGAACCATGACAGTGTGATGATATGGCCATATACTTAAAAACCTTAAACTGCTGAAACCCATAAAACTTTAGATATGAGATTTTTGTTTTTTATGATTATGACTGTATGTGTGGTATCCAAACTGCTAACAAAAAGCCCTCAAGCTGTTCAACTTCTAACACACAAATGTCCTTATTCATCACTCTGCTGTGCCCATCCTATCAGTTGGGACACATGTCATTCATCATTTCCATGGCAACTGTCTCTCCACTGGACAACTTTGCAATCAGGAACCCATCAGACCTTCAACATGCCTCGGCTTCTTTTGTCCCTGTCTGCTAGCCATCATAGTGCGATAAGATTATCAGAAACAACCTCAAATCTGAACCAGTGCTGCAAGAGAAAGGAGGAGGCGGTAACTCTTTTATTCCTCTTTCATACTTTATCCGTTCTGCCCACAACAGGCCTTTTCCTGTCTTCCTTTGCCTTCCCTGCAATGACGGCGAAGCGACTGAACGTGTGATATGTCAAGAGAGGGCCGTCTCTTTGACTGCTGACAGTAACAACCAAGCCTTCCTGAATTATCTGACAATAAATCTGGGAGATTTAAGGCTTGACATGAGCAGCACTTAAAGGAGAATTATAACAAAGCAAGAAGAGAGACGTGAAAAATGGAAAAACATGCCAAGTCAATCTATACCGAGAGCTCTGCATGAAAAGTGTTTAAAGGGAAATCTTGTAGATCTGGTTTAACAATGTAAGCATTGATTTAAGCCCATTCAATACTTGTTGAAATGTGTCTAGAGATTATGATCAGCATAATTATTGATGTTCAACTCTGACCTTCCTTCTAAAGACAAAAAATGGCTTGACGATTGCAGTTTTCTTCACATGCTGGTACTTCCTACTGAAACAAAAAGTTGGGGTCGGAAATATTGAAAGACATGAACAAAATGTTTGTTAACGATTTTAGTACGATAAAATCGTTTTCAAATTTTTCTGTGTAAAGATGTATCCAATTTTACAACTTAGTTTCGAAGACAATGTAATACAACCATAAAAGCTACAACTTAATCAACATTACAGCTCAAATAATACACAAGTATTAATAGAGGAATTATGTAAGTGCTTTTACCAAATTAAAAGAATCACAAATCTGCCTTAAAGTCCTCAAACTATTGGCCTCAATCACTTCCATTGTAAGTAAATCACTGTAACCTCGATTTTGCTTCTTTCTTTTTTTAAAGGAGGAACGAGAATATATATATATATATATATATATTTTTTTTTTTTTTTTTTTTTTGCGGTAATCAAGATAATGCTACAAATGGTGTCAATGGAGCTTAATTTAAACTGAACAAGAAATATTCCTTAAAATTTGTATTTCTCAGCCCTAATAAAGTATTTAAGGAAATTTCACATTGTCAAATAAATTATATTAAGAGATATTTTTTTTATGTTGAATATGTTGTTCAATTTCTTTCCCATAGTAAGAGAGCAAAGCTAAAACAGACACAGTTCCAGTATTTTCCAGTATTGACAGCATTTCAGTATTGTATCTCTTGCCATTGTCTATTTACCATTTATTCTTGAGAATTTTAATTCCAGTATTGAGGTTTGGTGCTATTCTGGGTTCTTTGTGGCATGTGCAAGCTCAATACTGAAACAGTGAGAATATATCCCTGCCAGTTTTTTTTTCTTTTAGAAATTGGTGCATTTTTCGAATCAATTCCATGGCAATGCCAGGAACAAAAGGAGAAGAAGCATTTCCACTGAAATTTTCGAGCGCTCCAGAGAAAAGTGTGTCTCTGCCATCGTCCAATCTCCCACTGTCCTTGAAGGATTGATCAGAAGTGCTGAGCTGTGGAGGAGAGCGAGATGAAGAGGACAGATGAACAAGCAGAAGAGAATAGAGCCAGATGAGGATGCATTATTTATTTAAAGCCATAATTAATACAAGGGGCTTCATTACCGTCCTCCGTTTCGGACGGGTTTCCATTTTTAATGTTATTCATGGGGGGATGAGATAGAAAATTTTAAATCTCCTTGCCTTATTACTGCAGCAAGAAAGTGTCACATTACTTAGGGGGGTGATTACACAGCTGCCCGAGCCCCAACTGTATACGCAAATACTGTATTTGCAAACACTTGAGTTCTGAGAGCTGGACCGTAATCACCTCTTCTGTCAGAGGGAGACAAGTGACGGAATCAAATTAGTCCCTCAAGGTTATTTCCCTCTTCCTCTTTAGTGATGCAAACTTTTCACATGAGCACTCAGGTCTCACGGACGGAGGAAATGGAGAAGAGAGGAAAAAAAATGCGAGATGCCTCCGGCTCATCAGAAAATAAACCGTATTTTAGCGTATTCGCTAGTTTAGCCCCAAACAATCTCATCTGTAGCAGAGGGAGACAGGGAGACGATATTAAAGATTCTCATTATGTAGCTCTCCGAGTGTCTTCAGCCAGTCCTCCACCACAGACAGCACAAGAATCACTCCTGACAAACATTAATACAAAATGAACATTGAAGGATGCATTCCCAGAAAGCTTGGGGAGCTGGCTGCATCCCGAAGATTAGGTGAGTAGAGCTTGTTATTGACACTTCCTCGTGGGGGCAAAATGTTGCAGAGATTCCAGGGTGGGGGGTTTCATATCGGTGCTATTGCTTTTGTCTTGGACCAGACAGCTGTCAGAGAAAACAATGCCCAGAAAAATGGCCTTCACCGCATACATTGAGGTCTTTTAACCATTCCCCTGGGCAATGAGAGTGCCGTAGAAAGATGTCCTCCACATTCATACTTGAGTTGGCTAACAGTCAAGACACTGAATACAAATCGTCATTAAAGATGGGTAGAACTTTTCAGGGACAGTAGCTAGATCGTTCTCCATTGCAGGCGTGGTAATTGGCACTGTTCCAAATAGACTAGCCCGAGGTGTTTGTCTATTTTTACTTTAACTTTCTCATGGAAAGTAGGGTTCATTTACATTCAATGAGTCACATGAAAAAATGGAAATTGAGAAGTATTGACTCTCTGTCCTCTATAACTTTGAGTAACGTGAAGGGAATCTACAGGGGCAGGTATTCGTGGTCGTCATTCTGACAGATTTACTATTTAAAGCCACATTCAAAAGAGTACAACTAATTACTTTCTCAAAACACCATATTGCTCATCAAAAATATCGGTAGTGGTCGATAAAAGCAATTATCTGCACTAATGGACATCAACTGATTTAAAAACAGCCGATGATCAGTGATGATTATGTTAAGTTTCTTTCAAAGTTGTGTAATGAATAACTGGAAATCTGTAAACTTCGTGTCATCCATCCCTTGCACATTACATTCATTGATAAAGCCCACTGTAACAGCCAGTTAATTTTGATGTTCTGCTAAAGAATTTTTTTAGCTGAACATTTTCTAGTGTTGAGAGTGCAATAAATCCTGGATTTAGCCAAAACTATGGGGGTAAATTCTATAGCATAAACAACTGTTTCTGCAAATAATGGCGAAGAGATAGAATGTTGAAGCACTCGAGCGGTTTCGCAAGCTTTTTCCTGGTTTGTTTATTTATTTGGTCTATTTTTTCTATAGGTTTCTCACATAAAGCAGGTTTCAATGATATTCAATAAGTCACGCTGGAAGTTACACGAGAAAGTGGAAATTGAGAAGAACGGACCCTGTCTTCTACATCAGTCACGATTATGACACTTTCAGTTACATCTAGGGAAGCAACAGGGGAAAGTGTAAATTGCATCATTCGGTCAGATTTACTAAAGCCACATTTTAAAAAGTCCAACCATATCACAAATTCAACAAAAAAAAGAAAATGCAAAATTGCTGCCTTCAGGGGCTATTTTCTATTACATGACCTTCATTGGTAAAGACTAACACTATCAGGTTTGTACATTAACAGTAGTCTTGTTGTTTTTTGTCGTTGTTTTTTTTTTTGTCTTGGTTAAAACCAGTTAGTTTACATGTTCCGATAAAGTATGTTTTTTTTTAGGTTAACTGACATTTTCACATAGTGTTTTTTTGCTAAAGCTATGGAGGAACATTCAAGGGCATGAACAACTGTTTCTGCAAATAATGCCGGGAGGACATTCTTGATGTATGGTATGTTTTGCAGGCTGGATTTTACCTGGTTTATTTTTAGTAAACAACAGGCTTATGGCAGCAGGTGCTCTTTTACTTCTGCTTGTGGCATCAATATAAATGAGGGATAATTACTTTTGTTACAATTAAATTAGACTCAGCAAAACAACATAATGGCGATTTGTTATGCTCTGGTGAGCAATAACAAACCAATCATAATTAACAGCTCCAGTTGCTCGAGTGAGCCTCTTTGTGCAGCAAATATAATCTGATTCCCTAAACTAAATGTACACGCCAAAATTTTATGAAACACCGGAAATGATATTCAATGAATAAAGGATTTGGCCAGAATGATAGTGATTGGTCTCACACATTTTAATGAGTGAGTGAGTGTTTTTGAGGTTGTGTGTGCTGGGGAGGATGCTGGGATGGGTTTGAAATGTGTTTGTTGTGTCAATGGACCTATTTAATCACTTCACATGTCTTGATTGATCGGATTGGATATCCAAATGGGTATGAACAGGCAAATTTGTGCTGTTTTGAGCTTGGCCACAAAAATCCAATCTACCATTCCTATGCTAAATGTAAAGAGTAAACTTCCATGATGATACTAAGTCTGGCAGCAAATTTGTGCTGTTTTTAGAGAATTTCTGATGAACCCTATGGATTTTTTTAATAAGGAATATTCCAGGTTCAATATAATTCAAGCTCAATCAACAGCATTTGTGGCATATTGTTGAGGACCATAAAAATTAAGTTTGACTTCTCCCTTTTTAAATTAAAGTAAAGACACAAGACTTTAACAATGCATGTTAACATGATTTTATTGGGATAAAATCACTTAGGCCTACTAAACTTTGCAGTGTTGAATTATACATTTCATTGCCATGGCGGCGTAAACATTAAAACTCTAAAACGACAATGAAAACTACAATTAAGCTCAAATAATACATGTTTTAACAGAAGAATGTAAGTTCTATCGGGAAGACACGCAGGCTTGAGTGAGGTTTATGATGCCATTTATTTGATGAATGTAGAACAGAAAAGTAATGTCTCTCTTTGGCGTAGGCCCCGTCCGGCGGTCCGAGGGAGTTGTACTCAGAACCATCATATCCTGCCGGAGATAGGAGGCAGGGGCGAGGAGCCTACCCCTTGTGGGACGGGGCTCAACTGGTGGTGGTGGGGTGGTGGAGGTTGCCATCTTAGCGCACTGAAACAGCAATGTGATAGATTGGGAGCAGTCTTATAAAGAAATGGCTTACCTGCGATTGGCTAGGAATTACCCAGCTAATAGTGTGATGATGTACAGCTGCTAGTCTTCCCGCTAGAACTACGCTGCGCTCACATTGCTTTTATAAAATGATAAGCTTCACATTTCTGCCTTTAAACCCTCCATAAAGTAGCCCCTCAGTTTCTACTTTATTATATATAGGAGGCACTAGTTCAAATACTTTTTTGTGGTAATCAACATTATACCACAAATGGTGTAGTCCTATAGTGCTAAATCCCTCAAATGCAGGTTCTCTCAAAAGTCTCATGCAGCAATATTCATTTTTTGCATCACAATGCATAGATGTCACCAGCTTTAGCCTCCCATTAGAGAAGCTCCTGTGCTTGAAGGATTAAAAAAAGAAGGTAAAAAAAACACATTGAACAGCTCCTGTCAGTGAGAATAAAGTGCCTGTGTGGCATAGGTTGATGGCACCACACTTGGAAGCAGCCTGTTGACTTAGTTTTCCATTTATCCCTTTACACCTCTTGCCCCTCCAAAGTTTTGCTGACTTCATAGCCTGAGGGCATGGAATCATATAAGAGGGCTAGCCTGTGGCTCCATCTCTGATCTCAGATCAGTCTGGGCTTACCTGCACCTTTGGGGTAGGGTATAGCAGAACTTACAAACCCCTCAGGGAGTAAAACAACAGGATATGAAGCAAAACCTTCCAAAGGCCACCACCACACCTACTCCTTACTCATGCGTGGTCCATTTATGTAGAATCAGTAATAATATACTGATAATATATATAATAATAATACATGTTATCAGTGTATTGCAATAAGAACAAAATAAGGTCCTGAACGTCAAGAATAAGGCAAATTATGGTATTAACACACCACATAGGTGCATTTGCTATCAGGGCTCCATTTTCTCCCCCAGGCCCTTTAATTGTGAGCTTTCTGGTTCAATTTGAAAATGCAAAGCTTAAGTAAAAGGCTTGTTAGCCATTTCACAAGGATTAATTATCAAGGCCAATTTTTTAGAATTGTATTATGGGAAAGGTTAGCTCTAGGTGAGAGAAGAGAGGAAACAGACCTGAGGCAATGTAGGTAGCGTGTGTGGCCGTGCATTTCAGTGCTATGTGAAAATGAACTCGCCCGCAGAGCAAATTGCATTGACCTGGATTGCATGTGTTGACGGTGAAGAGGTAGAACTCCACGGGAGAGCCTTTAACCCTTTGCTTTGTCAGCTGAGGTACCTGACAGTTTAAACTGAAGCTTTTAAGAAAACTAAACTGGCCTAAATACTATATTTTTCATGTCTTTATTATGATGTCAGACAGGCCATTGTATATTCTAAACAGTGCAACAGAGGTGTAAACCGTGAAGTGTGCACGGCAGCTGCACAGGAGTTCTTTCTTTCTGTTGCAAAGGTTCATTCTTTCATTTCTACACATACACTCACCTAAAGGATTATTAGGAACACCATACTAATACTGTGTTTGACCCCCTTTCGCCTTCAGAACTGCCTTAATTCTACGTGGCATTGATTCAACAAGGTGCTGAAAGCATTCTTTAGAAATGTTGGCCCATATTGATAGGATAGCATCTTGCAGTTGATGGAGATTTGTGGGATGCACATCCAGGGCACGAAGCTCCCGTTCCACCACATCCCAAAGATGCTCTATTGGGTTGAGATCTGGTGCCTGTGGGGGCCATTTTAGTACAGTGAACTCATTGTCATGTTCAAGAAACCAATTTGAAATGATTCGAGCTTTGTGACATGGTGCATTATCCTGCTGGAAGTAGCCATCAGAGGATGGGTACATGGTGGCCATAAAGGGATGGACATGGTCAGAAACAATGCTCAGGTAGGCCGTGGAATTTAAATGATGCCCAATTGGCACCAAGGGGCCTAAAGTGTGCCAAGAAAACATCCCCCACACCATTACACCACCACCACCAGCCTGCACAGTGGTAACAAGGCATGATGGATCCATGTTCTCATTCTGTTTACGCCAGATTCTGACTCTACCATCTGAATGTCTCAACAGAAATCGAGACTCATCAGACCAGGCAACATTTTTCCAGTCTTCAACTGTCCAATTTTGGTGAGCTCTTGCAAATTATAGCCTCTTTTTCCTATTTGTAGTGGAGATGAGTGGTACCCGGTGGGGTCTTCTGCTGTTGTAGCCCATCCGCCTCCAGGTTGTGCGTGTTGTGGCTTCACAAATGCTTTGCTGCATACCTCGGTTGTAACGAGTGGTTATTTCAGTCAAAGTTGCTCTGCTATCAGCTTGAATCAGTCGGCCCATTCTCCTCTGACCTCTAGCATCAACAAGGCATTTTCGCCCACAGGACTGCCGCATACTGGATGTTTTTCCCTTTTCACACCATTCTTTGTAAACCCTAGAAATGGTTGTGCGTGAAAATCCCAGTAACTGAGCAGATTGTGAAATACTCAGACCAGCCCGTCTGGCACCAACAACCATGCCACGCTCAAAATTGCTTAAATCACCTTTCTTTCCCATTCTGACATTTAGTTTGGAGTTCAAGAGATTGTCTTGACCAGGACCACACCCCTAAATGCATTGAAGCAACTGCCATGTGATTGGTTGATTAGATAATT
Organism: Moxostoma hubbsi; assembly: GCA_032164185.1. Taxonomy (NCBI): domain Eukaryota; kingdom Metazoa; phylum Chordata; class Actinopteri; order Cypriniformes; family Catostomidae; genus Moxostoma; species Moxostoma hubbsi. The sequence goes on along the minus strand of JAVLUX010000030.1, from coordinate 26,612,049 downwards.
GCATTAATGAGAAATTGAACAGGTGTTCCTAATAATCCTTTAGGTGAGTGTATATTGAGAAAATTAAGTAATGCTACCAAGCATGTGTTGCTCAAAATATAGACCAATTGATTATTTTAACCAGTAAAAACCAACAAATGCATCTTTTTTTAATGGTGACTGAAGCTAGAGGCTGTAGCCTTCAGCCTCCTCGTTAGCGTGCCCACCTCCCATGCCGACCGATGCTGGTTTGAATCCCAGTTGGAGCGGGTCGAGCAGGACCTGTTAAAGTGGTGCCGTGACCTGGATGGGAGTGAGGTTTAGAAGGGTGAGTGTAACAGGAGCCAGCTGTAGAGGTCTGCAACCCAACCCAGACACTAAGGGACATAAGAACCTGATGAGTTTCAGGCCGGGTTCGGGTCTGGGTCAGTTTTTTCAAGAGGACTTCGAGCTGGGCTTACCAAAATTGTTTTGGCAACCTAGCGACTAATGCAAAAGGCTGTAGCCTTTAGGCCTACTTGTTAGCACGCCCACCTCCCATGCTGGAGACCCCGGTTCGAATCCCACTTGGTACACTCTAAAAATAAAGGGATCAGCATCATAGATTCACCCTTTCCCTATCAAGAAATGTTTTCACTGTATCAAAGGTTCTATGGTCAGCAAATTGGTTTCTGGGTTTTTTAAAGCATCAGTACACTGTATGGATGGCATACATTTTCTTGAAGCTTGTATGTACAGCATGATGCACTACAAAGGTTTTCACAATGTCTAACAATACACCTTATAATCAATATATGCTATCATAAATTACTAACGACAGCATATTTTCTTATTGGTTAGACCTTGCATAAAAACACGGGCTCAGAACCTTTAAAGCACACGTTTAGAACCTTTTTGGGTCTAATTAGAATTGAAAGTAGAATTTTAACAGTGTTTATGTTTGAAACTTGCCAGATCATTACAAACCAATTCTTTGCTTGCTAGCTTTGTGAGAAGTAAATATGTGAAATGCTTAAAATGCTAGATCTTGGCCCACTTTAGGAGAGTTTCATATTTATTTTAGGACTAAGGATTGTGTTACGTTACATTTATTCATGCAGACCTCAGCAGAGGGATGCGGAACATACTGGGTACAGTTATTCAGGTCTCTCAAGTAATATACCAGGCTAATTAAAAACATCAGGAATCTTTATGCAATTAATCAGTGCATCAGGCCTGCACAGCACAACATATTTAAGTCTTTGCAGGCAAGGGACAAGAAAGAAATGAAGCTTTAGTATATGGCTGGGGAAAAAATGCCCTTGACATGTGCAGAGGGGTAAATCCCAAAGTTCCAGTGCTAAATAAATAAATAAAACAAACAGGCAGGTCCCAATCGATACTTTGACCAGGGCAACTGGATTGCAGCCTTTCTTCTGAGCTCCATGGCCGTGAAGATGTAAAACAAACAGTGTTTGTGTAAAGGTCTTTAAACCCCAGCCGGCTCAACCTGCCATTGATTATGGTGATGGAGCACTCAAAGGGATGTTTGACCACTAGACAGAAGCAGTAGTGCAAATCTAGTGTGTACAGATCATGTCTCATTATCAGCACATTGCAAAGGAGGAGACATTGCCATGGACATTGAGCTTCAAATAGCCCGGTTGTATTCTCATGACATTAAAAATTTAAAATGTGTGTAAATATTCCAAAACGCTTCTGAAGTTGAGAAAAACTTTGTATTCTCCTATTTATATTTCTTATTCTATGATGGATATTGGCAAGTAGGCCATTTAAAATAATTGGTAACACTGTTTTATAACTATGTAATTATATATAATTATTTATATAATTATACAATAATGCTGTCTACTTTAACATTAGTTATATACCCAATAGTTAACATGCATAATGCAATAGTATAACACAATAGTTTTTCTTTTTCTCACTTAATTGAAGTTTATTAAATACCTTAATTGAAACATACAGTATCATTGCACTCAAACAAACAGATCAGTATTTATTATTATTATTATTATTATTATTATTATTATTATGCAAACAAAGAATGTGACAGTATTTACATGTAACAACTGGCCATCAGGGAGAGATGCCGCCGGGTACATTGTCTAAGGCCCGCACCACCATCCCCCAGGACATTCCCCACATGCCTGTGCTGTTTTTTTTTTCTTTCTCTTCCTTCCCTTTCCCCTTTCCCTTCTTGTCCCCTTTTCTCCTCCTCGTTTAATAAGTGTGTATGGGTGTCAACTAGTGTGTGATGCATTAAAAAAAAGGTGGCGTGCAGTGTAGAACCAGCACAGGGCAAAGCCTAGGCCACCACCTAGGCCACCATACACATTCCACGCTTACCCGGTGTTGTGTTCCCTTTTTCTCCCTTCCCTTTGATCCTTTTTCAGATGTATTCCTTGTTTAGCTCTTTGTAGATATATATACAGTTAGGTCCATATATATTTGGACACAGGCACAATTTTCATACCTCTGGCTCTGTATGCCACCACAATAAAATTAAAATTAAACAATCAAGATGAATTTGAAGTGCAGACTTTCAGCTTTAATTCAAGGGGTTGAACACAAATATCAAGTAAACATTTTAGGAACTGCAACCATTTGTATACACAGTCCCCCCATTTTCAGGGGCTCAAATGTAATTGGACAAATTAATATAATCATAAATAAAATGTTAATTTTTAATATTTTGTTGAGAATCCTTTACAGGCAATGACTGCCTGAATTCTGGAACCCATGGACATCACCAAAGACTGGGTTTCCTGCTTTGTGATGCTTTGCCAGGCCTTAACTACAGCTGTCTTCAGTTGTTGTTTGTTCGTGGGTCTTTCTGCCTTTAGTTTTGCCTTCAGCAAGTGAAATGCATGCTCAATCGGGTTGAGATCGGGTGATTGACTAGGCCATTGCAGAATATTTCACTTCTTTTCCTTAAAAAACTCTTGAGTTGCTTTTGCAGTGTGTTTTGGATCATTGTCCATCTGTACCGTGAAGCGCCGTCCAATCAACTTTGCTGCATTCGGCTTAATCTGGGCAGATAGTATATTCCTATACACTTCAGAATCCATCCGGCTGCTTCCGTCTTCTGTCACATCATCAATAAACACCAGTGATCCAGTGCCACTGGAAGCCATGCATGCCCATGCCATCACACTGCCTCCACCATGTTTTACAGATGACGTAGTATGCTTTGGATCATGAGCTGTTCCAAGCCTTCTCCATACTTTTTTCTTCCTGTCATTTTGGTAGAAGTTGATCTTAGTTTCATCCGTCCAAAGAATGCTTTTCCAGAACTGGTCAGGCTTTTTTAGATGGTTTTTGGCAAAGTCTAATCTGGCCTTTTTATTCTTGATGCTTATGAATGGTTTGCACCTTGTGGTGAACCCTCTATATTTGCTCTCGTGAAGTCTTCTCTTGATTGTAGACTTTGACAATGACACACCTACCTCCTGGAGAGTCTCCTTCACTTGGCTGGATGTTGTGAATGGGTCTTTCTTTACCATGGAGAGGATCCTATGATCATCTACCACTGTTGTCTTCCGTGGACGTCCAAGCCTTTTTATGTTGCTGAGCTCACCAGTGCATTATTTTTTTCTCAAAATGTACCAAACTGTTGATTTGGCCACTCCTAATGTTCCTGCTATCTCTCGGATGGATTTGTTTTGTTTTTGAAGCCTAATGATGGCCTCTTTGACTTGCATGGAGAGCTCCTTTGAACGCATGATGAAGGTTCACAGCAATAGATTCAAAATACAAATACCGCACTTAGAATCAACTCCAGACCTTTTACCTGCTTAACTGATAAAGAAATAACGAAGGAATAGCCCACACCTGTCCATGAAACAGCTTTTGATTCAATTGGGGGGGGGGGGGTAGCTACTCTCAAGAGCTGTAATTCCTTAACCCTTCTTCCAATTTGGATGTAAATAAATAAACCTAACTGTATGTATCTCAGCTAATATGTGATGCGTTAAAAAAAAAATAGGCATACAATGTAGACCCAGCCCCAAGCAAGAAATCCGGGGATGGCGGGAAGGTACAAGCCCCAGGCCAAGGCCCCACACAACACCCACCCACAACTAAACCCACTACAGCGGATATAACACAATAGTTAATGTGAGCTAACAATGAACAATACTTTTACAACATTTGATAATCAAGGTTGTTTTTTTACATATACTAATGCATTTTTACAGCAAAAGTTGTATTGTTAATATAAATGCATTTTGATCTAACGATGAACAATAGTTTATTTATAAATGAACATAAACAAAGATGAATTAATCCTGTACAAAAGTATTGTACATTGTTAGCTCATGATACCTAAAGCATTAATGTTATTAAGTCTAGAACCTTAATGAACATGCATTAATCTCTTTAAAAAATGTTTAATTTATAATCTTAAGTATTTTATTATACATTATGTAAGGGGCTGTCAATGGTTCACAGCAATTCCACAGATACACATTTGGAGGATGGAACAGAAGAGATTTCTGCTTTATCGTTAGTATGTTATCATCTACCAGCCGGATCCACTCTAATTCATCTTTTACGGTAAATGTTACCTGGCAGTCCATTTAATTAAATTCTTACATTTTTCTGCCACTGTTTGTGATCTTTAAAATCTTTGGTGCGTGTCTAAAATAGCTTACCATATGAGTATCTTTAAAGTTAGTATTAACATCTACAGTGTTAAATATTTGTTTGTTTTTTTGCTACTTAAGACACACTTAAAAATGCATGAATGTTATGGCATTAGTTAAAAAAATATCAAAGTGGCATTTATTTGAAAGAAAACGAGCACAGACAAATTTTTTGGGAAAACAATTTCACCAAAATATGTTTGTAAGGTTTTAAATAATACATTTCTATCTAAATAAACTGATCTTTAACAAAAAATAAATTAGTAATAATGTTAAGTATTTAATTAAACCATTGATTTACTGTTTAAAATTAATACAAAAACTTTTTGAACTCTAGTTGTGATTACTCTGCTGGGACACCTGTGTAAACTTGAGGGGAACTGAAAATTCACAAACGACTGAAATTCATACATTTTAAGTGTGGCTTGGGGCCACTGTACATCTTAAGCTGGAATCTCAAGTAGTATTGATATCAGAGTAAACATCCATTAATTAACTAAATGAATCATTATCTCTAGTTGTTCTCTATATTTTAAGTGTGGCTAAAAAACGTTTCTGAGTCACTGCATCTGACTGTTTAATGTAAAAGTTTAAAATACAAATAGGACATTTAATTTAATTGATACACTTTTGAAAGAAATGCTATATTTTTGCCAATAAGGATTTTAAATGGGATTGGAAGACTGTGCGCCCACTTATTGGGCTTTTCCTTCTAGTTAAGTATTCCCATTGTAACCTTAGTTTACACCATAATACACTAAAAGTTATTGTTTCTAAAATAAAACTGTCTTTCTTCTGTGAAACACAAATGATTATAGACAAAATATTAGGGACTGGCAGTCACAGTCTCCATTAACACACACACACACACACACACACACACACACACACACACACACACACACATATATATATATATATATATATATATATATATATATATATATATATATATATATATATATATACATACAATGAAAGCGAATGGTGACTGAAGCTACGATTCTGCTTAACATTTCTTTTTGTGTTTCACGGAAGAAAGAAAGTCATATGGGTTTGGAACAACATCATTTCCAGTTATCCTTTTAATCCATTATGGTGTAACGTAGTAACAATATCTGTGGTAACTATGGTACTTTGGTTAGAACTACAGTTACCATAGTACTTTTAGTGAGGGTTGTTTTTAAGAGCAGGAGAGTGCAGCAGACAGTCAAACACCCTCAGAGCGACCGTCACGCTCTGCCTTTACTACTTTCACGCCTCTCCTTCTCTAATTTCAACCATATCTGGGTCCTCCTTCACACCAACACACACACACACACACACACACACACACACACAGTGTTCATGCACACATGAAAACACATATAAAATCCATTAACATTGACGAAATGACACAAATTGAAATGCAACATAGAAACAAATAAATGATTTATGGGCAAAATGTTATCCAATATGTGCATAGATACAAAATACATTTTTGACAGCTCTCAGAGCCTCCAAATGCATGACGTGAAGCATGTGTACTTGAGTCATACACTTGAAGCAATAGACATCACATTAGTGCCATCTAGCGGTTAAAGATTGTGAATGATGTTGAGCGCCTGATGACTGTCAGCAGACAGAGACTCACAATTGTAAAGCCACTTAGAGAGCAATGTAAAAACATGTAGCCAATCAGTACTCTGCTAAACCAGAACCTCAATTGTAAAAATAAAATACAAATAATTATAAAATAAAATCATTTGTTCAAAGAAAAAAAGAACAATTATTGTACGACACACAAAAAAAAATGTGAGCGATGAATAATGAAAATAATACAAGAATGTAATAATAAAAAAAAAAAAAGACAGAAAAGATTGTCAATTTTGGTTACGCTTTACAACAATGTTGTATTGTTTAGTTAACTAAATTATTGTATATGAACTAAAAATTATTTTTATTTTTTTTATCACTTTTTAGTCTTGGTTAATGTTAATTTTAACACATACTAATACATTTTATTTTAATTAAAATGTGTAGATGTTAATATTAGTTAATGAATTAAGAACAAAAAATTGCCAATTGTTTTAATAAAAGCTTCAAAAATAAACCGTTCATGTTAGTTCATGATACCTAATGCATTTACAAAAACAGTGTGACCCTATGACAAATATCCATGAAAAATATTTTAATAAAATCGAGTGAATTTGTGTTGTTCCTTGTTTCTGTCTGTTATTTTTATAAATTCTGTATTCTGAAAAATGTCTTCTAAAATAATAACAAAACAGCTTACTTCTTACATTTAGTAAATGTCCACGTAGTTTTTTTTTATGCCTTTTGAAATAATTGACATCCTTGAATTTACCCATTGTGCATTTTACACGTATATACATTTTAAAAAAAAATTATTTCAATAAATTACACATTCATAATTTTTATTCCCATCCACATTCCTTGGAGTGAAAGTCTGCCAACAATGCACCAGTAATAAAGATTAATTAACAGTATAAAATATAAAATAAATAAACGTTACAGTATATGAATCAATATGAATCGCAGGTTCATGAGATACTCAGAAAATTGCAAATATATAACCTTTTAAGTATTTACTAGCTGACAATTTTCTACTCCTGCTGTTAATGGCATACTCCCATTAAACAGTCCACATATTTTATTAAAGACATTAAAATGTCTCCACACTGTATGACGCAAATGTATTTCAACAGTCTTCGTACCACAACATTTTTTTAATTAATGTTGGGCAGTTCTGCAGTACTAACCTTCTATTGTTCAAGCCTTGTTCTTCATGTCTTGGCTTATTATCTAACAACTTTTAACTTCCAGAGATTACCATGCTGACAGTTTTCCACTCATGCTGTTAATGGAATAAATACTTCCAGTAAACAGTCCATATATTTTATTACAGACATTACAAATTCAAAGACGTGCTAGCTCTCTATCACAGAACATGAAAAAGCTGTGGAGGAAGAAAAAAAACTCCGAAAGCTGCATGGCTATACAAATCAAAAGCCTAAACAGTTCCATCTGTACTTGACATGTACAAATGTGTTCAAGCTTCCCACATTTGACACCAAGAGGGGAGCAGACACACACTGTTCTGTATTTTATGCAGTGCTTACAAATGAAGGAACAATATCTGTGATCCATGGGTCAAGAAATGTCTGATGTTACATCTTGTTGAGGCTGAGGCAGGACCAGTTTATGTTGTATAACAGAGAGGAACTGATACATTTACGAAGACATCTGACTGTCAGTGTTGACTGCCTCTGCCTGAGGCTGCTTCTCTGGAACATTTGTCTCTGTTTCCGTGTCTCTTTGCTGCTCTGCCAACATGTCGGTCAACTTCATGTTCAGCAAGGGGTCCCGGGACTCTGTCGACACCTGCTGGTCATTAGGAAACATGACAAACTTAACAACCTACATAGAAAAGGTGACAAACTTCCAGTGAGAGAAAGCATTAATCCAAGGAATTATTCAGCTATCGAAGGACTCATACTCACCACAGGTCCTCCTCTCTTCCTTAAATAAATACCCTCTGCTAGGAGCACTTTGGCTGTCTCTTCAAACAGCATCTTGGGTTTTATGTCCCCTCGGCTTTCTAATTCACTGTACTTCATCACAAACCTGCACAAAGACACACGTGTACAGTTAAATAAAAAATAACTATAATTATCACCTCTTCTTATTTTTCTGATGGGCAGTACATAAAATCTTACTTCTGGCATGGTGATACAAAGTTGGGCTTGAGGAGCTCAAAAGCTCTGGGTCCACTACCATAAACTTCAAAGAACTTCCTAAAATCAGAGGAAAAAAGGTTTGCCTTTACTGCACAGGTTATAGTACACTTGCATTAGGTTGTTCAACAAAATAGTAATAATAAACATAATGCCTTTCCTAAGCTCCAGTGTTCACACCCATTTTGACCATGAATTTCCGTGACTTTTCCCCATGAACTTCCCAATGATTTTACTGAAATTAAATTGCACTCAAAACATTTTTTAGCCTATTTTTAAGATTTACGCATTTCAATTTCATAATAAAATTTCATCAAACTGAATTTCGTAAACATTAACAAAGTTTTATTATAAAACACATATATATTCAAGTATCATACATTTATAATGTTAAAAGATATTTTTTTTGTACATAATTTAGTTTTAAAATAATGTTAAGATCTAGCACTCTTTGCATATGTCAAGCACAAGGAAGTGTAATTGAACTTGAAATCATCAACGTGCTAAGAGACGAAGTGAAAAATAAGTTATATTTTGGTCTGTTTCTCACCCAACACAAACTGGAACACTTCTGAAGACTTTGAGTAAAACAATGGAGTCTACTTTTATCTACTTTTTGGAGCTACAAATTTCTGGACACCATTCACTTGCACTGAATTGACCTACAGAGCTGAGATATTCTGGTAAAAATCTGTGTTTGTGTTCTGCAGAAGACAGAAAGTCACACACATCTGGGGTGGCATGAGGGTGAGTAAATGATGAGAATTTAAATTTTTGGGTGAACTATTCCTTTAAACAACGTGACTGCTGTCTGTGTGTTTGCTGTCACAGAGACCAGTGAGATTTCTCAGGAGATTTATTTCAGTGATTTCTTTCAGGGAGAAGGAATATTTTATGCGTGCCATTCCAATAAAAATAAAAATACAAAAATTGCTTAGAGAACTTTTAATTTCCATTACATTTCTGGCCCTGGATTCACAATTTTAAAATTATATTTTCTGGTTTGTCAATGTGGGAACCCTTAAGCTCACAATATACTCGTCAAATTCAATAAATACATATAATAAAAGTATCTTTTAAGACATGGGTGTAAAATACATAAACTAATAGCATATAAACAGAAAATGGAGAACACATAACGCACAAATGAAGGGCACAGAGTTAGAGTAGGATACCAATAATCAATGCAATAATATTCTGACTCTAAAAAAAGAGACTTCAACGTTAACAACAAAGAAAAAAAACATGTATTTTACAGGATTTTTTTTTGGACTCACGCTCGTATTTCATCCTCTTTGTAGAGTATTTCAGGTACAGTGTCAGCAGCATGTCTCTTCACTTGTCTCACAGGTTTCTCATAGAGGGGCTCTCTCTTAGGAGGAAAAGCAGCATAAACATCAAACCAGATGGGCTTTTCCTTCTGCTTGATGACTCCAGCACGCATTAAATCTCGAACCCTTCAAAACAGTTGACCAATGTTTATCAATTAAAAACATGAGCAGCATGAACCAAGTTTCAATGCTACAAATAACTTGACACTTACCAAAAACCTTTATCTATGAAACACATTTTTAACAAGAAAAAGGTCAGTTAGAAATTCCTAGGGTTCACTAAAAACAAGGTGAGACATCGTTTAGCTATTATGGCACCCGCAGCTGGAACCAGCTTCCAGAAGAGCCACATTCAAGTCCAGACTGAAAACACATCTGTTTAACTGTGCATTTACTGACTGAAAACTGTGCAACTGATCGTACTACATTTTTAAAAATGATTGTTACTAAAAAAAAAAAAAAAAAAAAAAAAAAAGGGGTTTTTAGAGTTGATTTTATATTGTATTTTTTGTAAAGCAATTTGAATTGGCATTGTGTATGAAATGTGCTTTATACACTGTCGGCCAAAAGATTAGAATGATAAACAGATTTTGCTCTTATGGAAAGAAATTGGTAATTTTATTCACCAAAGTGGCATTCAACTGATCACAATGTATAGTCAGGACATTAAAATTACCATTACAATTAGTAAACTACTTAAAAACTACAAAGAGTTCTCGTCAAAAAATCCTCCACATGCAGCAATGACAACTTTACACATTCTTGGCATTCTAGATGTCAGTTTGTCCAGATCAAGCGTGCCGCACAAGCCCTCAAAAGTGAAGCCAAAACGTCTCGATCACCCCCCAGAGGCCGGTCCTAGTATAGGTCATAAACCCCGCCTCCCCATGTTATTCAACGGGACGTGAGACCAACTAAACAATTAAATTACACTTCACATATCTTTTTTCCAAAGACAGTTTCTGTCATTTACTGTAGTTTTTATCACGCTGATGTAATTTCAAGTGTTTGTTTTTAAAATAAGTTTGTTTTTAGTTAGTTATTTGATGCTATAAAAACGGTGCTGTTACGTCATGATTGACAGCTGTGATTGACAGGTTCTCTGAGCGAAGTAGTCACTGAAGCACCAACGGACTTTTTTTCGGGATATTCGGAGGATTGAGGAGATTGGAGCTTTAAATTACATATCTAAATTTCTATAATTAATTATTTCACACCGACATAATGGGTTGCAATCAGCGGACATCAAAATTGAATTTTGGCGCAGAACGGAGCAGACAGAGGCCACTTAAAAAAAAGCGCAGGGGCGTGTGCTTGCGATTGATTCTGCAAGAGTGAGGGCGGGGCCTTGTTTTCGCGGCTTTACTTCCTGCTCACTACTGCGCATGACTGGTCCCGAAAACGCAAGTGCGCAGACTCAAGTTCCAAGATGTCAGCGCCATATCGGGACACTGGCGGCTTCAGTTCTCTCCGATGGAAAAGAGCGAAGGGGCGTCGTCCATCTTTTTTTACAGTCTATGGTCCAGATACTCAGATGACATTTGACCCCACACTTCCTGTAGCACTTGCCATAGATGTGGCTGTCTTGTCGGGCACTTCTCACGCACCTTACAGTCTAGCTGATCCCACAAAAGCTCAATGGGTTTAAAATCCATAACACTATTTTCCAATTATCTGTTGTCCAATGTCTGTGTGTCTTTGCCCACTCAAACCTTTTCTTTTTCCGTTTCAAAAGTGGCTTTTTCTTTGCAATTCCTCCCATAAGTCCTGCACCCCGAGTCTTCTCTTTACTGATGTACATGAAACTGGTGTTGAGCGGGTAGAATTCAATGAAGCTGTCAGCTGAGGACATGTGAGGCGTCTATTTCTCAAACTAGAGACTCTGATGTACTTATCCTCTTGTTTAGTTGTACATCTGGCCTTCCACATCACTTTCTGTCCTTGTTAGAGTCAGTTGTCCTTTGTCTTTGAAGACTGTAGTGTACACATTTGTATGAAATCTTCAGTTTTTTGTTCATTTCAAATATTGTATTGCTTTCATTCATCACAACAATTATTGATTAATGGGTTTCTAGAGAAAGCGGTTTCTTTTTTGCCATTTTTGACCTAATATTGACCTTAAGACATGCATATTGTATTGCAAACTGTGGCAACTCGAAAACAAACACAAAGGCAATGTTAAGCTTCATTTAACGAATAGCTTTCAACTGTTTGATATAACTGATTTTCTAGTATCAAATTAGCATAGTTATTCTACTAGCATGGATATAAGATGTTGGAGTGATGATGCTGTTTTTTGTTTTTACATCAGTAATGTTGTGACTATACATTGTGATCAGTTGAATGCCACTTTGGTGAATTGAAGTACCAATTTCCTTCCGAAACAGCAAAATCTATACATTATTCCAAACTTTTGGCCGCCAGTGTACATCAACTTGCCTATATTCAAAAAGCTTTAATGTAACGGTAATAGGCGTCATTTCTTAAGCATTATATAAATAAGATGTATCCGTTTTAATGCTTTCAGATTAAAGAAGCGTTGTTGGTCTAGTTAAAAGGAACACAATGTAATGTACATTTTCATATTAAATTATGCTATTTAAATAAACAGACCTCTACTTTAAACACCGACAGATGTAAAACAAAATATATTTCCTTTAACCTTGAAGCGATCCCCTTTGCATCATGAATCGCGTGCCGTCACAAACGCTTACCGTGTATAAACAGTTCCAAATTTCTCAAGTCGACTTCCAGCCATAATAGCTCTATATGATCATACAAATATAATTAGATCTTAATAAATGTCATTTAAAAAAGCTGATACAGTGACAGTGGTGATAAACACGCTCGCTGCTGCAACACGAGTCCACTATTTCCGGTGTAACTACGGGTGTTCATCAAAGACAAACTACGTTCAAACTGGATGCGAAGCAAATAATATTTAATAATAAATACAGGACAACAGAATTTTGCTTATTACAGACAGGTTATTATGAAACGCAATGCTTATCCAAATACATTTTTAAATTAATATTTACATTTATTATTTTTATTAATATAGAAAAAGTAGAACAAAATGTAAACATAATGAACTCAACATTGTGAACTGGAAGCAGCCAAATAAATAAGGATTGAAGTTGCGAACACAAAGGTTTTGATTTGATATCAGCCAGGTAGTGATGAACTATTACTGTTCCCTTGAGCATGGCACTTAAAGGGATAGTTCACCAAAAAAATAGTCTAATCATTTACTCACCCTCACCATGCCATCCCAGATCTGTATGACTTTCTTTCTTCAGCAGAACAAAAACAAAGTTTAGAAGATTTTAGGTGAATATCTAAGTAGGTCCATACAATGCAAGTAAATGGTGGTCAGACCTTTGTAACTCCAAAAATCACATAAAGGAAACATAGAGGTAATCCATAAGACTCCAGTGGTTAAATATATGTCTTCAGAAGCGATATGATATGTGTGGGTGAGAAAAAAATAATAATAATAAAATACTCCTTTTTTACTCTAAATCTTCACTTCCACTTTCACTTTTACATCTGAAAGTCACACGTGGTGCCTGTTTAGTTTCACTTTCACATCTGAAAGTGAAAGTTAAAGTGGAGAAAAAATAGAGAAAAAATACTTAAATGTTGTTCTGTTTCACACACCTATTAAATTGCTTCTGGAGATACGGATTTAAACACTGGAGATATTTAGATTACTTTTATGCTTCCTTTATTATGGCAGCTACAAAGGTCTGATCACCATTCATTTGCATTTTATGGACCTACAGAGCAGAGACATTCTTCTAAAAATCTTCATTTGTTTTCTGCTGAAGAAAGAAAGTATACACATCTGGAATGGCCTCAGGGTTCGTAAATGATGATACAAATAATATTTTGGGGTGAGCTATATCTTTTACTCCCTGAAATTACTGTGCTGCCAAAATGTCTTGTGTACAGTATAGCAAAGTGCTTAAAAATATTTGTCCAGGTATTTGTTTAACAAAACAAATTTAGTTAAATATTACTTGCATGTCTTAATTGTAGAACATTGACCAACTTAATGTAACTTACATCAAGTTAAAAGAATCAAAACACAAAAATGAAAAAGCAAGAAAAAACATACTTAATCAAAATTAATTAATTAATCAAAACTGTACTATCTAAAATGTATTCTGATGACTAGACTGCATTCTCCAGCAACTGTTAACATGTTATATTGTGTTTTACTGATGTGAACTGGTGTGTCCCTGTTTACAAGTGTATCTGAGGTTTGGTTATGAGAGGTTTTCCTGATTCTGCCAATATTACTGACTAGTTTTTAAAAAAAAATATTTTATTGTGTACATAGTGTTTGGAAATAAAAAGGGTGAAGGCTGAGCTCCAGCACTACGATCTAAAGATGTCCTCATGGTACCGCTTCTCATTCTGTGTACAAAAAATTATGACAAAATAAAATTAATGACCAAAGAAATATTCAATCAATTCAGCCTTTCAGAACAACACTGAAGTGGCAATGAAATGTGACAACATGTTTTAGGTTTACCTTGAGCCTTGACAGATATTCTTCAGCCTGAGTAAAAGTGATGCCCAGCCGGCTGACCAGGATTTCCTGAATGGTGGTAGCTACATCACGAGCCATGTTTATTCCCCCACAGATGTACAGATGACCTGAACTCTGGTGCAAGACCTCATAGACCTTGTAACTTAATTGCTCTCGCAAGATATCCTGAACATATACCTGTACCAGGTGCAAAAATTAAATATTAGTCTGCAGACCTCCCAGCTGATGTCAGTTTAAATGTGTAGCATAGAATGGTGGGTCACATACATTTTTTTTCTTACTGTAAGAAGTAATGATTTTTCTTTATTAGCTATGAACATCAGCAAGGAGACGTAACTAGATTAATCTTTCAGAAAATTGTGGGTTTAACTTGATTTATTTGTGGACTGGTTCTGCACAATGAAAATTCGTTTATTTAATATTAAATTAAAACGTAGGCTATACTTATAACTTTGAGTAACTAAAAACATATTAAATTGAGTTATCCTAGCTTAAATTTTATTAGTCCAAATAACTCTATTGAACCTTGCATTATGCTGTCAGCAGCTAAATCACCCTGTAACTGAAGATTGTTTGTTTACCAAAACTAAGCAGGGCTGAGCCTGGTCAGTAGCTGGATGGGAGACCTCCTGGGAAAACAAATATGACTTTTCCACTACACGGTACAATTCAGCTCTGCTCACTTTTGGGGGGTTTTACACTGTGTATGGTACCTGGTACTTTTTTTAGTACCACCTTGGTTGAGGTTCCAAGTGAGCCGAGCTGATACTAATTGTGATGTCAAAACCCTGCAGATCACTGACTGGTCAGAGAGAATCATCACTACCAGCATCACTGGATTTGTGACACGGGACATCAACCCACTAGTTTTAAAGTTAGCTACAGTGATAGCAGTATCACCTTTCACGCGACTTTCGAATTGTAAAAGAAACGGCTGTAGTATACACATAGACTAAAAGCCACAAAATTGTCATTTTTGTTTCAATAGGCCTTTAAAGTGATCGATATAAATGTTGACATGGATAAAAATGGTTGTATATTATGGTACTGTATATATAACTACCAATACATAAAACTGATTTTGAACAAAAAGGTTGTATTATCAAGTGAAGGCTTTACCTTGGGTTGACCAGCCTGCCTAGAGTAAGCTGTTGTAATACTGCTCAGAGTGCCATTATCTCTCATTTCCAGAGTTTCTTCTCTGTAAAGATGATCAGTATCTGAATCTCGACACCCAAACACAAGTGTTGTAGGGTTCCTTTTCAGACCTAGGATAAATAACACAACTTAAGGGCCAACAACTTGAGGCAAGCCAATTTCAAGTGGAAGGCTTCACATCAAACCATTTGATTGTGATAATGGATAAAGTTCAATACCTGTTTTTTTCATGTCATGGAATTGTTGTTGCCAGAAGCTGCGAAAGGGAGCAATACCACTCCCAGCTCCCACAAGAATACAAGGGACACTGGGGTCAGATGGGAGATGGAACCCATTAGAGCTGAAAATGTTTAAATGGAAAACATTAGCAAATTCTGATATTGTCTCTGCATATTGTGTGTATTTTTCTTTTACTAATTTTGTGTTTTAAACTAGAAACTTTAGGGTAGCACTTCATTTTACAGTACTGTTCTTTTGTTTCTCACATTTTCTCCCCAATTTGGAAAGCCCAACTCCCAATGCGCTCTAAGTCCTCGTGGTGGCGTAGTGACTCGCATCAGTCCGGGTGGCGGAGGACAAATCTCAGTTGCCTCCGAATCTGAGACCGTCATTCCACGCATCTTATCAAGTGGCTTGTTGAGCGCGTTACTGGGGAGACCTAGCATGCGTGAAAGCTTTATGCTGTTCTCTGTGGCATCCACGCACAACTCACCACAAGGCCCATGAGTGCGAGAACCACATTATTGTGACCACGAGGAGGTTACCCCATGTGACTCTACCCTCCCTAGCAACCGGGCCAATTTGGTTGCTTAGGAGACCTGGCTGGAGTCACTCAGCACACCCTGGGATTTGATCTTGTGACTCCAGGGGTGGTAGTCAGTGTCAATACTCGTTGAGCTACCCAGGCCCCCTACAGATCTGTTCTATATTTATGTACTATATAAGTACAAAAACTACAGTAATTACTAGGTACTAACCCTAAACCTAACCCTTATTAACCCTAACCTTAACCCATATTAAGTACATGTAGTTACCTAATATTACACAGTACGTTCTTGGATGAGTACACTGTAAGTATACTGAAAGTACACATAATGTAAAATAAAGTGTAACCAACATAATATATATATATATATATATATATACACACACATAATATATATATATTTTTTTCATACCTATGGATGAAGCAGGGCACCATATCTCCTTCTTTGATGGTATTGAGCCAGGTACTGCAGAGACCAAAATGTTGTGGACCCTTTCCCTCTAATGACAGCATAAAATATATACAAATGTTGGATGTTTTAGGATGTCTATTAGAATGTTCAGCTGTTCAGGTATCAGTTAAGAAATTATTAGTGTCCTAGGGAAAATGTTCTACAAGACAATTAAACAGATTCCCTTCCTGACGGGTCCGAAAATGTGGGGGGCATGGGGCAAAAATTCAACCAAAAATGCCCATAAAATTCAAAAGTAATGAATTCTTCTGTTTTTTTATTTGTAAAATTTGATATAGTTCTTAATATTCTATTATAGTCATATTTATACATACTGTATTATATACATAAATATGAGTTGATGTTGATTTAATTATTATTCTCAATTTTGAGAATTTGTATAATTTCATAATTTAATTGACAAATGTTGCATGAACAGATGAGACACAGTTTATATTTTAAAGAGAAAACAAATATGCCCTCATAAATGTAAAAAAAAATAAAAATAAAAAAAGCCCTGATAATCAATACAAGGGTGCAAGTATGCAAGTATTGACCCTTAATGTACAGAACTTTATTTCTGACACTTCCCTGAGACAACAACTGAGAATGAGGTGTTTTACCACCAGCCATTGTGACTCAAGGTCTCAATATAGGTCTCTTTATACAGACTTCAAGAGCTTCATGTTGAAAGGTGTAGGTTTGAGGTTTTCACGTACCCTGAGTGTAATAGCTGATCACAGCCACAGTGAGGTGGAGCTCCTGAGGGTGGAGTTCTGGAGAGGAGCTGATGGAGTAGAGTCGAGGCCTCAACAGAGGCAGATGGCAGAGAAGAAATGCTGCAGAAATTTCCAAAGAGGGAAACTCCTCCAGCACTTCAAGGAAGGTGGGTTTGCGGAAGTCCTTCCATGTGGAATAGACCTGGAAGTCCTGGAGAGAGATGTTTTAGAATGTATTTAACATAAATTATATTGATAACAGCACAATGTATATGCACAATGGAACTTTCCAAAATATTCTACCCTGGGCACAGTCTTATAGTATTTATAAAGTATAGGGGGATCACAGCCACTAATCACATCCTCCACAGTTTTAGCAATAAATGTCTTGCATTAATATATGTTATTAATAAATGTTGTATATCCTGTCTCATATGCTATAGTGAGAACTTTCCTGACCCATGACTTATACATAATTTTTAAAAATAATTGTTATATGTTTATTTTTTTCCTTCAACTGTTCTTGTCTATATGATTGTATTCGTACATTGTTTGATCTTATTGAACATTTATATAGAAAAAAAACTCCACAGTTTTACCATTTCTGGACTTTTCAGACGGTCCCTTACCACACCCTCCACAGTATTAGCACGTTTTAGCACAATGTGTGGACTTTTCAGACGGTCCCTTACCCACCGTAGGCAAATAATCAATGTTTAATTGGCGATCTGGAACGATTTCACCGTGACCAGCTTAAATACGGGACAAATCGCGTCCCGTATTTGTTCAATACAGGACGCATCATTTTATCTTTAAATTCGGGGCGATCCCGTATTTTAAGTGACGGGTGGCAGCCCTGTCTGTGTGTAAATCCATTAACCTACAGTTACTTTCTGAGATCTTTCTCTTTGAATTTTTGTAATTTACTCAAAAACATTCTTGAAGGATGTTATTTTAAAGACATGTCAAATCAAATACATTTTATTTGCCCTCTCATCACTTTCAATATGTTTCTAAGAAAGCCATCATGTAAAGGTGAAGTGTAATTTCTGCGCTACTTGTGGCACCAAACGGAATTACAAAAATAGAGTATGTTTTCAAAAACCTTTGCCAACACCCCTCAGACTAATCACGCCCTTTCTCTTTCGCTGATTACCTATGAACAAATAGGCAGTACTACATAAAAGGTGATACACGTCATAATAAATAACACCACTATAAAATAAACACACTGGACACAAAGCGTTTCAGAGGAATCGGAGGAATTGTCCAATAACATCACTGGATTGAACTGCAGCTGGTGTGCGGGGGATCTAGCACATGAGGTTGGATAGTTCTTGGTGAATAGTAAGCGTAACAATAAATATTCAGAGCATTTTACGAATGTATCTGAAGCTAGACCGTAATGAGTTAACTTGTGTGGCAATACCAGAGTATAGCTTAGGGCCTACCTGTCGAGAAGCAACACGACAAGTATCAAACCCCAAAAATTCCTCCAAAGTCCTCCACGTTGTAAATGTTTACTCTGGTTTTACTCCATTCTCTGTCTCTTTGTCTTTTCGCAAGTCTTAGAATTTTGGCAAAGCTAAGTTTCATTTCCTCGTAACACGTCTGCCATGGATGTTGATATTCTCCTGGTTGAACAGTTTACTACAGGTAGCAACGCCCCAAATGTAGATTTTGACAGAAAGTGATGGGTGGAGCCGAGTGGGCTGCTCAATATATAAACATCAATGTTTTGATAGAGCCTGGGAGGCTCAGTGTTTACACTTTTTGATGGCGCTAATTCCATGAATGGCTTACTTATAGTTGTCAATGAACAATAAACTAGGATATTAGAAAGTATTTTGATATCAAAAACGTTATACACTTCATCTTTAATATAAACTGAAATGTGTGCAGGTTCATTTATGTTTAAGAATGAGTGTCTTACCAGAGCTAATTCTAGCAGGCGCTGTCGGTGGTCTTCCTGCTTTGCCATTTTTGACAGCTTGCGGAGGAAACTTTGTGATGGTGGTGTGGTGACATCTAGAAGGTACGTAAGAGCTTGGGCAAGAGGACATGGTGGTAATCGTTCATTTTTCTGCCACCTTTCACCGTCTGCAAGACAGCATTACTAGGCATTATTACACTTTTAGGTGTCAGACATCTATTGTTGTAATTGTGTGATTAGGTTACATGGTTTAATACCAGGGTAGGAATCACTGAGGAATTCCAGGCGAAGGCTCTGATTGATTGGAGGGGCATTAGAAACATGCCCTAGGATGCCAACTACTAACTCAGGTGAGTTCCCAGGGAAAATCCCCACATGGTCTCCAGGGGCGAAGTTTAAGGTTTCTGTGCTCCCATCCATCTCCAGCTCCACCAATATTGTGGCACGACTAAGAGCAAAAGAGAGAAGGGAACAAAACTGTAAGGAACACAATTCTACAAAATGCTGTTTCTTTTCTAAAAAATTAAAATAAAGTTTATATATTGCATCTCAGATGTTAGTTTGAAAAACCAACCTTGATTGTGGACTCTGTAGATTCTGTCTTTTCTTTAGCTTCATGGGAACCACATCTTTAGAATGTAGAGCTGACAAAGCTGTAAGATCAAGCTTAGTTTAGACAGTAATATCAAAATCAATCTAAATAGTACCCTATTTGCTTGTACCCTATTTATCTAATGTACAAATACAGTTTTTATGGTCACATTTCTGAATTTGGTTGAATGCAAATGCACTCCAACAATACTCTGTGCATAACAATTCAACTGTTGTACAATATATTTTTTAAATATACTTTAATAAAAATGACAAAATACTTAAAGATTAATGCATCATCAAGCTTCTGATGATGCATTAATACATCATAACTAGCAGCAGTTTGACAAGAAAACAGGTCTTGATGTACCTGCAATTCGGTCAAGTGTACAAGTGTCATTCTGAACTCTGTGTCTGTCAGGATCCCAGGTGTCCACCATACGACTAGTTCCTGGAAGCTGCCCTTGAACGTTAAACTCCTTGCATGCATCCTACATATAAAATGCAAACAGCTCATAAATACAGACACATTTTACAAATCTAATTATTGAAAATGTTTGAACTGGATATTTAACATTTATCACCAGTACAACACTAGCCATTATTGGTCAACAAACATTATTTACAATAACCTCACACCTGAAAGGCAGTGCAAGCCCAGGCTGAGAACATGTCCTCCTGTCCATTCAGCTCATCTCCTTCACCTGTGGAGGACACACGAATGGCTCCCAGCATTGCAAACTTTGCATCCACTGCATGGGCGAATGCACAGAACTGGGGGTACATTCGAGAACCGAGACCAAATACACAGTACCTGTGTGTGGGAAAGAATCAGCTATGAGTCCCCTCATTTAAAAAAAAAAAAAAATTCTAAACAAGTGCATAAGAGTATTTAAAATATTACCTGACTTTGTTTCTGAGGGTTTCTAGGCTGAGAAGCTGTTTCTTGAAACTCTGAGAAGAGGAGACAAATCATGTCACCAAACCAACTTGCCAACAGCTAGAATCTCGTTCTGGTTAGGTAAAATCTATTATCGCTATTGTGCAAACATCAATGAGTTCTGGTGAAACACTTTCTCATTTTGCTGGACTGTACTATAAATTGTGCAATAATTAAAGATAATGTGTGTGATAATGAGGTTATTTGTTCACACCGCTCCATTTCCCGGACAGTCTCCATCGCCAAAGGTGCTAGTGACAACCATAAGAAGGCTTTCCTTTTCAAGTTCACTGAAGTTGTATTCCTCCATGCAGACAACCTGTATGAAGAAATAAAGGGTTGTAATCTCTATATTCATGATGTCTGACATAAAGTAGTCCTATATATCCCAAAGTATAATCTATTAATCTAATCTATGTTGCATTTTCCCCCCCAACATTACATTTTTATCACCACTGATGGTTAGGTTCAGGTTTGGGTGTACAGTTGAAATAATATGCATTCATTTTCCCTGTATTGTATAAGTACAGATGAAAATAACACTTTACAACTCACTTTTGGTGGACCTTCATGGACATTTAATCAGAAAAATGGAGCTTGCACGTGTCTATACGCACAACAACCCTTCTTCCACCACTGAGAGTAGTGTTTCGAATTTTGGTGAGCACAGACCGATTTTAGCTAAAGAAAAGTTTAACCTACTACTTTCGATTTCACTGAGATCAGTCTGATCACTTACATGTTTCTTTGACACATGTTTGAAAATAGATAGCCTACTTTGTTTGCAACATTTATAAATGTGTGAATGCAATAAAATTTTTTATTTAAGACATTATTTATACAATTATTTTTCAATGTTGAGATGCATAGGATTTGGGGTAATGATCCTCTTACCTTAGAGGTGAATGCACAGTTCATCATGGTATTGAGTTTCTTAGCAAAGGTTTGTGATTTCCCCGTTTCTGTGGCATAGAGTATGGTGCAACGCACCCTCTTGGCCAAGGCTGATTTAATGAGTGTTTGAGAGAAGAGCACAACACTAGATTTGGGGAAAAAAACAAGAATTTCAGCTAACTACCGTTTGAAACATCCATAACATTGTTGAAGTCAGATCTCTAGTGAGAAAACAGCACTGAGTGGAAATAAATTAAATGGTGGTACTATACCGTATCAAGCATTTGAAGCTAACTTTACACCTCCTCACGTTTCTTTTCCTGTCCTTCCACTTGTATGTCAACCATGGGTCAGACTTTACATGGCAACAAACACACATTATAAGGGATTATATTATAAGGGGCATATCCAATTATTCTATCACAAGAATATTCCAATAATGCAGATTATTGCAGTCTAGATACTTTGCAGATATATTTTGGATGATACCTGGTAATAGAAGAATGGTGAAAGGATGTAGTTCAGCATTTCCTGGTGGAACACAGGGCAGAGAGAGCCAGACATTGGCGGCACCAGCCAAACCCAATCGGCTGGACAGCCGCCACGCAGACGTGTCTCCGTCTCCATGTGCTTCATGAAGGACTCAGATGCAGAATGGTGATCAGTGATGGTGACCTTTTTTTTCTATATGTCAGCAAAACAATAGGTCAAAATCTGACAAATAAAAGCCTAACAACAGGATTCAAACCCCAGCTTAACCCTACTACTGAATAATAGGTAATTTTTTGACCAATTTCCAGTAGTTTTTGGCATTGGAACCAGGCTTTGTGAGAGTCAATTTTTGATATAGAATATTTAAATCCTGATTACAAAAAATATTAATGTAAATGGGTAAATTTTGGACCACGGTTACAAATTAAGTGCAGTTTCTTAGGTCAATAGTTAAAAAAATACATTTATAAACCAATGCATTTTAAAATGATTTTTCCACATTGTGACCTTTTACACTTGTTCGCTATGTATATCTACTCTATAGGGTGAACACTTTACCTGAAAACTATGCATCACTGCAACATTGATGGCTACCAGGGCCTGGTCCTTCCAAAGTGAGGACAGCTTTTGCGTCTCCAGGCCCATTAGACGGCCAACACGCTGCAAAACGTAAGACAACAAAACAGAATATCAGTTTCAAAGAAACACTTTCTTTATTGCAAAGTCTTTGGGCTGAAAGACATGCAGCAGCACCTCAAGAATGTTGTAGCGCTTGGTATCACAGAAGTTCCTCACTCCAATTTCAGTGCCCATATACCACCCATTGAAGGGACATGCTGTGAATTCAAGACCACCGATCTCTAGCAACATGTTGGACACCGCAGGCAATGCATACCATCTGAGGTTCAAATCCTTAAACCATTCATACCTGAAGAAAAGCACAAAACCTCATCACTTCTGCATGCAAACACTTCAAGAGCAGAAAATATGCTGCATTTGGATATACTGTATAATACATTATTTTTCATCTCCTCAAATGGCCCATTTTTCTGGTACAAATCTGTAACATATCCAGGTCTGCATGGTTGCACCTTTTTGGCTCCATCAACCAGCACTTCAGTCAATTCACAATGTACTTCAGAAAACTAATTAGGTAGCTTTGTAGAGTGAAGTGTAAGTATGAGACTGCTTTGAGAACATGACATTAGGCCACAGTTAAACTCATTTGTCGAGTCTTGATGAAAAAATGAGGCAGAGACAGGTTCTCTTCAGTTCCAATGGCTTTTCCACTCTAGTCTGATCTTGAAGTGCCATGAGGCGGTTGATTTTAAAGGGTTTTTTTTAAAGTGAGCTTTTAAATTGAAAAGCCTTGAATAATGTTCTTTTCAAGAAGCAAGCAGATTTACTACAAACCAAGTGGAATGCAAGCCATCTCAGATTTTTGAGCACCTCAATCAATAGCTCAGCTTGCATATGTAAACAACAATGCACTCAAGATTTCATGAATAACTGGATTGAATGTACTGTATGGCTTTGGGACTTTGTAAAATAACCTTGCACACATAGTGATGCAACCCAGAAGTTTAGAGAGTTATTACTCATTCAGCTATTTTAATCTGTTGAGAGCATGTTTTCCCAGCCAACAAGAGTATGGGGCCCATGTCACTTACTGTGGGTGCTCCATGGGAACTTCCAAAATCAAATGTTGAGGAATTTCAAAAAACTGAGGGTCCTCTCCATTAGCTTGTAGCACAAGTGGAAGCACATCAAAAATACCATACTTTGGGGTCCACCCAAGCTGGATGCACATCTGTTTGAATTGGACAATAAATTATTACAAATAAATGAATAAATAAAAAATACATGTAAAATATAAAACGTATTTCCCTTACACATACATGTAAATTTGAACCTAAAATCTTGATGTTGAATTAAAAAAATGTGTCATTAGTCATTTTATGTTAACTACCCTAATACTGTCAATAAAATTGTGAAGTTTTTGAAAAAAAGAGTAATTACTGATTACACATACTCCTCAGATTTATATAGAAAAGAAACTCGTATTTACCTCTGTAAAGTCTACACTGCCAGGATCTCCTATTATTGTACCATCTGCCATTTTGTAGCCAGCGTACTTTAAGAGCTGATTATTCCATACACGGAAATCATGTTGGCCATCAGTTCTTTGAGGGAACACAGTGATGGCAGACCTGTAAAAAAAAAAAAAAAAAAACTTGTTTATTGTGACAACATCATTGTATCAAGTTTGCAAAGACAATCAAGATTTCATAAGGTTAGATACTGAAAAGCTAGAATAACATATTCTTGGCAATAACTCATTCTTGGTGTACCTCAGGTTGCCCTCATTGGTGGCAAACTGAATATGATCACACAGCATCTGAAACATATCCTCAGCAGTTCTGCATTCACGTGCATCAAACAGCTGTACAAGACAACAAGTAAAATATGTAAATATACTTAATGTAAATATACCCGTGCAATTCCAAACAGACTCCCTGTATATTTTTCAGTCTAGATGAGGTGAAACTACCTGCAAATTAGCCCACTGAATTCTGCCAATACATCTTGGTGCGTTCCTCCATGCCTGCTTTGCTCCAAATTCCAGTTCCTTTGTGGTGAGTTTGTATGATCCAGTGGAATCTATCTCCATTGAGACCTCCTTCAAACGAGCCAGGTGCTCCTCATTTTTGGCACTGAGTAATAGACATTAATCAATCAAATATTCTTTTCACCCCAAATTAAGTAAATGTTCATGATCTGATTTATTAAGTCATTACAAGAAAGGAAAACACAAAATAAGATCTCAAAATCTCTTCATTTATATTATTAAGTTCTTCCTACTTTTTAAAAGACTTGTAATATTGATTGATGAAATCCATAGCTTGCATGAGGATGTCATTGGAGGCTGGTAGGGTGGAGGAAGGGCAGCTCATCAGAGATTTTGGCATCATAATAGAGCCCTCACAAACACTAGGCAAGCAAGTCTGGGTCTAAAATAAAAGAGAAAAAAGGTAACTTATCCTACCATTAAATACAGATAAAGTGGAACACTTAAACGTAATCATCTATCATTATGTGTTAGGGCTATTCTTACATATTTAATAATCACCATTAAAGGGATAGTTCACCCGAAAATGAAAATTCTCCACCATTTTCTCACACATGCCATCCCAGATGTGTATGACTTTCTTGATTCTGCTGAACACAAAGATTTTTAGAAGAATATCTCAGCTCTGTTGGTCCATTCAATGCAAGTGAATGGTGCCAAGAACTTTGAGGCTCCAAAAAGGATATAAAGGCAGCATAAAAGTAATCCATACAACTCCAGTGGTTTAATCCATATCTTCAGAAGTGATATGATAGGTGTGGGTGAGAAACAGATCAACATTTAAGTCTTTTTTTTTACTATTAATTCTCCTCCCTGCACAGTAGGTGGTGATATGTGCAAAGAATGTGAATTGCTGAAGTGGAGATATATGGCAAATTTTTTTTTATCTGTTTCTCACTCACACCTATCATATCGCTTCAAAAGACATGTATTAAATCACTGGAGATATATGGATTATTCTTATGCTGCCTTTATATCCTTTTTGGAGCATCAAATTTCTGGCCACCACTTGCATTGTATGGACCTACAGAGCTGAGATAGTCTTCTCAAAATGTTTGTTTGTGTTTTGCAGAAGAAATAAAGTCATACACATCTGGGATGGAATGATGGTGATTAAATGATGAGAGAATTTTCATTTTTGGGTGAACAATCCTTTAAATTCATGCTAAATTATAATGTGATGACGCTGTCGTAGCAATCTGGATCATATTTTAAAAACAACTCCAATTACAAATGATCAGAAAGTTCCCACTTTACCTGCAGTATATTCACCCTAATGAACCTGTATGCAATTGCCAGTAAATTTAATTTGACAACATGAGTTCTGTGTAAATTCTAATTGCAAACATTAGAATATCAAGAAATTTGGCTATACTAACCCCTAGATTTGCTCACACTTGTCTCA
Organism: Moxostoma hubbsi; assembly: GCA_032164185.1. NCBI lineage: Eukaryota > Metazoa > Chordata > Actinopteri > Cypriniformes > Catostomidae > Moxostoma > Moxostoma hubbsi. Next base: position 26,585,820 of record JAVLUX010000030.1, on the reverse strand, counting down.
TTGAAGCTTGTATAGGTTATAGTGAAATATCTCTATTATAACTCTGTAATATAGCCATAACTCACCTTGACAGTTCTCTGATGTAATGTGTCTTGATAGCACGAGCCATCCTCAAAGTTTTTCAATTGCTTGGAAAATGGGCATTTATTCCTATTGCTCTCCCATTGCTAAATAAGCAAATAACATTTCAGAATGTTGCATTTGATTTATGATGTTGCATTTAATTTGAATTAAAGTTTTGCTCACCGTATGCGGCTTATTCTGATGGAGGATTACGTTTTTGTTGTCTTTAGTGACCTGGTTTCCCATGTCTTTCAGAAAAGTAATATATATATGTATACTAAACAAAAATTATTATAAGTTAATAATAAATAAATAACAATTATAATTACAATACACACTAAAATAAGGCTCATGAACTATGTCACATGAACTAACAATGAACAATCCTGTTTCAGAATTTATTGTTTAATATTAATTTCACAATTACCAATATATTTTTTTTTTAATTAAAGGCTGCATACAACATGTAAACAGAAGTAATTGCATTATAAGCCAACATGAAATAACAAAGAACAATTGCATCCTTATAAATTAACATTAACCAAGATTTTAAAAATGTATGTTTTAAAAATATTGGTCATTGTTAGTTCATGACACCTCATACATTTACTAACGCATACAGATAGAAACTTTTGTAAATTTGTATTTATTTACTTATTTTGTATGTATTTTGTACTTATATGATTTAAATACATGGACTGAATAGATAAATATGAATGTTATAATATAATATGCATTATATGAAAAACAAAATGGAATACATGAGTTTTTACCTTCACTACAGGTGTTAGGCAGTCCCTTCTCAGTCTGCAGTAGTGGATTTCCCAGTATAAGATGCTTTTATACTCAACAGAGTGTCTGTCATAAGGGCAGGTCAAGTGTTTTTGGTCATGGCACAGGGAAGCAGTTCAATCGCAATCTTATCAGCACTTATCAAATGTCACAATCGTGTGCCTCCGCCGTAATCTTCAGACTACTCCAGCATCTGTAAAACTTTTACAGATTATTGATCTCAATAATCAATTGATTTCAGGGAAATACACCTTGTAGGTAGTTTAGACATGTCTAATAAAGCCAAATGGGTTAGTTTCACATTCGTTTTCAGAAGGACTGCAAATGATTAGCCCATAGAGGAATATTGTATGAGATAATGGATGCCTATTGAGAAATACTCTATGTGTATGATGCCTGTATGAAGTAATGAAATCTATTTTTATTGCACAGATCTGTAATAAAAAATCATCAAAAAGACATTTACAGAATATACTTAATAAACCCTGGACCTATACACTAGTCTCAACCACTATACTAACTATTTATAAATTATTATTATTATTATTATTATAATTTACTGTATAATTGTTTACTATAGTTATTATTGTAATTATTAAAATTATAATTATTATTATCGCTGTTAGTGTAATTATAATACCTAATATACCTAATGTAACAAAAACGTAACATTAACTTGCAGATTTAGTGCCTCAACAAGAGCTATGTGAGGTACCTTCCACCAATGGTCCATTAAATAATTAATAGCCATTAGATATTTTATTCCAATTATACATATTTTCTGAAAACTTCAGCTCTTTTCTAAAGCTGTAAGACACATTTAGTAAAGGATTATTTAACTAAACTTTAAACACTATAAATTCACTAGACCTAGTTATTCAGGACCTGTTTGAAATTTGTCAGTTTTCTTTTCTCACTTGCTAGAATGTACAATATTTATATAATAATAGTATGTTGAAAATTTCCAATGTATACTGGATGGAGGATGCCTTAAAAAAACCTCATTACAGTAATTTCAGGGTTATAGTATGATTAATGGTTATTATAGGATAATAACAAGCAGTGTTGAAATACTCGACTCCAGGACTCGAGATCTAGTGACTTAACTTCAACACTGGTAAGTATAGTAACATTAGTAACAAGGTTTTGTGTTTGGCAGAAATGTGTTTCCAGGAAATGTGTCTAACCAATTGGGAAAAACTGTAAGCTCATATATTACCTCACTACTCATAAGAGTTTCCTTATTTCCAAAATCCGCATGAGGAAAACTAATTTATTATTTATTATAAAAACATATTTTCATATCAAACTTTTTCACAGAAACCTGTTTTAAATCCTCTTTCCTAGCTCAATCGACAGCATTTGTGGCATAATATTTTACTACAAAATGTATTTTGACTCTTCTCTCCTTTTCTTAAATAAATATAAAAGCAAAAATCGAGGTTACAGTGAGGCACTTACAACGGAAGTGAATGGGGACCAATTTTTTAATGTTAATAGCTAATACTCACTTTTTCTGAAGTATAGCCACAAGACATAAACAATATGCATGTATACATGATTTTAATGTGATAAAATCACATAATAAGCTTTTCTGTGTAAAGTTATAGCCAATTTTCCAACTTTGTTACAATGACAATGTAATATCAACAAACTCTAAAACCCTTAAACAACTGTAAAAATGACCATTTGGAACACTTTACAGCTCAAATATACATGAGTTTTAACAAAATAATGAATGAAAGTGCTTTTATAAAATTATAAGCTTCATATTTCACAAATTGTCCACATTCACTTCCTCACTTTAAGATGCTTTCACAGAATGCATTTGCCAAGAAGAGAAAAAGTGATATATGGAAAAAAAAAAAAAAAAAGCATGTGTAATATTCAGAAAGGAGGCACACAATTAGCCCATTTAGACACCATCACATAAATCATGAGAAAAATCACATTTGTTTCTATTTCAACAATAAAAGTTTGTATTATAATCAATAAAGCAATTTGTGGATTCCCAGTTAATTGCAATAATACACCACAAAGTCCACACCATACGCCTGAAAGTCCATGATTTGCCCATTTCACCATCATTGCCACTGAAAACCAAAAGTAACCACTAGCTATTTTGTGCAATGTTCACATTTTTTATGGAGTAATAGTGATGATTGTTGGTAGATTACAAATATGGGCATTCCTTTGACAGTGTTTCACAACTGAAACGTTTAATTTGCAATTGCTATGTAAATCTCACTCTTTCTCGATAACTATGCTCTGTTGAAAAAAGGTTGTTTGAAAATACATTGGAAGAGGTAATACAGGTAGACAATGCTGTATTTTTGTTCGAGGTCCTGCTGTTGCACAACCAACTCACTGTGTCTAAAAAGCACACAAATTAAATGTTTAACAATACACAAGAAACTTTTGCTTCTACAAAAAAATCAATTACATCACATGCATTTAAATAAATGCAAATCAAGACATATCCATTTTTTGGAAATATACTTCAAGATATTGACATAACAGAAATCCATATTTTAAGAACATAGTTCACTTGATCTGTCAGACATAGGAATTCATTTGACAAGGTAGGGCTCATTGTAGGTAGTTTTGAGAATTACAGCAGTGCAGACTGTGCAACAGACATACAGTGCTGGGAAAAAATTATTTGCCTCCTTCCTGATTTCTTCTATATTTGTGTCACCTTTAGCAGCAACAACTGCAACCAACGCTTCCGATAACTGGAGATCAGTCTTTCACAATGCTGTGGTTGAATTTTAGCCCACTCTTCTTCACAGAACTGCTTTACTTCCGCCACATTGGAGGATTTTCGAGCATGAACTGCCCTTTTAAGGTCCTGCCACAGCATTTCAATCGGGTTCAAGTTAGGACTCCAAAACTTACATTTAGCTTATTTTGAGCCATTCAGAAGTGGACTTACTCCTATGCTTTGAATCATTATGTTGCTGCAGAATTCATGTTTTCCTCAATTCACCATGGCCCTGAAGCAGCAAAGCATCACCACACATCACACTACCACCACCATATACTTGATCGTATGTATGATTTTTCAGGAAATCTGGAAGGTCGGCCACTTCTGGGAAGGTTCACTACTGTGCCAAGTTTTCTCCATTTGGAGACAATGGTTCTCACACTGGTTCTTTGGAGTCCCAGAGCCTTTTAAATAGCTTTGTAACCCTTCCAACACTGATGTATTTCAATCATCTTTTTCCCTCATCATTTCTGGAATTTCTTTCGACCTTGGCATATTGTGCTACTGGGTTTACCTTTTAGTCAACTTCATGCTGCTGAAAAAGTTATATTTCGGTGTTTATTTGATTGAACAGGGCTGCCAGTAATCAGGCCTGGGTGCATCTAGTCCAGCTGAACCCCATTATGAATGCAGTTTCATAGATTTGGGGATTTAGCAACTAAGGACCAAATACTTTTCACACAGGCCCAGTTGGTATTGGATAACATTTTTGCTTCAATAAATAACATTATAATTTAAAAACTGTATTTTGTGTTTACTCAGGTTACTTTTAGGTTAGATTTTGTTAGATTTTTTTTAACAATTTAGTAGGCCTATACGATACACACACAAAAACAGAAGAAATCAGGATGGGGCATACTTTTGTACAGCGCTGTACATATAAATCCATTTTTGATGTGGTAATTTTGATGCGGTCATTTAGTACATTACCTATGTCATATATATTAAGTGAATAAATAATTTTTTGCTCATTCTCATAATCTGAGATGTCAGTTTACACCACCAGGTGTTAAAGAGTGGATAATCATTTTCATTAATACATCACTGTTATCTCAAGCAAGCAAAATTACCTATTTAAAACATCTAAATGAGCCTTCTGCACTTCCTTTGAGAACGGTATTTCACATACACCTATGACGTGAATATATTGATGATCAGTTGCTATAGTTTAAGTCTAATTTCACTCCAAATGTGTATTCACATTGAATCTGAATCTATTCAGATAGATTTGCTTGCACAGTGGTTAAAATGCAAATTTAAGTGTGTGCGCCCTGCTTTATTATTTTCATTTCAAAGGCTAATCAGATCACAAGTGGACATTTGTAAAGGCATTAAAGATGTTTTATGGTCTTGTAAATGCCTTGCTCTGCGGCAGGTGGATTCCTATTTTACATAATAAAAACATAAAAGATGTAATTCGGACTTGTTATCTAAAAATTCCAAAGTTATAACTCGCAATTACGAGATATAAAGTTGCAATTCTGAGAAATTGCGACTTTATTTCTCGCCATTGCTTGGCATAATCTCAAAAATTTCTTCATTTCTTGCAATAGACGGTGAAGCACGACCTGACCTGAGACCTCACTGCTAAACCGGACCGGAGGACTGATAACTAGCCTGGCATTTTTAGAAGAAGTTATGATAATAATACCATTTTGCTTGTTATAATGATGTAATTTGGAAAATAATTCAATGTGAAAATTATTTTTAAAAAAATCTAGTTTTCATAACTTAACTAGCTGATGTTATCCTTTGGCTAGTTGTTACTCTTGGTCTTATTTAGGTCTAGATAGATAATGGTTGGAAAAATCCCTTACGAAATTAACCTATTACTATGGTTTTACTATAGCAATACACTCACCTAAAGGATTATTAGGAAGACCTGTTCAATTTGGCTGGTGGTGGTGGTGTAATGGTGTGGGGGATGTTTTCTTGGCACACTTTAGGCCCCTTAGTGCCAATTGGGCATTGTTTAAATGCCACAGCCTACCTGAGCATTGTTTCTGACCATGTCCATCCCTTTATGGCCACCATGTACCCATCCTCTGATGGCTACTTCCAGCAGGATAATGCACCATGTCACAAAGCTCGAATCATTTCAAATTGGTTTCTTGAACATGACAATGAGTTCACTGTACTAAAATGGCCCCCACAGTCACCAGATCTCAACCCAATAGAGCATCTTTGGGATGTGGTGGAACGGGAGCTTCGTGCCCTGGATGTGCATCCCACAAATCTCCATCAACTGCAAGATACTATCCTATCAATATGGGCCAACATTTCTAAAGAATGCTTTCAGCAAATTAATATTTAGATTAATTTTCTTTGACAATCATAGTGATATTTAGAGGAGCTAGTTAGTGCTAGGTGTCTAATCTGTCAAATCTTACTCAACACTTGCCTTCTGCCACCATTTATCGCACGTGCACTGCTGCAGTGTTTGTAAACAATAAGACTGGTCTATACTACTTGCTTAATCTGAGTAACCACCCTGTTATTGGACACTTTCACCCATGGATTAAATTAATCGAGGCTTACTAGGGATGGAACAATATATATCACAAACCAAAAAAAGAAGGACCACGTCACGATATTTCGAAATTTGCAGCATTGCTTTCTGTCTGTGTAATCATAAATGAAATAACTCGTCAAACATTATATTCGCTTTATTTAAACACTGGTTACAGGGTTTGCACACGGTCCTTGAAGTGCTTAAAGTGCTTGAATTGAGCTTTTAGAAATGTAAGTTCTGGAATACCTGGAAAATTGCCTTGTTGTGTAGAAAAGTGCTTACAGGTGCTTGAAATTATAACAGCACTTTATTCCGTCTAATGTGTGTTCATGAGGCGGTCAAAAAAACGTGCAACTTCTCTCGTCTTTTGTTTATGTGAGTGCCATTTTGACATTGTACCTTTGTTTAAGGGACAGTGCCATTTTAGCACAGTTTTCTGTTGTTGTATTGAATCGAGATTATATCGAATCGTAACATCATATTGTATATCGAACCAAATCGTAGGATAAACATATCGTCCCATCCCTATGGCTTACTGTGTTTATTGAATTTCTACTGTGGCACTGGTAATTGGATTAAGCCAATGATACATTCATTAAATAATTTTATTTTGTGTTCTGCCAAAGAAAAAAGTTATATGAGTTTGGAACAACATGAGGGTCAGTAAATAATGCTAGAATTTAGTTCCCCTAAAAGTACAAATATAGCCACAAAAGACTATTGTCAGGGGCCAGGCACATATAGCGAGATGACCAAAATAATCTAATTTGACAGAAAAGATCCTGTGGATGCTGTGGACAGCTATTTTGGAATGACATTTCACCTTCTTTGAGCACAGTTGCAAATATAGGATTTTCTTACCACATATTGTTCTGTTGTCAATGTGTAAAAAATGTGTCATATTTAAAATATATGCTCACAAAACATTTCAGTTAGTCATAAATGCCAGGGATAGATTATGACTTGCAAAGGCCCTGGGGCCAATTATTTACAAGGGCCCCCCTCCACCTAAAAGATTGGGAGGGTCAAGTGGGATTTCAAGTGGGGGATAACCATACTAGATAGCCTTAAATCCCAGGGCACCCCGTGCATTCAAGGGACAGAATTTCATAAACAGAAATTGTTTTATTTTGTTTTGCATCCCACAGCTCTGCAGTGCACATTAAAGGTAAATGGAATGTTGGTAACAAACATGCCAGCGCGGTCATACAGTGACGTTTATGTTGTGGGTTTATGACAAGTAAGCCATAGGATGAACCTCCAAATCACTCTGCTACAGAAAAATGTATGCTACTTATTTATTTAAGGATATAAATCTAATCAAGTTTATTGATTGGCTCCAATTCTGAAAAATTTAAAATTTTATATTGATGCCAGTGTCCTGCTGCTAATGAGTGACGAACAGATGAGAAGTTATTTGCATTCCTATGGAGCCAGGCTGGCAGTGATGGGATTTTGTAGGAGGCAAGAGAGCAAGCCAACATATTGGAAGTCAAAGTTGTTTGAATGCCTCAAGACAAATTTGAACAAAAGACAAAAAACAAATAACTCAGAAATTAATGCTGATGGGGCTGGGCAAAAGATGAGTAAAACAAATACTCAGCAAACCATAAGAAAAGTGGAGATTGGATGGATGCTCTATGATTACTATGGAGAAGGATTTGTTAAAATTAGAGCAAAAAAAGGAAGTGGAACATGGAAGCTGAGTGTGCAAAAAGACTGCGAGAAAAAATAACTGATGGATGAGGAAATTTGTATGTTTTTCCCAAATGGAAATTTGAGTTTGAAGTGGATCTCACAAATTTCCAGTAAGTATCATTAGATGACAACAGCACAGTGGGGGAATTGTATGAGCCATCAAAACTCACAATGATGAGGTTCTACATTACAATAACAACAACAACAACAACAAGATAGTGGAGGGTACTGTGGAAATATTAGACTCAAGACACGATGGAGGACTCACAAGAATACAATCAGGATCAGAGTTCTGCCACTTCTTCCAGCAATATAATAGTCACACAAGGGGTGATTCATTTTCATCTTCAGATGACATGGATGTCATTTTGGTGGCAAGTACTAGTTTTAACTCAGGAAGTAAAGATGACTTACCAGTTTATTCTACAGAGGATCTGAATGTTGCAGAGGATCTGACTGTTACTTTACATCATTCTTTAATAACCTCACCAGATTTGTTAAATGCAAGCAACATAGTGACAATATTCACCAGAGATGTCACTGAGATGGAAGAGCAAAACTTAGAGTACACTTTGTCTCTGAGCCCAGAACCCTATGTGCCAAAAAAATAAAATTCTTGCTGTTCAACGGGGACAGACATTTTCCGAACTGGTCATACACAGTGTGGTGTTAAAGTGAAGTTCTGCCAGATGGGTAGTATGAGATGGGTGAAGACACAAGTGGTGTTCTCAGGGATTGCCTCAGAATCTGAATTTTGGTCAACAACTTTAAAGTACCATTTCTCCAGCATGATACTGGGAAGGTAAAATGGAAAAGTGTTGGCCGAATAGTATATTTTGGCTGGCAGAAAGAGAAAGATCTCCCAATAAACCTTGCACCTGTGATTCTACAGCAAGCAATACTGAGGCCTGCGAGAAGTAATCTTATTGACAACTTTTTGAAGTACATCTCAGAAAATGAATGTACTATCTAAGAAAGCTGCAGAAGAGATTTCAAAAGTGCAGACCAGGAGGAATTACTAGAGATCTTAGACAACTACTGTTCCAATGCAGAGAACTGACACACATGACCCTTTTTCAAGAGCCTGCCTATGTTCTTGAACAGTGGGTAAGCATTCTTGCACCTCTCAGCAAGGGCCTAGAAAACATAAAAGGTGTGTATGGTGCATTACAGCCAACTGTGTGGAAAAATGTGAGATCTGCCTCCTCCTTGCCATTGAAACACGTTACACTGGTGCCGAAATCCGGCAAGGAGAGAACCGGCTTGACAATATAAATAATATTTGAATGATAAACTTAAAAGACAAAACACACACATGACGGACATGTCCGTAAATGATCTCTCTCCCGCACCACCGTCTGCCATCGGCCTTTATCCCTCTCGGAGGCTTGACTAGCCTGTTATGGGACCGGGTGTGTATCGTCACGACCCGGCCCCGCCCTCCGCCCTGCAACAGTGACATTATTCATGTCAATTAAGAATAGCTGTATCACAGTAATTAAAATCTAATGAGAATCATTATTTATGAATTAGAGAAATATATTCAAAATTAAACTGTTGTAGATGCATTTTCCGAGAATTTGAGGGAAATTTTCTCTTTGAAAGTGTCACAATGCAAATAAACTTTATGTTCCTAAAATGGTCTTCAAAAAGATGCTTGATTCATCTCTCTGCTCTAAGAACAGCAACTGTTGAAACCAACCCAATCTCATGAAAATTAGTACATATTTTACGATTGGTTATTTTGTAAGATTTTGTTTGTATAAATTTGTACGATTTCATCACGTGCAAATGCTTGGATGGGTAATGTGAAAGTAACTGCAAGTTTCATGCATGATGCATTAAGGACATGCTTGTATTACTATTATGCCCTTACCCAAACTCCTTATCTAAACCTAACCAATCAGTAGAGTGTGTAATATATGATAGGAAGCTGTTATGTGTGACAGAAGCAAGTAATTGTCCCGTATGAGATGGAAACGATGTCAAGCGATGTCATTGGCAATAGTGAAAGTCATCCGAGTTCATACGAGTGCAGTCATATGATATAATTAGCCAAATTTAGAGAAGTCATAGGAATCCTTGCTATTTCACAACGTGTGTGTGTTTGAAACACATGCTCTCATTTATTTTAAATTCATGACTTATTAACTTCTCATATGAAAAGTAGTTTTCCATTTTATGGCAAGAGCCTGGAAACTCATGCAACCAAATAGGGACACCAATAATGAACTCTCAGAAGCTCACTGTCTATTTAACTGTACATGATTCATAAAATTGGACACAATTGCCATAAGTCATCTTAACTCACGAGTCACTTCCAAAAACCAAACATTGAGTAACACAAGGACTCTTTACCTACAGTAGCATACATCTACAATACACTCTGAAAACAAGGTTCCTGAGTGTTCTTTATTAGGGTCCACAGAACCATTATGGCAAAAAGACACTTTTTTTTTTTTTTTTACAGTAAAAGACTCTAAATAATACTTAAATATCTTATGGCAATGATTAATTCAATTTCTAACAGTGATAAAGTGGCTATTGATCTGAACAGTTTAATTCACATTGTAATGAAATGTGGCAATAAAACAAAAATGACTGTAAATTCATAAAATGTTATGATCCCATGTTCAGAACCTCTAAAAGGTGTACAGAATGTTTTCACCTGCCCACAAAGAACCCTAAATTATAGGTTATATACATTCATACCAAAGGGTATATTTTAAACCTTTTAGGGGTTGCAAATATGAAGCAACACATATCTATTATTTCAAAAGGTTTGTGTAAATGTTGTGTAGTTATTTTGTATTTCACCACCATACAACTGTATTAATGTTGTGCAAACTTTATATTGTGTATTTTTGTCCTTTATATTGTCCTGTGAACTTTCACTCAAATGAGAGGTGCCGAAGACCAGTTGTCCTCACAGGTTTACACTGAGTCACTGCAGAGTCCAGATGGCAGCCTACAATCCCCTCATTTTACCTGGAGACCAGTGAAAGCACCCATTGTTTAAGAAGGAAAAGCCCCAACAGCATCAAAGACATTCTTGATGTGCCCACATAATGCGTACGTGCACACATGAAGAATTCCCCATGCACCAGCGATAACATTTCAAGTGATTTCGTGAAATTAATAAATATCAACCACATAGCCAACATCTGGCAGGAAAAAAAATAAAAAAATCTAAACACCTGACCTTTTAACAAAAGATAGCTTTGTTAGACTTCTTTTTTATGGTATGCAGACTGATATGTAATATTAAAAAACAAGGTCAAATATGAAAAAAAATAATAATAATACAAAAAAAAATCAATTACAAATGTAATAACATATGATATTCCGTCTATGATTTCCACACAAACAACATTTGCTGTGGCATCTTTATACTGTGCCTTTACTGTATAACTGCAACCTAAAAATTATATCTGTGTTTTAGTTTTGGCCTTCATAAGAATTACTCCAAAAACAAGATTTCCTTGACTAAATGGTATATCTCACACTATCGTCATAAAATGAATGATTCATTAGAGTCATTCATTAGTTAAGTCATTCAAAACCCATATGTAGATATTTTTCTGTGGAACATTTTCAAGAATTTTCACACAGCCCTTGCCCTACAACAACAGGTCATTGAGATGAGGTCTGACACACACACACACACACACACAAAACTCCCAATATAATAATAGTCAATGTGATTTACACACAAACCTGTCACATGGCTTTAGACAATATGTAATACAGCACATGAGTCAAATAAACAACTTTATGATCCTTTAAAAGTGCTCTTAGATGACATGAGCGTGAGGAAATAGTAATGATAATTATAGTTAAAGTATATATATATTTGTATATAGTTGTGCCTAATAAAATAGCAGATCTGTATCATGATCTTTCATTATCTCACTTGTTGAAGTGTAAACAAAGTTAAAAATCATATATAGAAACATTGTTTTGTTGGTAGTTGTTCTAATGACATGTCTTTCAAACAACAAATAAGGTAAGATCCACCTATTTTAAAGAAACCACATCCAATTATCTGAACTTTCAGGAAAGTTCCCGCTATTGGCAAAGGGATTTGCCAGGGCTTTCCTAAATCTGCTTGTGCTCTTCCATGCAGACATCTTAATTAGATCTCAGTGCTCATGTTTATTTGCAGCCACAGAGGAACATGTTGACTTTCTTGTATTAACACTAGTTCCAAGCTAAAAAGAAACCTGACTGGATAAAACAAAATCTATATCAATCAATAAAAGTGCATATTTGCTTTGTTTAATTTGTGTGATAGTAATTTAAATACGAACAAAATCAGGATTTCTGCTATGCAGTACATATTTCATACTCCAATATCATGTCTTATTGGATAGATAATTCCATTTTAAAGATTAAATACATTTTAGTTAGCTTTCTTTTATAATAATATAGGGGAAAGTTTTAATATTTTTTTACTATAATGTCATTGTGGTTTGAGTGGATGTTGCCATTTGGTAACTGCCAATTTGACTGGCAAGAAACACTCCAGGAGTTTCCAATGTTCTTAATATACTGTAACTATGGTTTGAGTGGATGTTGCCATTTGGTAACTGCCAATTTGACTGGCAAGAAACACTCCAGGAGTTTCCAATATTCTTAATATACTGTAACTTTCCAGATAACTGACACGGACCATACAGCACATAAACACCACTAATTTAATGTTTGCAATTTGGTGCTCGGTCATGACTTTATCACATGCAAGATGCAATGCAGAAACATTTTAAAATTCAGTACAAATACATCTACACCGCTGAATTTGTGAGTAAAATAAGGACAGAAGCAGACAATTTTTTTTTAAATGTCAACATTTAATGAGCTTCACCACTGTACTTCAAATCTACACTCTGAAAAGAGACCGGTGATTTTCAAAGCACAGAACACATCCACAGAATCCTTTCCGGTCCCTAAGAATCCCCTCCTCTGCTTTCAGGTAATCAAATACAAACTTTATATTATAGTCATATATGTCATAAAATGTATTCAAATGCCATTAACTCAGAGTATAAACTTCAAACTTCTTATAAAAACTTGATAGCTAAACTAGTACCTTTCTGGTTTGGACCAATCGAGCTTGCTCTCTTTGAATCTGCGTGTTAACATAGGTACGCCCACTTCTTGTGTTCTAACATTGCCATGTTGCACTTTTCTGTCATCCAACTTTTCTTGGTGAAGTATACCATTTTAATAATCGTGACTTGACTTGTCTCGAAGGACAAATATGCTTTGTGATCTAACAGTCAGAAAACACTGGGGTGAAAACATGGTAGTTTATACAAGGATATGATGATGGGAATCACCTCCAACCAATCGCGATTTTAATGACTTTGATTTCTTTATACAGGGTTTGATTGGAATATAAAAGTCGGAAGGGACATTCAAGTTTTAATTCTCCACATAAAAATAAAAGCGTGGAGGTAAACAACCAAGTAATTGAGCTCAAGAGGTAGAGACCAACAATGTGAATCCATTATATACATATACACAAACAGTTCAGTGTTTCGTTAAATGAAATTAATAATAATAATAATAATTAAAAAAGGGCTAAACTTCAATACTCATATCCACAGCTCTGCAGCAAACCAGACACAATTAACATAATTGGTTATGTTTTTTTAATTTATATTATATATATATATATATATATATATATATATATATATATATATATTTATTTTTATTTTTTTAATTTATACTGATTTGGATTATTTCTTTGTCTACACTCTCGAGTGCAGGGGGAAAATAAAAAGAAGCAAAGAGAGAAAAAAATATGTACAATTATATGCAAGTCTCAAAAATAAAATAAAATTTCACAGCCCTAAAAAATTTGCAGGCTATTTTTACTTCTATACAGCAGTATTACATTGTTTTTGTTGTTGTTGATGTTGTTTTGGGGTGAGTTTTGTACGATCTTTTAGCGTAGATTTTACATTTCTGTTGAAATCTACCTGCTACACACTTATTTACATACCATACTCAAGTGGATCATGGGAAAGCATGCCATAGCAGATTGAGGAAGAAATAAAAATAATTATCTAAAAATATATTAAGTCTTTTCATTTAGATTTTTTTTTTTATTATTATTTTTTTTAAGTTTGAAAGAGTGCAGAAAGCATTGTGGGAAATATATGCACGTTACAGTGAAACTACTCCAATTGCTCTCAGACCCACCAACATACATCATCATTCCTTTTCAGATCCATAATCTGCATGAGCTCTTCAACTGAAAAGGGCTTTGGGGTCAAAGAAGAAGACACTGAACTGACATAAACAGGATCACTATTGTGATAGTCACAGTCAGTTAAAAACATGCACAGGGTCCATACATGCACTCACACAATGCTGTTCTTCACTTGTCTTAAAGGGATAGTTCAACCAAGAAATTGTAATACTTTCATCATTTACCCATACTCATGTCCTTGTAATCCCATATGATTTCTTATCCACTGTGGAATACAAAAGTTTTGCTTTCATTGTATCTTTTTTCAAGCCATGAATGTGAATGGCAACTGAGGTCATCATTCTGCCTAACGTCTTTTTTGTTCCACGGAAAAAAGTCAGCTATACAAGTTTGGAACAACATTAGGGTGATCAAATGACAGAAATATCATTTTTGGGGGGAACAATCCCTTTAAGGGTCAAGGTTTGGTAATATACCATTGTTAATATGGAATGATTTGGTTGACCCTCCAAAGGTTCAGCCGATTTTTTTTCCTTCTGTCCTTGAATAATCTTTTCTTTTTCAGTCTTTGTTTTGCTTTGTTTTTAATTTGGTTTCAATTACTCGCATGCTGTATGTTCTTGGTACTCTGGCAAGGATAGCCTGTCCGTAGGAGACAAACACTTACAAGATTTTTCCACATGCTCTTTGCGTCTAGGGACCGCCTATGGGCTGGACAGGAATACAGACTTCTGAACATCACGGATGTTGGAGTATCTATACCTGCGGCACTCCTACGCTTCAGATAAACCCCTTTTAGGCAGACCGTCAGTCGTGTATTTTGCCTTGGGCCAATCTCGCATGGTTTGGATCCTTGATGTTTTAGAATTGCTGTACCGTTCAGTTACCCCAAAGAACTAAATACTGACACAACACGTCCATGTTCAGGAGTACTTCAAGATGCCTACTCATCAGTATCTCAGCTAAGTGTTGCACTAAGGAATACTGACTTTTACCGATGAAAAGTTGATTATGAGAGATACAAACAAACAAAGATATGTGGATAGAGAAAGATAAAGCATAGACGACAGCGAAAATGGAAAGAAGTCATAAAATCAACATTCATACTACTGTTATAGGAAATATATGCGATGAGCTCACTCTAGCCGAACGAGTGGTCACAGTTGTTAGTAAGGTGCTAGAGGGAGTGAAACAGAGAGAGAGAAGTGGAAAGTTGCCCTCTTTTCCATTCTACATGAAACACTGCGCACAGCTTCCTCTTTCCATGAATAAATAAACATGCCTACTTGCGCTCACACGCACGCACGCACGCACGCACACACGCACACACGCACACACACACACAATATATGTGTTTTCCTTCAGGAATCCCATGCAGAGGATGCCACCCTGGTGTTCAAAACACATTCATGTCCACAGGGATCGACTTCGTCTGCTTAGGGTACGGGTTTGCAAGAGTGCATCTAAACAAACCTTCAGTATACAACTACAGAGCAGTGGGTATGCTTCTTCTGTACGTACAAACCAACACCCCGAGACCACCCCCACCCTTCCCTTGTCCCGCTTTGAATTCGATCAGCAGTGGTTGCTTTGATAAAACTCCATTTACAGTACAAACACACACATCAGCGACATGGCTAGTCCTAGACTCCAGTGAAATGCTACGCAGGTTTGGGGAGGCTTGGGGGTCAGTAGTCCAGTGGCTGTGAGGGGTGGGCACGGGACGGACCGCGGGACAGGTGTTCACCACTACTGTTATTATTGACATCATCTTTATGGCCATGCTCAGCTACTCCCAAACCAGAGGAGATGGAGGCATCTCAGAGGGCTGAGCTACTGTAGAGCTGTGGAGAAAGAGAGATTAAGAGAGGACTGTTATGGCCTGCTTTAAGAAAAGAAGATGACTCCATCTAGTGTTGAGGTGCTGCAACTGAGCAATATAATGTCACCACTAGGTTTATCACAGTACCAAAATGTAATGAAGTAGTGATACCAATATCAGTGAAATAAGACATCTCTTGATATTAATTACTGTTACCATAGCAAAGTGTGATACATCTTTAGAAGGAACACTCAAGGTTCAATACAATTGAAGCTAAATTGGCGGCATTATTAGCATAATGTTGATTATTAGAGAAAATATTTTTTATTTGCCCTTCATTTGTTTATAAAAAAGTAAAATTGCAGTAACAGTCAGGAACTTACAATGGAAGTTAATGGGGTTAGTCCATAAACATTAAACACAATAGCCACAATACGTAAACATGATGTATATTAACACGATTTTATTAAGATAACATTGCTAACGGGGGTTCACTGAAATCATCATCTTGGAAATTAAGTTGTAGTATTGGATATTACTTCACACTAAAATCATGTTAACATGTTTGATATTTACATCTTGTGGCTATACCTTTTGTAAACAATGTGTTTTTTTTTTTTTTACCATTTATGGACAGGCCCCATTTATTTTTGTTGTAGGTACTGCACTGTAAAAGTGTTATTTTTATTTTTAATATTTTTTTTCACAACTATTTTTGTGATAATTAACATTAGGAAACAATTGTTGATGATTGAACTTGTAACTTTAATCTGGAACATTCCTTTAAATAATTTTTCTGTTGTTTTGCAGTAAAAATATCTAAACATCCTCAAAACAAGGTACATTGACATGAGAAGTAAAATGGCATAATACGGTATATTAAAGTAGTCAATATTAGTCAGTACTAGCACAGAAAAATTTGTCCAAACAAGATACATTTCAAAAACACATTACATTGATTTTTATTTTTTAGGGTGTGCAGTGCTTACATCTTCTAAAATTATGTCATGATCCAAAAAAATCTTAACTTTCCTGAAACAGGCTTAGTTTTGATTTTTTGAGTGAATAATGCCATTTGACATTTCTTCATTTTATTCATGCATAAATACAAATTGTATTTCCCTCACCTGATAAAGCTTTTGAAGGCAGCAGACTGGGGGTTGATACAGAGTGGTACCCGATTCCCCTTCTGCTGCTCCAGGATAAACTGATGAATGATCTCTGTGCAAATAAAAAGGGATGTTGAGAAAAAAGACAACAGTTTAACAAGTTTAAATGTTCATGTTATCTTGATGAGGGATACACTGGTGGAATGTTTTGCAAATCACTATGGAGGGGCTTTTGAAACTCAAGTTTCAAATTCCCCGTCTTGAACTTAAAGGAGGTGCATGCCATTTTTTATTGCATCCCATCCCATCCCAAATTGTCAGGGACTTGTCAACTGTAATAAGGGACAATACCCCTGGATCAACCTGGAGTTAAGTGCCTCGCTTAAGGACACAATGGTGGTGGCTGTGGGGATCGAAGCAGTAACCTTCTGATTTCCGGTTATGTGCTTTAGCCCACTACGCCACCACCACTTAATGAAAAATGTTTATAAAAATCTATTTTAACATTACCCTTTTGTTTAAGCATCTTGACCAGCCTGACACAACAACATTAGTTGAATCAATAGTGTAAGTTTAGGGTGGGACTACCAGTTTGTCTGACCAATGGGAATGTTTGAAAAACTTTTTTGAAAATCCGCATTATTTGTGTAATTCCACATGGTGCCACTAGTGGCACAAAAATGACCCGTCACTTTTAATTAGACTAAAGAATAAAGGTGGAGTTGGGGTGGTGGAGACATGCCAGAGGTTTTGTTGCAGGATTGAGGTAAGAAGCCATTTATAGCAATCTTTACTGATGTCATTGGCAAGATTAGATATATGTACCTTCCGAACTTTGGTCTAGAATCCATTAATTTTCTTTTAAGGGCAAATCTGCATTATGGATGGATCAATGAATGGCTCAATAAAGATTAGTGCAGTTTTATTCTAGAAGTAACCTTACAGGCTTTTGCTGGATAGATCATAATAAAATATCCTGCAGGCAGACTGTGATCTTCTAAAATTCTTCTTCAACAAGAGTTGCTCGGGCAACGTGAAAGCTCCTCGTGTGTGTCGAAGTGAGAGGGTTTCCCCTCGCGTTCCAAACATGACTGCCTACCCTAAAGCGCTTTAAGTCTCCAGGCAGTTGGCTCCACCCGCACTGACTAATCCTCCAGTGGAGACACGTTGCACACACGGTGGAGGAAGAGGAGGGAGGGTAAAGGGCATGGTTATTTTCAGCCCACAGCACAGTAAGCCTGCTTTTAGTGACAGACTCTCACTAATACCCGCTGACAGTGGAAGGCAAACTGAGATCCAGGGGCCCCAAATGAAGGGTGAAAACAAGGGACAAAAACAACAGGAGTAGCAGGGCTACAGGAGCAGGAGGGGCCCAACAAGACTTCTGATTAACACGCAGTGGCATAACGAGCGCATTCTCTCAAATAGACCTTTGGATCTCTTTTAGAGATTGTTCACCCAAAAATGTAATCTGTCATCATATACTCACCCTTATGTTATTCAACACCTGAATGACTTTCTTCCATGGAACACAAAAGGCGATGTTAGGCAGTTTGTTACTCTCAGTCACCATTCACTTTCATTGCATCTTTTTTTTTTTACTCTACATACAATGAAAATGAATGGTGACTAAGGCTACCTAAAATCTCCATTTGTGTTCAACAAAAGTAAAAATAAAAAAAAGTCTTGGATTTGGAACAACATAAGGTACTGTTTTGTGCAAACTATCCCTTTAAATATAAACACGTAAAATAATTGAATTAATCATTATTGACAGAACAGAGGAGCACTTGTTCGTGCCAGATGGTGGACTCACCTTTGACCTGCCGTACTGACGTCAGATTTTTCTCAAAGCCGTCATCAAACTTAGGGTTGGTGACGGGCTCAAAGTCACTGGTGTAGACGCGGCCAGAAGACGTTGTGTAGCAGCATTTGCACATGCACGTGTGGTAGCGCAGACGTCCCTCGTCCAAATACGGGTGTGCCAGGGCATCCTTTGCAGAGATCCGCTTCGACTGTGTGGGGGAAAGAGATTTTGGCTTGAACTTTACTTTTATAACGTATTCAAATTGTTATTATCTATTTTACAGCTATGTTTTTATAAAATCCTTGCCTTTTGTGTCACATCTTGCTTTTTTCAGTGTCCTGTGCCGTGAGCACTGGAGTATCTATTTTAGTTGGCAAAGATTGCAATGTTCGAGATTTTGATGGCAAGGTAGATGGTAGAGTAATAGAATACGCACCGGGTTAAAGACCAGCATCCTGCAAAGGAGGTGAACAGCCTCATGGGTTGCTTGACTTGACAGGGTATACAGGACAGGAAGTGAGGGCTGCAGAGACAGGAAATGGCAACAATGATCAGTTGTTAAGTCTCTGGGTATCTTGTCCGATCTTATACATTCACGTTGGGATATACATTGGGATAAGATGCAATGATATAGAGCAGACAAAAAATAATTTAATATTTCCATATTAAACAAATTATTCATGACCAGGACTATAAATACACACCCTAAACACAAAAATAATTACTAAAGAAATTCTGCACGCACACATAAATATGGACCAGAACACCAATAAAGGTGTTTACATAAAGAGCGAAATGGGGTAAAAGGCAAAAAGGCATGCTTTCTAATCTGGTTATGCATTAACTGTTAATTAACCAATAAAATTACTGGTTTTGACCTTTACCTTACACATTGACACGTTATTAAGCTTAATTAGTGATCGTAGATGTAAAGGCACTCAACGAACCTGACTTAGAAACACAGTCACATCAAAACATTACTGTCCTGTTTTGAAGAACATTAAAAAAATACAAACATATAAGCAGTGTCTTGTACAAGTATGTTGGACCCTGACATGTGATCAACGGCAGAGACCCAGTGAATGATGAGCTGCACCCAACCATCTCAAGTATGTAATCATTCCTAACAGCAGCACATGATCCAATCTGCAATAGCCACATACACTAATCTGAGGATATGGGACAGCAGAGATGATGAGCTGTTTTATTTTTAACCATGTCTAATTATCCCCACCCCCCATCGCAAACCCCCCAGCCGACTCGCCAAAGAATTGATGGAAAAAGCCCACCGTTAATTGCTAGTTTTCCCTGGTTAGGTTCTTTGAGCAGAGAACAGATATGGACACTGTCTAAAAAGGGATGACGTATTGTCAGGGTTGAGTGTATAGATGCTTGCGGTGAGGGCAGAGGGCAAGAGATGAAGGAAGAATTTGGGAAATGGACAAATGTGGCAGTAAGAACTTAGTGAAATGAAGTCAGAAGCTTCTGATAAACTAGACAAGCATCACTTATTTTACTATTGCTCATAATTATGATTAGTGATTTGAACAGACAACTAATCCTAAATACTCAACCACGGTGCATAACTTCTGTACTGCACTATTTGTGTTACAAACAAGAATGATACCTCAAATCATGGTGTTTGCTTAGGGGAGGTGTGCTATTACTTTTCTAAGCAATCAGCCATAAGAAGTTTGCCTGGTGGGCAATAAAACAGGTGAAGAAAATCCTATAGATTTCCACTGAAGGAGGAACCCGAGCTATGTCTAGGGACTGAAATACAGAGACTTGGGCCAGTGAGCAACCAACAAGAACACATTAGCAAAGCATAGAAATGTGCTAAAAAGACTCAAAACACCCTAGCAAAGTATAGCAATGAGCTAAAACACCAGCAACATCCAAGAAAAGCATAGCACACTAAAAACACTCAGAACACCTTAGCAAAGCATAGCAATGCGCTAAAAATACTGAAAACACCCTAGCAAAGCATAGCAAAATGCTAAAAACACTCAGAACACCCTTAAAGAATACCAATGTGCTAAAACACTCAAGACACCCAAGCAAAGCAAGCAATGCGCTAAAAACATCCTACTAGCAAATCATAAATCATAATAACGCCCAGAACACCCTAGCATAGAACAATGTGCTAAAAACAACCCAGCAAACCATAACAATGAGCTAAATACACTCAGAACACCCTAGCAAAGCATAATGCTCTAAAAACACAAATTAACACAAAAAATAATGGATACCACTTTTTTATAGAATGATGGAGTAAATAGAGAACAAGAAATTCTGGGGAAAATAGGGGGTAAGAGGATTGGGAAGTGACGCAAGTTCGAACTCAGTGTTTACAAAGTATTTACAAAAAAAATGTGCTTTCACATACACAAAATAATCAGTAAAATAAGACAATAAAATGTAATTAAATTAAGAAAATAAAATGCATAAAGCATGAAACATTAATAAAAACCAATTAAGGAGAACTATTGTGCACAAACGCTAGGCCATAGCTCTGAAAATTGTGTTGGGTAACGTTACTTTTAAAAGTAACTCATTAGAATATTGCGTTATTTCTTAAATAAGTAACTTCATTAAAAGGTATTTTTTTATGGAATGTAATTGTAAACTATTTTTTTTCTCAGAGCCACTTTCTCTTCTGCTATGCTATGCATTCCAAATAAATAAGCCATGCATTGCATACAAGAGACATTACAGGACAAGGTAGCTACTGTGCAACACTCATGTCAAAACCACATAGTAAACAAACAAATATTTAGAAAGTAGGTCTTCACGTCGTATATATAAAGAATCAATAATATGAATATGGATGATTTGTTTTTCCATCAACATGGCAGACAATATTAATAATGAAGAATAACCACTGTCTTACCTAAAGCAGCAAAGACTAACACTTGAACCAGCATCATATCTGTCATCATTTGCTGTGCCCATCGACAATATCAGTCAACATAAGATGTTTTTCAAAAGACAGGATCAAATTCAGTGGGGAATGCCAGCCTAACATGTTCAAGGAATAATTCTGATCAACACGAAATGCATATGCTCATTAGCGAGTTGACTGGTGATGTCTGTATCTAAAAAGGTGATTGGCTCTTTTATCTGCAATGGCGGGACTTCCTTTCTACATTCATTGACTGTTGGGTGCTAGAGCTTCTTGGTACGGCGTTCCGATTTCTCCCATTCATTTAAATAGAAGTGACTCATCTCCTCTGCTAAATAGTCTCTGGCCACACACTCTATAGAAATACAATACCAATCATGCGCTACAACTCCTCCCCGAAGTTTCACATATTTACTCCTGATTTCTCGCAATACAGGAACAGTAGACGAGTACAAAAGCAATGCGTTACTTTATTTAAAAAGTAACTTAGATATTATGGTCTAAAATAAAAAAATATTGCATTAATGTACACGTTACTTGAACAAGTAATCTGATTACGCAACACACGTTACTTTTATCGCATTACCCCCAACACTGGTGGTGCGTGTATACTATTTGTCTGATTGTGTGCATGTTGGTGCTCGTGTCCTCTGGGGTGGTGTGATCATGTGCAGTAGTATTAGGCGGTATTAGTTAAGGATTACAGGGGAATGTGGATAAAGGAGGGAGAGGGCCTCTCCCTGTCCCATGATTTGAGGCTCAATTAGACAAATGATGAGTCAGGAGGGTAGACACATGACATCATCAGTGCAGGCTTTCAGTCATCCCTGGCATGCAGGCAGCTCAAAAATGTTCTGCCCTCACATTTCTGACAGAAGGAGTAATGGAGTGAGTAAATTTGCTATTTCAAATCATGGATGGGCTAGTGGTGCTAATCTAATTACAAGTTTAAACGTTGCACAGGGAACCAGGGCAGTCCCAAGTTTTGAAGATTTGATTAAAAATAATTAGCCAATATTAGTAATTTGAGGCTCAGTTCATAATGACAGGTATTGTGAGTTGTACTTAAGTAGTTATCTCGAACAATAACCATGTTCAGTGTGTCAAGTTTCCATCAACAAATTATTTGTCTGCATGCAAAGGCAAAAAAAATCTGTGCAATGTTACAATCACAGCCAATCAGAACATATTTAATATTTAATATATAGAACTGTTGAGTGGGATTCTGGACCAATGAGATTTAACTGAGAGTGGGCCTACTCAGCAAAACGGCACAGAAACAGAAACCAAATGTCAGACAAAATGTCCTGTCCCTCACAGCAGCTAGTTAGGATGAAAACTAAGATTTACATGGACATCATTTTATCATATCGCCCTTGGATAGGACATAATGTTAATGAAAATCTGTTGGTTATTCTGAAACTGACACAAAAAGGGGAACTAACATTTATTGATCAGTCAAGTGGGTAAAGTTACCGTATTGACTAATGTCAATAATTATAAAATGGCAAAATATAGGCCATTTTGATAATTAATGGGAATGACAACGAGGCTGTGAAGGATAGACTCACCATGTCTTCAATGGCACAGTATGAAGCTGTAGAGAGCTCCTAGATCACATCTGATTTTCCACAACTCATGTTGTCTGGAGTTCTTTGTATACTGAGCGATCTTGGACAGATATTTCATTAAAATTTTGTCTGCAGAACGATCAAAAACAATTTAAACTGCAGGACAGCCCATTGAAGAGACTGCAAGTCTATTCCTCACAGCCTCGTTGTCGTTCCCATTTAAAATCAAAGATGGCGTTCACGGGAATAATTGGCCTAGCCAATACCACGACTTTCCAGACGTTCGTGGATAAGGATTTTGTTTAAAATAACATAACAGTGATTACACTCACAAAAATGAGAAAACTAGAAAGCTTCGAAAATCTCTAACTTTTTTTTAATGTTTTAGTAGTTTCCATGACTTTTCCAGTAAATGATGATATAATTTTTATTCTTGGGTTAATTATCCCTTTAAGGTAAAATCACACAACAGCTCTGCTTTTTCCTCTTTTATTTCATGGCTATAGGGGAAAGAAGAACAGTAGGCACAGAGTCATTAGATGGTTGACAAACGAGCCTCAACGTCCTATCCACCTTATTTTTCAGCTAAACTAGAGCGCCACCATGATCAACCTTGAATGTGGACCACTTCCGGTATCAGCCACTTCCAGCTATTTTAACTATAAAATAATAAAAAAAAAAAAAAAAATAAATAAATAAAAAAAAATCGACATTATGCTGCTTTATATTACAGGCAGGAAATGAATGTCGACATATTATTATCATTAATTAAAATTTTCATAAACTCATTGGTTTTGAGCGCATATTGTTTTACAGTTTATCGCATTTTGCCATCGTTTTATCACACTGTTGCACTGGCAGAATGAATGAAATCAGACACTGACATGGACAGTCCTCAGCTCTGTCACACCTTTCTACAAACTTTCCACAACCTGCAGAGAAGAAAGCTGCCGGGAAAATGCTGCTTCAACTTTCTTTGAACCAAAATTGCATTTTGTTTGATCTTGGCAAAATAATAAACGCATTTTACTCTCCGTTCTAGTCAGAGAGCATTCTCTTTCCAAGCGGTGCACAGATACGCAGATCTCGCTTTCAGCATGGCTTATGAAACATCGCCTTTAGAAATAAACAAATAAAGGCATCATTGTGTGACAGTTTATTAGCCCATATCACTAAATTGTGCCTTGTAGCCTTCTAGTTATTTACACTGCGGTCAATGCCAGCGGAACTTTGCCACATTTGCCGGAAAAGCAGCCGCTGCCTACTTCTATGTTGCAAAATAACATGGATAAGGCAGTGCACACGTGACCTCCTACTGCCCGCCCGCCTGGCCCAGTAAAAACCTCAGCAACAGGTGCAGACTGCAGCTTCAACCATCTCGCCCTTCTTAATCTCTCCCCCCGCTCTCTGCGGCTGTGTGGGCTGGGCCATCTCGCCCCAGTATCACAAACAAGCCATTGATCATCCTGGCAGCAAAACAACACAAAGCCCTTCAGACCCGAGACTGCAGGGAGAGCCGACCCCGCTGCACCTGGGAGAGGGCCAAGTGAGGACAGACAGGTGGATAGGACTTGTCTGTTTGTTTGTTTTGCAGTTAGCATGTAAAAAAAGAAAAAAGAAGCAGCAGCGTTTGCTTCCAACAGGCAGGGGGGTGTTGCACAGAATGCTGAGCAGAAACAGTGTTAAAAGAAGTCTTCCTGTATGATCCGACTGCCAGACTTTGAACAGGTTTCCTTAGCAAATAAATAAATAACATTTTTAACAAGCCTCTTTGTCTTATTTTTCTAGTAAATCATGTCTAAACATAATTAAAACAAATACATTTAAATGAATATTCCATGTTCAATACAAGTTAAGCTCAATCGGCAGCATTTGTGGCATAATATTGATTACTACAAACATTTCTTTTGACTTGCCCCTCCTTTTCTTAAAAAAAAAGTTCCAATGAGGCTTTTACAATAGAAGTAAATGGGGGACAATTTAACATTAAAATACTCACGGTTTCAAAAAATATAGTCACAAGACATAAACAATATGAGTGTACACATGATTTGAATATGATAAAATCACTTACTAACCTTTTCTGTGTACAGTTATAGTCAATTTTACAACTTTATTGCCATGACGATGTAATATCAGTAGACCCTAAAATGACTGTGAAAATTACATTACAGTTCAAATAATTCATTAGTTTTAACAGAGGAATTACTGTGAGCTTTTATAAAATGATAATCTTCGCATTTCTCCCTTTAAACACTCCAAAAATGTGCCCCATTCACTTCCATTGTAATTGCCTCCCTGTAACCTCGATTTTTGCTCTTTTTTTTTTCTCGACAGGTCGAAATCAATTTTTTGGTAATCAACATTATGCTACAAATGCTGTCGACTGAGCTGAACTTATGTTGATCCCGGAATATTCCTTTAAATGAAACAAATACATTTTCTGAAAATAATCCTTAAGATCTTATGCATTTTTGCTTATCAGTTGAACTTAAATGTTAAAGGTGAATTTATAAAGATATGTTAAGAATTTTACTAGAAAGCAAGACAAAAATACTTTAAGAACTCGTAAATACCATTACTATATTTATTATATTAAAAAACTGCTAATACATATTTTTAAACTGCACAATCAGTCAATAGTGCTACTGATTTCAATATCATAAACCTTAAGTACAACATGACTCGAACATGACAAAGTAAAGACTAAATGTTTAGTAAGTGGGTTAATTATTAATTTAATAACAGCTTTGATGGATTCAGTGAGTTTATTTAGCGAAGGAGGAGTCGTTAAACTGAGTTTTTGAGTCTTTTTAAGCGTATTAAAATTAACACATACAGGTCATGCTGTATGTTTGTTTTTTGTTTTAGCTAGCAAAGATGACAGAATAGAGACATTATGTCAATATGCCTCAAAAAACAGTCTGGTTCAGCATGTTCAGTAAATGCAAGTTGGTGTAAGGTGGTCTTTTCAGCAGCAGAGTGCTAGCGGTGCAGGAAACTATCACATGTTTTGTGTGTGTGTGTGTGTGTGTGTAAGACACACTGTGAGAAAAAGAGATTACGAGAAAGACAGAGAGGAAGAGAGTGAAAGAGAAAGAAAACAACCAAGAGAAGAGTGGCGTTTTAAAGCAGAGTGCCACACTGAGATAGAATAACATTCACTCGGGGCAGGGGTGTAACTCTTTCCCTCTTTAAACAGAAAGTCAGGCTGTGTGAAAGCATATTTGTTTCCGGTTCCAGTTCGAATGGTAGCACTTAGTGCTCATTTGAGAGCAGGAAAAGAGACAGTGCTGAACGGCATATCTCTTTAGATGCACTTAGATGCCCAAACTAATCTGGCTAAGTGTTAGAGCCGAGATGGTGAGGATGAAAATCTCTAAAGCCCCAGATGGATCTGATTTCAAAACAGCCAAAATCAGATCTTCTCTATTTATAAAATAAGAACAGGACACTGTGTACAAAGTGTGCAAGGCCTCCCACATGGATGAAGACTTTATTGGCTGGCCTTTTAAAATGGAGACTGGGAGCTGTAAAAGGGTCACCAAGTTGTCAAAACTTAGTCTGGATCTTCAATAAGAGAGTCAGGCTTCAGAGGCTATGATAAAAAGAATCGTTCAAGCCACAGTGATTCTCTACTGAGGTCTAGGACACGCAAGGGCGAGTTCACTCTACTATAGTCGTGCTACTTTTGTTCAAAGTATTCTCAGCACAAAAAAAAAACAAATCTTAAGGGGTGTTCAGACCAAATGCGTTCTTGCGCTAAGGCACTAGACATAGGGCAACGACTAAAAAAGTACTCAGGTGTCTTGTAACAAAAACACGCTCCTACGTGAGACACAGCACAGTGATTAAAGAGGTCCATCTAGTGCATGTACAGTATACATTGAAAAACTATTGAAAAACAGTGCAGACGGACACAAAAACATGTTTGTTGTGAATGGCCCTTATTCACGAACCACCAACAATCCAACAAAACCAGGCTTTACGTGCGCTGAAGTAAAGTCATTATAATTTTTGTCAGCGCAAGAATGCCTCCCTTCTATGTAAATTGGTTGTAATATACTGTAGATTGCGCCAATGTAGAAACTGTGGCACAATTAATGTCAGAATATTGCCTCCATCAGAAAGCAGGCAGTAAATCTCAGTAAAGTAAGCCAGATCACTACATTCTCTGCAAAAAAAAAAATCTCAGAACCGAATCGCAAGACTAGGAATTGCAAAATGCAAATTGCATTCATCACTAAAGTACATTATAAGCAGAACAGGATATTTGTGACTATAGAGGTTTATAAAACAGCATCCTACTAACCATTTGATGGTTCCACTTTTTGGACTCATTTTATGAATTTGGAGTCATCGGTAGAAAAGCACTAATCTTCTAAACCCCCTCTGTACCTACCTCAATAACCAAACACCAGTGGTTACGTGGCATTGTCGCACAGAGTGGGGAAAATAAAACATCAACCATCTGTTAGTAGGTGTCGTGGAGTTCATATTGGGGCAGATCGTCAGACTACACAGACCTCAGTGACGTGGGGCACATATGTTGCTGTTCTGCACATAGCCTGCATAAAAGACCCCCTAAAAACTTTAAACAACACCCCTCTCCTCATTCTAAAAGCCCTTACTGTATGCCAAACCAGCACTGGGGTCATCACTTTCTGACCTGAGTGTGTGCGTGTCCTGTGAGAGAGTGTGTAGGCAGAAATCTGATCTTATCATGTTGCCTCTTTGCTAAGGGGGAAGAATCAGCATGGACCCTTGCATACATCTGTTTCTAAGAGCTGCCTGCTGGCTCTTACATACACTACAGACAGGTGGTGTAACCACATTTAGGTGAATCTGAACTATGATCCAGTTTTATTGCTCAGATGTTGCTTTTTCACCATTGAGGGGACTTAATTAATGTATTATTTGTATTTTATTGACATATCAACTTTGTCTTAAATGTTTTTTAAAACTTCAGATAAAAATCAGATGGTTGTTTCATGCAGTACGAGTAGTCAATTCAAATCAATTTAGTTTCAAAGCAGCTTCACAGAAAACTATGAAGTAACAAATAATTATGCTGTGATGTCTTAAAGTCCTCATTGTGAGGTTTCAATGAATAGCGCAATTAAATAATGTCTAAAAAATTGTCTTTAGGCCCCCAGTGAGCAAGCCAAAGGCAACTGTTGAAAGGAACCAAACCTTCATAAAATGTTTATGTTTATGGAGAAAAAGAACCTGGGGAGAAAACAGGATCAGCTGGGGGACAAGTTCCCCTCTGGCTTTAAGAGTATAGGTTTATAAAATTAGTACGGTATAATCTCCACGTCCCTTTCGGTTTATTTTGTGATAATGACCGGCTGACTGCAGATCATCCTGCTTATCTCTAAGCTACTTACCAAATAAGTAATTAAATGGACATTAAATAATGTTTTGAGTTGAAATTACATAATTTTGTGAGAAGAAAGAGACTCTCTAGAAACAGCTGAATTCAGCATCTGGTTTGGATCTGAGGTCTGTTGGTAATTCTGCTTATTACAAGCCTACTTGCCAAATAAATTAATAAATGGACATGAAATATTGATGAGTTAAAATACTTCGCAGAGTTATACGAGAAGTAAGAAAGGTGAATCGCAATACCTGGATGACTGGTCAAATATCACTTTATTCCTGGATGTGTGGTAATTATTCAGAAATGTCAGACTTCTGGATGGTGCGATTGATGAGTACTCCAGAGAGCTGTGTAAAAAGTATGTCATAATGCACAGACTTTGGTCGTTATCACAAAATAAACCTGACATTTTAGTTCTTTTCAGATAAAATCTTGACGTCCGTTGAGTGTTCAATAGCGTTACGAGAGATGCACGTTCACAACAGCTAGCATGTCGCTGTGTTTCTCTCTAAAATCCTGTTGTATGCCTTTGGAAACGTGGAAAGTCACAAAAGTTGCATTGACTACGTTTATGATGCTTTATTAAGTTTTAAAGTGGGGCACTATCCAATGCCTTTGTATTGAAATGATGATCTGTGATATTAATTAAAACATCTCCTTTTGTGTTCTGCATAAGAAAGAAAGTCATACAGACTTGGAATGACATGAGGGTGAGAAAATGACAACAGAATTTTTATCTTTGGGTGAAATGTGTCCTTTTAAGTCTCAATTAAAACCCATTGTTGTTGAAGATAAACAATTAAGATATAAAAGAGATCTCATTTGTGAATTTCCCCCTCTATGGGAAAGCACGAATAGACCATAACTTCTCGCTTTCAGTCTGTGAATGACAGCTGACTAAGGTAAAGTCTCTTTTTATCCAACCACTACTGAGAAGACTAAAAGCTTCCTCTCTTTCTAGTGATGGTAAGAGCCATTGCAAAATTAATAGAACTAATGAGCTCCCTTGTGGAGGCAGCAGAGTTGATCTTAAGAGTCCGACCTCTTTTTAGAACTCTAGGTCGTTCTCTCTCTCTCTCTCGTAAACCTATTTCTACCTCTCACCCATCCACTCAGCCGAATCCTGAATGACTGGCTCCATCTTAAGCATAGGCATTAAAGCATACCACATCTTCCAACACTGCTGTAGAGTGGTATGCTGAAATGCCTCTTGAAATAACATCTACCAGACTCTCAGGAGACCCGTTCGTCTCACTGCCATTTTTTCCACTCAGAATCCTTCTTGATTAGCTACTCTCCTTTTCAAAAGTAGAGGTGGAGATCTGGTGTACCATATTTACTGCAGTTATAAAGACTCCAGTGCTCATTTATCTCATAAAGCCAACTTGACCCATCTAAACACTCTTCAATGACTTGATTCATCCAACCTTCTCCCATGAAATGGTGGTCAAAGAGCATTGTTTAATCATTAAGAGAACAAATTAGGTCTTCTTTAGATCCTGATTACTTGCTCTCATGCCCTCTCAAACTCGTATGACTTTCTTTATTATGCGGAACTTAAACAATGATATTTTTAAGCATGAATGAGGTGTTTTTGTCCATGCAATGTAACTCAAAGGGATCGAAAACTTTCAAGCTCCAAAAAGGATGTAAAGGCAGCATAAAATAATCCATATGACTCAAGCAGTTTAATCCACAGTTTTGCAATCAAAAAAGTATACTTTAAAAGGCTAGAAACCCCGACTGTGTGTGAAACGTATCAGTACGTGGAAAAAAAGCAATTATACCCTAGCCTTAAGATAAATGAAATAATGTATGCTGTACTGCTACTTTTAAGTGAATCTGCCATTGAGTATTATAAATCTAAGAGCCTTTGCACAGCCAATCCTCAATCTGAGAGCATATTTAGTTTTTTTTTGTAGATTAGACCATGATTAGATGAGATCTTTAGACGAATGAAGATGGGTGGCACGGCTACACCCTCCTGACCCAACAGGGACCCCTGCTAAACCTGCTCCATGTAACGGGAAGCTCAGCTGATCTACATGATTAAAACATCCTGCTCTAAGGCTTGTCGCCCACACACAGGAGGCAGCATCGAGTGACAAGGTCAGCCAAATGTCAGTATGAGTTAGAGAGAGAACATTTGTGTGTGAGTTGCTGGCTGAGATATAGGGTGGAAAATGGTGACCATAGAGACAGAGTACCTCTTAATTGAATTAATTACTTTCGAAACCTGCATAACTTTCTTCCATGGAAAACAAAAGTTATTTCTAGCAGAATGTCAGAGCTTTAAGTTTTTCCACACAATGAAGTTGAATGGTGACCATGGATGTCAAGAAAGATTTTCTGTGAATAAAGTCTTAAAGGGATAGTTCACCCCAAAATTAAAATTCTCTCATCATTTACTCAACCTCATGCCATACCAGATGTGTATGACTTTCTTTTTTCTGCAGAACACAAATTAAGATTTTTAGAAGAATATCTCAGCTCTGTAGGTCCATACAATGCAAGTGAATGGGTGCAAAAATTTTGAAGCTTCAAAAATCATTAATTGTGTTCAAAAAGTATTTTTCTGACTTATGTGATTTTTGGAGAAGAAAGAATGTCATACAGGTTTGGAATGACGATGAGGGTGACTAAATGATGACATAATTATAATTGTTTTTTATTAAACCATCCATTAAATTTGTATGCCTTAATGGTAAATACTTTCTCTAGACTAGCAGGTGCATGTCTACATATCTATGTGTGTGTGTGTGTGTGTGTGTGTGTGGAGGCGTGTTTCTTGGTGGGCAGCCAGGCATCAGGTCGATGCGAAGCAGGAAGCAGAGGTCCACAGCCCTTGCTTTGCAGTTCCTGTTCTCTGCAGGGTATCGCCTTCTCAGCGTAGCTGTCTAGAGCCACAGAGCCAACACCCAGAGCCAGTCACACATACAAACACACACACTTTCACTCTCACACTAACACGGAGCACTGCTTTCTACATACTCAAAACCAAGAGCATTTTAATGTATAAAATGTGCACTAAAAGCACTCCAACACGGATGAGTTATGCCACAGTTATTTAACGTTTTAGAGAAATTAACCTACGAATGGTTTCTTGTAGTTGACTGCATAATAAGATCAGGAAAGCTCCGGAAATAATTTTAACATTTAAATAATTACACACTTCAGTCTTAATGCTAAGTGTTAATTTCACTGCTTTGTATTACTGCTTTAATATGGAGAGACAAAGTAGCCTATATACAGAACTGCTGTACATGAATAGCCAATAATAGCCATCATGACTCTCTCTCTCTCTCTCTGCTCTCATCAACTGATCAATCAGTCTGTCAGTGGATATGATGGAGAGCAGGAAATTAAGAGACTGCGGGAGGGAGAAACAGCAAGAGCAGCCCAGTGCGAGCAGAGCATCAAGAGTCCTGCAGAAGTGGGTGATGGGAGATTTCTGCACTCTGGGGGCAGGAGAAGTGTCTCAATTCCATAAACAAGGTGCACAATTGGTCAATAGGTGTCGTCACTCAGCAGGAACACCCAGTCACCATGGTAGCGCCACTGGAGCTGTTTATAATCAGGCTTCCAGGAACCAAAAATATCACTGCATGGGAGCCTTTGTACATAATCCACTCAAGGCACATTGTCTTTCATGATGCTCATACTGTGGGTTTTAGAATACCATTTGCATTTTTTGGGTTAGTATTATTTTTTATCAAATTATATAATCTGATTATAGACTCACCTGTTTGTGAGGGCCTCTCAGGATGTGAGCTCTAGCCCCCTCACACGCAGTCCTCATGGCCTCCAGAGATGGCGTCCCCAATAGATCTGTGATCAAGTCCAGCTGTTATACAATGAGAAAAGAATGAGCATATGAGCTTGAATTAAGTTCGGGCCAGTTCGAGAGAGAGAGATAGACACACACGCAGCCGCTGTGTCTATGTATTTTATGTAATGTTCAGTTCTTTTATGTCATTAAAGTTATGCTGAATAAATACAAAATATTAAAAAAATTCCCTTTTTTTATGTATCAAAACACTATAAAGATACTAAAAAAAACAAGTTGCTAGATCTCAAAGGACATAGCATTCACAAATATGCAAATAATTATTTGGGTGAGTTGTACACATGAAAAGTTTGTTCCAAAAATACTGATTTAAAAAAAACCCAAAACATATGGAGCCAGAAATATGACAAAACTATTTGAATTTGAATTGTGTACATTTGAATGATAGACTTTTTAATTTGAATTTTAAGTGTGATTTTGCCAAATTTAATATTACATTGTATTTTGAATAGGTTTAAATTTGAATTTTTTAAACTCCAATCCTGAATATTTCATATTTAACCAAATTGAATTGTTTTTTTTGTGGCACAGTTTTATAAATATTTATTTTCAAACAGCACATTTTTGGTTCTGAATTATTACACTGTAAATATCCCGTTTTAAAAAATACAGCTTCAGGTTTTCAAGATGAAGAAGAAATTCAATATTTTAAAATTCAAACAGCAGAAATTCAGAACTACAGAAAGTGGGTCAGAGATCTTTTGAATCACGCCCGAGCCAGAGAATTATTGCACCTCGACCTGTAATTGGCCAAAATGCTCCGTTCGACATTTCCGAGACCCTCTACTCTTCCCTGTGGAACACGGAAGCTTGATCTCTGACCCACTTTCTGTAGAATTTCTGCGGTTTGAAATTTAGAATATTGATTTTGGTGTTCTGAATTTCTTCTTCATCTTGAAAACATGAAGCTGTATTTTTTAAAACGGGATATTTACAGTGTACGAATTCAGAACCCAAAATTTGCTGTTTGAAAATACATATTTATAAAATTGTGCCATAAAAAAACAATTCAATTTGGTTAAATATGAAATGTCTAGGATTGGAGTTTGAAAACTTTAAATTAAGATTTGGTAAAATCACACTTATAATTCAAATTCAAAAGTCTATAATTCAAATTTACACAATTCAAATTGTTTTGTCATATTTATGGCTCCATAAAAACACAGAAGCATGTTCCTGATCTGTACATAAACAAACTGGAGCAAAACCATGTTCAAGTAAATCAAATTCTTTACTGGAGAGAATTTAATGAGCCTTAAAGAGAATGTTGATGTGCGTTCTGTGTACATTCAGGGCTGTGTGGACAGGAATTGTGCGTGCGTGCGCACACACACACACACACACACACACACACAAAACACACACACACACACAGAGAGAGAGGGAGAGAGAGAGAGAGAGAGAAGAAAAAAGAAGTTCCATAGCCTCTGATTCACTGCAGGGGCAATGGCTAATGATTTTCTGTATGAAATACATAAAACTAAAAACATATAAACGTATACTCTATCCACACATCCACCCCATCAATCATCTGCATCTGCTACATTGGCCATTGAAAAACCCATAGTGGTCGACCACCATTATGAACAAATCTCGTTTATACACCAAGCCGAATAACAGTGACTCTTTTATAGGTGATATCGGCCTTCCAAATTACCCCAGCATTTGATGAGTGTTGGCCAGTGCACATTGTGCATAATTACTGTGGCTGAATGTATAAAGTTATTGCATCATATGTCATGTTTATGAGATTCTGGAAACGTATGGACAAAGAAATACCAGAGACCTCTCTGCATATCTGAATGCTAGAGCTAGTACTGTTCGCTGCAAACACAGAGCCATGGAGGTCATATAGGGCCTTTGGGTCAAGGATATACAAGGGCTTCAGTACAACAGAGCCTTGAGCTGTCTCCCTCTCTCTCTCTCTCTCTCTCTCTCTGTCACACATTAGCATGGCTAAGCAACATTTGCCAACAATGTTGTACAGTAGGTCACAAGACTTGAAACTTTTCTTGCAATATTCTAAATTAATTAATATAATCTGATTCTGCTGTTGTGGAGATGTTAGACAGAATGTTAAGCACTGACAGCCTCTGCCAACATTAATTTTCATTGCATCTTTTTTTTTCTCCCATACAATGAAAATGAATTGTGATTGAAGCTAACATTCAGCCAAACATCTCCTTTTGTGTTCCACAGCATAGAGAAAGACATATGGGAAATGGGTGAACTGAACTACCCCTTTAAGTTACACACTTAGTACATAATCCTGGATCAACATCGTTTGTTAATCAACCAATCAAGATCCCTTAATCCTGACCTTTAAGTTACCCCTTGAAATCAGAGGACACTGAGTGGTTGATAAAAATGTTGTTCCAAGAACAACAAACAATGTTGATGTAGGAACATGTTGTACTTTCGTAAATCACATTAAGCACTGTGTAACTAACTAGTGTTGTGCATCAGCGCATGTGAATACCTGTTGGATGGGACTCTGGGCCTGGAAGAGGATGCGTCGGCCAAGCAGCTCTGCAAAGATGCAACCCACAGACCAGATATCGATGGCATTGGAATAATGCCTGCTCCCCATCAGGATCTCTGGCGCTCTGTAGTACTGCGTCACCACCTCCTGGGTCATGTGACGGGACTCGTCCAGCTCCTCCACTCTTGCCAAGCCAAAGTCACAAATCTGTGCAGAATGAAAACGATTTAAATTGAGAACCATTTTGCAAATATTAGGCAATACGACGAAAATGACTGTATGTGGATACACAGATTTACACTTTAACCAACCAGATAAAAAAATGAAGTGCTGTAAACCCAAAGCCCAATATCCAATGATCTTGAGTTGAAAGTGCTCCTGGGAAATGAATAACTTTAACATATCCCTGATATTCTCTCCTCCCTCTTTTAGAAGGATGGAGACACTAAAAGACACATTATGCATTACTAACAATTTATCCACATAGCCCCACCCAGTTCTTCCCAATGGCTTAACTTTACGCTCCCCCTAAAGACAAATTAAAATCCTGCAAGTACAGCCAAAACATACACCTCTATGAAAGGATTTGTGTATTCTGTTCAATCCTGGCCTGGAAAAAAAAATACAAATCAATTTTGAAAGAGTGACAGGCAGTTTCAGAGTTGAGGGTGGCAAATTAGCGCAGGATAACAATAGTCTACTCAACATGAACAGCTCTATTATTTTAGAAAGACATCACTCACCATAATTATGAGCCAAAGAATTACAGCTTAACAAGCTAGAGAGCCAGCAAACTAAACAAAAGAATGAAAATTCAGCTGTATATGCAAAATCCTCTGACTACTAGTCAACAAGATGTCCAACAGCCGACTAGTGAGTTTATCTAAATCTTCTTAAAGAGATTTCACCCAAAAATGAAAATTCTGAAATCAATTATTAACCCTCATGATTTTCCAATGCCTGGTCTCAATCACAATTCACTTCTATTACATCTTTATTCCACACAATGAAAGAGAACGGTGACTGAGGCTGTTATTCTGCCTAACATCTCCTTCTGTGTTCTGCATAAGAAAGAATGTCAATTTTTTTTGGAACAACATGATGGTGAGTAAAGGATGACCGAATTGTACATTTTTAAAGTGAACCATCAATATAATCAGACGCAAATTTATTTAATTGCAGGGCAAGACCATAAAATAATGTCAAAGCTAAAACTAAACATTTGTCTTTTTTGGAAAATGGGGATTAAGGACTAAATTAAGCAGTGCATGCTAAACCACTCCTCTGCGGCCCAAAAGCATGATCTATTCCTGTTCGCCCCTAAAGCACATTTCTCTTTCTGCCTGGGAAATTAAGCACACGCATGCACACAGAATCTCTCTCTTTCGCTGTATCTCCCATATCTCTCATGCTTTTTCTATTGCAGCTAAATTCTCTCTCACACTCTCTCTCTCTCTCTCTCTCTCTCTCTCTCAGGGATCCAAAATGAAGATTTATGTCAGTAACAGAGCAGATGAATCAATCCCAAGTGGGCCCTGACCCCCTGGAGCCACAGATTGTGTATTTGTGCCGGTACGAGTATACGCTTGAGCTGTAGACCTGGCCTGGCAGCATTGCCCCTCTGAAGAATTAAATGAGTTATAAAGCTTGAAAACCCCACAAAAATGTATGGCTCATTGGCTGGACAATTTTTCTTTTAAATAGCAGGACTAGGGGGGCCTGGGTAGCTCAGCGAATATTGACGTTGACTACCACCCCTGGAGTGGAGTTTGAATCCAGGGTGTGCTGAGTGACTCCAGCCAGGTCTCCCAAGCAACCAAATTGACCCGGTTGTTAGGGAGAGTAGAGTTACATGGGATAACCTCCTCGTGGTCATGCTTAGTGGTTCTCGCTCTCAATGGGGGGCGTGGCAAGTTGTGCGTGGTTCACAGAGGGTAGCATGAGCATCCACATGTGGAGTCTCCGTGGTGTCATGCACAGTGAGCCACGTGATAAGGTACGTGGATTGACGGTCTCAGAATGGAGGCAACTGAGACTTGCCCCCGGATTAAGGTGAGTAACCGCACCACCATAAGGACCTAACTAAGTAGTGGGAATTGGGCATTCCAATTTTAAATAGCAGGGCTAGACAAAGACAATAAAAAAAGAGTTGTGGATATTTTATGCATATGTTGCTATTTGTCAACTACCCATGAACAGAATAATATGAATGAAAGTAAATCTATAAACACAGCATCTAAAAGCTAAGGTAAATAAAAAGTAAAGACTTTAAACGTAACACCGAAAATAACAAACATCAGAATATTGACTATTGCTTTACTAACCTTAAGTACACAGTTGCTGTTGACCAATAGGTTGCCAGGTTTAATGTCTCTGTGTAAAATACCAGCTGAGTGTAGATACTTCAATCCTGTGAACACAACATTTACACATCAGCCACTGAATTGGAGACATTTTCTGAACACAAAACTGTATTGATTTAAATCACTTCTGATTAGTTTGAAATTTAATCCAGTATACACATAAACAGACTTTAGAACTAGGGTGCCATTTTCAATCTAGGATGTAATGGAGCTTTGTGTCACTTTTAAACTCTGAAGTGTTGTGTGTTTACTGTTTGCCAAAGACCCGGTGCTTTCAGCTGTTGGTTCAGTGTTGTGGCCGGAGGGACACAAGGTCTCGTTCCCTCCATCAGGGTCTTACCTTTTACAGGGGCTGTAAAACCCCTTCTTCATCTCGGCTGGAGGGACTGGCTCTACCGCGCCCTTCTAGAATGGAGGCGATTTCCGCACGCAAGGCAGCGGCGTTCTTGCCTCTCACCATGGTGGAGCGGACGGCGTTGAACCTGGGCAGGCGCCTGGCGATCTGAATCGCATAGCCGAGTCGGACGGTCCTGATCAGCCAACGCGACGGGTTGGGGAGCGCGAGCCACACCTTCAAGCTCCGTGTGAGAGGGACCAAGGGGACTATAGTGTTGGACATACCGGCAGGCGGGGCCTCGCGATGGAGCGGAGCCCGGAGTGCTGAGTCTAGGGACATTGAAGCACTTACCTGGCTCCTTGTGACCGCCCCTGGAACAGCCTGGGACTGGGGAGGAAGAATTTCGTCCTCGTGGCCCACGGAGACCGTCGGCTCAGGGGCGGGGTTGTGCCACGGCTGCGCGCGTGGAAGCGGGTGGACCGGTTCCAGGGAGCTGTACCTGCCAAAGAGAACCGGTTGCTGGCAGTCGGGATAACGACGGCCAGGGAGACCGGAAATAGAGCCCGGGGGCTGAGGAAACCGCTCTTTTTAAAAAAAAAATGTGGGTACCGCAGCCCGTTGGGCATGCAGTGAAACAAAATTCAAAAGGAAATAAGGATTCTCCACCCGCCCCTCCAGCGGGGGGAGAACTCCCGTAGTGCAGTTTCCTGAGTCTCAGGGACTGGGACTGTGCACCGTGACCGCTTGGTCCACCTGGGGAATCGGCGCATAGCCCCTTGCCGCCCCGCCGTCGAGTGTAGTGAGAGCGGAGGAGCTCACAGCTCGCGTGCGGGCAGTAAAAGGTGCCTGCCACGAGCGCGTGAGCTCCTCATGCACCTCCAGGAAGAAAGAAACGGGGGCGGAGCGTGGCCGTGAGCGGCGCTCTGGCCCCAGGAACCAATCATCGAGTCGCGAAGGTTCGGGGGGAGGCGGAGGATTCCACTTCAGCCCGACACTCGTGGCTCCCTGGGCAAACATGGCTGTCAGCTCCGCGTCAGCCTGCAACTGAGCAACCAGCCGAGTCCTCAGTGTCAGACATGACGAACCCACTCTCCAATGCCGCGATCGAGATCTCATCGTCATCAGGCACTCCAAACGAGATCGCGGGACTGCCACGAAACGAACCGGCAACCCCGCTCCAGCGCTCGGTTGGAGCATACGACCGTGATGGGAAGTGGGAGGTCCGTGGGGTTATTCCCGGCGGAGAGGCTCCCACTGAGGTCCCCATATCGCTCCTAGTGCTAGCCGAAACTGCCTCATACCCATAGATAGAAGGACTGAGTCGGGGAGTGGCTAGAGTGGCTTGCGCTCTTATGAGGGTGAGCCGCGACCGCAATGTAGCCATGGTCATGCTATCGCAGTGAGGGCATGAACCATCCACAAATGCTGACTCCACGTGGGTAGCACCCAGACACGAGAGACAGTGATCGTGGCCATCAGACGGGGAGAGACAATGACCGCAACCAGGAAATACACACAAACGGAAGACATCTTGAAAAAGACGCTTCACCGTTTGCGCATATATATATATATATATATATATAAAGTTATTCACTCCATCAGCTCTTTTTCTGCTGCTGAAGCGCCCAGGGGTGTGTGCTCAGCACAACGTAGTGTGTGAGGGGGAGATCCGCTGGAAAGCGCCGTAGAACCAACAACTTGGAGAGATGAATGAGACGGCAGAGGAATTCAGCTCTGTGACTGCTCTCTCGGCTCCGAAGAAGATATCTGATGTGTATTTGCAGCATCTCTCCTTTTATATCCATATGTCCGGGGGAGTGGCATGCAAATTCCACACGCCAATTCTCATTGGCCTTTTCTCAAGATCAAAGATGTCTGGGCTCCACAGGAGCGACCCATAGTGTCAACTAATCAACACAACGTCGAGTGAGTGACAGACGGGGAACAAGTGCACGGTGTATAACTGCATTTTCTTTGAGAACTGAATAGAAAAGAAACTTAATGCCACGATTAAAGGAATAAGAGGTGGAGAGATGTTCACGTGGGTTTACTTGTCTATACAGTGGGGACAAAATTGTACTTAAAATTAGCTAAATATGTCAAAAACCCTTTGGGGACATCCAGGGCCATCCTTAGTTGGGAAAACAATTCATAATAAAGTAAAAAAGCAAACCTTTTAGGGGTACAATTTGTATAGTCTGTAGTAATAATAATAGTCTTTTTATAAAAACAATAGTTGAATGGTAATGTCCCAAATATGTGAATGCGTCAGGTTTTGCCTACATTCCCTGCAGAATAAAAAAGCCAAAATCAGCCTAAAATGGTTGGCTAGTCTGAGGGACCAGCTTAAACCAGCTACGACCAGCTTAACACCAGTTAAGACAAGCCAATAAGCTCAGGGACCATTGTCAATGGAAATTCCCCACAATGATAGAAAAACAAATGTGTGTGTGTGTGTTAATGAAATTTTGGCTAAGTTAGTAGAATGTGTGTGTGAGTGTGTGTGTCTGACCACTGAGGATGTGGTAAACATAGATTTTGAAATTAAGGGCAGAGGGAGAAGTCTGTCCGTGAGAGCGTATGTGTGTGTGTGTGTGTGTTAGTATCTCACCTCGGAGAATCTGGTAGAGAAAGACTTTGACATGGTCAGAGCTCAGGGGCTGTGGAGACACGATGATCTTATGGAGGTCACTCTGCATCAGCTCTGTCACCACATAACTGCAGTGAGAGTGTGTCAAGGGAAACATTCATGCCAAGAATACCAGCAGGAAGTTCACAGACATGCTACACAACAGGAACAGTCCAAATAAGGGGCAGTATTAGCACTTAACTAGTAACAGCGCCGTTGGAGAGGTCCCAGGGAAGTGGAGAGGGTGAACGCTGAAGAGGACTAGCGTTTGTCTAAAGCGGCACTCCAAAACTAGAGCACAGTGAAGTCTAAAGTATAACCATTATTCATTATTCCTTTATGACTAATTTTACAGATGTAAAATATGATGATATCCTGCCCAAAATGGGTTTTCTTTTTTACTCATTTTGTTACAATCACACTAGAGCTGTTTTTTTAGACTTTTGTTACAGTTTTGGACAGTAATTAAAGCTAGTAAAGTAAATGTGGCAGTGCTGCTAACTTAAACACAAGTTACTACATAAGAACAGCATTAGCAACTTTAATTTGAAAAGATTATGGTGCGTTCATATCATGTCGTAATTACTAGAAGGTGATACTCTTTACACCCAAACAGGTTTCAATGAAAAAACGAGGTTTCCTACCAGAGGCACTATTTTTGGCTATGGGCTCGTAGAAGCGCTTCACGGAAATCGAAGCAATGCTGTTGTGTCACGTGAATCGGGGAGGCAGAATTTCAACCCTTAAATGACAGTTTAAATTAAATGAATTAAAATTATGTGTTGCAGATGGCAAAGCCAAAATACAATGTCCACACATGTGGAGGAGGGATCGTACAAGGTTTAACATTTTGCAAGAACATATAGAATTCATAAATGAATGTAGTGATAAACATTTGCCTGTTATCAACAACAAAGCTGTTTTGTCTTTATACAGTAAGTGTTGCCATAGGATCGAAAAGGTCTGAGTAGAATTTATGAGTTCCCATCTCGTAATTACAGTAATTCCAACAAGACATGAATGCGCCAATAATTCACCCAAAAATGAAAATTCTGTCACAATTTATTCACCCTTGTGTCATTCCAAACTCATTTACAGTAATGCTTTTTCTTATTCTTGGTCATGTTAATGCTAGAACCTGCACCAAACAGGTTCTCTGGACTGTGAATGAGCTTCTCTCAAAACACACATGAACACACAACGGACAAAAAGATTTGAACTGATAAATTAACCAGTTAAACTTTCTAAAACTCAAAAAAATTACTACAATAAGTTTCAGAATGCCACCCAAGAAATAGCTTCTTTTTGCTAGCAACTTTTTGCTAGTAACTTGTAGTGTAGCTAGCTTGTGTACTTTTTCAAAGCTTGAATTAATTTTGAGTAGCTTATAGCTCATCAAACAACAGTTTGGCTCCTCCTAAACCATAACCTTAAAATCTACAGCGAACAATGCTTTTGGTTGCATTATCATGCATGTATGGTATACTTGAAATTACAATAAAAAGAGTCTTTACATTCTAAAGCAGTTGAGGACTAGATCCTGGCACCTGCTGTCTGTTTACCGCACCCATGGAAGTGCAGGTTTGGGAGGTTTGACAGAAACAGGGTGTGATAATATGGACATTACTTAGAGAAGAATGAAGATGATGAAGACATGCACGCAAAGTGTTACAATAGTCATCAAGAGAGCAGAATCCTAGAGGGAATGTAATCCAATCAGCACATCTACTATCACCATAATTCACTTCATTACAACGTGACCATCAGGCTGAATGAATGATGCTGTGTCTGGCTCTAAGGACATAAGCACAAATTTGATGCTAATGGCTATTCAGTTGTGACGTCAATTTTTAGGCCAAACTAGAAAGCCAATACTTAATAGATTTTTGAACAGCGGTTTTCGATTTGTAAGTAAAATAAGGTTTGTGGCTACAACTCGAAAAGGCTTTGATATTTTGTTCTACAACATTTACACACAGACGTAACACAAATTTTGAAGCAGTCATGTTTTCTTTTTTAATCATAGTTGCAAACACATTGCTACGTAAACACTGCATTAACAACTTGCATTTAAAAAAAAAAACTATCTTTAAGTTTATTTTAGCCACAGTAATTATTTCATACATAAACTGAATTTGAAATTGCATCAAAAAAAAAATTTTTTCACCTAAAAATGTGGATTCTGATGCCGCTGTATTAAAAATAATAATAAATTAATAACACAAAATTAACAGTGGCTTGTTT
The DNA here is from genome assembly GCA_032164185.1 of Moxostoma hubbsi. Lineage (NCBI taxonomy): Eukaryota > Metazoa > Chordata > Actinopteri > Cypriniformes > Catostomidae > Moxostoma > Moxostoma hubbsi. The sequence goes on along the minus strand of JAVLUX010000030.1, from coordinate 26,543,269 downwards.
TATCACATTGAAAATATATAACGTTTATTTTGAATTGAAGTTGCTAATGCAGTTCTTAAGTAATATCTTCAGCTTCAAAATTCATGTTTGAGGTCTGATGTATGAGACAAGTGTAATTTATAATGTTAAAAAAGCATGGAAGTCTCTTCCAGTAAAGTTAGCCACAGTCCTTGTTTCAGTCATACATTGGAAATGTTTACATAAATGTGACCTTATTATCTCATCAAAAACATGATTTTGAAGCCTGTGTTTTTAAAAATGACAATTGTTAATGCAGCCTTAACATTGCATCTTTGTTTCAAAATAACAGCTACTTTTATCAAAATGTGATTTTTGTCTTCACATCAAAAACGTGGATTTTGAAGCCGCCTTGCTAAGTTGCTAATTCAGACCTTATTTATTATAATTTTTTTTTTTTTTTTTAAACGCAGCAAATTCATTTAAATTTACATTTATTTATTTGGCAGGCACTTTTATCCAAAAACGACTTCCAAAAGAGGAATAATACAGCATATGCGATACATTTAAAAGGAGACAGCAGTACAAAAAGCGCTACATTACAAAGTTTAAATTGCTTCAGAAAAATACTATCAAAGACAGATTCTAACAGAGTGTAACAAGAATAATATATTATTATTATTATTATTATTTTATGAGTGTATGGTCAAGTGCTCATGGAACAGAAATTACTTTAGCCGTTTTTTGAAGACTGAGAGAGAATTAGCTTCACGGATGGAGTCGGAAATGTCATTCCACCACCCTGGTACAGTGAAGCCGGAAAAAAGATTGAAGTCCAGGAAAGTGATTTGATGAATGTGAATGATTGTAGATAAGCTGGCATACAGATCCAGTGACTGTTCTGTATGCCAGCATCAGAGCCTTCAACCTGACACGTGCAGCAACCATTCACATTGTTGATGACATTTATTTATTTTATTTTTGCTACAATTTTTATGTGAAAAAACAAGCCAAAGTGTAATAAATTATGCTACAAAAGGTATATCTGATAAAATATGTATGAAAAAAAAGTCATATTTTTTTCATACTAATAAATAAAACACCCAGCAGCTACAAAAAACACATTTGCATAAAAATGGATTGAAATAAGGACTGCTAACTTTACTTGGAACTTTTCTTTTTTTTATTATTTTTTTCCCCTAAAACATAAATTACACACACCTCATTTGTCGTACTTCAAAAGTTTATTTTGAAGCCACTGTTGTTAATACAGTTCTTGTGTAGCATCTTTTTTATATAAAATACAGCAACTTCAAAATTCCCATTTTAGGTATGGCTGTGTAATTTACTTTGTATAAAAAAATATTGAAGTCTAATAATTTTATTCACAGACCCTCTTTTACTCATTAATCAAAATCCACCGTTCTAAAAACCTATTGGAAATTCCAGTGGGAACTCATGACTTGAAATGGCTAATTCTGCGAACTAGAAACTTAACAGCTCTAAAGGCCACTATTACAATTTGCCAGCTAAAACACACACACACACACACACACACACACACACACACTTGCACGCATATTAGCTGCTCTTTGACACTCGGTCCAGCTCATAAACACAAACCAGGGAACTGTCACTTTCGAACAACTAGATTTGACATTCGTGAAGAAGAACATTATGTTGTAAAATCTTCACCTGGTGACCAAATTATGACTCATTCATGTTCTAAAGAACAGACAAGGAGCAATTATCTGCTCCGCACTATCAGTCTGTCAAAACAAACACCAACTTTAGCAAACAACACATACGAGCAGAAACTCAACAGTCAAAGCGTCTCCTGTCAGTAAATACGAGCGAGAGAGAACACGTGGGAGGACTTCCTGGCAAAGACAAATTGCCTGTGATCTTCCATTTATAAACACACAAATAGAAGCTGCTCTCTGACTCTCGGTCCATTCAAGTGTTGGCAGTCACTGGCAGGGAGAGGTACATAGGATGGTATACAAGTTTACAAGAACGATACAGACCACAAAAGTGGAATCGATAATTTTCTGCTTTGAAGCACTTTGGAGAGTTTAATACATCTTATTAGGCCAGACAGACCCAACATTATAAACAGCGTTGACGAGGAAAAGTGTGTACAATTACTGTAGTAAATTCAACTGTAGTAACAGGATCTGTAGAACTCATCTGTAACTTTAATACATGTGGATCAAAAAAGACCCAGGTGAAATCTAAATGGACCAAAACTGTGGTGGAACAAACTGTAGATCGAACCAGTCATCTACACTGTGATTGTGTCAGCGCAGTGTGTGTACGTGTGTGTGTGTGTGTGTGTGTGTGTGTGTGTGTGTGTGTGTGTGTAAGGGAATAACAGATGAGCATGTGGCATTGCTTGACAGACAGTCTGCCGGGTCAACCTCTTAACACCCAACCCATTTTACATGCAATAATCTTTCACTAGGGTTTGGGATGGAAAAACTTGCCATGATTTTCTCAGCTCTAAGAGTGTCACAAGTGTTTTCATGCCATCTTTCACAGTGTCTCTACAAATTGACACCGACTTCTTTTTTCAGTCAGAGAAGGTTCTCTGTTCTGTTCTTTATTACGATTTTTTTGAAATTTAGCTTTGGAGCAAAACCTATCCCACATTTGTTCAATAGACATGAATATGATCTCAAATCATTTGTTGGGGAGATGTGTTATTAATTTTCTAAGTGATATTACTTCGTAGATGATAAAACAGATAGAAAATTACCATGAACTCAAACCAAGTTGCATCTAGGGACCAGAGTAGAAACTTAGGACTGGGCTCTTTTGATTTGGGTAGCAAGTAACCAACACCAGAAAAAACACTTAAAATACCCTAGCAACCACCTAGAAGTGATATAGCAACAACCACGAACACCATAACAACCGCATATCAGCATGCTAAACTGCATGGAAATGTCATGGCAACAACACACAATCCCTTAGCATCATCTAGGCACAATTGCATGGGCAAGCACAACTCACATTATCTTCAGAAAATTAAAAAATCTTGTCCTGACACTATAATTTGACAGCTTACCAATCAAAACTGAATCCTCCCCCTTTTTCCATGCACTCCCTCTATCCACAACAGCAATATCCATTTAACAGGGTGATAAAGCATAACATGAATGAAGGGCAATGGCAGGGCTATGTTTTTGTTAAAAATACTTCTAGAATTACCACACAAACTGGATTTCCCAGAATATTTAGTAACATGTAAGGCTTAGAATCTTGACCGTGTATTTTCAGGATGGACAAACCATATTACACTCACCGGACTTGAAACCTGATTCTTGTTCAAAAGTGTAACACAACAACCACAACATTAACTAGGAGTTAACCTGCCAAGTCAAGCCAATGTTATATCAGGCTAAAAAATGTGTTACTGTTTTACTGCAGGGCTACAGGGAAAAAAATTATTCACTGTTAATATCACACAAGTGAGACTTTTTAAACAGGACTCAGTGTCTCAGAAGCAGAACTTTCGAGATCTCAAAGTAGACCTCCACGCAATATTCAGTATCACTTGAGAACAGAGGGCTTTTGTCACGTGCTTAATAAGCCTCATGCATAAGATGGCTGTGCTTGATTGCTTTCCTGAAATATAATTTACACATCCTCCAAACTCAGCTCTCCACAAAGCGTTAGAACTGATGCAAAAACACACAAAGTTCAGACAAACTTAATGGGAACTTAAGGGAGTAAAGTTTGTGGCAATGTTATTATCATTAACTTCAATGAGGACTACATGGAATGTAAAAACTGAAGCTCCCTCTCCTCTACCTGCCGAAATGACTGACAGTTGAGAGTTACAAGAGGAAGTCAAGTATTAATATTAAACCATTCCCATGGTGACAAGCAGCAGAAAACTAAAATACACCTGCACAAATAGAATAACGTGTATATACACTGTCTAACAAATCACAGGACTGGTTAAACACATGAATGAATAAAGTTGTAATCATATACGAACAGTTACATTTTCCTTTAAAAGGGAAATATGGAAACAGGAATTTTCTTGCTCTTTTAATATAATAGTGCTTGATATCCTTTGCATCATACTTTCTCAGTGTTAAATCTTTGTTCACTATGGACATGCTAAGCAATCTGTTGCCCTGTCATGACAGTAGATGACTTGTGAGAGACAACTCACCGTAGAAGTAGAGTTCAGGCTAATGTCATTTAAAGTGCCCCTTGTGGAAACGTTGAGAATGCAACGTGACATTTTATCAATTGTTGTCTGACACATTCAGAAACGTAACTATGCACAAAATTGGGCTTACTTCTGCAGTCTCGTTTTTGCGTAGAGCAATTTTCGGCCTTATGATGTTAGATAATCATCATAGCAGCATTTACATTTTGTCTTATAACAAGTCTTAAAAGTACAGTAGCACTTAAAAAAAACAGTATTTAATTCTAGAGGTCAATGGACATCAAGGAAAAAAAATAAAATGCTACAAAAAGGTAGAATCTGGTCCCTCGAACAATTTCTAATTGTTCAAATGTCTCTCTAATTCCAAATTTTAACCAAACAGAAGGGGTGATTACAGTTTCCTATTTCCTCAGAAACACCTCAGTTATTAAGACACATTCTATGGTAGTCTTCACACACCCAATCCTACCCACAAACACTCTACACATGCAAACACACATGCAGTTCACACTTAGCCTACACACTCAAAGATTTGTGAATTCATACAAACACACACACAGTCTCAAACAGAAAGGGGGGCTAAGCCATGAGTGAGACTGAAACACAGCTTTCACAAAGTCCCCTCACATAATAGCAAAGTGTAATCGCCGCCAGATGCAGATGGGGGAGGTGCATTTCACAGATTTGCTGGGTGCTAATTGACCTGCTCAGAGACCTGGAGGCGGCAATCTGCTAATTCTGCTGCAACAGTCTTTTTGGTAATTAAACCCATCGCACCTTGCTTCTGTCAGCCCATTGGTCATTGTAGCCTTTAATCTTCCACATCCTGAACTTCCTACCTCAGCAACAGTCACAGAGAAACAGCACTAGTTCTGTAAATAAAATCACATCTCAGGGTTCTATAGAGTCATTTAGAACAATGTTGGCACTGAATAACAAACTGGGCAGGGCTTAACAATAAGGACTTTTTCTGTTGGCCACTAGTTCTGATTTGTGCTTGCCATTAAGAAATGTTGTAAAATATCTAAATATTTAGTTTATCTGATTTATAAATAAATATATTTCACATTTTCATTAAGTGACATTTCCATAAAAAAATTAAAATGTTCATCATTCTCTCATCCTCATGTTGTTCCACAGCCATATGACTTTACTCATTCAGTTGAACACGAAAGGAGATGTTATGCAGAATGACAGTTTCAATCACCATTCACTTTCATTGCATCTTTCTTTTCATAAAATGAAAGTGACATCTGTCTATTATCTCCTTTTTTGTTCTACAGAACAGCGAAAGTTAAACTGATGACTGAATTTTCCTTTTTGTGTGAACGATCACTAAGTTTTGATTTAAAAAATATTCGTTTATATTTTAGGTCTTATTAGGTTTTAGATTTGCAGCTGGATTGTACAGTGTAAAGGCCCCTATAGACTTCCAACTGAATTGGGGGTATGATGTGATTTAGAAAATATGGCCAAAAAGAAGGTGTTTTGAGTTTGTTTCGGTTGTTCGTATCAGCGGCCAGGGCCAAAACTTCTTACTTGCTGCTAAAAAGCTTCTTACTGTCATTTGTCCACATCAATGGTATGTGTGACCAGGAGCTTCACCCACTTCGAGGCTGGCAGCTGATTCCAGTTAAGATCAGTCTACATGTACACACCAGCATGCAGTTTTTGCAAGCTGGTGCCCCTTCCAAAAAAATATGGAGTTGCCACAAACTTGTCAAAATTTGCCATTAATTAAAGTTTTGCTACATGCTCACCACTTCCGGTGAAGAGTTGCAAACATCTGGCAAACATTTTTGGCGAATGACATGCTCATTTGGATGTGAAAATAATGAGTAGCAAATTAGCAGACAGTTTGCAGCAATTTTGCTGCAACTCCAGATTATGCAATTTTGCAAGCTGCAAATTTACCTACATCTGAACGATCGTTCGACATTTTCCATAAACATGTCATGCATTTATTTATTTATTTTTTTCCTTTTTTTATATTACAAAAGTAATCATATCTACTCAAATACTCTTAAGTGCCCATTTACTCTGTTATTTGGTATGCTGCTTTACTTATGTGACATCTGCAGTCAAAATGTCAAAATAACATCTCATGCCCAAAGTAACTTTGGTCCATTAACACTTTTATACACCGCATCTTTGCAGTAGTATCAGTGTCATCATAATTACAATAACAGTGTAATCAACACATATTATGGCTACATATAGCGTGTTGGTGCATTAGCGACATGAATGCATAAGGTAAACATTACAAATTACACATTATCTACTGCATATATACTTTGAATCATCATCATCGAGTGGTTAAAACAGCTTTTTTTTACAGATCTTGTGTAAATGTTTCTCATTGAATAAGGTATGAATTTAATTAGCTGTTTTACATGTAATCTTAAGTGCCCTCTTATTCTAATCTACCTCTCAACACCTCCCACAGCAGTGTGGCTGGTGTCTGAATGGTCACAAACAGTTTGCCATTACACAACTGTTTGAACTTCATTTTGGCTCTCAACGAAGAATGATGAACTTCGCAGAGAGTGTGATGGCCAGGGCCTTTTTTACTCTATGACAGCTGTAAATTCATAAACACACTTTTGCTTGAAAACAACAGAATATTCAGTAGTTATTTGTTTATCATTTTCAACCCATTCTAACTTGTGCTTCAAATCACAAATCATTACGATAAAGACAAAACTTAGATCTATGTTAGCCAGGTTGATAACGTTACCTCGGTAAGTAAGTAAAGTAAATGAGCAGAATTCGCAACAACAATTTTAAATACATCACTTTAATAAAACCACATATACTGCACTTAAAAAAACGTAACTCTCAAAACCATCTGACCCTGAGCCATTCAAATTGTTGAGGCCTAGATACAAATTACAAGGTAATTTTTAAACATACAGGAATAAAAAGAATACATACCATTTCCACCCTTAGCTGTATGGTAACAAAACAAACACACACGATATGGAATTAAAAAAGGTGTATCAAAAGAAGTCATGCAAGTTCTGTAATGGGCAATAACAATAAATCATCCTTGATGTCTTTGTAACAAATAAAAGAAAGCACTCATGACTCATCCCACAGTATTCCAGATAAAAGCTCATGCATACGGCTCTATACTGTACCTTAAGTCTATACGCTATACCTAAAGTTAAATAAAGTAAAAATGAAGTTGTTACTCAAACTCTTCTCCTCTGCAGCTCTCAAATCAAAATCTCACTCCACATAATTGAACTGCCATGTTGCGTTTGGTTACAACACATACCTGTCTCACCTCCACCAGTACTATCAAACTCTTTACCTTGCCAAACCACTGTTATGTAATTAAACACAGCAATGCAAAATGAATCAACGCTGGTTGTAAGGCACTTTTCTAGACAAACCACTGAGAAATCCACATCCTCTTAAAAAAAAAAAAACATGTGACAACTATATCAAAGATGAGGAAGAGGCAACAAGAACTTTGCAGATGCATTAAAAACAAGCTTGACTTGTGTTCAGAATACAACTCATATAGCCACTTTTGACTTTCTTACATCTATTTAATAATAAATGATAGGCCAGCGAGTAGCTTACTAAACAACCTACATTATGCAGGTATGAAATTCCTAGCATAACTGTTCTTGCAATACCCTGCTAAGTCTGCATTGATTTCCTTATTACAGTTTTTAATTTCTAATTCAGTTTTAATTTTATCAATTTATTTTATGTTAGTACTTTCAATTTAGTTTTTTGTTTTCAAGGCATTGACTGATGTCTCTACATTTTTTACGTATGTTGAAGAAATAGTTCACCCAAAAATTTATATTTTAAAGTAAAATATATTTACTCACCCTCATGTCGTTTCCAACCCATATGACTCTTTTTTTTTAGTTTTATGCCGAACGCAAAATGAGATTTTTTTAAAAGAACATTGTCGGCCATCTCTGGCTTTCAATACAATCAAGTATCATAAATAGTGGTCGACCAATATATCGCAGAGGCCAATATTTTTTCCCGTTAGGCCAATCTTTTTCTTGAGAGCGTGTGCAAATCGACATGAAACAAAGCAACTGAGACATGAAAAAGACCAGTAATGGTTCATTTTGTTGTTACTTGCATATAACATGTTACTACAATAACATACCAGTGTGTAGAGATGTCCCGATCGGCCGATCGTGCCTAGATTTAGGGCCGATCTTTTTTGCAACATGCAGGCAATCATACATACACTGCTCCTCTAATGAATGAGTGCTTTCTCAGCCCTTGAAGCATGACAGAGTGGCCTCTGGAGGGTGAGTTGTTGGCAATTCTAAGCATTCACAAATTTAAACTTTCAGACATGATGTAACTGAGATGAATATGCCGGTTTGTTTTTAAAAATGTGTAAGAATTACTTGTGTATGAATATTAATTTGCCAATTTTCTAGTCGTTACGGTAGTTATTCGGACTTGTTGCACAGTGAACAGGAAGAGGATATAGAGGCTGCTAACAGATTTAAAAACAAATTAAACAGCAAATAAACATGCAAATACATGATACATGATGTGAGTTCTGACAATCAGACACTGTGTCTGATCGCTGTGGGTGATAGAGACTGTTTGAGCCATCATGAGCGCTTTTAGCTTTACTCTTTTTAACATGAGCGCTTTGTGTCAGTCAAAGATGTGCACACTTCAGGTGCTCTGAATATCTCATCATCAGTCACTCATCCCAATTTAAATCAGATTAATGTTGGTTACAATAAATATACAGTAACCTTGTATAACTGTTTGTATAACTGTTTAACCTTCAGTAACAACACAGCGTCTTCATGCATTTGCTTAATAATTAGTGATTTGAGTTACAGCAAAACTCAATGACAGTAAACAGGCCATAGATATTAATGATTTCTCACTGGAGCAGTTTTAGGGTTTGTTATGAATATATTTTTCTTATTTTTGAATGTATCTCTGCGGTGTGTGATGCTTTCATGGTTTTTCTGGTTGTCAGAATGTCACAATGGCATTTTGATATTGACAACAGAACTATTAATAGCCGTTTCATTATTGTTGAACTTGGGCCTGTTCAAGTGTAACCGTTTACGCCACTTTTAAGTGGAATTGTGAAGTTTTGAATGAGTTTTTATATAATAAATGTTTTGTTGTGACTATTCAAGTCAAGCTGTTTACACCATTTGTAAGTGTATGTAAGATTTCTATTCATCCATACAGAACTCAGTGGATTTGTGATTTATTTTTGATAAAATAAGATATTACACCATTCTAAGTAGAAGTTGATTTTATATGTGAGTTTTATAAAAATGCTTGCTGCACTAAGTTAAATGCATTAAGCTGGAGACATCTTTTAGTTACTTTGTTTATTTAGTTATTTTTGTAAACAAATAAAAAAACAGTCTGCAGCTCTATCTAGGCAAATACAAGTATCGGATCGGGACTCGGTATCTGCAGATATTTAATATTTAAATATTGGATCGGGGGCCAAAAAAAGCTGATCGGTACATCCCTAAGGTGCAACGCAGTCTCATTTAAATGATCCACATATCAGAGCCGTGGCATTTTAGCTCATAATGTTAAAGTGCTCTTCTGTTTCATTCTACCTCTCTCTCCTCAACAGTTCACTGTAACTGTAACTTCTTGTCTAATGATAAAAAGGCAAATATCATTAAAACTGATATCATATACCATCTTCAAATATGCACATATCTCATTTAAGCAGGTGTAATAAACCAACCTCACACAACTTCAGCAGATCCAGCATCCTGTGGAAGCATGTATTCTAAACAGTCTCTCCTCAACACTTCCATGTAACTTTTATAATGATAAAAGGCAAATATCAATAAAACTTCTATTATATACCATCTGCCAATATACAAATATCTAGTTTAAAAAGATGTAATTCATGAACATCTTACGTTTTCTTCCTGTTGAGCGATCATCTAATATCTTTCTCTGAAGCGCGTATTCTATCAGCCAGAATTAAAAACATAAGGATCAGGATCAAAAGTTCCTCTCATACACAAATGATGACGGTCTGTCTGTGACAATCCAAGCAGGCAATCCAGGCCATTTAAACTGTGAGGAGATTGAGGCTCGTGCTGGATCCGCACGAGAGCGTGAGTGCAACATTAAGGTTGTGTCCAAAACCAGGAAAATGCTTCCTCTGTAGGCTGTATACGGAGATATGATGAAAATAAGGTGCTTTTCAAACTGTTCGGAGACCAGTTTCCTTAAAGAGTTCTATTCATTCAAAACGATGCCAGTTAAGCCATTAACTGATTAGGCAGCAAGGTAGCAAGTCAGCAAATCAGCCGCCTACGTTTTCGGATGCAGCCCAAGGTAAATGTTATAAGAAAATGTCTTATTCACTATGTACTGTATGTATAATTGGTTTAATTTGGTATTTTTTGAGTAAATACAATTGCTGATGTGGACATGCCATTCATGGTTGCTGGATTACTGTGTGTACTGTTATTTCCTTCTTCCTAATATATTAAAAATTTCTTAATGTGCAAATAAATGACATTATACAGCATACTGTAAATTAAGAGTAAAAAACAGGGAACTTTGCTCTCATATACATAGTTTGAGCTCATTAGAGAAGTGAGAAACGAGTTCACATAGCTAAAAACAATAGTTTACCCAAAAATGAACCGCACGTTGTTCCAGACCATTTAGCTGTATGTTAAAAGCTGCAGAAAAATCTAAATAATTGTAATTTTTTGGGTGAACTATTCCTTTAACTACAGACACAGTTTAAATCTAAGCTAAACCACGTTTAACTGTAAGATGCAAACATAAATATGACAAAATCGAAAATAAACCTCTTTAGAAAGTCCTGTAATACCATATAAACACGAGGGGCCCAAATAGGCTCAAAATGTATTCCTGAAACGGCAGGAAATCGGTTTATAATACAAACAATGACTAATTAACTGAAACGCTTTCACAGCAGGTGGCTAGTAAAATGCAATGTATTTGAAAAAGCAGTTGAGCAGTCAGATGATGAAATAACAGCCATTATGACAAGCAGCATCAAGCACAATCCACACATCAGTCACTCAGAAAGACACAATTCAGCAAATGTTATAATTAGACTAGAATCACAGCAGCACTGTTTGTGAAATAACCTTTCCAAAGAGGTCTGCTGAGGGCCACCGAGACCCCAGGCACTGCCATATTATTACACTTGTGTGTTAATGTGAGTATAGGTACAGTGCATGTACAGTGGATGTGCTGTTTTAATTTTACTGCCCTAAAAAAAGCCCACTGATTTTTTTTTAGCTTTTATTTTTATCATTTGGCTGGACAGAAAAGAACACTGATAATTAATTAAAAAATATTTATGTGGTACTACATTCAAGTCCATTTATTTAGTCCTCCAGTGTGACGCCTATTCACGTCAGAAAGAGATTTTTAGCACTATTAAGCATAAAAGAAGTTATGCATAATTTTCATATGTGTGATGATGCTAGCATATGTTGTTCTAACTGTTAAAAAGAAATCTGTTCAATATCTTGAAATATTGCGTTGTGACATGCTTCGCTCCATCTAAAAGTGTTTTAAATAACATTTTCCTAATTGCATTATAATTACTGTACATGCTGTTATTTTGACCTCGTGTTAATTGCGAGAAACTACGTGAAATGTACACTTTTATACTTTTTCTGTCACAGGACCATTGAAAAAAGCTAGTAAAGGCAAAAAGTTGATTAAAAGTGGTAAATGGCACAGCCGTGGCCAAAAGTATTGGCAGTGGCGTAAATTTTGTGTTTTGCAAAGTTTGCTGCTTCAGTATTTGTAGAGTACTTTTTCACATGTTTCTATGATATACTGGAAAACAATTATAAGTATTTCATGAGTTTTAAAGCCTTTCATTGGCAAAAACATTCAATATATGCAAAGAGTCAATATTCACAGTGTTGACCCTTGTTCTTCATAACATCTGCAATTCGCTCTGGCATGCTGGATATCAGCTTCTGGGCCAAATCCTGACTGATGGCGATCCATTCTTGCCTTATTAGTGCTCGGAGTTGATCACAATTTGTGGGCATCTGCTTGTCCACTCGCCTTTTGAGGACTGACCACAGGTTATCTATGGGATTAAGATCCGGGGAGTTGCCTGGCCACGGATCCAAAATTTCAATGTAATGATCTCCAAGCAACTTCATTATCACTCTTGCCTTGCTCAATGATGCTGGAAAATGCACGGATCATCACCAAATTGCTCCTGGGATGTTGGGAGAAGTTGCACTTGCAGGACGTTTTGATACCATTCTTTATTCGTGGCAGTGTGTCTTGGCAGAATTGTGAGAGAACCCACTCCCTTGGATGAAAATCAACCCCACACATGGATGTCTCAGGATGCTTCACTTTTGGCACAACACAGGACTCATGGTAGCGTTCACCTTTTCTTCTCCATTTACATTTTTTCATTTACATTTATGCATTTGGCAGACGCTTTTATCCAATGCGACTTACAGTGCACTTTTTACAGGGACAATCCCCCCGGAGCAACCTGGAGTTAAGTGCATTGCTCAAGGGCACAATGGTGGTGGCCGTGGGGTTTGAACCAGCGACCTTCTGATTAGCAGCCCTGTGCTCTAGCCACTACGCCACCACCACTTGTTCTCCAGACTATACATTTACCAGATGTCCCAAACAGTCGGAAGGGGGCTTCATCAGAGAAAATATCTTTGCACCAGTCTTCTGCTGTCTAATCCTAGGAGAGAAATGGCTTCTTTTCTACCCTTCTTGACACTAGGCCATTGTCCAAAAGTCTTCGCCTCACTGTGCATGCAGATGCACTCACACCAACCTGCTGCCAATATTGAGCAAGCTCTGCACTGTTGGTGACACGATTCCATAGCTTACTCCTCAGGAGGAGACAGTCCTGGTGCCTGCTGGACACTATGGGACGACCTGAAGCCTTCTTCACTGCAGTTGAACCACTCTCCTTGAAGTTCTTGATGATCCAGTAAATGGTTCTTTCAGGTGCAATATTCTTTGCAGCAATTTCCTTGCATGTGAGGCCTTCTTCCCTCCTTTTATAGCAATCAGTCTGAGTGATTTCACCTGACTAGTACTAGAAACTAGTACTTTCCCAGGTACTGCTGATATGATTAGTGAAATGTTAGCTGCTCATTTTAAGACAGGGCCAAAAAAACTTTTTGAAAGCTTTTTGCAATTATTTCAAATGCATCTGATCACTCTGCACAATTATCTAGAAACAATGTGAATCAACACCGCAACAACTGAAGCAAAAAATGTATGTCACTGCCAATACTTTTGGCCACAGCTGTAGTAAGAATTTAAAGCATCTACTGTAAAAACATACACCTTCCATCATACAAATATATAGATTTTAACCAAAACATGTCCACAAATATTTGCAGGTCTACACAAAGAGAAACAAACTGGCTTAGATTATACAATCTGTGACTGCAAAGAATGGATTGATGATTTTCTTCTTAATCCATTTAAATAAGTGCACAAAGGTTATTTTCTTAATCCGCTGAGCAAATAAATACATTACGCTGAACAAAGATAGTGGTAACGAGTGAGAAGATTATCACACAGAATATGAAAGTTCCTCTACACCTGTGCGTGTGTAAGTGCTTGTAATCATAATTATGCTGGTTTTGTAGATGTCAGCTGCTTGGAAAACTAATTTAAACAAAAATAAGAGCAACAGTCGTTATGGCAATGCAAGAAATTACGAATATTTTACAACTGTAAAGCTTTGAAATTTTTATATCTACACTTTCTTTACAACTTTCTCTCTGTCTGTCTTACGAAAACACTTAAAGGGTCATATTCTATACTTTTTAGAATTTAAACTTTTGAAAAATAGCCTAAAGGAGTCATAAGCTGGCCCAGAAGGGGCATTAATTACACCTTTCTGCTCTGATTCTTGGGATAAATATGTGGAAATCAACTAAATGGATTGAAATATGTTCAAATGTGTTAAACAGTGCCTAGAGTACTGCACTTTAATTGGTAGCTGAAAGCATTATGAAAATATCAGAAATATTTAAAACAATGGGTTCTATTTACAGGACACACAAAAACTGATAAACGCATACTTTGAAGCCTTCTAAGTTGCTTTGGATAAAAGCTTCAGCCAAGTGAATAAATCTAAATGTCTTCATATTACATCCAACTCTTGTTTTAAAGAAAGCAAGCAAAATATCCTTTTCTATGACATGTCCCCTTTAAATATGGTGGCACATTGAAAAATGCAACCACACTATGATTGACAGAGCATTACATCTCTAAGCACTCTCAAAGCAAAAAAATTTAAATAATTGTGGAGAGCTTAAAATTTTAAATGTATGTTGCTTGGCATGTACACCCATTATTTTTCTGGATTTACTCAAGCACAGTGTTATTTGCTAATTCTACATTTCTTTAATGTGATTCCAAATAAAGTCCAATCCAAACCACAGTCAGCGGTCACACTGCATGAGACATGTATAAAAATACAAAGCGCAGGATAAATCTCCCAGCTAATTAACACAAAGTATTTTTGTTCCTGATTTTGAAGAGCCACAAATTCCAGCTAATTTAACAAAAAGAAATGCAGCTCGGAATCCAAGAAAGCACAGTTGGTATTTGAAAGTTCCTGATTTCTTGAAATACTTTAAAGCATTCACAAGAAAATTGGCTTACAGAAGGTGTTTTAGGTAGCTGACCAGCATTTTTATTGATGAACAACATGCCTTTGCTAGTCCACCAAATAGGCCAGCACCAAACCAGCACAAACCAGCTTGGGCCACCATGGAAATTCATGCTAGACTTTTCAGTTTGGCCATTTTGCCTGCATCCTAGTTGGAGGGGCCAGTCTGCATACTTGCACCTACAAGCCTTTTGGATTATCCCTTACCACAAACATACACAAGCAGAGCACGAGGCATCCCATCAACTCTCTAAACATCATGTTCAGCTTGATCCTACTTTAGCAATGACACAAAAATGCTAAAGAAAAACATGTGTGCAGTAACTTAAAACAAGCCTTAAACCAAGACCTCAAATGCCCTTTCCATGCTGGGGCTTAGTAATATATTGAGCTATTGTTTCAGTCTGCCACTTGCAATTTACAAACCATTCTCACGCTGGGAGCAAATCGGTCTACAATCTATGGCCATGGGCAGACAAACATTTTTTAAATGGTTTTAGTAGTTTAGCAGTGCTCTAAGCCACTATGAGCATAAATAAGAGAGATCAGGATAACAGAAAGCAGAATATCACTAAAGTCATCATCCTGAGACAGGTGTAAAAGGATTATACAAGTATGTAAAGGAACAGAGACAAGCAGGACACAAAAAATACTTAACGTGTCAAACAAGCTAAAATAAAACATAAATAATTAGAGAAGCATGGTATTTCTATCAGGAAGACTCACAGACTTGTGTGAAATTTAAGATGATATCTATCTGATGAATATAAAACAGAAATGTAATGTCTCTCTTTGGCATAAGCCCAGTCTGGTGTTCCAAAGAAGTTGTACTCTAAACCGTCATATCCTGCCACAGATAGGACGCATGGGTGAGGAGCCTACCCCCGTGCAGGACGGGACTCAACTGGTGGTGGTGGGGTGGTGGAGGTTGCTGTGATAGCACACTAGCTAATGGTGCAATGATGTATAGCTGCTAAACTTCCGGCTAGATTGTTTTTACATTATTTATTTTTCATACAGATACAGATGTCTCCATTTGATTCGATTCACAAGCTCTCAATTTGATTCTGATACGATTTGATTACATTCTGATTTATTTGGGTATATTTCAGTTTTAATGTTAATTTTATTTACATATGAAATAAATGTAATCATGAATTATTATATAATTACAATACAAATTATATAATAATCAACACAACCAAAACTAAAGTAAACTTTCAAATAAAAGTTTCAAGAATTGTAATCAGGAAGAAAATGTTAATCATTAATCATGTTAATCATGTTTTCATTCTGATGATTTCAGATAATATATCTCGAATATAATTATATTTTTACTTTCTGCACTCTTAATTTCTGCAATTCTAATTACTTGCTTCTCAAGTAAATGTATCTTGTTTTAATGATTTTTAGATATGTTTAAATGGAAAACAAGACAAAAACACTTGATAACAATAGAATTGTTTGTAGTGAATTTTTTAATGAATTAAACTTAATAAAAAGGATTTGTTTTTCTTTAATTCTATGAATGGCATTTAGAGGTATTTTTATTGTTCCTCTTTATTGTTATTAAACATGTTTAATACAACATTTTAAGTTGAGGCACAAGTTGAATAATCAATTAAGAGCTAATGATTAATCGTTGCATTGATCGTCCGAATAGTCTAATAAACGTTCTAATAATCGTTAGATTAGTCGATTATCAAAATAATCGTTTGTTTCAGCCCTAGGCAACAAAAAATATTATAAAATATCACAGTTTTTAAACTTTTTCTGAAACACTTCACCTGTCTTCCATTGGTTAGACATACAGATAGTCCTGTCCCAAGCATGTCGGGTCGCTTAAACAAACAGAGCAACATTTGGAAAACGTGAAAGAGCCATTCATTTACACTTTTCAGGGAAATCAACCATTAAATAGCTAACTTGTATGAGATTACTATTTCACCATAGGAAAAATATATTTTTCGCATTTGTCTGCACTGGTTGATATCAGAAGTAGATCATATTGGAGCTTAATTTTAAAATTCAGACAGCACACTCTGTGTATGCCAAGATATTTATAAATTTTTTCTACTGTACATTAAAAAGTATTAATGCCCGATTTCACTTGCTGCATCTAAACTACTAGATTGAAGCTTAAGTCTAAAAAAATGGTAAATCAGTGCATCCCTGTGCATGACCCCATTCAGTTTTCACAGCAAATATCATTAAATACAATTCATGCAATGAGTTTATTTCTTTTGACAGCAGCTGGCAGAGCAGTTTCTGTTTAGGATACATTTCCTCAAAGTAGTCGATGTGTGGAGGTTGTAGAATATCCAGAGCTGACAGCACCTGTGGAGAAACAAAAACAGAGCGCCAGAGGTCAACTCTGACGCCACAGATCGTGGGCACTGACACCAGCCATCACATGACATTTGTTTCTCAGACACCGTCAGCCCAGAGAGAGCCCACTTATGGCACCATGGGGATGGCATGTAGATAATAGCGTGAGTTAGCTAATTCTAACCGATAAAAAAAGAGTTATGAGGTATGGAGGGAGGGGAAGATGGGTTATTGAGCTCACATTGTCGTGCTTGAAGAAACAGAGCATCTTCAGCTCACGGAAAACCCTTTTGCAGGACACAAGGTTTTGGAACACATTGGGCATCTTTTTGAGGGCCACTCGTTTGCCGTCCCTGGGGTCCGTCACCGACCTGAGGAGAAAAAGATTAGAGATCAGTGAACAACAAAATACAGGGATATCAACTGATTAACAAAATGAAATCAAATGAATTCAGAGTTCCCACACTTTCTGATCAATGAATTTCAAATGAAAGTCAATTAACTCTCGAATAAACTCACAAACAGCAATTTTCTATTAAAATGTCCATGTTTTTTTACGACTTTAATTATACCAATGACTTTTCCAAGACTGTAAATCACAATCTTTAAATTCCCTCATATTTTCAGGTTTTCCATGACTGTGGGGGCCCAGTTAATTACATGATATGTTGATTAATTAATTAAAATAATTTCAAATAATCAAATGTATCAATATTTGCTGAGAAAAGCGCCCAAGTTTATTGATTGATTCGATGAGATTATTGCGGTAGACAAGTAACGCATTGAACAGACATTACGAAAAGTGGCTTAAGAGGTCAATATATAGTTGGTTTTATTTCCATATCTTTGAACATAAGCCTACCACTGGCCTACAGCAATACAATACATTATGCAATCATGTTTGTTGATAGATCGGAGGAAGACTGGAGGGGATGTACATACAAGGCACTTTCTACCATTCCATCTGGGATATTTTTTCATTGCATGTCTATGTATGTGTTAGACAACATCTTTTTATAACTGTATCAATTCTTCATTTTAAATTGAGTGTTTGTGATGTTATTATCAGGATTTTTACAGCCAATACTGATTACCAATTTTTTTGTAATCCGATCAGCCAACGGCCGATACCAATTGGGATCATTTAACCTTTTTATCGGGAGCTCTGTCTCAACCAGTTATATGTAAGCTTTCTGTTCACTGTCACTGTTAAATCAATTTCCCTGTAGGTAATACCAATGCTGTTGCTTTAAAATTCTGTTCATTTTTTAATAGGCCTTAAAAACAAATAGGCTTACACAAAATATTCTCTATATAAGGATATATAGGCCTGTAAAGAACAAGCTTAAGTTGATAACCCATTGGTGTAATTAAACAATATGTTTTGGTTATTTTTGCCACCATTTCATTCAATAATTTATATTAATTATTTTATTTATTTAAAATGTTCTTTCCCATGCATCATAACATAGTATCTCAAATGATTTGACTTATAACAGTCTTTGTTGTTTATAACTACAATCCTTGCCATTTCAAATTGTAGGATGTTGGTAATATTAATTCCGCTTTCACTTGTTCCCACTGCAGTTTTATGATCATTGTCATTTATGGAACATTGTCTCTCGTGAGAAAAAAGGTGATAGGAGAGTGCAAGATTGTGGACTGAACAGGTGCTACTCTTAATGCAGTTTGCTTGGGAGTTATTGAATAAAGATGTTTGAATTAAATATCAACTTGTAGCCCACGTTATTATTATGATACCCGAGGAGACTGAGAGGCCACTGCGGACAGAAATTAAGATTGTTTTACAGGATGTGCCTGTTTCCCTTTGCCCTGTTGCATGTGAAACACCATATACACAAGCGCTTTTCAAATTCATCATACCAGTCACAATGCATCATTCTTAAATGCCGAAACAAATTTGTTGTCTTACAACATTTGGGCCAATGTTGCCCACACTCCCCTGATGACATTATAGCAACGCTGAAGATTGAAAGGAGCTGCTTGTCTTTTGCGTCCTGGGTGATCGGTTAATGTGATCGGCCAAATTATGAGGTGGCCGATCGATCAAAGCATCCTTATTGAGATCCCTAACTGAATCATATTTTTGTGAATTACGATAAAAAAAGGAAGAGAAAAAGCATGAGAGTTGACTCTGATAAAAAGGCAAACGCTGAAGGGGCCTGTCATGGCCTTGAATGTTGCCAGTTTGTGGACATCTTTTGTCACAGTGCCTCTCCTTCTTTCCATGACAACAACACATTTTCCACAAATTTTTTTTAACACATCACATGAATGCAGCTATCATTTCTGAGCGTATGGAGTCATTTAAATGCACCTCTGTGGAACGTTACGTCTGCTTGCCGGTTCGTTTTTATGCTCCGTCTAAAATGAACCTGTGTTCAAAAAGACATTTTCTGAACTTTTATTCGATTGGATATTAGTCATGATTCTGAAAGAAAGCTTTTGTGTGTTTACCAAAAACTGCATAAGCAGTCTCAAACCAATAGATATACACCAATCAGCAACAACATTAAAACCACCTGCCCAATAGAGTGCAGGTCACCCTTGTGCCGCCAAAACAGTGCCAACCAGCATCTCAGAACAGCATTCTGAGATGCTATTCTTCTCACCACAATTTTACAGAGCTGCTATCTGAGTTACTGTAGACTTTGTCAGTTCAAACCAGTCTGGCCATTCTCTGTTGACCTCTCTCTCTTCAACAAGACATTTCTGTCCACAGAACTGCTGCTCACTGGATGTTTTTTGTTTTGACACCATTCGGAGTAAATTTTAGAGACTGCTGTGTGTGAAAATCCCAGGAGATCATCAGTTACAGAAATTCTCAAACCAGTCCATCTTTTTAATTTAACACACAAAAAAGCAGCATTCATATACAAGAACAGCGAGACACAGCACAACGATCAAAGACATCAATCTAGCTGATGTTAACATAGGTAAACAATTAATAAACCATGAAGATGAATTCATGACACATTTAGTGCGAACAGCCCTTAGGCATCCATTGACCAATAGGAATGTCAGATAAGAGGTAATTAAATTGGCTGTATTCCTGCTTGATTTCAAACCGACATGGCTCTTTCCATGCCCTTTCCATTCCTATCCTCTGTCAGAGGTTTCTTATTAAATTTTATGCATTTAAAAACAATTTATGGACAAATTACACAGACATTTGTTCTGCAATCTGTGTTTCATGAATGAGAACATAGGGTTACACGATTTGAACGAAAAATCCAATTTTTGCTATTTTTTTTTTAAATATTGCAAATGTGATTTGAACTGCAATATAATAAACAAAAAACTAGCAAGTGATTTATTTTGACCAAAATGTAAATGTTTTGCACATGTACTAGTACCAATAAAAGACTTAGGCTACTAAGGGATTACACTTGAGTCCTCTTTAAAAAAAAAATAACATTCACTTCAGGCACAAACAAATACATACAAAACAGTGAAAGAACAAAATATTCTTCTTAATAACAACATTTTACCTGTTTTTGTCCACATTGTGATGGGTCTCAGCCCACTATTCATCATTATTATTTTTTTGAAACCCAGCCAACTTGAATATCAGTGATGATCTGATCAGGATATTTCGAGCCCATACATTTATTTTCATCTGATCAGCGGATCCTGCGGGGCTCGAAATTAAGCACTGTCATATGCTTGTCATTCTGACAAGTAAATTGGTCATTCACTTGTTCGGAGACAAAAACAAAAGAAAGGATGTCAGAAAAAAAAGAAATGTCTCCATCATCATTTACACCTAAAAGGGATTAATAATAACACAGTGCAGAAAGATGGTAAATCTTTACTCACCCTCAAACCTGTATGAATTTCTCTCTTCTGAGAAACACAAAATAAGATTTTTGGCAGAATGTTACTCAAAGTCACTACATCTTTTATTTTCTCCATAAAATAAAAGTGAATTGAGACTGAAACACATTCTCCCTAACATATCCTTTTGAGTTCCACGGAAAATAGAAAGTCAGACAGGTACAACATAAAGGCGAGTAATGAAGACTGAATTGTTGGTAACTGATGTAAGTTAACTAACGTTAACAAATGGAACCTTTTTGTAAAGTGTTAACCAAATTGTAATTTTTGGGTAAATCATCTCTTTGAGAGTACAAATCAATTCTCACCAGTTGCATTAGAAACGTCTGTTTAATATTGAAAAAATGCATTGAAAATATTAACGGATAAAATCCTGAGAGAACAGTCACTCTACAGATGTATTACTACACAAAATCTTTTTGCAATTTGCCTTTCTTGCTGTATTATGAGGGAGCGCCACGATGTGACAAGACAAAATTAGATCTCTCCAATGTTAAGCGCTTGCGATGAAGACAGCTTTGTGATTTATAAACAGGAGCAATAGTTTTAATCGCATCGCTCGCTTATAGAGACGTGGCACGCACAACACCATTTGCATGTCCAATTAACAGGTTTATACCTGTTTATATATAAAATGTAAAGTTCAGTAAATATGCAATCCCCACTGCTCGCACTCACAGGCTGCTGAACGCTGAAACACGAGTGAAGGAGAGAGGGAGTGAGGGCGACGTGGTCCCAGCATTTTGAAAGTGAAACATGTGGGAATTATTATAATTTTGCTCAATCCCGGCAATCCCACGCTATTGAACTAACATTCATTATTGAGATTTCAATCAGGCTACTTGTCCGGTCGGGCAAGTAAAATGCTCTTTAACTTGCCCGTTCTAAATTTTGCTTGTCTAAGCAAAGACAAGCTTTAATGTAGAGCCCTATCCTGCTTTATCATTTTATTATCAGCTCTGTCAAAACTGGTGATGTGTAAGCTTTTTGCTCACTGTTAGCAGAATGTCCCTGTTGGTTATAACATAGTTGTTGCCTAGTTTTGCTGAAAAATACACTGTAAGCTGGTTAAATGATAATCAAATAAATAAACACAAAAATATGTATTTTTACACTTACATTTTTTAATAGGTCTTAAAAACAAGTAAGCTTACTTAAAATATTCTCTACTGTATATTAGGATAGATAGCCCTATAAAGTATGTATGATACTATGTATGATGATTTATGTACGATTTATGTATGATGTATTTTAACATGTTTTTATGCTAGTTTTTATTATAGTTAGTTTTTAGTTTGTTTTAATGTACCTTTTGTAAGGCGACCTTGAGTGTCCAGAAAGGCGCCAAATAAATAAAATGTATTATTATTATTATTATTATTATTATTAAAGACCGAGGTTTAACCTCAAACTCGAACTGATAACCAATTGTGTAATTAAACTTAAAAACTTTTAGTTATTTATTCTTTGCCACCATTTAATTTAATTATTTGTATTCATTAATTTAAATGATATTTTACTTAATTTTATTCTATAATGTAAATCTTGCATATCTATTAATTTTATTTATCTAAATTCTTTGCCTTTTCATTTTGTTGGATGTTGGAAATATTAGTTCTGCATTCGCTTGTCCCTGCTGGAGCTGTAATGAGGGGAACATATGCACTCTCATGAGGTAAACGGATGACAGGAGAGCTAAGAAATACGGTATGTTTTGGACTCTATGGGTGATACTGTTAATGCAGTTTGCTCGGTAGTCATTTAATAATGATGCTTGAGTTAAACCTCATCTGTATCCTGTGTTATTCTTATGATACCTGTGCCTGGCGGAGACTGAGAGGCTGCTGCCGTGGTTGGATAAAAGACTGCTTGCTTCACGTAGGACGTCAGTTTCCCTTTGTCTAAATATAATGTGCTCACTGCACATAACGAAAGAACCAAACTCGTAGCCCATATGTTGCTCTGAGCACGAGATGTGGACCTCAGAACTGCTCTGAAAACATTGTAATAATACAACACAAACAGAACAGAGCAGGGTATATACTTTTTGAAAAGCAGTGTGCGAAGATTATTTATTTATTGAATTAAATCACAGCTCTTTGAGGCACAAGGTCATATCGCAATATCGATTTAATTTCAATTTATTGTGCAGCCCTATGAGACCCCATGACTTTGCCAAGTCTGCAAATCCCAATTTTAAAATTCCCTGATATTTCCTAGTTTTCCATGACTGTGAGAACCTTCAAAGCAATCCCACAAATAATAGGTTTACAAAATCCAATGCACTGTCAGGTCACACTGGCCCAAGGGATTCTTTGAGATGACACCCATTTATTTATCATGTGTTTATTTGAGTGATCTGACGGGGAGGAAAGAGGTATGACATGCTTAAAAAAGAAATCTACACTGGAAAAGCCAGTGAAAAGTCTGTAAATGGGGCACATCTTATGTCAAAAGACACAAGACTGCTGGATATATAATTTTTATTTTGTTGTGTATATGAGGAAAAGTAATCCAAGAAGAGATGTAGTGGAATGGAGTGGTAGTTGAAATATATTATGGATTAAATAATGACTGAGGTGTTTATTCAGGGTATGAAGAAAACAGTGATCCGCAAACTGAATGATTAACAGAGGGGAATGTCTCTTGGGCCTGCACCATGACACGCACTAACACAGTCTGGTCACGGCATGTGATTCACAAACTGGATTAGACAATAGCACGAAGGAGCAGAGAGAGAGAGAGAGAGAAAGAGAGAAAGAGAGAGAGAGAGAGAGAGAGAGAGAGAGAGAGAGAGAGAGAGAGAGAGAGAGTGAGAGAGAGAGAGTGTGTGAGAGAGAGAGAGAGGTTTCTTTGATAAAAATGCAATAGCTAAAACACTGCCATCTCTCCTCAGTATCAAAACAAGAGCCAAAGCAAGAAATAAGCACAAGTTTCTTGAAAAAATTAGCTATGAAGAAAGATATACAGAGGATCCATATATTAGAGACCACTCTGATAATCTGGGATTAGCCATATAGCGGCGTGCAATATGTGGCCACTCCATACAAACTTCATCTCAGATGAAGATGCTCAATAGCTTGGTTCAACTATAACATGCATTGAGAATGGCACGGATGCGCACTTCACAAGATGTTGAATGAGAAGTGGATTAAACTACTGTGAACTAGCCTACAAACAATCTCTTCCTGGAGTGGTGCATCAAAATAAAAGCCCCAAGAAATTACAACAGAAACATATCACTATTGGATAATGAAATTTTATAATTTGTATTAATTTACAAATTACAATAATAACAAATTTGTCTGGACAAATTAACATTTGTAATTTAACAAATTCTAAAAAATATTTAATTTCCAAAAAACAACTATGTGATAGAAAAGTGGACTGATATCCTACGGTATCCAATTTTCACATCATGATAATTGCTGAAACTTTTATCACGGTACACAGTATTATTTAATTTAGTCACTATCAATATAGTTACAGGTGTTAGAATCCATTGTGACTTCGGTTGTATACTCGTGGTAGTCAATCCCAAACATTGACTGTTTGAATGTGGCCTTGTTCTGTTGTGTTTCTTACATACCTTTTTATTCAGGAGCAGCACTCAATGGAGCCTTCTGACACAGCAATCGTGAGAGTCTCTTTGACTGAGCATTTAAGATCGCACACGTCGCAGGAAAGTTGTCAATTAGTAGGGTGGCCAGACATCCCGTTTTTCCCAGGACAGTCCCGTATAAAAGCACTTTATTTTTCTAGTGGCCTGACTTATTCAGAAAAAATAAGTTCCCTCTCCTAATATTTCACACTGTGTAATTTGAGGTACATGATTGTATTCAACTATCCAATCACTGTAACAAGGTAAGGGTAAGACCAGCTGACATGCAGCACAGTGGAAAGCATCTACTCTCCCAACACGTGGGCAGAGACGAAGTATCCTCCATGGAAGATCCGCTGACATGCAGCAAAATGGAAAACATCCACGCTCCCGACATGCGGGCAACCAATAGATCCAAGTGATAGGACCAACTATGCAGAGAGAGTGAGGGAAGTACTCAACATAAAACAGTTATCTATAATGTAAACACAATACAAACTGCAACAAACTACATTCAACATTAAACAATCCAGCAAATGACACAACACATGAGGGGATATATATATAAGCATAAACAAACAAGTGTCAGGTGCCGCTCGCAGCTGAAAGTTGGCATAAACGGCATTCCCATGGATACAATCAAGTTCCCATGGAAACGCTGATTCTGCATGCCAGCAGCACCTGAAACACATGAGGGCAAAAACGTAAACACGCTTGTAAGACAACAAACCGAGAACAATGATGCCACGGTCCACGTCAGACAAAACACAACCTGACAAGGTTTACAGGACCGTGACATCATCGGGGAACGCACGGTGGTAATTTGCGTACGGCGGTAACTAACAACCGAACCCGTGCACTCACACAGAGAATGAACACGAAACATGAGACAGACAGGGGACGATAATACCACGGTCAGACAGAAATCCAACCTGACAAGGTGATTGGACATGACAATCACAATCCCTTATCAATAGACGTCCAGTTAGTGAACTGATTAAAGAGTCAATTTGACAGAGCACACAAATAAAAATTACAAGGAAGCGTGCATGTATATTTAATGAGGATCTTCAAAAAGAGTTTAAATTTCTAAAAAAGGAGCCACAGACAGAGTCTAGTAAAGTGAGGTGTGAGATTTGTAGACCACGGAGGCCACACTGACATAGCGCAGCATGTTCATACAAAAAAATCCACACCAAGTGTTAGCGATATTTTTGTCAAGCAAAGTTCAGAATCTGACAAGGTGCACGCAAGTGAAGGACTTTTTGCTTATTCTGTTGTGCACGGCCATAGCTTTGTACATTCATCACCTGAGAAATATATTGCAGGCCAGGCTGGAAGTATCATTCATACCCTCTGACATTAAAAAGCTGTTGGATGCCCTGGTTGAAGCTGGTGACATGCGAGCAGATGATTTCTTTTGTGCAGTGTGAAACTTGTATTCAGCATTGGTGGATTACCACCAAAATTGGAGCCACTCATTGGAGAACAGAGAAAAACTTGAGTGGGCCCTACTGAGAGATAACCCAGAGTGGAAAGACATTCAGAGCAGCCTCCAACACTTCTAATCCAGAAACCCCACTCTCAGTTTGATTGACGAAACAACGCTCTTTGATGAGAGGGCTTGCGGAATAAACATTGTCACTCGTCGCATCACTGAGTGGAACATGAACAAGACGGCCGCGTCTGAGAGATAGGGACAGACGTTTTCGTGAGCTGGAGAGCAAGACCATCAACTACAGAGTCTTATATGTAACAAATATAACAAAGTGGTGTATTAATATTTAATTGGTAATTATTACACGGGGTCACTGATCATTACAGATCACTACAGACCTCGTCTTATTGAGGCTAATGTTAAAGTAAGGCTAGACTAATTTTATTGAGCCAGCAACTTGGCTACAACAATAGTATGCATATTTTTTTTCCGGATAGCAAGCCAAATGCTAATATAGAGTTAGGCACTAGCTACAAATTTAATAACCGCGAGTTCACTCACACTGTACGGAAATGTATGTTTGCATTCAAACTTCAAAATTAATGTTGATGATCATCACTGGGTATCGGTCCGACGAGCCCAATAAAAATCCAATACTACTGTATATGTTAGTCCTGTTTGTTACTGTCAAGCTCCAAACATGATATAAAAGAACCATAAAAACGCCATTAAAGCCGTTCATATGACTTGTGCATTTTATTCAAAGCCACTTGAAGACGTGCGATAGCTCTGTGAATCACAAAAGGCTGTGTTTAATGAGTAAATATACAGTACGTGCAGCACCAGGACGTTAGTGAATGATGCTGTTCTGTTGACACAAACTCACGCACAGGCTGGTGATGCACTTGAAGCTATTTTTAGCCTTCACAGCGGTGCGCAATATTTGAGTGCTACTCAAAAACAGCATCTCAGATGTAGATGCTCAATAGTTCGGTTCACTTATAATATGCATTTAGAACGGCACCTGAAGAGCATTTTACCAGAAATTGAAAAAGAAGCGAATTAAACTACTGTGAACTTGCCTACAAACAGACACATACAGGACTTCCTGAAGAGTTTAGAATGTTAAAAATAAAAGCGAGATTGTTTAAAAAGTACACGACTTAAATATATTAGTGTTGTGTATAAAATTTAAATTAAAAGTAATTAATAATATTAATAACAAATTATTATTATATTATTATTGTCAGCATTAGTATTTGTTTACAATTTATAACAATATTTAAGTTGAATGGGTTCCAAAAAATAACTGTGTGAATGAAATTGGACTGATGTCTTACAACTAAATTTAACAAAAAAAGATCTGAAGCAAGTTGAAACATTTTTGAAATAATAATAATAATAATAATAATAATAATAATAATAATAATAATAAAGCAATATTTTGTTTTTATTTTATTTTCCGAGAAGGAAATAAATGCAGTTTGACAGGAAAATAATTATATATATTCAAAAATCTGAGAATAATCGCGATTAATTGCAAAACATAATGTGATTAACTGACAGCACTACAAATTATTGTTTTAGTCCAACTTAAAATCAAAATTTTAAAGTGCATGTAATCTTGGTTGATTAAAGCAAAATGGGCACAATTTTGGACCATATACTAAGAAAATCTCAGCCTGATCTCATGAAAATTACAGGAATGGACAACATTTTAGGAAAATTAAATTACCCGGATCATAACACGTATCACTGCATCTTTGATGTGAAACGTCCGCTGAAGGGTGCTAA
This sequence comes from Moxostoma hubbsi, assembly GCA_032164185.1. Classification (NCBI taxonomy): domain Eukaryota; kingdom Metazoa; phylum Chordata; class Actinopteri; order Cypriniformes; family Catostomidae; genus Moxostoma; species Moxostoma hubbsi. Next base: position 26,515,434 of record JAVLUX010000030.1, on the reverse strand, counting down.
AAGCAAGTTAAATGTACTTCCAAAAAGATTAGGTTTTTACGGTCAATGCTTCATGGAGTTTTACATGAACACAAAAACTACATCCCTAACATAAACCTTAAACATAAAAGAAAGTTTTATTCACTTTGAAAAATGTAAAAATAAATTGGCTAGGTTTAAACTTGTTAGGCCTCAAGTGTCACCAGAAAACTGCTGCAAAACATACAAGGCACATAAAGCTAATTAGAGTTTTAACTGTGCCCCTTTTGCTTTAATCAACATTTACATTTATTTAAAAGTTTGAACTAAAAAAAAAATATTTTTTTTTTTTTATGAATTTAGAAAAGAATGCAAAATAGAAGCACTTTCACTTGTGATGTCAGTCTTTTAGACCCGCTGTATACACTATAAGAAATATATAGATGATAAACACTGGATTAAAACATGAGACACAATGCAATAGATTTGCACAGTAAGTCTTTCCAATCTTAGTTTAACAGAGCAACAGGAGTGAAATGCATGAGGGGGAGCCATGTAATTTAACTCATTAGAGACATGTCAGCAGCACTACCGCAAACTCCCTTCCCTACTGTCTCCAGGTGCCAAAAAAAATGAAAACACATGGCCATGTGAGCCCAACTGATGCCTGGACACAAGCTCTCCAAACACACTGCACGACACACATACTCACATACATACTGGTCCTACTTCCTGGAGATAGCTGAACAAACCCTCTAAAACAGAAAGATCAATCTCACTCTCCCTCTATCTCTCTTTATCTTGTTCCTTCAATCCCCCTCCACTTTTAATCACTGGCTATTCAAAGATGTAAAAGCTTTACTGAAAGGGAAAATGATTATCCAAGTACTTCAAATATTTTTTTTCCTTCTTGAAAAGCACATGAACATGTCCTCAGAAACTATGCCATTTTAAACATCTTGTTTTACTTAAAAATAAAAAAATAAAAAAGCAATATAATAGGTAAATATGTGGTTGCTTTGAGAGTGAAGAGCAGAATTGATCATAGATCTATCTATAAGACAAACTACTTAACCATTTAGCAGTTTTTCTGCAGCAGGATCCATTGGTGCATCTCAATCAGTTCTCTAGTTCAGTAGTCGGGGAACTAATCAGGGATTCTGACATTTTTAGGTCCCAATCACAAAATCTTTCCTGTGCACTGAAAAGTTCGCTCCCTCAAAAATCCCACAATGCACCGTAACCAGGGAGCATCGTTGCTTGCTATGTTCCCTTACTGGAAATCTTGTCATGTCTTTTACAGTCATTAGATGAGGACCAGAAGTGTAAAACTAAGACCAAGCCTTATTTGTTATTTTCTCTTTAAAAAAGATGTTGTTTGTAATGTCTTTCATTCATAATGACGCTGAAAGTGAAACAATCTTTAACATTTTTGAGTTGTTAAAAGTTTAAAATGCACTCCTATATATTTTTCTTTCTTTATTAATGTCATTTATCCATTATAATAACAAGGTGCATTTGAATGCCTTTAATGAAAATGAACGATAGCTTTATTTATACAATGATGGTCTGATCAATAACAGCTGCGCTTCAATGCGCAAGCTTGTTAACGTGTTGCAGGTGATTTAATCATAAGTGTCCCAATGTACAGTGGATGAACATCCTTGCCAGTACCTGAATTAATGTTCACAAAATACTGATTCGTGACACAGGAAGCTAGGGAGCTGAGTGTGACAAAGGGCATGTTATTACAGAGTAAATCAAGAGAGACATTTTCGTGCAAGTTGCAGTGCAAAATAATGGATATATGCTAGATTTGTGGTTCTCTACGCTAAATAAAACTTTGAACTTACTTGCCAATTCTTTCCTACCTCAAACGCATTGCCATTGCCTTTCTCATCAAAATTATCCACCAATGTTGACAACTCAAGGTCTCAATCTTGTCACAGCATTTCACCTGTTTTCATTTCTTTATCTTAAGACCGTACGCTGAGGAAAAGCAATACACATTTTCAAAATCCTGGTTTGGTTCAAGCTTGTCCCCTCTTCAGAACAGAACTCCAAGTGGCAGCTATCTTTCATAGACAACATATGCCACGGCAACACCATTTAATGTATCAAAAATCAGTTCACAATTTAGCATCTTCAATGTCTTGGCATAAAACTGATCAGCATGAAAGTTGTCTGGCTTGATAACATCTATATATGTACAAATGTTGGTGACTGTAGCTCAAAAGGGATGTGCTGCAGAGCCCCCTTGAACATGCCCATCTTCTAGGTGGTGCTACAGAGTCCACCCTGCATGACCCCCACCAGCAACTCTGCCCAGCCCTAACGGCCGAGGACTCTGATGTGTGTGTAAAATTCCAAGAATTTTAAAAAGTTATGTACCCCAAAAACCTTGAGGAGGAGCAGGAGGAGGAAGAGGAGGAGAAGAAGAACAAGAACAACAAAAACAACAACAATAGGGTTGCAACAATCAGTGCTTGGGCCCTAAAAAAGTATATCTTCAAAAAACACTATTCAGTGGGTTGCTTGAACAAACAAGACAATTAATCTCCCTTAAGAAATTCCTGTATAAATTGGCTGGTTTCAGGTTCACCTCACTCCAGTCAGACAAGTTTCTTAGAGGGTATATTCATAGATCATGTTCTTGTTTTCAAAAATAGCTAGATCCACCAAAACAGAATGGAACTTGGAGTGGGAAGAGATGCAGAATGGCACGAGATGCAAAAAAACTGTGTGAACAGCACCTGACATCTGAAACACAGCACACCATTTAAAGCACTGCTGGTAAAATATATACGTTTTGTTAAAATATCAAAACTACAAAAAAAAAATCTAAAACTAGTCAATCTCACTTATCAACTTAACTATTGACCGACTAGTTTACCATCATAACACATCTGTACTGTGAATTGTCTTGATTGAGCAGAACATCTCTGGATTAATACAAACACCAAATCCACTTTCTTTGGCAGAGCCTTGCTGCTCAAAGGATATATTTTCTTGTCTCAAATGCTATTGATTTTGCTTGGCTAACCCATGCAGGTCACAGGCAGATTGCCCTGTTTTATACCAATGTAATACCAGTTAGTGGATACAACGTGCTGATGAAAATCTGACTCAAAACAGGGGAAGGGAAGCCATGTTGCAAGTAGACTGCTTAAACAGCTCGGGCCAAATCCTGCTGAAGCGTATCTCATGATTAAAAGCCTCTCTTGTGATCAAGCGTTTTTCTTTTGGCTGGGCACTCATAATTGCAGAACAGAGAAAAACGTATAGAGATCACCAGGAAATCTGAGGCCAGCAGTTTCCCCTCAGACGTTAATAATTCAACATTGACCATATTCACATTGGTACAGAGGGACAATGGCTGTTTGAAGAAACCTTTATTTTTAGAAACTCAGTAAGATTTTAGGGCACGGGCAAGTTTACTGACAAGGAGAAGTATTTATCTAAAGGCTTTTTTAACACTTAGTTAAAAGCAGGGGTTTTAAAACAACAATTATAGTCCTTTAAGCGAAACAGAAAAAAAGGCTGTGTGTTAACTAGGGGTGGGTAAAAATGTTGCTTTTCCGATGCATTGCAATCTTCATTTGAACGATCTCGATATCGATTTTTAAATCTCAAAATTGATCTTTCACTCAATATGCAACCCTTCACTGCAATGAGAGGAAATCACTTACCAAATCACCAAATTTCATACTATGTGAAGTGAATATGTTTGGCAGCTGGCTTGTAAATGTTTACATTTCACTCATCAGTAATTTTGTAGTTAAGTCGTGAAGTGTTCAGTAGCTAGATCCTTTCACAGCTTGTTGAGAGTAAAAGTTGTTCCGTAAAATGCGTGTCCAAGACGAGATCCATGCAACCCATTTGTCTTTGAATACTGTCTCTTTTAATACCGTTTCTGTTCTTTAATATCAGTTGTTGATCAAAAACAACGACAACATTTATACAAATTTGAATCATGCATCGCACAGATAAGGTAAAGCCTCTCTAGTAAGCATGCGCTCATTTAAAGGCACTGTTTATAGAAGTGCAGTTTTTTTTTTTTTTATTAATTTCTAAAGTCTTTGTAGTATAAAAGCATGTTGAATTGCTCTAATCGAAAAATGCATTGTATTATCAGTGCTTGCTTTGTGTTGAATTTACAGTGCTTGCATTTTGGGAGGCTGAAATTTAACATTGTTGTATTTTTAAGCAGGAAATATTTCATTTGGAAAAATTTCACAACTAATTTCATTATTAAAAACAATAAACAACAATAAATATACCTTCCAAAGTCAATTTCCAAAATATTTAGTTCATTTGAAAATACCATTTAGATTTTTCGACAGGTAAAATTTAGCCGTTCTATTTCAATAAACAAAATTTGCTTTTTCAAATTCAGTGGTTCAAATTCTGTTGGAAATTCAACCTTCTACATCCAGGAACTGCAGGAAAAGCAGCATAGTACAGATGCACAATCTCCACCTGATGCCATTAGTTCTCACTAGTAGGTGTTGCAATGCAATCGGGTGTTGACTGCTGAAGACCAAAGCTACAGGTAGAGAAAACAGCCGTGTATATTTAGATAGTTTGTTATTCAAAATTGTTCATGGGTAGGAAATAGATAAATATTTTATTTGCACATGTGGGTGGGCATGAAACGCACCTTTCCACTGATTGGTCAACTCACCTCATCATCAGTTCCTCAATGCCATGCAACAGAATAATTATCCACTGCTGTTCAACTTTTATTGCAACTACATAGTATTTCTCTCTCAGCAAACAACTGGACTAAGCCTGTGACACAAACCAAACTAGTCAGGGAAGGGTCTAGATAGGGCTTTGTGCCAACTTGCTTCTGCGTAAACATGGGTTCAGCAACCTATGCGTGCCAGTGAAATATTAGTTGTCCGTTTTAGTAATAGCCTACTGAGTCCCTCGCATCTGCACGCAAAATGACTTCTTAGTCACACAGCCTGTTTTATTTAGCTGTCAGCTATCAAAATCTCTATCAAAAGGTATAGCGAAGCTGCATACAGTGCAACCCTCTGGACCGCACAGAGCGGATGCATTTATGTTGTAGTGAAATGTAGATCAGTATGTGTATGCATTGGCCTTCAAAAATGTTTATAAAAAGATTTCAGATACATTGTCGATACTTAAGAAAAATTATGCAAAAACACACTGCATTCCATGCAAAGTAATGATATAGCAATTATTTCATTAAAAGTCAAAAGTAGCATTACCCATGTCCATAGAACAGCTGTTAAATAGAACACCTAATTCACCAGACTCGTTTCTAATAATGATGTTTATTCTATCTTAACTTTTATATTAATGTATTTTATTCTATGGCATATATTTGACATATTAAGCTAAATTACTAATATTAACCATTTAAAAACAACAAAAGTATTGTTATTGTATCAGTATAGGCATCTAAGTATTAAGCTGTGTAAATGAGAAAATATTGACTCACAACAGCTGAGCAAAGGTGTACGCTTCATTATATTCATGATGAAATTAGGCTCCAAATAGAGGTCCACCCTGTTTCACCAAGGTCCATCCACTTGCACATTGCTGGCCTGGCCACTGAAAGGCTGCATGCTTTTCTGATAACTATGGGTCTCAGTGTTCTCTACATGCAAAGCTGAGAACGTTCTTTCCTTTTTCATGTGTGTTTCCCAAACCTGCACTTTTAAGTGCTTCTTAAGAGTTGCTGTCCATTGTGAAGTGCTGAAATCTGACCGTATAGTGTTGCTCATTCATAGATTTGTGCATAACTTTCTAAATACTTGTAATTTACCTCACTGAGAAATGTTTTCTTAAATAATTAAACTAATAAACTACATAATTAAATACATTGTAATTATTTTTGTGCTGGAGGCTACAATCTACTGTTCTTACACAATCAATGCTTTGTTCATCAAATGTGCATTTGTGCAATGTTTCATTTATCATCTGTGGGTCGACCATCAGGATGCAAGCTTCTACAGTCTGTGAAGGCCTATTTTAGGTGCACAATAGGGCAGTGGAAGCACTAACATAGGGTAACAAACATTAACCGATTAAGAGATTTGCACTTTCCGCTCAAAATGATACCGGTGACCGCTGTCATGTGCCATGCGCACATGACAGCACCATTCAGTGTTAGAGAATACAATGAGCAGTTTGTAAAGAGGAGGAATGTGGGAAGACGCGCCAAGATAGAAAATTTTCCCCGTAAATACAGTATAAAATCGACATAATTTCTTCTGAATTTAATACAATATCACGTGGCCAACTATGTACCAACTTGTGCACAAAGGTAGGCTTATTGTTTGTTGATTTAGGCCTAATTAATTTTTCATTAATTTATTACTTTTATTGTAATATATTATTTCATTTCATTTTCTAGTTCTCTCGTTTCTGGTAATTTCTTTTAAAATTGAAAACGTTGGTCTTCAGCAGTCAACAGCCGACTGCATTGCACCACCTACTGGTGAGAACGAATAGCACAAGGTTGAGATTGTGCTTCGGTACTCTGCTGCTTTTCCTGCAGTTCCTGTAGAAGGTTGAATTTCTAACCAAATATGACCCACTGAATTTGAGGAAGCTAATTTTGTTAAGCGAAATAGAACGGGCTGAAAGTTTGACCTTTTACCTGTCGAAAAATGTAGATGGTATTTTCAAATGAACAGAATATTTTGGAAATTAACTTTGAAAGGAGTGTATTTATTGTTGAATTTTTAATAATGAAATTAGTTGTTGAAATTAAACATTTCCAAATGAAATACTCAATGCTTAAAAATTCAACAATGTTAAATTTCAGCCTCCCAAAATGCAAGCTCTGTAAATTCAATGCACTTAAATGCAAGCACTGATAATACAATGCATTTATTTTTTTTGATTAGAGCAATTCAACATGTTTTTATGTTTCAAAAACTTGAGACATGAATTTACTTCCATAAAAGAGTACCGGTTTTAGCATGTGTTCAACAAATCAATGTAAATAGTACAAGTTATGCAATTTAAAAATACATTTGTAACAAAAATAATATAGGAAATATAATCTTATTTATTGATTGAATGCATTTATTTGTAAATTTTTAAAAAGCCAGAATGTGACCAAAATGATGACAAAGTAATAAAATATAATTGGTAAAATTTATATTTTCCTAATTAACCTAGTTAAAAGGTCCACTATATAATTAACCTTTTCATGAGTAGGGTCTAAATACCTCTGTAGTGCCCCCTGGGGTGAGTTATTTTTGCACGTGACACAGCACAGCCGGTAGAGGTGGGCAGAGTGTAGATGAGTATTTTTTTTATTATTATTTAATTTTAATTTGTGAGTTCTTGTCATAAAAAAATACTGTATATAATAGAGTAAACATGTGAACAAATGGGTTATGTCTGCTGTACTGTCTTTTATTTTATGTATTTCGTTTTTATAGCTGTAAAAAAGAAATAAACATATAATATCAGCAGTCCTGTTTTCCTATGCACTATTTGACATCTCAGACTGTGTGTGTGTGTGTGTGTGTGTGTGTGTGTGTGTGTGTGTGTGTGTGTGTGTGTGTGTGTCAAGCGCTAATGTAACCAGACTTGGCTGCGTGCATGTATAATTGTGCTCGATCAGCATCTGTGAGTATATGTGAGTCTCTTTCAGAAAACAAATGTATTATATGCCTGAAAAGTCTGTTTGAGTTGCTGTTTGTGTGAACCAACCTCATCTACACCTCATAAGAAGACATGGCTGGTGCATGGGAAGACCACATTTAGATATGATGGCTGTGCATATATAAGCTGTGAACTGTTATCGTGGCACTTTGGTGACAATTTGTCTGTTTGTTACATAAAATAAACATATTATGTGCTTGAAAAGACTCTTTGAGTAGCTGTTTGTTTGACGAATGTATGAAAGAAATCTGTACCAATCAAGACCAGTTCTAGTGTTTTCACTGTTTCTAAAAAAATTCCTGTCTCAGTGTTTGGTAAACTGACAATTTGTATTTTATAAAAGAATAAAAGCCCATTATGCAAACTGCAGACAGTTCAACAGTCTATACTGCAACTGTAAATTGTTTAGCGTTGTTCACAAAATCAGAGCTCTTCGGAAAATAGTACATTATATGCTTCAGATTTCTAAATACCATATATCAAAGAAGTCGTCCAGTAAAAGAAACACATTTCAAGGGCAATTTAAAGAAATGCCGTACTTATTAAGAAACACTTCGTTATCTAGTATACTGGATAATGTAGCAGCAAAATTAACTAATTAACTAAGTCATCAGTAGAAAAGAAAACCAGTGTTTTATTTGTGCCTCTTTTTTTTCTTGCTTCTGGACATTAAAAGGATTCAGATATTTTTTTATATCTATATCTATCTATATTATATTTTTTATTTAGTTGTAAGACATCAGTCCACTTTTTATTGGAACCCATTCAACTTAAATATTGTTATAAATTGTAAACAATTACTAATGTTGACAATAATAATAATAATAATAATAATTTGTTATTAATATTATTAATGACTTTTAATACAAATTTTAATACAACAGAAATATATTTAAGTCGTGCACTTTTTAAACAATCTCGCTTTTATTTTTAACATTCTAAACTCTTCAGGAAGTCCTGTATGTGTCTGTTTGTAGGCAAGTTCACAGTAGTTTAATTCGCTTCTTTTTCAATTTCTGGTAAAATGCTCTTCAGGTGCCATTCTAAATGCATATTATAAGTGAACCGAACTATTGAGCATCTACATCTGAGATGCTGTTTTTGAGTAGCACTCAAATATTGCGCACCGCTGTGAAGGCTAAAAATAGCCGCAAGTGCATCACCAGCCTGTGCGTGAGTTTGTGTCAACAGAGCAGCATCATTCACTAACGTCCTGGTGCTGCACATACTATATATTTACTTATTAAACACAGCCTTTTGTGATTCACAGAGCTATCACAAGTCTTCAAGTGGCTTTGAATAAAATGCACGAGTCATATGAACTGCTTTACTGGCATTTTTATGGTTCTTTTTTTATGGTAACAAACATGACTAACACACAGTATCGGATTTGGATTGGGCTCGTCAGATCAATACCCAATCCGTCTAACGCTTCAGAATCGGAGCCAATACTGATCCAGGTGTCGTATCTGTGCATCCCTATTTATTTTGTTTCACAAACTCAAAACTGCTGAAAAGACCAGCATAAATTCCCATGCTGGTTCAGGCTGGTTGTTATTGCTTTAGTGCTGGTCTAGCTGGTGAACCAGCATAGCCATACTTATCACCATCAAACAAAAGCTGGACATCCATGGACCAAGGAAGTCTTTCCTAGCTAGTAAAGTAGCCTAATGGGATTCAAAACAACATACACTGATGATCAGCAATTCAACAGTGAAAGCATAGCTCTACAAGCAGGCTGGGATGCAACACATGCAGAGAAGCTTGACAATTTACTGCTTATTTAACACCATAAATACTTAATGTGCTCTTGAGCGTCGAGAGATGACAGATAATCTTTCAAGCAGGCACAAATATTCCAAAATCCCAATTTGTTTTAAAATGTGCCTATTACCCGAAATATATCACTAAATTATGTGTCCTGATATTTCATAATATTTGTTGAGCAAATCAAAAAATTTTGAGTTATTTTCTGCCTCATTTTGCATCAATCATTTTGCACGTTGCCAGGTTGGCCCATTTATGGTAAGCCAAAAGCTGAGAGCAGGGTATTTGAAGTAGACAATTCAAGTTTAAGAGGTATTCAGCTTCAAAAGCAGTTGTCAGTTTGCCATGGGGGAATGCAATTCACTTTGTGTGTTGGCTAACATCGCTTACAGAACCTTTAAAGACCCAGATAATTCGCTTGATGAGCGCAGTTTTCTTTCCTGTGTTGACATATTTCCAATTGAAACCAATTGAAATGCGTTTTGGTGGGGCAAACTATATATGGCCAAACGTATAAAGTTATGTCATACCCATAATTCATTTTTTTTTCTTTCGTCAACATAATCACACGGGCAGTTGGAATGTTGCTTACAAATGTACTAAGGTACTAACAAGCCCCATCTCCCATTAGACATTTTTGCATCAGTTCATGCATGTTTAACTTGGCACCACTACAAGTGCATTAGGTCAGCCAGTGGGAGACCAGGATTCTCATCCCATGTTGAACGAAGAAGTAACTGCATTTGCATAACCATTGATGAATTTGGAAATTCTATTTCCCCTCTTACATAAAATTTTTCTTCCATTGACAGTTAGGTTTAGGGTTGGGGTTTGTGGGTGTAGTTGAAAAAATATGAATTCCACTTTCCTGTATTGCATCCTTTACAGCTAAATACAATCCCTTTACAACTTACATCGCCGACATATCGTGCACCCCTAGTTACATTTTAAATGTAAATTTTAAATCTCTGCTGTGTGTGATGCTCTCATGGTTTTTACTGGTTGCCAGTATGTCACAATGACCTTTTGATATTGACAATAGAACAATACATAACTGTTATTAATGTAATTTTGGTAAAACTTTATACAAAGTTTTCATTTCTTTAACATTAGTTAATGTATTAGGTATCATGAACAAACAATGAACAATATATTTTTTTATATTTTGTTTATATTTTTATCATATATTATAATTTATATTTTTTCATTTATTAATCATAATGTTACTTAAAAATATATAATTGTTCATTGTTAGTTCATGTTAGTTCATAGTGCATTAATGTGTATTAAATAGTACAACTTTTGATTTAAAAAAATGTATTAGTACATGTTGTAACTATAATTAAGGTAATTAGTTCATGTTAACTTCATGCTAACTACAGTAATGTTGTTAAATAATGTTAAATAAAGTTTTACCGTAATTGTACAGTGTGGGGCATAAACATATAAATGCACAATATAACTTGCAAAAGTGTGGCAAAGGGCGCTTAAACAAACAAACAAAACAGATCGGTATCGTCCGATCGGAGATCAGTATCGGCCTCAAATTTCCTGATCCACTACAGTAGATGGAATCAAAAATTACACACATGGACTAAAAGCCACAAAAAAAATACATAAATAAATTAATCGCATTTTGGTTTCATAGGGTCTTTATGAGAAAATGGCTGTTGCATTCAGAGTCATGAGAGGATATAGTGATTGTAGGATTTTTGGCAGTGCCACACAGCACTCTGTCCCCAGCCAGTTTGACTTTCCTAATTAATCTACAGAGCCTTGCCTCTTTTACAGCCTTCTGCCTGCAATCTTTCCACACCAGCTCAAATAACATGCAGCATCTGATCCGGTGATGTACACTTCCTGTCAGAGCGGTGAAGAGAGGAGCTGAGGGCCCGAGTTATAGCCAACACGTCAGTCAGTGTTTGCGTCATAGTCGTTACACACACTGACTGTTTAACACTCTGCTCCCCTTGAGGAGGGGGGGGGGGGGGGGGGGGGGGGGGGGGGGGTCTGAAGGTTGTGTTTGAATTATACTAACAAGGATTAGCATATGCCTGCATAATGAATCAAAAAGGCAGCAGATCGTGTCAGATGATCAGAAGTCTCCACACTTCCACTAGAGCTCAGAACAAGGAGCCAGTGTAAAGCTTCACCTTCCTGACACAGTAAACAACAAAAGAGCTTTTGGCTCCAAAAAGGAAGGTAGCCGATCACAAAACTTTCTTTAAGCTCCAAATCAGAACAAATAAAGACACATAATATGGAATTTACATTTGAGAATTGCAATCTGATGACACCTTACGGTGCTCCAATGCATCTTTTTATAGTCTTTTAGTCTTATGTATAGACCTAAATATTAGGGCCTATTAATGTTTATTATTCAATAGCAAAATTACAAGAGGTTACAATTTAAACCTCTTGTAATCTTAATCAAAATCAGTCAAAAATCTGGACACAATTAACAGAATTTTTTTTCTAATGAAGAATCTTTTGATCTAAAGGCTTAGGCTAAAATGTTTGAAATTAGATTTGTAGAAAAAATAAGATGTAATTACGCAACATTATTTATTAAATCTATTTTCATGCATTTATTTGCACATAATATATTAATTAATACATAGATAAATCTTATGGCTTAAGCTAAAATGCTTGAAATTAGTTTTGTAAACAAAAGTTCTGATTTTTCTCTTATGGAAAGAAATTGGTACTTTTATTCACCAAAGTGGCATTTAACTGATCACAATCTATAGTCGGGACATTAATAACATTATTATTACAGTTTGAAAAAAAAATTCTGAACTTCTTAAACTACTTCACAGTTCTCATCAAAACAATCCTCCACTTGCAGCAATGACAGCTTTGCAGATCCTTGGCATTCTAGCTGTCAAATTTTCCAGATACTCAGGTGACATTTCACCCCACTTTTCCTATCACTCAAAGATCTGCACTTGGGTAGTTCTGACCCCGACGTGTTGAGGGAACTGCACTCTGTGACCGACCTAACCCTCTGGGCCACGAACGTCACAGCACGGACACTCGGGCAGGCGATGGCCACCCTCATGGTCCAGGAACGTCACTTATGGCTGAACCAGGTCGAGATGCGGGAGGCAGACAAAGCCCGCTTTCTCAACGTCCCCATCTCCCAGCTAGGCATATTCGGTGACACCGTCGATGACTTCGCCCAGCAATTCTCAGCGGTGAAGAAACAGACGGAGGCCATTTCCCACATCATGCTCCGCCGCCATTCCAGCGCGGGCCGTGCTCCGTCTGCTCGCCGAGGCGTCCCCCTGTGGCATCCAAATGCCAGGCAGCTCCACCTCAACCTGAGTCAAGCTCTCAGCTCCAGCGTCGAGCGCCCTGCAGGAAGCACACGGCCCCCGTCTCTCGAACCTCCTCGAGGATCCGGAAAGCTCCCAAGCCTTCCTGAGACGGACGACCCAGGGAACGACACGTTTGCTCTGGAGCTGGTAAGCAGACCACTCCGTCCCCCGGTGGAGGGCCAGGAGGAGAATCCTTGTTTAAAGTTATATCCTCATGATCACTTGTGCTCTTTTCACCCTTGAGAGTCCACTAAACTTGCGCTCCCTGGATGTTCTTCCTCCCTAGCCCCTTGGTCCGTGAATTCAATGGAGGAATTCCCCGACCAGAGCCACTACGGGTACTAAAATTACTCTGTACCGGAATAGGTGCTCCACAGGATGGGCCTTTGTGGATTAATCCCCCTGTGTGTCATTTCTGTAGTACGGTCCCCCTACTGGCGGACCCGCATCTCCCTTGGGGAGTCCCTGCTGCCCCCTGGTCGCAGTGTTCTCCTCCCTCGCAACAGGTAGGATACACAGTGCCATTCCCACATGTGACCTGAAAACCCATGTGACATATTTCGCCACACTTTACCTCCCCCCAGCCTGGGCAGGTGGTGGTCTCCGCAGGGTCTTTCCCCCCTGAAAGAATAGGAGTTGGAAAAGAACGCCTTCCCTGATGCGTGAGATAGCGTTAAAATGGCCCCAGCCGCTTTTAACTCTATGTGAGTAACATAGAGAGAGAAAAGGCGTGGCTGGCGTGGCCTGCTCCCAAGCTTGGCACATCGCTTTGTTCCCTGCCAGGGATGCCAGGAACCTAAAAAGTTTATGATGATTTTTATGGGGCGTTGGGGAAGGGTATGTGCAGCCTGACGCAGCCTGTTGTTTTGGCACGCAACTGCCTGCTTGCACCTGCGTCTGCAGCTCACATACACTGTTCCGCGCATGGCATGATTGAATAGGGACCCCTAGTGTCGCTTCATTTGACACAACGTCGAGTGTGCGACAGACGGGGAATGTCTAGGTTACTGTTGTAACCTCCGTTCCCTGATGGAGGGAACGAGACGTTGTGTCCCTCCAGCCACAACGCTGAACCGAGCCACTGAACCTTATTCTCGGCTCCTGAGTGCAAAACCTGAATGAACAGATTCCCTCCTTTTATACCCATATGTCCGAGGGAGGGACATGCAAATTCTGTCTGCCAAATTCTCATTGGCCTTTTCTCAAGTTCAGAGGTAACCGAGGCCTTCAAGAAAGTCCCCTAGTGTCGCTTCATTCGACACACCATCTCGTTCCCTCCATCAGGGAATGGAGGTTACAACAGTAACCTAGACGTTTTCCTTGCATTTTTCCCATAAGGCCTGCACCCCTGAGTCTTCTCTTTACTGTTGTACATGAAACTGGTGTTGAGCAGGAAGAATTCAATGAGGTCATTTCTCAAACTAGAGACTCTGATGTAGTTATCCACTTGTTTAGTTTTACATCTGTTTGTCTTCAGTTTTTTGGCAATTTCATGCATTGTATAGACCTCTTTTTGCCATTTTTTATCTAATATTCACCTTAAGACATGCCAGTCTATTGCATACTGTGGCAACTTAAAAACAAACACAAAAACAATGTTAAGCTTAATTTAACAAACCAAATAGCTTTCAACTGTGTTTGATATAATGGCAAGTGATTTTCTAGTACCAAATTAGCAATTTAGCATGATTACTCAAGGATAAGATGTTGGAGTGATGGTGCTGTTTTTTTTTACATCAGTAATGTCGTGACTATACATTGTGATCAGTTGAATGCCACTGAATATATATATATATATATATATATATATATATATATACAGAGAGAGAGAGAGAGAGAGAGAGAGAGAGAGAGAGAGAGAGAGAGAGAGAGAGAGAGAGAGAGAGAGATCAGAGATTAAAGGTGTACAGAGCACTTTAAGAAGTTAAAATACAAGATTTAATAAAAAAATTGTAACATTGTTTTGGTCACTACATTTTTTCCCACAGTTTGACTGCAAGTGTATTTATAAGGGAAAGTGTCCATTTTAGATACTGTAACTGGTCATAATCTTTTTCACCAAGTTATTCCCAACTAATTTTTGATTCACCTTTTAGCTTTTTTGCAATAGTCCATTGTGAGAAAAAAAAAAAGTAATTGTCTTTCAATTAAGCTAAGGTCATAAAGACCTAAAAAACAATAACAAAAAAGTATAATATATAGCAAGTATATATATATATATATATATATATATATAATTTTGTTTTTCTTTTCTTGTTGCATAAAATACTTTCAGAAGTACAACTAAATGCATCCCAATATCCTTACATAATGCCAGCCTTTCAAATGTCAGTATGACATCAAAAGACCGGCACACAGATGTGTGATAACAGAGGTGGGCTAGATCACACACGTCAAATGCATCAGTCCCACAATCCGCAGCTATTTAAACAGGGGTTTTAGAATGCGCCTAGTGGCTTTGTCCAATCATCGTTTTCTAGCTGGCAGTAGATTTAGGCCGTTGACCTAGTTATTTGGGAAATTAAAACTGTTAGAGAGACAGCTACAGAATATGAAATAGAAGCGACAGGCGACATCAAAGCCAAAATTAATTTTTAACTCATTCATTTAAACCTTTGAAACAAACTCTAATCAAATGTGCCACAAGAGCCAAAATCATCCTGTAACAGGTTTCCAATATTGCTTCCAGTTTAATTAATTCAGTAAATGTTTGGCTTTTTGGCACTTTTATTGATTGAGACAGTAGAAAGAAGGCAATAAATTATTGGAGACCCTGTTAAAAAAATAACTAAAACAAGTCTTAAGAAGGTCAAAGTTGGATTAAACTGGTCTCCCAGACTGACCATCAAAAAACTGACCAAACCCCCTCTAAAAACAGTCAACTGGCCAGCCTGCCCAGGTTGGGAGACCAGCTAAGACCAGCTTGAGCTGGTTTTAGCTATTTATTTGTTTGTTCGTTTGTTTGTTTCAACAGGGAAAAGAGGGGTATTGGGTCATGCCACAGGCTGGATTCAAGCCTGTCTCCCACATGAGCACCATGGCTCAACATATACAACATGAAGCACACTGCTCTAACACTGAGCTTTTTGCACAACCCGTTTAGAATACACTGACACCTTTCATTATTCAGCTGCTAGTTCCAAAAGAGCACCAATTTGCCTCAATTTCACCATAGAGCGACAAAATGTCAAGAGGGCTTGTGTATTCAGAAGAATACTGTCCATCTTGCAAGAAACTGGTTGCCTGTGAAGGCTTTGCTCTGAAGAGACATTTTATATTCAAAATGCTTTTATCTTTAGCGTCATATGTAGAGAGATTTACACTGCTCTGGCTTCTCTAGGCCTCTGCATTATCAATATCTTAGAGAATAGAAGCCTGTGGGGCAACAAGAAGCACCCAGCCTGTAGAAAAAGCCTCTGATCGCCATCTTAATTCTTTGCTCCTTCAGTTGTTCAAGGAGCTCGGTCAACCACTGTACAAAGGGAAAGATTGCACACAAACTAAGAAATGGTATTAGAATGTAGTGGTGAATAGTAGTGAAACAATCAAACAAAAGGAGGAACAGAATTAAAAAAGAGAGAAAAAAATACTATTATCTGGATCCCTCTTAACAAAACACAAAATCACTCCCTTTAAATTGATAACTCACACCAAATTGATAATTCTGTCATAATTTACTCAGACTAATAAAACTAAACCAGTATGCTGTTTTTTCCGTGGTCACTATGAACTGTCACTATATGGTAAGAACGGCCAGGCAAAATAACAGTAGAGTACATGTTTTAAATTACTTGAGGGCTTGTATATAAAAGGATTTTTCTTTTTTTGTAAACTATCCCTTTAAGGGAAAGAGGGAAATGGTAAGGAAGAGGCAGTACATATGGACATCTAGCTGTTCATGGTCACAGATATCTGTGTGGGTGCAGACAATACAGAAAATGATACTGTATGGTCTCCCCATGAGCTATTATGACCTACAGATCAGAGGAGCTATTAGTTTGAGAATCATTCTCACAGAAATATAGTATAATTGCTTGTCATTGTTCCTGTAGGTTCTATTCAGAATATGATTCAAAATAAGTGGAAATCCAGGGGGATATTCTTGAAATTACACTTGGCTTCCAGCGTGTTGCTACCTGCTAAATGGCAATTTTAGTTAATCAACAAAATTGTGCTTCCAGGTATATTTAACTCATGCTACAAAAACAAGTGAACCTGAGACGGTAAATTGTACGAAGAGTCAAAAATGCAAAAATTACCCTTTTTAATATAGCACTGTTATTTTAACCCAGACAGAGGAAGATACAACTCTGCAAGCCTCTTAAAGCAATTAACATTCTCAAGGGAATTATGCAGCACTGAAGTGAACAGCATGTTCAAGTTGTCGATTCCATTCATTTTCTGCAACCATGAAAATGTAAACTGACATAATGAGGAAGTGGAATATGTAATATAAGCATACTGTAGCAGTGTCAGATATTACTATGTATACAACGATCAGCCACAACATTAAAACCACCTGCCTTATATTGTGTAGGTCCCCCTTGTGCCACCAAAACAGCACCAACCTGCATCTCAGAACAACATTCTGAGATGCTATTCTTCTCAACACAATTGTACAGAGTGGTTATCTGAGTTACTGTAGACTTTGTCAGTTTGAACCAGTCTGGCCATTCTCTGTTGACCTCTCTCATCAACAAGACATTTCCATCCACAGAACTGACGCTCATTGGATGTTTTTTGTTTCTGGCACCATTCTGAGTAAATTCTAGAGACTGTTGTGTGTGAAAATCAGATGGGCTGGTTTGTGTATTTCTGTGACTGCTGATCTTCTGGGATTTTCACACACAACAGTCTCTAGAATTTTAGGCAGGTGGTTTTAATATTGTGGCTGATCGGTGTGTACATATAGATATATATTACTTTTGTATTAAGGGGTAATATTTGCCCTCTGTACTTGATTTTCAGAGGTATTTTATACCTTTATGAGGTCAAATTAATAAACACCTTATAAATACAGTCAGTATATTTACATGCACTTTAAAAGTTTGATTTCAGTCAGACTAAAACAATAATTTGTCTTTTAAAAAATGTAAACGCTTTAGTCTGACTAAAATCGTACCATTCAGATTTGGGCAAAGTCGGACAAACAGACCAAGATAAAACGATTGTAGCTGGGATTCGTCAAGCATGTAGGGATTAACCAGACCACAATTGGCCTCGTCATTGTGCATCTACTCCGAAAGAAAGAAGTGAAGCACAACATGTATTTAACACTTCCTTAGCTGACTTCCTTCTTTCAAATTTCCAATTACATGGAGATAAGTAAGTAATTCTCTGACCCGACATTCAAAAAAATCTGATCATTGCTGCCCAGGGCTCTGGTCAATTTCTGACCATGTACTTTAGTAACATTTAATGCTAAAAAGGCATTAAATTTTCCTCCAAAGTTTTGGATTTACATTACAAATAGATTGAATAAATGTTGAACTTGTGTATGTAAAATGAACAAATAAAAAACACTCAGTTAAATGCGCACAGTCCAGTGGCACTGTCAGAATCAATCATAAGGAGACGGTGGAGGCCCAGGGGAAAATGGCAGATAATGGATTATATAGTGCAACTCTTTTGTGTTCCCTGTGGCTCAGGCACTGAAAAACACAGGCAGACAATGGGAGGGCTTGGTGCCATTTGAAAAATTTAGGGGAAGTATTCATTTAGTGGGGGTATTAACAGTAAGGGAGACATGAAAGTGCTTCTCTAATCCATACTATGTGTTATCTGTTTTGTTCCTTCCAACCAGAATCAAATATTTTATTTCATCTCTCTTCAAAGCCCCCCTGAGGACAAGTGGCTCTCTGAGGACATTAAATCCAAAGCGCTACATGTGAGGCTCTTTCACTGTTCCCTATAGTGTGACTGCTGCTGTTTTACATAGTTGACTTAACCACCTTCTCATCATCACCCAGAAAAGCTATTCAAGCACACCGGTTGAGCTTTTAGCATGTGCTGTATGCTACAATATAACAAACTAGCAGAATGTGACTTGGAAACTATATTGCTCATCCCAAAATCTTACTTTGCTCTCAGACCTTACACAATTTTTGTGTACCTGTTTGTGTACTGTTGTGTACCTGGGTGTCGGTTGTATAATAAGAATCTCATATAATGTTCTCTATAAGAAAATCACAATAAATGAGCCTTCAAATAAGTGGGCTACATTCAGACTGATCAGGTGCAAAACAAGATATAGAAAACAGATCCTGTCCTGAAAAAGTATATAGTATATTTTATTTTTTTATAATTTGTTTGTCATCATTAGTTCATAAAATTTTAACTTTTTAAAAATCCAAAAATTCTACATTCTATCAATTAATATGATATCACAAAATCGTATATATATAATAAATATGATATGAGCTGTCAATATTTGAAATAATGTGTACAATTTACAAGTTTCACATTGAGTTTACATTCATTTGTATATCAAATAAATGGTACTGTCACATTAAGAGTTCAACGTGTATTTCACAGACTCACACAGTGTAACGTTTTTTTTTTATGAGCAAGACGTTTCTTGGTTTCTCGGTTCTGTGCTATGTGTGTTTAAAATTAGTACGTTTTTATTTGCCTGTAAAGAACAGAAAGGATATGAAAATACACATTATTCAATGAAAGTGGGGTGCAGGATCTAATCTTGATGGATACACATTACACAGAAGAAATGTTCTGTTTTAATCTCAAGCACTTTTCAACAAAAAGGCTAAAAAAAAATGTTTACCTTGTGTGAACCCTTTAAACAGTGTAGAAAAAACTGCAGTAGGGGTAAAATCAAGCAATAAAGAAATTATGATGTTTGACAGGTCATTTCATTTATGATCACATGGACAGAAAACAATGTTGCAAATTATGAAATATCTAATTTTTCCTCAATATGGTTTGTCACTTTTTTGGTTCATGATATATCTAAATTCGATCGACCCATCCCTATATGTAAATAGTGACTCTGGTCTATTACACTTCAAAAAGTAAAAAAAAAAAAAAAGTAATCTCTTGCACTATATTTGCACTATATTAAGTCTTCTGAAGTGATACAATCACGTTGTGCACTGTTAACCCTAAAAAGGCAATCGGTTACATGAATTGAATAAACTGCCAAGTTAATAGAACTATCTGATTTTAATTTTGTACTACACATATATGTAAATGTTCTTAACTTGAAAATTTTCAAAATATTTTGCTGGCATTTAACTTGATATTTAACTCTTTGGCTGATCTTAAAATTACCATGTTTTCTCTATTTAAATACTTCAATTATAGGGAACCTACTGTAACTAGCTAGTAAGTACTAGCTAGCACAATGAATGCTAGCATACTGGATGCATGTTAATTGGCAAGACCGTGCTTTGACTAGCATAGCAACTGTTTAATGTGTAAAGTGATATTTGCACACTTGTACCTGTTCTCAACCTAGGCTCAAGCTCCACTAATCACCATAATGGTAACCCCTAAAACTTCAACATAACAGAAATTCTAATTAACACAGCACAACAATAAACACTAATAAGTTTCATTCACCTTGCACAAAGACACTTTATATAACACTTAATTTTCACTTTGCTCTCCATTTCGAGTACCATGCAAAGCATGCTAGGAAATAGAAATCCCCTTCCCTGTTTCAGATAAATTCAAGTTACTGTAAATTTAAAGAGAACATTTCATTAAACTCAAAAAATAAAATGATTCAGGTTACTTAAAATTTGTCAGTTTTGTAAACGCAAAAGGAAGAACAAGTTATGAATACTCATTATTTTATTTGAAGCAATTTGTATGATTCAATTTTGCCCTACTCAATGTTATTGACTCTTAAATCAAAACATATAAATAAATAGTTTAATAAAATATGGCAGCTATATCAATAACATCAATCCCAATGAGGTTTGATTACTTTTATGGGCCTATATTTAATAAATTGTTTATTTTATTACTTATTTATTTATTTGGTCATTTTAAAGCTCGACAGTTTCTGTCACTTTTTTCCTGTCATTATCACTTTTACTGTCAGAAATATAATACCATGAACATTCTGCCAAACATCTGAAAAACAATTGCTTCCAAAAGAAAGTCCGACAGGTTTAAAAAGATGGGAAGGTGAGTAATTGAGAAAATTTAGTAAATTACTCTTTTTTTTCCTAATTATAAGTCATAATAATGAACTTATTACTCAATTTTCTCATCAAAACTGTTCTCCAGCAATCCACACATTTTCCCCTAGTCAGCAGGAAACTTGAAACTACTATGAGCCCATTAGTGGAACTAGACAGATTCTGAATTACAGGACCCTCTGGCTATGTAGTCCTTCTACATATACATTGAGTATTTCTGTGTGTGTGTGCAGATGAATATCCCAGGGGTCAAGCTGCATTATAAGCAGCCGCACCGCTGTGATGTGATCTGTGCTGGACTCACATGCCTACGATGGATGGGACACTTGTGTGCCAAGCCAAGGGCAAGCCCTAGATCTGATCCCCCCTCCCCCAAGCATGCATTAAAACTCTCTAACATTTGACGCAACCCTGCCCCCTCCCAACTACTATTATCCTAACCCCACTCAACCCCTTAGGTAAACCCATGCAAATAGGATCAGAAGGATGAACATATGGTAGCCTAACAACAGCGGAAAATAAGGGTGGGGGCTGGGGGTTAAGGTGGAGGTCACACTACATGCACAGAGAAGCAGTGCTAATCTTGTCAACGAAATTACTGGTCAAAAATTGTAAAATTAATTGTAATGTTTTCTAATTGCCAAATATAACAAAGACAAGATGAACACAATCAAAATGCTAGAAAAAATTAAGTACCAAAACGGTTTCTTATTTAGAACTGATTTCAACCAAATTATGTTAAAGATTATCAGTTCAATTAAAAGTTCTCCAACCTGCACTCTTTCGCCAATGCACACAGAACAATGTTCTAAAATACCCTAACAGAGTTTCTTGCACTTCCATGTAGGGGTTCTGCAACACCACTGTTGAATCAGCAGCATGTTCAGTGCACTCCGATTCCTAAACAAAAGCCTCTTGAAAGGCGGTTCTATTGAAACTACACAGCAAAATGTACAGTGGTAATTCCAGATGAAAGACTCTTATCAGGCAGTTAACTTTAGTAAATAAAAAATGGTAAATGGTCTGCACTTATATAGTGCCTTTTTAACCTTCTCTGTATTCAAAAGCGCTTTACACTGTTGACTCATTCACCCATTCACACACATATTCATACACCAATGGCGACAGAGCTGCCATGCAAGGCGCTAGCCTACCATCAGGAGCAACTTGGGGTTCAGTGTCTTGCCCAAGGACACTTCGGCACATGGAGTCGTATCGGCCGGCTAGGCACCAACCCTGCGATTAGTGGCCGACCCGCTCCACCAACTGAGCCACAGACACCCCGAGCCACAGCTGCCCCGTTTAAGTTTTAAAAACTTAAGACTGAACTGCAAATCATTCACACGTGATGTCCAACTCAAAATGAACCAATAATTTTATGTGTTTTGTTGAAATTGGCTTCTTAGAAAAGCGGGAAAGCGTTCATGTAGCGGGCACAGTCTGCACTGTTGGAACATTTTAGAATATGGAAAAGCAAAGCAAAAGAGACACAGATAAAAGAAGAGTTATCATCAGAGGCTGATTGTGGCTTGTTTGGATGGGAAACTGCATGGTTCATATCCTGGCTGAAGCCCTCGAGCACTCGTTAGACCCAATGCCAGTGAAGACTTAGGCTCTGGTACTAGTTCTGTCCACACTCTAAGTGGGTGTTTGTGTGGCAACTTTGAGTGACGGGAAAGGCGAAGGTGTTGAATAATGATAACGGAGGCAGAGCTAGTACAGAGTCACACCCTGAGGTGACGAGCCCAGTCATTTTATCACTCTCACACTTTAAGTGCGATTCACATAACTTATGTCATGTTAGGGCTTCAATACACCACTAAACTGTGAATGATTCAAGATGGTGGACTACTCATACAAAAACCAACAAGTCAATTAATGAGGTTGACTACTTCACCCCAAATTTTCCTAAACCATTTTTTTAGTTTTTGATATATTCTTTACACTGATGCAAGGGTGTAGACCAACTGTTGGTAAACGTGGCCAAAAGAAACTAGGAATTCTAACTACACAGAAGACTGGACACTAACTGCTTAGTATTCTAGACGGGTTATGCAAAACTCACTCTTAAGAATGTGGTTAGGGTTGGGCAGTATGACCAAAATATCACAGTACGATTTTTAGATCATAGTAAATGTACAGCATATCATAGTTCCAGTAATGGCAAACGGTGAGGCCACTTCCTCCCTCTTTTGTTAAAGACCCCATGAAATGACTTGACAAGCATAGTTTTCTTTCCTGTGTTAACGTATTTCTTATTGAAACAATAATTTTGGAAAACTAATCAAAGCTTTATTTGCATCACAGCCGTGAACCATGGTTTCCTACTTGCTAGTCGGTTGCTAGTGGTATTATGTTTGAGGGACATTCTCATTATAGAGAGAATTTTATTGGACAAAAATCTTTGTAGTGGAAGATGAGTCATCGCCATCTCTTTTTAGTCTGTTTTCCCAAAAGAGGAAGACTGTACATTTGAAATGTGTTTATCTGCTAAAAGTTACTTTAGTCATCATCTAGAAGTACACAACCAAACAGATAACTAAAAGGCACAAAACTCACATTTTTTTTCATGGGGTCACATGGGAACCAACCACACTTAGTCAAGCTAAGGCAACAGTTTTGCAGTTTCTAATCAAACATCCAACTGTAGTCTGACAGGACCAAAAACAGGGTGTTGTTTGTTGTACTGAGGAAATGGGATGAATAGATAATTATGACAAAATGGCTATTCCCACTCATCCGTTCTCTGATTTCCTTTGGTCCCTCATCCCTTCTAATCAGTGTAGAGGACACTTCCTGAAGTTATTCTCTCCAGCATCAGCTGAAGTTACTGCTTTCCCTGGAGCATCTCTGGGATTTGGAGCCAGAAGCCTGAGGATCTTGAAAAAACCTTGCCGATGCCCTAAGGATAGTCATGCTCGAGCGGCCCACTCCACACAGTGTGGGGTCATTCCTGGCCTCTCGCCCACTACACTCAGAAAGAGTGTTAAGGCAAACACTGACTGACTCAATTCTGACTCAAACCGCTGCGCTTTATGTCGTGAGCAAAGACCACAGTGTATTGTAGCTTGCTAAAGCTAGTTTACAGGTCGGCCCTACCACTGCAAATATAAAATATTTCTGAGATGAACATTCTGAATTGTAAATCAACCGCTGAGGAGATGTATTTAGTTCGATTTTTTTGGTGTTTTTAGACCATTTATATTAGCTTTGAGGTCATCTATACACCGATCAGCCACAACATTAAAACCACCTGCCTAATATTGTGTAGGTCCCCCTCATGCCACCAAAACAGCACCAACCCGCATCTCAGAATAGCATTGTGAGATGCTATTCTTCTCACAACAATTGTACAGAGCAGTTATTTTAGTTACCGTAGACTAGGGGTCGGGAACCTTTTTTCACTAAGGAGCCAATTTTGAAATTTTTGGTTGATGCATTTTTTCAAAACAGCTGTAGTACAAATAAATTATTAAACTATAAGTTTTTCAATAAAATAAAATGTAGATATTGCCCATAGACTACTTAAAAACAAACAAATAGGCAAAAATGTATAGGTACCATGTTGCAATATGGAATTGAGTACACGTGTTTGTGCGGTTCTCCATAAAATTACTTTCAAATTTCCTTTTGGACTGGGCGATATGTAAAAAATATTTTAACGATAATCACCTTTAAAATATTGCAATATCTGATTATATGGTCAACCCCCCTGCCAAACGTCAGTGAATATTTTTGCTTTATTTTAATTTTTTTTTAAATTGAATACATTTATTGAAACTCGAAAAACACAAGACATTTCTAAATTAAAATTGCACTTTAAATTAAATGAAAAAAGAAATTAAAATAACAAAGTGATTAAAAAGTCTTGTATATAACCACCTCCCCAAAACATTTACCATCTCCAACGGCCCCATTTGCTATCACGCAAATCTGTCAATGACACCAGGTGAAAAATTACTAATAGCCTACAAATTAAGAACTAAGGACAATTATAAATGTAAAGATAATTATAATAATCATCATAATAAATATGCCTAATAAATTCCCTTGTGTTCCCAAAAAAATGCTGCCAAATGTGTGTTCTTACCGAATGTGTTTGTATTGCGTTTTAGTAATACAGTTAATGCTGTCTAAAGAAAAGAAAACAGAACAAAATTTTAGGTTCAAGGTGAACATGTCTTATACTGCTTTATGATTTACTTACTTTCGTCTTTGTTTCTTTATACAAAGATACCCGTTACTGAACTTGCAGAGTTGCATTCACAATGCGTAAGAGTGAACTGCTGTGGAAATAAAACAAACTAAGCTCACAGCACCTCACAAGATGAGAAGAGGTTATTTGCAGCATTCTCATAGAATACATTATTCTTGCAAACAGTTTGCAGTTGAATGAAACAGACAAAAAGGAGTGATAACGCTTTACATGCGCTTGTTCCACAAAACAAACAGTGAATCAGACATGAGCATTGACAGCTTTTCTTTTGTCTGTTCTTAAAAATATAATAAAGTGTTTCTTCAAGCACGTGTTTTTTTGACTAACAGCATTTCTTATCATGTGTCACTCTGAGATGTCTTACAGGTCACCCACCTTTTGGGGGTAGATGAGCAAATTTACTCGCGCATGAAACACCTGCATTTGAACGAGGAGCTCATGAACTGGATTGAGCCTTGTCGCATTTGGAGTGTTATTTTACACCCTGTACGCACATAAATAATAATGACGTTCATAAAATCACTTGTAGAAAATGCTCAATAGTTATTGGGATACGAGGCCCAGAACTCTATGAATGTGCATGTCTTGGAGAAGCACTTTCATTGCACTTGTGAATAGCAGCTCACTGTGCACACATCAAATCAGACACACAGGCGCGGCTTTTCTTTCATCTGTTCTTCAAAATATAATCACGTTTCGTCAAATGCACGACTTTGTGTCTAATTTCTTGTAATATATCACTCCAAGAAGTCTTACAGGTCACCTTCCACAGTGACTGGTACATCAGCAAAATACTTCACATGAAAAATCCACATTTGGCGGATGTTCATTTCAAACCTTGTTCAACAGGAGTAGGCTGTAAGGCACATTTGGGAGAAAGAAAATCAAAATAGTGTCATTGACTTCAAGCTTTGCAATTGCACCCACACTTTCTGCAGGAAAATTATTTATAGAAAGTTTTAAAGATCATGTCGTAGTGAATGGTGATACACCCAGCGAGCCAATTGATTTTAAACAAAGAGCCACTTGTGTCTCGCAAGCCATATGTTCCCGACCCCTGCCATAGACTTTGTCAGTTCGAACCAGTCTGGCTATTCTCTGTTGACCTCTCTCATCAACAAGGCATTTCCTTCCACAGAACTGCCACTCACTGCATGTTTTTTGCTTTTGGCACCATTCTTGGTATATTCTAGGGACTGTTGTGTGTGAAAATCCCAGGAGATCAGCAGTTAGAGAAATTCTTATACCAGCCCATCTGGCACCAACAATCATGCCATGCTCCAAATCACTAAGATCACATTTTTTACCAATTCTGACGGTTGATGTGAACATTAACTGAAGCTCCTGACCCATATCTGAATAATTATATGCACTGCTGCCACACGATTGGCTGATTAGATAATTACATGGATGATTGTTGGTGCCAGATGTGCTGCCAAAACTGCCAAATTCAACGGTAACTCAGATAACCACGCTGTACAATTGTGTTGAGAAGAATGTCATCTAAGAATGCTGTTCTGAGATGCAGGTTGGCGCAGATTTGGCAGCACGTGGGGGACCTACACAATATTAGGCAGGTGATTTTAATGTTGTGCCTGATCGGTGTATGCTTGTGTACTCTTCAAAATTGAGAGTTCCAGGACCCTAAGTTCGGCCACGTAATGCCAACTAACTGACAACTGCCATCTCCTATCAGACATTTTTGCATTAGCTCCAGCTTGTTTACCTTCCCCTGTGATGTGACCGAATGTGCATTGCGTCAGCAGCGTTGGACACCCGTGTTCAGATTCCGAGTTGAAATCAGGAAGTGATCACGTTCACATAATCAGTGATGAGCACAATTCAGAGGTTGCATTTTTCCCTCTAACATTACATTTTTACTTGGGTTTGGGGGTACAATTTATAAATTATGCATTCATCCTTACTATATTTATCCTTGCACAGCTGAAAAAACCTGCCTCACAACTCGCTTTTGACACCCCTCCATGGACAATACACTCAGAAAAAGGAACTCATATGCATAATATATACAAATATACATAGCTATTTGTATGTTAATAGTAAAATTTAAACATGCATATTTGTACATTTGGATAGACACTAAAATGTAGAATATGGACGTTTGAAAGCATCTAAAATGTCATTTTTTTTTTTTTTTTACATATTTACAGCTTTAGAAATGCAAAATATTGATGAATCCATTCCAACTATTTTTGAATACATGAATCAATTATAAATATATTTGTACATTTTTAATGTTTTATAGATATTTTAGATCCCTTAACCCTACCCCAACCTCTAAACGTAACCACATTTCAACAATATCAAAACAATATCAAGTAGATTAAAATCCCACACCTACTCCTAAATCAAACCATAAACATGTATTAAGCATATAAAACATGTAACAGGCAGAAAATTTAAATAACAAATGTCATCAGAAAAATGGCAATATTCAGTACAAAAGTAGTCCAAAGGCCCCTGATGGCATACAATAGCACTGTGTGGTAGAAAGTGAAATTTAAAATGATTAAATCACTGTAAATCTTCTACTGATGTACTCCATAACAGTGCTGTGATACCTCATTCAAACATATACATCGCGGAATACAGCATGTCGTAAATGGTCATGAGACACTTGACAGCCAATGAGCATTTGACATCACTGCTGTTAAACCGCTGGACGTAATGTTTTTTGAAGCGGCAATATTTAAGTTTTGAAAACAAAACCAACCAAAGCGGGTTGACTGTTATGGCGGGTAGGCAGTGCTGCGGCAGATGGAGATGGGGATCGTTTGGGTATGTTCTTCCCAGAAAGCAGTCTGAAGATTTGGATTATAGCTTACAAATTTATGGATTCATTTTATTATTGTTTTATGGTGCTTTTTGTGGTTTATTTTTTTTGTCACATTCTGAAAACTCCGTTTGTGTACAGTGGCAATTTTTTTTTTAATTAAATACTTATTAAATAATTCAACGATTACTGAGTGTTTATGTTAACGTTTTAAAGTTTAGTCTTGGTTACAGTGATATAATCATATTATGTCATATTATAATGTTATAGAAATGGGATCGTATTTAAATAATCTTATTGATTATAACAGTACACTTAAACATTTGTATGTTTCTATAGTTGTTAATATGTAAAATTATTAAGTTTAGATGCTGTCAATACATCAATATTGTACGTGTCACACGTCTATGCAAACGTAGGTACACGTACGTTTGAATTAACCAATCTTTACATAAGAATACATATGAATTCACATGAGATCACGTTTTTTAGTAGCCTGGGGCAGTGTTTCGAATTATGGTAAGCACAGACCGATTTTAGTTAAAGAATTGTCAATACTGTTTGCTATTTCACTGTGAGATCAGTCTGTTAGCAGATTTACAAATTTTAAATTTACAGTTTTTTTCTTCCTAAACAGCCCAAAAATATTGATGACACATCTTGCACTCCAATTAAATTATTAAGAATGAAGGAAAATTCACCTCCCCCCTTATATCACCTTGCTTCAATAGCTATGGTTGTGACCAAAAGCAATTTTTAGCTATTTTTAATCAAGTATCCTAAAGCTGAGCCTAACTTGAAAAATGTATATTCACTATTGAAATAATCACAAATTTTCCAAGACTTAAAATATTTTAATATTCTATTCTATGAAAACACCATAACTGGAAAATGAGAATTCTTTAATTCCATGACATTTTCAGGTTTTCCATGACCGTAGGAAACCTACGAAATACTATGGGGCCAAGAGTATTTTACATTCCTTTCAAGTGGAAGAAAACTTTGAGCATTCAAAGTCATTGTGAGAGATGCTAAATTTTGAAGGGTATGAATGATTGGTTGGTCTACCTCAGGGTGTTTTTCACATTTCTGTTTTGAATGGATGGCAAACATGCCAAGCATAGGGCCAGAGACACATTCAAATGACTTTCAGTTGGTGGATACTGTCTCTATATTCAAATCAGCATGTTCAGACTGAAGGAGATATGTAACATTCAACTATTATCATATACTGTACTTCAGAGGAATTCAGGTAGTTTCTATGCATAATTGAGGGCAGGCACCTAATAGGGCATCTATAAATAAGCACAAAGAGTGTCAGGGCTCTAAATGGAATGGTTCAGAGCAAAGGGCTTTTTAATTAACAGTTCTGTCCTCCAAGGAAGAGATAGCCTTCACTGTATTAGAGCTAAAAAAGTCAGACCTCTACTCCACACATCAGACACATTACAAATCCACTTTCCACAAAAAAAAGAAATAATAATAATATTGTTACCTTGCTTTTGTTTGTGTAACAGCTCTATTGAAATCTCAATAAATTCTGAAACATCACCACAAACACTCACAGCTTTAATGAGTACAGAGGAGAATTGTAAATCTACTAAAAACATGTCCAGGACACATTACACCCAAAAATCACAAGGACAAAAAAGAAATAAAAAATGACAAAGAGAATGAAAATGATAAAAAAATGAAACCTTTTTTAAAGTTTTTGTTTAAACAAACTTGATAAATTGATTTCCATTTTGTTTGACATATATATATATATATATATATATATATATATATATATATATATATATATATATATATATATATATATATATATATATATATATTAATCACAATTAAGCAATATTTTAAAAATAAATTCACCCTAAATTGTATTATTCTCAAAAATTATTCTCATTAGATCATTACAAACAAAAATGTGAAAAAGTAGTCTTTTCTGCAGCATTAGCCTCACTACAATACAATCTTAATATATGAATACAATTTAAATAATAGGTCATTTCCTTTTCACATTACTGATTTTTTCACTTTGGTAATATTTCTTATTTCTTCAATTTAACATTTGGGTGAAACATGACCAGGAAATTTTCTTGACATGTTTCATCAGAATGAATCCATAAAGGAAGAAAAAGATAGAAATTAGAAAAATATGACACTGAAATTTAGACAGGAAGTGAGAGAATGTAGAAAAGAGAGCTGGGAAGAAAGGCAAACCGAAGTCAGCTCATCCTCTACAGTGATGTCAAGACCACAACATGAGCACTGACATGCCCAGAATAGCCTGAGAGAGGCAGGTGACTAAAGGGTTAACAGACACAATCCTGCACACTTTCACCCCCACACTTCAAAGGTAAGCTGTTTCTCGACTTGGCCTGTTCATCTGCCAAACCCAGGGCCTCTTAAGAGCAGCATTTCACTGTTGTGGTTGTTAAAAAAAAAAGTCCCGTCTGTGAGCCTTTCAAGTTCAGCATACTAAAAGCACTGCTGTGCCATTATAAAGCTCCTTAAAAAACAAAAACAACACAAAGCTGCAGCATTACAACAGAATGATGAAAAGAGAAGGTACAAATCTATTTTACAATCATGCAATGGCTGCCTCAATTTATGAGATATTTGTTCAAACATGTTTGATAATAAATTATCACATCTAAGTAATTAAGACTAGTGGTCAACTGATATATCTCGATAAATCACCTGATAAATCTGCTGATATTCTGATTTTTTTCATTTGGCTGATTAGTTTCTTAAGGCCACAAGGGTGCCGAGAATCACTTGCTTGCTTGTGAAGAAGCATCCTGAGACATGTAAATGTCCAATCACAGTTTGTTTTGTTGTTTTGTGCTATCGTGTTACTACAACAATAGTCTTCTGTGCAACACAGTCTCATTTAAACCATCCGCATATCAGAGCTGTGATAGACGTGTTTGAGCACGAAATGTTAAAGTGCTCGCCTGTTTCATTCTCCCTTTCTCTCCTCAACAGTAGCATGTTTCTCCTAACGGTCTTGTCTAATGATTAAAAAGGCAAACATCTATCAAACTAATGTTGTATACTGTCTGCGGATACCTTGTATAAACCGATGGAATACACAATCGTCACAAAACTTGAGCAAATCCAGCATCCTGTGGAGCGCTCATATTTCTTCCTCTAAAGAGTTTTTGATCAGCCTCTCCTCAGCAGTTCCCTGTAACTTTTAACTTTCTTGTCTAATGATAAGTGTTGGGACACCATCCACCAACACTATAGGGAATCAACAACTGGCTGACAACCTGAATGTGTTTTACTGTAGCTTTGAAAAGCCCAGTCACACACCTCACACCCGCTCCGACCTTCACAGCACACAAATATCTGCACCTCCTGCATCCACCCTACTCCCCTCTCCTGCTACTCAACCTGCACTTAAGATCTGTGAAGAGGATGTGTGCCGGGTCTTCCGGAAACAGAAGACAGAAAAGCCCAGAGCCCAGATGGTGTTTCACACACTTGTCTAAAAATCCTGTGCTGACCAGCTGGCCCCCATCTTTACACAGATCTTCAACAGATCATTGGAGCAGTGTGAAGTTCCCTGCTGCTTCAAATGCTCCACAATCATCCCAAACCCAAGGGAACCCAAAATCACAGGACTTAATGACTACAGATCCATCGCTCTGATGTCTGTGGTCATTAAGTACTTTGAGAGATTGATGTTGACCCAACTAAAAGGACCTCACTGAACCCTTCCTAGATCCCCTGCATCGAGCAAACAGGTCTGTGGATGATGCAGTCAATATGAGACTGCATAAAATACTTCAACATCTAGACAGGCCAGGGACTTATGCAAGGAAACTCTGTTGAATTCAGTTCGGCTTTTAACAACATCAACTCCGCTCTCAATGGACTAAATTAACCCAGCTCTCTGTTCCTGCCTCTATCTGTCAGTGGATCACCAGCATTCTGACGGACAGCCAGCAGCTAGTGAGAATGGGGAAATTCACCTCCAGCACATGTACAAACAGCACTGGTGCCCCCCAAGGATGTGTGCTCTCCCCACTACTCTTCTCCCTGTTTACAAATGAATGCACTGCCAAGGACTCCTCTGTCAAGCTCCTGAAATTAGCAGACAACACTACAGTCATCGGCCTCATCCAAGATGATGATGAGTGAGCATACAGGAGGGAAGTTGAACAGCTATATGTCTGGTGGAGTCAAAACAACATGGAGCTGAACACGCTCAAAACAGTGGAGATGATAGCGGACTTAAGGTGGAACACCCAAACATTAACCCCGGTCACCATTCTGAACAGCTCTGTGGCAGCAGTGGAGTCATTCAGGTTCATGGGCACTACCATCACACATGACCTGAAGTGGGAGACCCACATAGACTCAATTTTGAAAAAGGCCCAGCAGAGGCCTTTTACTGCCTTCGCCAGCTGAGGAAATTGAACCTGCCACAGGCACTCCTGAGTGTCCTCTACACTTCTATAACTCTCTAGTTTATTTCAGCTACCAAGTCAGACATCAGAAGATTTCAAAGGATGGTTCGGACAGCTGAGAGGATCATTACCCCCTACCCACCCTGCTAGAACTGTACACATCCAGAGTGATGAAAAGGGCTGGTAAAATCACTCTTGTTCCTATTCACCCAGCACACTTCCTCTTCAAACCGTTGCCCTCTGCCCGTTGCTACAGACCAATGAGCACCAAAACAGCCAAGCACAGGAACAGTTTTTACCTCAGTCCATCCACCTCATGAACAGTTAAAACTGCCCCCATATACTTTACTTTTGTCAATACAACCATGTGCAATGTTCAATAAATCCATTCCTACTTAAATCCATATTTCATTTATATTCTTTAACATTTCTGGCACATGACTGTATATCTGTATATAAAATACTCGAACAACATTATTGCTCATTTGTATATTTCTCTCTTTTTCTGTTATATCTTTTTTTAAGCATTCTCTTTGCACTGGAAGCTTCTGTCACCATGACAATTTCCTTGTGTGTGTGTGTGTGTGTGTGTAACCATACTTGCCAATAAAGCTAATTTTGATTCTGATAAAAAGGCAAATATCAATGAACATATATCATATACTGTCTGCAAATCTCATGTAATTCATGAATCTCACGAAAATCCTGTGTTTTCATGTTGATCGCTCATCTAATATCTTACTCTGATGCGCAAATTCCATCATCCAGAATCAAAACTTCTGGATCAGGATCAAAAGTTCCTTTGAAAAAGAAAAAAATTATGATATTAGTCCATAATCCAAACAGGCAATCCACAGCATTTAAACTCTCAATAAATGAGCATGTGGTGCTAAAAGTTCTTCACGTGTGCTATGAATCAATGTTATATTCAATGTGCACTTTATGTACAATTGGTTTGATTCGGTCTTTTGTGAGAAAATGCGATTGCTAATGAACATATGCCATCCATGGCTGCTGGACTACTGTTTATATCTAAACAGAAATCAGAAAAAAATGGTATCTATCATTTAAAATTCAAATTGACTGGTTACTGAATTTTAGTGCTGGGGTGGGCGATATGACCAAAATCCTATATTACAATAGGAGTAATTTTATATCACGATACAATATATAATGAATATAAATCAATAAAACTGTATTATATATTAAGACATATTATATATTATATTTTATATATTAAAACATAGTCAACATAAAATAAAAAATAAATGCCACATTTCAGTCTGATGATGTGCACCAATTTTATTCTTTTTATTACGGTTGATGTTGTTATTATGATTATTACTATAACTTTCATCAAGAAACTTAACATCTTCTAAAAGCAATGCAAAAAGTAAAATAACAAATAAAAAAATTATACATAAATAAAAAAAACTTAATTAGGCTATTTGTGTTTTTAGTAATCTCTATAAAGAACATATAAAATATTGAATAAGAAGGGGTCTCTCCCGGCCCTGGCAACGGTTCTCCCACTCCAGATGGTCGGCAGCGAGCCCCTCCCCACTCGCGGTTGGCGGTCTCAGACACCGGTGCCTTTCAGCGGCTGGTAGGGGACTCCTCCGCCCCTGGCAGCGGCCCTGACCACTCCATGTGGTCAGTTAGGAGGCCCTTCTCCCCTCGAGGCAGCTCCGTTGGGGTGGACAGTAGTAGCGAGAACTCTACTACGGTGTATCCCTCCTGCTTCCCAGGTCTTCGGAACCAGTGTAAAGGGATATAAGGGAAAGGAGGAGGCGAGAACCGGCTTGGCAATATAAATAATACTTAAACAAAAGACACAAACACACACATGACAGTCAGCTGACCATAAACAATCTCTGTCGGAGATTGTTCTCAATCGGAGGCTTAATTAGCCCGATAAGGTACCGGGTGTGTATAATCACAACCCGGCCCCACACTCCGTCCTGTCACAGAGTTATTACAGAGGCAGCTTGGTTTCAACAATTTTTTGGTTTCGTGAGGAGGACGTATTGAGAACTGAAACGTAAAGTATGTTTTTATAGCACAATTACCTCTTATATGTCAAAAGATCAAGGATATTTTGATTCCTTTTGTCATGACCCCTTTAATATCATAACTTTGTTACAGTGTGTTTGCTCAACCGATAAATGACTTTGATGATTAAATGACTCATTTTAGGAAGACAAAAGAGGATATAAGGTTCCTCTCTCAAAAAAGAAAGCACATCAAAGTTTAATAATCCACATTTCATTTAAATTTTACATTTACAATGGAGACAGGAATTAATTAGTTATTAAATCAATAGCAGCTACTGCAGCTTCCTGCAGGTTCGAATCCCAGGTAAAACACAAAGGAATAAATGTAATGTAAGTGTAAAATGTATCAATGTTTCTAGAAAAATGAAGTGTGATTTTCAGAGGTAGATTTGAACTGTCTACAAATGCAGTCTGCAAACAAATAAAAATCAATGATTTAAGTTCAGAGCATTCAGATCAGATCAACATCATTAGGCCACAACAAGAACAAACAGCTCTTCTCTTTGCAAACCAAGCACCAGTATGCCAGATGAGATCTTAAGAACATCACGCTAAAGTCAAGCTGTCCATTATCATGCTTACACTGCTTGTACTGATCAAACCGAGAGACAGGCTGACTCTTAAATGGGCTGCATTACATTCCTGTGCAGAACCATGCCTCTACCCAGAGAGACAGGGGTCAAAAGGGGCATTTGGAACCACAGCTCAAACCATTGCTCCTTCAGCTGGCGCACAGGGCTAACACCAGTGGAGAACAAACAATAACCAGTGAATTGAGTGAACAAAATACCCAAGACCTTTCAAATAAGGGGGAAAAATGTGCCCAAAGTTAATTTTATCCAAACACCAACCTGTGAAACAAAACGTAAAAAGTCAAACTTTCATGAGATTCTTATCAATACAGTATTTAATGTGCTATGATATCTTGTGTATTATTGACACCTACTTTTGTGTTTGCTGCTGATTTAATTTTAGAATTAACCACCATAAGTATTCAGGTTCAGAATTTAATGCACTTGGAAGTCTTTGACATTTATATGGTCAGGGAAATAAAATGCATTAAAAAAAAGTTATAAAGATGCCCCAGAAAATCCATTCCCCACAGCAAATATTGATGCTTATTGAAAAACTTTCAATTTCTGACACTGTACTAGACATATCACGAGAATGCATGTGTTTGGAATTTCATCTTTATCATGGCTGGCTCAAACAGCTCATGAATGGAGGCTGAACACGTGTAAATATAAGAAAGTCATGAGGGCTGTGATTAAGAGATGGAGACAGAGATATTGTTATCTCATAGGTCTCTGTTTTTGGATCTGTTCAAGCAGCAGCAGGGCTGTGGGACGCAGGTTGAACAGGTCAAATCTGTTTTTGAAATTTGTATTCTTACAAATAAGACCAAACTGTTGGCAACAGTTAGTTGGAATAGCAAGCAAATAATTTCAATTTTGACATTTGAAATGTTCTTCCTCTGATTCTACCCACTGTTAATATGTCACATTAATAATAAGGCACGCAAAACACAATACAAGAAACAACTGGATTTCCCAGAACGCACAAATGAGGCATCACCTTCATCCGAAGGCTTCTAAAATGACTGCAGTCTAGCATTTAACGCTCCTGTTTCTTGTAACTTTGTTCACCTGCATGAGTCAAGCTCAAACTACATGCGTAAACTGTAAATGTTGTCCAATAGGTTTCAAAATAAACGTTTTGGCTGGGTACCAGGGCAAAGACGGTTATACCATCATTATGACATCTACATAAATACTCTAGACTCTGAAAGTCATACTACATCTATAAGGGTGACAGTTATGAATGGCAGATATGGGTTTTTCCCAGAAAGCATCAGGCAAGCAGTTTGCCACTTCATTTCCTGCAGACTAAATAAATAAAACAAAAAAGAAGCTTATCACACACAGTCTCTTTTGCACAAAGCATTCATTATTTTCAATTTCAATTAGCTTTCATTTTCATTCTGAAGACAGGATGTAATCTAAGCTTGTACAACTGTTTCCAAATTCACTGGACAATATTTTTAATTTAATGGGGCATCATTTGGGATTTGAGGCCACTTGATATTAGGCAGATCGTTCAAAAGCAGCATACTGTATATTTGAGGTTGAATGATTTATCAGCACTTTATAGAACTATTGGTTATTGGCAAAAATCAGTGCACACAGTTTATTATTATTAATATTATAATTATTATTATTATTTTACCCTCGTTTCCAGCACTGGATGATTCTACAGTTAGAACTCCTTAGTTCTATAGTATAACAGCAGTTCCCCTTCTGTCACTCACTCGACATTGTGTCGAATTAAGTGACACAAGGGGTATTCCTGGGACGCAAAATGTACCTCTGAACCTGAGAAAAGGCCAATGTTAAGTTGGCAGATAGAATTTGCATGCCACGCCCCGGACATACGGGTATAAAGGGAAGCGGGGCAGTGAGTGCCAGTCAGAATTTTTCTTCGGAGCCGTACGGTTGTGCAACAGCAAGCTGCAGTTCACCACTGTTTCACTCACCTCTGTCAGCGAGAAGCATTGTTGTTGGATCTATGGCGTGTTTCCAGCTGGCGTTCTCTCTCTCTGCACGCTGTGCAGTCTACACCCCTTGGTGCTTCGACAGTGCTTTTCACTGTTAAAAGAGTGTTCTCCTCCTAAAAGTGTTTTGATTTCTCTAAAAGAATATGAGTTTTCCACTCACAAAAGAGCAATACACTGCGGCGTTGAACGTCCTTTTCAGGACGCGTCTTTTTCAAGATGCCACTTCCGTCGATTTCTCTCCAAGACCGACGGCCACAGACGCTGCCTCGTGTGCCTGGGCAGCGATCACACTGAGGCAGCGTTCGTGGATGGCTCATGTACTCATTGCGAGAACATGACCATGGCAGCGTTGCGGTCGCGGCTCACCTTCCTCAAGGTAAATGCCACTTCAGCCGCCCCCCTGCATCGCTCCTTCTTCTCACGGGATTGAGGTGACCACAGACGCCTCTCGACAGCGTTGGGGTGCCGTGTGCAACGGGCACGCTGCCGCTGGCCCCCGGAGAGGACCCCAGCAGCGTTGGCACATCAACTGCCTAGAGTTGTTGGCTGTATCGCTTGCCCTACGGAGGTTCACTGCAATGGTAGTGTACATAAATCGCCAGGGCAGCGTGCGCTCTTGTCATATATCACAACTCGCCCGCCATCTCCTCCTTTGGAGTCAGCTGTGACTCAGGTCGCTGCGCGCCACTCACATCCCTGGCAACCGCAACACGACGGCGGTCGCGGCAGGTTGTGCCCAGTGGAGAGTGGAGGCTCCACCCCTGGTGGTCCAGCCGATATGGGACCAATTCGGCAAGCCACAGACTCTTTGCCTACCATGACAACTCTCACTGCCTGCTCTGGTACTCCCTGACAGGAGCTCCTCTCGCTGCGCAAGTACGCATTTCCCCCAGTGAGCCTTCTTGCACTGGTGCTGTGCAAGATCAGGGAGGATGAGGAACAGGTCATCCTGGTGGCCCCTTACTGGCCCACACGGGCCTGGTTCTCGGATCTTACACTCCTCTAAATTCACAAAATTCCCCTGAGGAAGGACCTACTTTCTCAGGGACGGGGCACCCTCTGGCACCCGCACCCAGACCTCTGGAACCTCCACGCCTGGCCCCTGGACGGGATGTGGAAGATCTAGTGGATCTACCACCTGCAGTCGTAGACACGATCAACCAAGCAAAAGCTCCCTCCACCAGGCAACTTTACGCCCTAAAGTGGCGCTTGTTCGCGAACTGGTGTTCTTCCCGAGCCGAAGACCCGCAGAGGTGCACAGTTCGGTCAGTGCTTTCATTCTTGCAGGAGAGAGTGGAGGGGAGACTGTCCCCTTCCACCTTGAAGGTGTATGTAGCTGCTATCGGAGCCCACCACGACGCAGTAGGTGGCAAGTCCCTAGGTAAACACGACTTGATTATCAGGTTCCTAAAAGGCGCCCGGAGACTGAACCCTCCCCGGCCTAGCCTATTCCCCTCCTGGGATCTCTAAGTGGTCCTCTCGGGCCTTCAGAGACCCTTCAAGCCACTTGATTCAGTTGAGCTCAAGGCCCTCTCCCTGAAGACGACCCTCCTGATCGCGTTAGCCTCCATCAAGAGGGTTGGGGACCAGCAAGCGTTCTCTGTCAGCGACACCTGCCTGGAGTTCGGTCTGGCACATTCTCACGTTATCCTGAGGCCGCGACCGGGCTACGTGCCCAAGGTTCCTATGACCCTCTTCAGGGATCAGGTCGTTAACCTGCAAGCGCTGCCCCGGGAGGAGGCAGTTGTTGTGTCTGGTACATGCTTTGCATATCTATTTGGAATGCACGCAGAGCTTTAGATGTTCTGAGCAGCTCTTTGTCTGCTTCAGCAGATGGCGGAAAGGGAACACCATCTCAACAGAGGTTAGCTCACTGGGTCGTTGATGCTATTTCTTTAGTTTATCACACCCAGGCCGTGCCCGCCCCCTTGCGGGTTCGAGCACACGCTACGAGAAGTGTGGCATCCTCGTGGTCACTGGTCCATGGCACCTCCTTAGCAGGCATCTGCAGAGCAGCGGGCTGGGCAACACCCAATAACTTTGCCAGATCTGACAATCTCAGGGTTGAGTCGGTCTCGTCCCGTTTTGTCAGGTCCGAGCTGGTAGAACTCGGTAACGGCACAACCGACCAGGTGTTCCGCTTGCACACAGCAAGTTGATCCAGTGCGCCTTCTATCCCAGGTTAGCCACTAAGTGTCACTCCCTGGATGTTCTCCTCCCTAGCTTTCTGGCCTGCGAATTCAGCGAAGCAATTCGCGTCCAGACCCACTACGAGTCACAGGTGCTCTGTACTGGGGTCGGGCTCCACGGGCTTAGTTCCCTTTTCAGGCAAACTCCCCTTGATATATTTCCCACGGTACGGTCCACCTGTCGGCGGACCCGCGTTTCCCTTGGGCAGCCCCGCTGCCCTGGTCGCCGTGCTTGTAGAGTCCCCCCCTCATTAGGCTGGACCTACCACCGTGCCATTTCCCACACACGGCTTCACAATCCTCGTGGTGTATTTGCCACATGTTACCTCCCACTAGACTGGGCAGAATGTGGCCTCCGCAGGGTGTTTTCCACATGAAAGAATAGGACTAGGAAAGACCACCTTCCTGACACATTTCATAGCGTTAAGTTAGCCCCAGCCGCTTCATGTCCTATGTGAGAGACATAGTGAGAGAGAAGGCCGCGGCTGCTGGGCTTGCTCCCATGCTAGTCATGTAGCACCTGTCCCCCCCCTTGGGGTACGGGGAACCTAAGGTCTGTATGTGACATCTCTTTGGGGGTGTTGGGGAGGGCTACGTGCAGTCTTTCACAGTTGCCTCTAGCACGCAGTAGCCTGCTTGCACCTGTCTCTACAGTTCACATAACACGGTCACTGCATGGCGTTTTTATATGGGACCCCTTGTGTCACTTCATTCGACACAACATCGAGTGAGTGTCAGAAGAGGAACGTTCTGGTTACTGTTGTAAAGACTTTGGGTCCCTCCAGCCACAGCACTAGACCTACCACTGTAAACGGCCGTACCTTATTTTGGCTCCTCAGTGCAAAATCCTGACTTGCACTCGCTGCCCCGTCCCTTTTATACCCGTATGTCTGGGGTGGGGCATGCAAATTCTGTCTGCCAACTTGACATTGGCCTTTTCTAAGGTTCAGAGGTAAGTTTGGCATCCCCGGAAGACCCCTTGTGTCACTTTATTCGACACAATGTCTCGTTCCTTCCCTCGGGGAACGGAGGTTACAAGAGTAACCATGACGATTTTAGAGGTAATATAAAAAAAAATGCACACAATCCGCTTGGAGTGACTACTACTATTGATGAATGATGATCTACAGTTGAATTACTTCTCATACAGTATTTATTAGCCTATGACAATGTTTACTTTATAGTGTTTTTATTTTAATACATTGTAGATGATTACAATTGTGCATGTTTTGTTTGCCTTTTTTGTGAGCTGGTAGCACATGCACCAAATCTTATTTTTTTTCTGGTTATTATTGGGATTTTGGCTGCACAATAAACTGCATCTGGGATTTTATTGATTTTGGACTCTTACAGCCTCAATGTCTGTACCTGTCAGTAAGGAAAACTTTGATTTTTTGTAAC
This sequence comes from Moxostoma hubbsi, assembly GCA_032164185.1. Classification (NCBI taxonomy): domain Eukaryota; kingdom Metazoa; phylum Chordata; class Actinopteri; order Cypriniformes; family Catostomidae; genus Moxostoma; species Moxostoma hubbsi. The sequence continues at coordinate 26,474,936 of JAVLUX010000030.1, read as the reverse complement.
ATTTAATTAAGCGTGTCAAGTCATTTTTATTTGTATAGCGACTTTCAAAACACACATCGTTTCAAAGCAGCTTTACAGAAAATCATGCATTAAAAGAAAATGAAACTAATATCTATAAAGTATTAGAGTCATCATTGTGTAATAAAGCAATTTTTAAAAACAATCAGTCACCCTCTAATATACAGGCATAGTGTGTATTACTAATATATATATATATATATATATATATATATATATTACACACATAAAATATTTTTTGCTTCTTCAATTTATCTTATTAAAATTAGCTAATGTTTTGCATGCAATTTCAATCTGCAACATGAAAGTTTACTTAAATCTATTTGCATTGGGACAACATGAAAAAGAATTCTCCATAACAGGAAGTATGGAAATCCAGGCCAACAGAGAACTTTTTTTGTTGCATCTAGTCTATACATTTAGATTAAATGTAAAATTGTTCAACAAATCTAAAACAAATCCATTAAAACATTTTTTTTTATTATTAATCTTAAAAAGTTAATTGAATTATTATTTTTCTTTTTGTGGAAAGTAAAATCTAAAGTGATAGACCTCAAAATTAAAACTATGCCATCATTTATTCTCCCTAACATTGTTCCATGACTTTCCTAAGACTCCTAATACTAGGGGGTCTGGGTAGCACAGCGAGTACTGACGCTAACTACCACCCTACTATTTTTTTCCATACGATGGAATCCCTTTAATAGTGAATCTAAGATAATTAAATTCCAGCTGCATCTGCGTCCAACAGAACCAAGCAAGTGTCATGTAGGCTCACTGTGTCAGGGCCAAAGTCAACTTATCTAAACTTTCACAGCTGTGTGGTGGAAAGGGCACCAGCTACACTGAAGAACACCATCAGAAAAGCGCACTCAATAGATAACACAAGGACGAAGCTCACCATATTGCTCTTTTAAACCATTTTCTTTAGGTATTTGACCACTGGCACCCAGCAAAGTGTATGTTTGGATATATGAATTGAGAAAAACACCAAACTTACAATATTTTACTAGAGATTGCATCTGAGCCATGGGTGGGTGTTCCTTGACTCTCTGGCAACTCATGCCACCCTCCCCTTTATCTCACTTGAAACAGACTATTGTGAATAATGACCACTGTTATAAACTCAGGTCTCAATGCTGCAGTATATACAAAAATTGTTCACCCACTAATAGGGAACATGACCTGGGATTAGACCGTCGTGAGACAGGTTAGTTTTACCTTACTGATGATGTGTTGTTGCAATAGTAATCCTGCTCAGTATGAGAGGAACCGCAGCTTCAGACATTTGGTACGTGTGCTTGGCTGAGGATCCAGTGGTGCAAAGCTACCATCTGTGGGATTATGACTGATCGCCTCTAAGTCAGAATCCCCCCTAAACGTAATGATACCGCAGCGCCACGGAACTCCGGTTCGCGAGGGCCCAGTGAGGAGAGCCCTTCGAGACGGGCTTAGGGCGCGGTCGAATGAGTGCCGCCCCTCACCCATCACACACTGCAAGTTTGTGGAGAACCTGGTGCTAAATGACTCGTAGACGACCTGAAAAAAATGCAGTACATCAAAAACTCTGGGGTGGTTCACAACAAAAACAACACAAGATTTGTTTTGGTATGGTACAAGGTTTCTTCTTTAAAAACAATTCAACCATGTGCTCAACCAAACATCTGACATTTTTCAATGTAGAATTGTATTTTGCACATGCAGCTTTATTTAACCCTTAGTATAGTTTTTGCAGTTATGAATAATAAATCACTGTTAACTTACATTTCTAAATCTGAAGTCTTAGAATGAATACTGCTGTGTAAAAATATCAATATTCCGAATACTTTTGTTTTAATTTAAAAGTTCCTGATATTGATTCTTAAAATCCCAAGATTCATTTTATATACTTTTACATAAAAGGAGACCTATTATGCCCCTTTTTACAAGATGTAGTAAATATCCCATGGATAATTTATTATACCATGTTATAAATGCCTCTTTTTGGGTGGAATCAAAAACACGCTGATTTCGTGTTTGTCTCTTTAAATGCAAATGACCTGCTGCTCCCCGCTCCCTTTATGGAAGAGGGCTGTGCCTTTACAGCTCCTGCTTCGGTTACTACAGCAACAACAAATCAGATCCTTTATGACTAACAGAATAAATACCAGAGTTCAGGCAGGGCTGGACTGGGAAGAGAAATGGTGGGGTGTTCGCTGTCCTTTTCTGCATATCGTGGCACCGTTTTGTGGTCCATTCTGCATAACGCGGCAGCTCATTTTAGCCTATCATAGCCCGTTCTGCCTGTTTCGCAGCTGACCCACCAGCACACTCGATTCTCCCGATAGCCAGTCCACCCCTGATCGGCCCCAAAATGCATTAGCCCACCGGAAAAATGACCGGTATGTCAGATTACCTGTCCAGCTTGTCCACTGTGTCTTCAGTGGCTCTGATGCCAGGAGTACATGACGACTATTATGTTCACTTTTACAGCCAACAACAGAACACGTATGATGCTTACGAAACTGAGACATTATTCTTCTCACTGTATCTGCTCCAGCGTGGAAAAAAATGGCGGAATGTGTGTAGATCACTCAGGGGAGGAGGGTGGAGTCTATCACCAGTCGTGGGCGAGGCCTGCTCTAAAGTGAAGTAACTTTAGAGCAGAAACGAAAACCATTCATTTTGACGCACTGTTTTTGATTAATAGAAATATAAGAGGAGTGGGTGGACTTTTAACATTGTAGGATGGTTGTGTACACACACTGCCGACTCACATTTATGTACAAACACCATGTAAAAGTTAATTTTGCATAATAGGTCCCCTTTAAAGTTTATTTCAGTTTATTATCTTTTAAATACATAGCAATTGAACTGAATAGTTTGGGCCCTATTGTTACATTTTTTATTTAATATATTTTCATAATGTTCGGGACAGGACTAACTGTATGTTTGACCAATGGAAGACATGTGTTGTGTTTTTGAAACCATCTTAAAAAATAGTTATTTTTATTTAATTTGTTGCCACTTGTTGCAAATAAATTATACACTTCAAATTATACAGATTATACAAAAATGTGTTTGTGTTCATTATTATATCTGTTAAATAAATAGCAATTGTACAGCATATTTTGGGCCCTGTTATAAAAATGTTGTTATGTACCAAGTTATAGTAGAAGGTTCCCAGTATAATGTACAGCTTTAGCTGATAGTGCTTCTTTCATATGTATGCAAAATGAACATTATAACCAAAGTATACCCAAATGAATCAGAATCGAATGAAATCATATCGAAATCATTTGAGAGCTTGTGAAATTGGGATACCTGCACTGTAAAAAATGTCCGTAAATTTAACAGTAAAATACCGTATAACTGCTACAGAATAAAACCGTATTTCACAAAACATGTGATAACTGTAGAATTTACAGTGAAAAACTGTAATTAGTTTTACAGAGTTAGACCGTAAATTTAACAGTTGAAAACATATGAAAATACGGGTTATTGCCGTAAAATTAACAATATACCGTATTACTTACCATAAAAAGAAAAACATTATTTTGTCACGTAGAATTTACAGTGAAAAACTGTAATTAGATTTACGGAGTAAGACCGTAAATTTAACAGTTAAAAACATATGAAAATACGGGTTATTGCCGTAAAATTAACAATATACTGTATTACTTACCATAAAAAGAAAAACATTATTTTGTCACGTAGAATTTACAGTGAAAAACTGTAATTAGATTTACGGAGTAAGAGCGTAAATTTAACAGTTTAAAACATGAAAATACAGGTTATTGCAGTAAAATTAACAATATACTGTATTACTTAGGGGAGACCGGGTATGGTTGTAACGTAACTACTTTTTGCTTCAGTAACTATAACTCACTGAATTTTGTAGCTACAGTTCTCAAATTTTTATACAAAGTACCCACATACCGGGGTAGGTTGTAACACAATTACACAAAAGAAGCTAAAATGGATGCCACACATATGAAATGCTTCAAAAACAGGTTTATTGACATAAAATAACAATGTCTCACTCCCTCTCTGGAACAGACTGTCTGATTGTGTGTGTGTGTGTGTGTGTGTGTAATTGTGTCTACTTGAACGAACTTACTTAACAGTATACTTGATAAACATACAATTTCTAACTAAAAACAATATCTCTGTATGTGTGTGTGTGTGTGTGTGTGTGTGTGTGTGTGTGTGTGTGTGTGTGTGTGTGTTTGTGTGTGTCTTCTTAATCAGAGTCACAGTGCTGACAAATGAATGCCGGTAACCCTGGAGTGCAGGCTTTGTGGGGTGGGCCCAGAAACTGCATACGGTCCCATGTACCTTTGCAGCTGATCTGACTGACTTGCCCTTCTTTGTGACCTCATCAGATGCTTTTTTTAAAAGACTGGCAGTCACACCTCTGTCTGTCTTTCTTTTCCACTGTCTAGCATTCTGTAAAAATATTAAAACCAATCAGTTGTATGATAGGTGATGGTTGTAACACTTTTTCAAGAAGTGTTACAACAACCCACCCCACCCCTGTCAGTCACTGTTTAGCTAGCTGTATTAGCATACTGGTTTGAAATTAGCAGGGGAAAACTACATCACATGTTGCCTAAGAAACATTTTAATCTAATATAAGTCAAACTATTTTATCTGCAATAGTTTAGATAGTCTTGGTCAAAAAAATTACTTTTTTACCTCCAAATCATTTTTTTCTCTATAAATTCAGAATATGTTGGTTTCCAGACTTGATAACCACCATGCGGTATCAGGGAGGAAGTAGGTAAATACTGAAATGATTACATGACTCCTATCTTATCCCTAAGTGGTAGAAATGGTGGTGTTACAACTCTCCCCGTGTTACAACCATAGCCGGTAAAAAGGAAAACATTCATTTGTCACATAGAATTTACAGTGAAAAACTGGAATTAGTTTTACAGAGTAAGAAAATAAATGTAACCATTAAAACCATATGGTTTATTGCTGTAAAATTAACAATATACTGTATTAAAAAGGAAAACATTATTTTGTCCTGGGCAATTCCAGCATATTTGACATTGTGTTATTGATGTAACATATAAACTCTCAGAGAATTTATTTGTTACCAATATACTGAACCATCTGTTTATATTTTACTAAACTCTTGTTAATAGATGTTAAAAATTAGAATAATATCAGTGCATTAGTTTTCTATTTTTTAAAAAGGAAATACACATGTGTAGTGGATGTTACAAAAATTTTTTTATGACTTCTTTAAAATAAAATGCACAAACCAGAAGCAATAACAGGCCACCCAACAAATAAAGGGATGCCTCTTCAAAAAACATAAAATAATAACTTTATTTTAATTTTCTGTGCCCATTCACAAGGATGAGGCCTATGTACTGTTATGGATGTGACAATCCTGAAAATGGCACTTATCTTACTATGGAAATTCATGCACTAAAAACAAATGTTGACATCTGTGCTATGGTAAAAACTTATTTTTTGTTGTTGTAAGGTTATAATGAAACCTCTTAACATGGCTTATTACAAATACATACACATATTTGACACCCCTGTGCAGTGTACATTTAAAAACCACAATTCAGGAGAAACATAATTTTAACATGTGTGATAAAAAATATTTTTGTGTGTAATGCTTTATAGAATGACGTCTATAAAATTGTAGCTACCTTAAATTGTCTGCTTATGTCCACCTTGACATTTGTATATTTGATTTTGCTAATTGAAATATTGTTTTTGCTGTAATTAACAGTGGTTTTACATTTTTTAGGGTGTGTAAAACTAAATTTCTGAAATGCAATGCTCTATTTTGTCTCTGCCCTCAGGCATTTGTTTTAAGGTTAGAAAATAATTTGAAAGATAACCGTTAAGCATCAGCCAATCATGATAAACATTGCGCCTTACCTCCAGTGGGCAAAGAATTTGATTGGCTGAATACTCATTGGCGCTAACCGTCAGCGTTTTGCTTTCCCGCGTTTCGGCATTATTTGGCCAGTGGCGAACGGTTGTTGCGAAGCACTGACGGAGCAGAACTATTCTGTAAAATTGATGTGTCTGGCACATTGGTAAGTTGGATTAAAGAGTGTGTGGTTTTAAACACGAGTAGCGTGTACCCTTTTTTAACAACACATAAACATGTCCGTGCATACAACGTTTAAGTCAGACTTGCAAGCTCTAACGTTAACGTTGTATAGTCCAGCCCGAGATGTGAAACAGCATTTAGGTGTTTAGAACAACAGTAGAGTGTGTGTTTGTTCGCGCAGTTACAATGTTTAGCTGTTTTTTCTGTGGAATATCAGTGCAAACCCTTAGGGAACACGTTTTACATGTCAAACTTCATCGTAATGAACCACGATGCGTGTTCAAGTGCGGCGCCACAGATTGCCACGAAACTTTTCGTTCATATGGGGCATTTAAGGCTCATTTTTACCGTAAACATAACATAGATTCACATGTTGACACTACAAATGCCCTTACGATGTTTACGTGTAATATTTCTATGTCCCACGCCAGTGTCACGATGTCAAATCACTAACAGCTCACTTAAAGGAACATATAGCCGAAGGACGTGTTGTGACATGTCCGGTAACAGGATGCGACCATACGTTCACTAATAGGTCGTCGTTTACATCCCACATGTCCAGGAAACACAGACAGTGTTCCGTGAACAGTATAAGTGATCTTTATAAGGAGACAGTTTCTCAGTCTCTCGAAACTGAACCTTTAGTTACAGGCCCTACAGAGAGATTTAGCGAGACAGATGAGGGTGAAGTTCAAGAAAATTTCAATGACCTGTTTCTCAGAAATATTTGTCTTTTCTACTTGAAATTACATGGGCAGTTCCTTCTGCCAGCATCAACTATACAAAATATTGTTGAAGAGATGCAGAGCATACATGAACTAGGACAGACATTTACTTTGAATAAATTGAGTGCATTTCTGAAAAGTGATTTAGAGTTAACAGATGAGGACATTGGTAGAATATGTGATATTGTGAAAAAATCTGACTTATTCACCATTAGTCATGAAGGACCAATGAGAACCATTTTTTCAAGAACAAAGGCTTTCAAAGAGATGTTCAGATACACAGAACCTGTAAAGTTGTATTTAGGAAGAGATGAAACAAGGTCACAGAGGTTTGCCTACTATGTTCCATTGAAAGACACTTTGAGATGTTTATTGGAGTCTGACTTATGGCGGAATTGTGCTGCACAGGATACATGCTTACCGTGCACAGATGTGCTTTGTGATGTCAGTGATGGTCAGGTATTCAAAAACAATGAGTTCTTTTCTCAAAACCCATCATGTCTCAAACTAATTCTATATCAAGATTCTTTTGAGGTGGTGAACCCATTAGGTTCAGCAAAAAGCAAGCACAAAATACTAGCTGTATATCTGTCTCTGGCTAATTTACCACCTCATATAAGATCAAGTACAGACCACATGTCACTTGTAATGCTGTGTCGAGAAAAAGACTTCAAACACTTTGGACATGACAAAGTTTTCTCAAGGCTAATTGCAGACTTAAAAGACCTGGAAGACAACGGAATAACCGTGGCAGAGGAAAATGTTAAAGGGACTGTTTTGTGCATTGCAGGGGACAATTTGGGGTCTCACAATATCGGTGGATTCACAGAAAATTTTAGTTTTTCTGAATATTTCTGCAGGTATTGCCAGATATCACGAAGAGATTTTCAAACGGATCCAAATGCTTGTGGGCCTCAGCGCACTCCTGAAAACTACAATTCTGCTGTGGAGATTTTACAGTCTGAGGGACAACAAAACGTTGAAGGTATAACATCGGAGTCCATTTTTAATTCATTGAATTACTTTCACGTTTGCATGCCTGGCCTGCCACCTTGTTTAGGCCATGACATTTTTGAGGGTATCCTTTCCTATGATTTAGCTCTTTACCTGAAGTACTTCATCAAGCAGAAAAAGTGGTTCACTTATTCAATTCTGAATAGACGCATTAAGCAATTTAAATACAGTGCCTCTGATGCATTGAGTAAGCCATGTGCAGTTAACTCCAATGGTTTAAAGCTTTCTGGTCATGCTATTCAGAACTGGAATTTTCTTAGACTTCTTCCTGTGATCATGTGTGACAAGGTGAAAGAGCCCATGGATGATGTTTGGCAGTTGACCCTTCAGCTAAAAGACATTGTGGAGATGGTTTGTGCACAGAAAATTTCATTGCCAGAGGTCGCATACCTTGACGTTCTTATCCAAGAATATCTTGCTTCTAGATATTCTCTTTTTCCAGGACATAGACTAAAGCCTAAGCATCACTACTTGCGACACTACCCTGCACTGATTTTAAAGTTTGGTCCTTTGATCAGGTTGTGGACGATGCGCTTTGAGAGTAAGCACAGTTACTTTAAAAGATGTGCAAGGAGCTTAAAGAATTTCAAAAACATGTGCTTCACTCTCTCTGAAAGACATCAAATGTACCAGGCCTATCTGTCAGAAGGGTCAATGTGTGATCTAACTTTGAGGGTAAAAAACAGCACTCCATTTTACCCAGAGCTGTATAGTGATTCTGTTAAAGATGCATTGAGGCAGTTTGAATTTACAGAGAACAATACCAAAGTCTCAGCAGAAGTAATGTACAGGGGTACGTTATACAAAAAAGGCCAGTTCCTTGTGACAAATAATATGGACACAATAGAGTTTGGAGAACTTGCACTTATTCTCATAAAAGATCAAGTTGTTCATTTTCTGCTGAGAATGTATGTAGCAGAGTTAATTCCTGCATACCATTTGCATGAATTGAAAAATCAGACTGAAATAATGCACTGTGTGAAAATCAATGACCTGGCAGATTTCTATCCTTTAACATCCTATATGATGAATGAAAAAAGGGTAATTCCATTAAAGCACAGTGTGATGTCACACTGAACATAATTGTTGATCTGTATTTTCTCAATTTTGGGTTTATTTACGTGAATTATTATTATTTTTTTCAGAAATGGGTGATTCAGAGCTAAACATTTCAAACATCAGCAATGCCATTGATGCTGTATTACCTGACCTCCCAATCGCAACTAAAAAATCTCTTGAGTAGACCATAAAGTCACTTGGAGTGGAGACCCCGGAAGATTTCAGATTTCTCAAGGAATCAGATCTGGCAGCTGTACTGAGGCCCATTCAAGCCAGGAAATTTATTTCTGTTCTAAAGGAGACCAGTAAGTCCATGTTTTTGTTTCTGTTACAAAAAGTTTAATTTCAAAATGAAAATTGTTATTTAATCACTCTCAGATTGTTCCAAACGTGTATACATTTCTTTGTTCTGCTAAACATAAAGGAAGATATTTAGAAGAATGTCAGTAACCAAGCAGATATTGTCCCCCATTTACTGCCATAGGAGGAAAAAATACTGTTAGAGTCAATGGGGGACGATATATGTTTGGTTACTGACATTCTTCCAAATATCTTCCTTTGTGTTTAGCAGAACAAAGAAATGTATTACACGTTTGGAACAATCTTAGGGTGAGTAAAGGATGACAGAATTTTAATTTCTGGGTGAACTATCCTTTTAATGGTCAGACATATTTATTACTTTTGTTATTAAAAGTAGCAATAACTTTATTACTTTTGTTATTTGTTCTATTTAATACAATGAATTTACTGTTTATTTTAACAGTGAGGCAAAAAAAATTACAGTTAAAGTAACTGTTCAACTGTAAAAACAAAAAGTTTGTAATTTACTTAATATCTTGTCATTCTAAATGAACACCTGGTTTGGAATAACAATAGGGCAATAAATGGTGATGTTTTTTTATTTTGGTTGAACTATTCCTGGTCTAACTAAGTACGTACTTATGACTTTTTTTACAGCAGAAATTTCTGAAACCCCAAAGCAACCAGTCTGTTCATCTCCAGGATCTTTTCTGTCCCAGAGTTCTTCATACTCATCTCCCAGCACCTCCCCTTCTAATGCAAACTGGGTTGACAGCTTTGAAGTCCCATGGAATAAGTTTCCTGAGGAATTAATGCAGGCACTTGAGAGACAGAAAAGGCCAAGTCCTCGGTTGCGTAGGGAAATGGTGAGGATTGTTGCGGAAATGATGAAAGTCTGTGCTTGTCCAAGTAGGAAGAATTTAACGGAGGTCGCCAAAAGGATGGTTGCCAAATATCCTAAGTCTTTGCAAGATGTGATTGAAGAGAGTGTGATTGGTCCTGGATACTACTCTTTGGTCAAACAATTTCAAGTCAGGGTTGAAAATGCAAGACGGACCAGCACACCAAAAATAAAGAAGTGCATTCATGATACAGAGGAATGTGACACTGAGGAAGTCCCACCTGAAAAAAGGGCTGCAGTCCAAGATACATATGGCTGCACCAATTGGGAAGTTAGATTTATGCCCCTCAGTGAAACTGCTGAAAGTCTGCAGTTGAAAAAAGAGAAGATGAGGAGTCTGTCACAAACAACTGACTGGAATGAAGAGGAAGTGAAGGTCCTCATGAAATCTACATACTACAGTCAACGAAAAGATATCAACAAAGGAACAGACATGAAAACCCTCACTGAGGAGTGGCCATTTTTGTTTCAGGAAAGTGGAATGGAAGTGCACTTTAAAGATCTCACAGGGATGCCACTTAAAGAGACCTTCCTGAACAGCCTCGACCGAAAAGGAAGCAGGCTGTTGAACTTCATGAAGAATGTTTGTGCAACCAAGAACAAGCGTGTCTTACAGACTGTCACAAAACTTCAAGTTTTGAGAGGACAGACAAATGGTTGCTCAGAGGATGTAAAAGACATGATTCTTCTACTTCTCTCCTATTTTGATGAGAAAGAGGAGCTCCTCCATTATGTAGAAGAGACAAGCCTTGCAAAGGATGTTGAGTTGGAAAATCTGCCTGTGACGCCTTGCATTATTGTGTGTGGTAAGTTTAAATTTTCTTCATATGCAGTAGCACCCTCAAAGCTTGAATGATTAAATGTTTATCTATAAAGTTGAGTTGATATATTTTACATACTACTTGCAGTGTATGTTTTTAATTAGTACTACCCAGATCAAACTGCACCACATAAGAGGTTTTTACATATATTCTACAACACAGACTAATAACTCAGTTTACAAAAATAATCCAGTTCAAAAGTTTAGATACCCTAGATGCTTAATATGTATGATCATTTCTGTGTTTTGTGATCATTGTTTATCTTGTTTATTCTGAGACAAAATTTCTGAAAATTCACACAAAATTCAAGCATTTTGAAATGTTCTGCATATTTGGCCTTAAAATAATGTGGACATTTGAGAATGGTAATAGTTTTGAATGTCCTTCTAATGGTCCTTAACTATTAACCATTTGGGGTATCTAAACATTTGAACTAGGTTATTTTAGTAAATTGAGTTAGTAATCTGTTGTAGAATGTGTAAAAATCTACTATGTGAAATAGTTAGCAGGGCAGCACTAGATAAACTGCAATTTGTATGATAATCATAAAACACATTACCCTGCTACATGTACATAACTTAATTTCATTGAAATGTATCCACAGGACCCTCCTGCTATGCTGCTGTTCGATTCATGCTCAGTGTGGACCGCAAGATTGCGAATGATGACATCACTACATTCATCACCGCTGTCTGCCTAATGTTTGGCAGTTATTACTCTTTCAACATTCACTACCCATCTGAACTGGCGTCAGTGCTTGAATTTTTGCAAAGGTATGTAAAGACACCTAGGAGGGGAGGTTCACTTTACATGTGGCTTCATTTTCAGATTTTCAATGTTGTTTTCTTTTCAAGGTGTTTTTTCGTCATCAATCCCGAAAAGGGCACAAAGGTTGCAGTAAAGAAGAACAAAAAGCGAGTCCCAGTGAACCCAAGAGTCTTCACCTTAATCTCTGACCTTTCTGATCATGAGTGGCGAGAGACTTTGTAAAGGTGGCCTGCAAAATGGTTTCCAAGTTTAAACTATTAAAGGACAATTCCAGCGCAAAATGAACCTAGGGTGTAATATCATATTAGTACCAAGTCGACCGTTCTCTGGGATTTGTTTTCATGATAATCGAATGTAAAGAGTTTTATCTCTAAAAACTGTTTAGCTTATAACGCTAGTATATGGGGCATCGTGTAAGTACAAATAAATCGCTAGTAAATACCACTAACAAGACTCAAAATAGCCCCACACTAACACTGTAGCAGAATGAGGGTCCCTACATGCAAACCGAAGCATTGAGAACTTTGTAAGTGTACAGACAGTTTAATAAGAAGATATTTTATAACGAGGGCAGGAGCCATCTTTGGAAAACAGTCGAACCACGGACGCCGTGCTAAGTGAGCGGTTCGACTGAGTGAGACTGTTTTCCAAAGATGGCTCCTGCCCTCGTTATAAAATATCTTCTTATTAAACTGTCTGTACACTTACAAAGTTCTCAATGCTTCGGTTTGCATGTAGGGACCCTCATTCTGCTACAGTGTTAGTGTGGGGCTATTTTGAGTCTTGTTAGTGGTATTTACTAGCGATTTATTTGTACTTACACAATGCCCCATATACTAGGGTTATAAGCTAAAAAGTTTTTAGAGATAAAACTCTTTACATTTGATTATCATGAAAACAAATCCCAGAGAACGGTCGACTTGGTACTAATGTGATATTACACCCTAGGTTCATTTTGCGCCGGAATTGTCCATTAACATTGAAATGTATACTATGCACTTGTTCTGCTTTAGTAGTTATTGTAAATGTTAAACTTAACCTTTAACTATCTTCCCAAGCTCAGTTTAAAGTAGCAGAAATGTTTTAAATGAGTAGTCTTGACTGAGTGATCCTAAGACTGATCTTAAGCCATTTTATACTTCTGTTAAGACATGACAAGAACCTAAAAAACTGTTATGTTGTTTTAAATGCCTGACAGTCTTTATTAAAAAATACTTGGTACCACACTGATCTTTTAAGTCTTAAATAGATTTTGATGGGTTTTGTGATTTGATTTAGGTTTGTATATTCATCAATTACTATAAAAGTACTCTTAATAGTTTCTTACGGGTAAAATCGGAATGTTTAGCAATGTAACTTCTATCTCTTCTAGCTCCCAGCTAGTGTTATAAAATAATGCTTTCGAAAGAATTGCTGAATGAATTCACTTATATTCAATTTATTTATAATAAACAGTTCAACAGCATTTACATATTTAGGCTCGGTTTCACAAACAAGGCTTGGCTTAAGCTAGGACTATGCCTTAGTTAAATTAAGACATTTAATTTGCTTTTATTAAAATGCCTTAGATAAAAACATTACTCCTGAGCATCTTGAGACAAAATAATGACAATAACATTTTAAGATGTATCAGGGCAATTTATTTTCATTAAGACAGCTCAAATCTTCATTTTAGTCTTAAGCCTTGTTTGTGAAACTGGGCTTTAATGTTTTTTCCGTAGTTTAAATAGTTTCCTGTCTGCTTTGTGAAATAATTAAAGGTTGTAACCGTAATTATTACAACACAAACTTCTAAATTAAACAGTTCTGAGCTGTAAAAAAGATGGTCATAAACCGTAAATATTACAATGTAAACCTTTAAATAAGACAGTTCTGAGCTGTAAAAATGATGGTAATGAACCGTAAATATTACAATGTAAACCTTTAAATAAGACAGTTCTGAGCTGTAAAAATGATGGTAATGAACCGTAAATATTACAATGTAAACCTTTAAATAAGACAGTTCTGAGCTGTAAAAATGATGGTAATGAACCGTAAATATTACAATGTAAACCTTTAAATAAGACAGTTCTGAGCTGTAAAAATGATGGTAATGAACCGTAAATATTACAATGTAAACCTTTAAATAAGACAGTTCTGAGCTGTAAAAATGATGGTAATGAACCGTAAATATTACAATGTAAACCTTTAAATAAGACAGTTCTGAGCTGTAAAAATGATGGTAATGAACCGTAAATATTACAATGTAAACCTTTAAATAAGACAGTTCTGAGCTGTAAAAATGATGGTAATGAACCGTAAATATGACAGGTATAAACTGTTTTTATAGCAACATAAATATGTTAATTAGACAGTTATAAACCGTAACATATACAGTACATTGGGTGCAATCCCGTAAAACCAATAACGTTGCTACCGTATTTTTGACGGTAAAGTTCTGGCAACCACAGCTGCCAGTTTTTTACCGTAAAAATAACGGTTTATTTTTTACAGTGTGTGTAAAAAAATTAAATGTTATTTATCTGATGACAACCTGCAACCGCTTCTTTTTTATTTTAAAATGAGGATGTTTGCTAACATAAATCAATGTTAATTAAAAGCTTAATTCAAGTTAATACAGAGCTAACCAGTCAGAAAAATAAATGTCATCTAATTGCCTTTTGAGTTTAAATATATTGCATGTCCCAAGAATCTTATTCATTCCTGAAACCTCAGATTAACCTTTGAACAATAGTCAAGGCTGAATTTTCTACATGAAAGGAGGGTGTGCTTCAAAGGATATTGCATTTCCTCCGAGTTAGGAACTAATTCAGAGAAGCTGTATCCTCCTTAAGTATTACACATATTACTCAACTTTCCATATTTTGTCTATAGGCCACTTATGATGAAACAGTCTTTGATCTGATCTTGTTGTGTCTTGCAGAGACCTTTTAATAGTAGAGCAGTTATTTATTAAAGTTATAGAAGACTGTACATATACAGTAACTGCAAAAATATAGAAGATATAATGTCTGCAGGATTCAACCACATCTAACCACGTGCTCAGCCAAACATCAGAAGTCTAACCGACAGACACTATTTAGTTCAAGTTCAATGGGTTTGAACATAGACCAAAGTAAACACATGGGTTTGGAGCTAGTGTCTCGACACTCAAAAAGACATGAACTGAATCCTGAGCATTTAAGTCAGCTCATTCCTTAAGCAAAGCGATGTTTCCTTAGAGTACATCTTAAAATATTTCCTCAAATATTCCCCCTGAACTGTCACACAGGTCTCTAAAAATAAAGTGCCTTTCCTTCCTGGCAAGCTTGGCAGGTGAAACACTTTAAAGTCCCTTGGAATGCCTTAACATTGTCTTCAGCAACAACAGATGTATAAGCTTACAGAAGCAACATTTGGGAATTTTAGAACTTTAAAATCTTCACTTATAGCAGTTGTTACAATGTTTCTTGTTTGATGTGTAAATATTCCAAACAACACTTACCAAACCACACCAAAAGCTCCGTATCCGATAGGTCTGTCAGGCTCAATATCCAGCTGTTGTTGCAAGTGATGCGAATGTTGGTGGTGGTGATGATGATGCGCCTTCACAGCGGCCGCTTGAACTTGTGCAGGAGCCGCGGCGGCCGCCGGCCCCGGAGCTTGTCCAGGAGCGGGCGAGGGGAAGTACGGCTGCTGCTGGCTCGGGTTTAACATCACCGCCGCCGCGGCGGCAGCAGCAGCGGCCGCAGCCGTGGAAGCGTGCTGCTGTACGGGGTGCACGGCGGCGGCCGAGCCGGGGTGCTGGAGATGATGCTGGCCCGGGTGGTGATGGTGGTGGAGGTGGGCGGGTGGCGGGAGATGGGCTAGCTGGTGGTGGTGATGCGGGTGATGCGCTGCCACTGCCGTGGTGCCTCCGCCGTTGTACGCGGCCATCATTTTCGCGGCACTGGAAGCCGTCGTTCCGCACAGAGCCATTCACTCACTCAACAACCCGAAAATGAGAGGTTGGAAAACAAAAACAAAACAAAGAAGGACGGGTAGCGAAAATGGGACACCAACAAGGCTGTCAAGATAAGCGGCAGTGGTAGTCAAACTCTTATTTGGCTGTCATGTAGCCAAACGACGTGTAAATCAGAGCAGAAATGTCCGGCATATATCACAATGAGTGTGAAAATGTGTCATACTAGCATGGGAAAGATAATTCAGAAAACTCTCTAGCTTTATATTTTTCTTTGATCTGACCTACTTCCGATCTGATCTTTCGGTTCTTTTTTTAAGACTAGCAAATAAATAAAAATCGCAGGCATACAAGTAGCCTCTCGTGGAGAGTAAACAAAACAAAAGTAAAAAGGAGAGATGGGTTAAAACAAAATGTTTATGCGACCGAAAAGAAAGCCCGCTCCCCCCATAATAAATAAATTCTACTCGGCCTTAAATCTCCCTCATGTTGAGCTAGGTATCAGGGATCACCTTGCTTTACTACTCGAAACCAGGGGCTTGTATGGTAAAGGGAAATCGGCGAATAGTACAAGTTACGTGGGAAATGCAACATTCATCTTTTAGATTTCTTCATATTTGCCATTTTGGGCTGATTCCCAGCCCTGTTTCCACCGCCGGGTCTGCATGCAGTTTGCAGAAGTTACGTGGATCTCAGTAAGGCCACCGTAGCTTGATTCTTGCTCGCCAGCTTACTTGTTTCAGTTTCAAATGAATCTTAAATGTGAATTCAAAATTAGAAAAAAAAAAAAGAAGAAAAAAAAAAAGAAACTCGCGCAGGAGATTGCTACACTGTATCGATCCGAGAAGAGCTTGTATTTACAGTATGGCGCTCTGTGCAATTGTTGCCGCTATATGTTGCGCTCGAAAAGCCCAAGCTGTAGATGGTTATCTCCAGTTCTTCTCCAAATGTCAAAATTCCCGTAGCCCCTCTATTCTCGAAACACCCATCACGCTGATCAACTGAGCAATCCCTTTTCCTGGAACGAGGAAAACATTCTCACGAAGGCGATCAACTTGTTTTCCCCATCGATCTCGTTGCGCGCGTTCACCCGCGTGCAGTCTTCGCGCTTTTAATAGCGTGTGCATATAAAATCCAGTGAAGAGGAAATCAAAATAAAAACACCCAGTGTTCCTTGCAGTCATAAAAACAGCAGCCAGCGTCCTCACCCCCAGCTGGATGGTGCTGCCAGGACCTGTAAAGGCACACGCGCAACCCTGCTGTCTTTGGTACCCGTGTATGCTTCGAATGACTGAAATATACTTGAACCAATCATGTTCTGCTTCTGAAGTAGCGTAGCCAATCAGCGGGTAAGAGAAAGGGACGGACGTCCCACCATAATAAACAGGCCCTTGTTGCAAGTGAAACCAAGCGCCATTACGGCTATGAGATACTGTACAAGACTGTGAAAGTCTATGGGGCCCTTGAGCCGAAATGGCGAGCGTGGGGCCCACTTACCCAAAGCTATTACGCGAGACATGCCATCCAATTAGCACCTGACATTGAAGTGAGTCCCTTGTCTGAAAGAGGAGCCATGATTCGCTGTCCATACATTTTTTTAAACAGCAGAAAAAAAGTACAGTGACAACAAAGGCAGTCAAATTAATATTATACAACGAAATGTTTTAGAAATATAGGCTATTTTACAACATACTCATTTATTATTTGTTGTTACAAAACCTTACAATTTAAAAGATAAGGTTTAAATTAATTGTCTAATGAACAATGGAACGAGTAAATAATAAATAATCAATGATTTGTTCACAATCATTCAGTCAGGATCACATAAATTCATTGCTATCTTTTTAAGTGATACCTTTAGTATTTTTAAAGGAATACTTCACCCAAAAATGAAAATTATCTCATCATTACTCACCCTCGGGCCATCCCAGATGTGTATGAATTTCTTTCTTCTACTGAACACAAAAAAAAAAAAGATTTTTAGAAGAATATTTCAGCTTTGTTGGTTCTCACAATGCAAGTGAATGGGTATCAAAATTTTGAAGCTCCAAAAGCACATAAAGGCAGCATAAAAGTAATCCATAAGTTAACCACTCAAGTGGTTAAATACATGTATTTAGAAGGGATATGATAGGTGAGGATGAGAAACAGATACTTTTTTATTCCTTTTTTTTACAATCAATGTTCACTTTGTAATAATAAAGAATAACATTATTCTTCTTCTGTTTTTGGCGATTTGCATTATTCATGCATATCGCCACCTACTGGGCAGGGAGGATAATAACTTACAGAAAAAAATGACTGAACTATTGATCTGTTTCTCACACATGCCAATTATATAGCTTTTGAAGATATAGATTTAATAACTGGAGTCATATGGATTGCTTTTATTCTGCCTTTATGTGCTTTTTGAAGCTACATCCAAATGAGAAAATAATTTAATATCAAATATTAAACATTGGGTTATGACAGAATTTGATATGGAGTGAATCATTTAAAGCTTCATATGCATTTTTCCTTTCTATTTTATAGTGATGTTGCTTATGAGGCTGGACAAATAAATCATACTGGTAAGAGTCTACAGCTGTACATTCCACACCTTTGACCCTGATACTTGTGTGTTTGCTGAAGAATAAATGCTTCGTCTTAGCATACAGGTGATGTTTGTTTGTGATGTAACTTAAAGCTCTGTTTATGAGTTAACTTTGCTCTGGGTCCACTGGAATGCAAATGTGTGGTTAATTAATCAAAAACTATTTGATTACATCATTGGGGATGTGGTTACAGATCTTGTATAATCTACTTTCATTTTATGGCCTTAAAAAACAGAAAAGTCAACCAGTGTTTCATACTTATGTTTTAGAACCACAAATCAATCAAATCCACTTATTCATAATTTCTGTAATTTCCTTGAATTAAACAGCTAGTGCATTAACATCCTAGACTAAACCAAAGTGATGATCCGCTGCAGAAACTTCCAGAAAGAGTGACTTCTGTACATGTCTAATTAACTCCTGCCCAGGTCTAAAATAAACTGGTGTCCTCCTTTAAGATTAGTTCTTCTGGTTGTGTGGGACATGTTCCACATTGAGTCTGCCTGAATATGAAGGGTGGCCAGACTTCCAGACTTCCCGTTTTTCTCAGCACAGTCCCGTATTTAAGCCCTTTTTCTAGTGTCCCAACTTATTTTGAAAAAAAAAAATAATGTTTTGTCCTGTATTTCCCCTCTCCTAAAATGTGTCTATTCCTATGCGGTCAGTCACGTGAGTATTCTAATCAAAGGTAGCCAAGGATACGGCTTGTAAAACCAATAAAATCCACCATGTTATTTGAAGTACATGATTGATTCAACTATCCAATCACAATCCCCTATCAATATACGCCCAGTTAGTAGCGATTAGAACTGATTGAAGAATCAGTTTGACAGAGCATACAGATGAAACTGTGGCTGGAAAAATGTCAAGGAAAAGTGCATGTACATTTAATGAGGATCTTCAAAAAGAGATTACATTTCTAAAAAAGGAGTCACAGACAGAGTCTAGTAAAGTGAGGTGTGAGATTTGTGGAGCTCGCTTTTCCATTGCCCATAGAGGCTGCACGGACATGTTTATACAAAAAGCATGTGGATGCTGCTAAAAGTAAGTGTTCCTCACCAAGTGTTAGAGATTTATTGTGAAGCAAAGTTCAGAATTCATTGGAGAACACAAAAAAACCTGAGTGGGCCCTAGAGACATCCCAGAGTGAAAAGACCTTCAGAGCAGCCTCGAACACTTCCACTTCAGAATCTCAGTTTGATTGATGAAACCACACTCTTAGATGAGTGGGCTTGCGTGAAAAACATTGTCACTCGTCACATCACTGAGTGGAACATGAACAAGACGGCCGTGTCTGAGAGATGGACAGATGTTTTTCGTGAGCTAGAAAGCAAGGCCATCAACTTCGGGGTCTTAGCCAAGGTCGTGGAGTTTCTTTTATGCCTGCCTGGGACATATGCGTCTGTGGAGCGTGTGTTCTCATTAATGAATGCAGCATGGACACCGGATAAATCTCGACTTTATTTTGGACTGGACTGCTGTGCATTTTATGATAAACAAGCGCACACTGAGAAAAATTGCTGCCAGTGAAAAGTACAAGGTGACAACAGTTACAGATGCGGATGCACCCTCTTATTCGCATTGATCTGCGCCTAGGTAAGGATACGTCAATTTCAATCTTGCTGGGAGGGGGCTGTCCCATTTTCAAACAGGAATCTGGTCACCCTATGTATATGTCACCAGAGGCAGGACATTTGAACCATGTCCTGTTGATTCACACTTAGTCCAATCAGAAAACGGCAGCTGTAGTATCTACTCAAATAACTGCAATATCATCTACAGTGTCTTTGTATCTCTTCAGGTCAGATCACTATGATAAATATGCACATACTGTATATACAGAGCATGGATATTCATGTCCAGAAAACTTGCATGTCTTATATGTAAACAAACAAATCGTTGCAACACCAATTAGTATGTTGTTAGAGCCCTGCAAAATATGTCCCTCTTTGCATTTTGGCTAGGACTTGGTTGTTCATATTTAATGGGGCCTCTTGATCTTATTAATGTAAGACTTAACTGAGAGCTTATCAATGATGTCCCAGATTCTGCCATCTTGTTTTATTGTCTTTATCAGCATTTCATCTTTTCTGAAGATTTTCATATGGAAGATAAAGACTTCCAGAGATTCTGTACATGCTTGGCCACATCATATTTTACACATAAAAATGAAGACTCTCTGTACCAACACTGTCTGTTCACAAATACAGTGCCTAGTGAATGAAGTTGATTCAGACATATTAATTGATATTTGACTTGAATATAGCCAGATAATTTAGATGTTACCACATGATGCACATTTTGAGGTTGGCAAACAAATCTTTACAGTATATCCTTGGGTCTGAAATTATCAGATTTTTCAACCATGTTAATCATGTCATCACTTTGCAAATGAAGTAGGCTATTTTATTTATTTATTTATTTTTGTATTTCATGTTCATTTTTAAACATAATGAAAGATACAGAAAATCAAGGACTGATTGCAATTATTGCAACATAATTGACTTTCAACTTAAAGGGATAATTCACCCAAAAACTAATCTTCTCTCATCATTTACTCACCCTCATACCATCCCATACATATATGACATTCTTTCTTCAGCAGAACACAAACAAAGATCTTCAGCTCTGTGGGTCAATACAGTGCAAGTAAATGGTGATCAGACCTTTGTAGCTCCAAAAATCACATAAAGGAAAAATAAAAGTAATCCATAAGACTCCAGTGGTTAAATCCATATCTTCAAAAGCAATATAAAAGGTGTAGTATATACAGTAGTATCACAATTTCATAGCCGAGATGTCTATATAATAAGTGTGCTTTCATCTGAAAGATGAAATTTGCTGATCAGCATTACTTGCTTAAAACATTTAAAGTTTCATTTATGATTTTGAATGTATGTGAAACTCTTTCAGATATGTTTATTAGATGTTTGCACACAATATTTATATTTATAATGTGATGCTTTCCAGATGCTGAAATCTTTCACAAACCTTTTTGGGGAAGGATGTTTGTGTGCTCACTGAGAAAATGTATAATTTTGTTTCAGTTGAGGTTTATAAAAATGTCATTATGTACACACCACGTTTAAATGTATTTCAGTACCTTGAAGTGGATTACAAAACAAAAGCCTATGTGTCCAGGGGTTTTGATCAAAAGAATCGGAGGTAATGTAACCCATTTTGGACATTCTGTATGCATAACATATCTGTTTGATGTTGCATATGCCAAGAAAGTGTCTTCAATTACACTTGATTGTATGCATCTGTGTGTGTGTGTGTGTGTGTGTGTGTGTCTGTGTGTGTGTGTGTGTGTGTGTGTGTCTGTGTGTGTGTGTGTGTGTGTGTGAGCACACGTTTATTGCAACCATCCACATCAGGCAGAATGATGAAGTTGTTTTCTATTGTACTCTGAATAGATTGTAAAAGCGGAAACTTTACAAGGTCTGACATACTGGTTGAGATGTACAACAAGAGCACAAAGCAGTGGGTGAAGATATTATCAATATGGGCCATATTTTGCTGCACAATACATCAGAGCAGGATCAATAATTCAATAACATTTATTTTTCATTGCTCATTCAGTTTGACCAGAAACTCAGACCCAAAAATAGATTCAAATCACATTCTAAAGAATTAAAGAAAGGACAAAGAAAAGGCCATTGCATTGGTCACCATAATATTCTATTCTATGCTTGCAGATCATAAATCTAATGGTGGACAATGACATAGCGTTATTCTCTTGCTACAAGGATTTGCTGAATGGTTAAGGATGACCCAGGCCTATGGAACTGCACAGAGAATCAGTGTCCTAATTAGGCCCTGGCATTGACAGTGAGTACTGCTTGGGGCACTTTGGAGGGGAAGCAGCAGGAATGCTTTACTGAGTAACTCCAGGCTGACCATAGTATGTAAGTAGAGCAGAAAACAGATGGTCCAGAGCATGGAATAGAAAGCACATCAAAACGGAGAGCTGCCCATTGAAAATGCACATCAAAAGCAGTGGTGATGCATCACAACGATGGGTCCCAGCAATGTGCTTGACTAGTTCATGATGGACCAACACCATCGCTCAGCTAATATGATCAAATATTCACATATGGGGAAAAAGAATTTATGAATTTCATGGTTAGACAATGCATCAAATTATTCCAGAGCCAGGAAATGAACCAGTGTTTTGATAAAAGTGGCAAAAATGCTCCTGTAGTGAATTCCCCTGTTTGATTATTTAACATTTAATGTATTTCATAATGTTCTATTTAAGCCTAAATGGAAACCTGCAATTGCTACCTTAAGAAGTTAGTTTTTGATCAAATTAGTTTTGTTGGTGTATCAAAATATATTCAGATTAATTCAGGTTAATGTTAAATAATATTTTTTTACACAGGTCAAACCAGGTAATTTAGATGTTACAACATAAAAAACTATTTATTTAAGAATTTGAAACAAATTTACAGTAGGTATAGATAGCAGCAAATTTACAGTAGGTATAGGTAGCAGCAACAATTGTCCAGATTGAGATTTCAATTAATTTAATTGATTCAGTTGAAGTATTTGACATATAAGGGTGGAAAACTGTGTGTGTTTGTTTTGGTTGGAAACAAATGCTTTTATAAAGGTACAAAATGCTACTCAAATCAATTCTTGGGGGCAAATATAAAAAAAACAACATTGCCCAGGGCAGATAGTACATATTCTCTCTAGTATACTTTGTCCCGAGCTACATGCAAATACAATGTAAGTCATTCAAACATAAAACATAGTACAGATTACAAAGGAGAAGGAAAGAACATAATTCATACATGTCTCTAAGAAACGAAAAAACCACTTGAGAAATGTCAAGGTTGCATGTAATTGATTTTCTAAATTATGTGTATGTCAGTTATTCACAATTGGATTTAATGAGTCCAATACTCTGGTTGAAACTTTTAATTGCAAAATCAGTTTGTATAATGAAAAAAAAACAAAACAAAAGCCACCGTTCATGCAGCTACAGTCACGAAATCCTTCAGGCCTCATTTCAGTTCGGTCTGAAACGCAGTGTGCTTGTCACACAGCTGTTGGTGCTGTGCTGGTACTGTGTACACAGTGACTAAGACTATGAATGTTACACTGATGAGAGACTGAGGCATTGTTGATCTGTAGGCCGTGTTAGAAAGAAAGAGTGTAGTATCTGCTTGGGTTTAGTCACAGAAGCATAGAATAGAGCCTACAAAGAGATTTAGTGACACTGACCTCATGCTTTGAGAGTCAGTTCTATTTCAAGCTCAAGGAATCTTTCTGCAGTCTATTTTTACATTTCTGTATTGGGCACATTTCTGAGGGGGGATGTGGCATATGGGACTGAAATGACTGCCGTTTGTGACAATTCTATCACTTTGGAGAATGCATGAATTGCTTTTATTAGATGTGTCAACCACAGGCCAAATATGGAAAGTGGATTTGATGTAAGTAGGTTTGTGTGAAATTTGAAATTCAATGGTATTATTAAAACCAAAGATAGACCGTAAAGCATTATGTGCTGTTTTTATCTTCTGCAGATCTTCACAGAAGATTCTGGGATCCGTCAGGACCCGGGGGGCTTTATCCATTCATCATTAATGTGTTACATTGTCGATTTTCCCTAAAGGCAGTAGAATCAAGATCACACTGTATTCTCCTCTCCACAGGCATCTAAATGTTCTGCATATTAGATGACTATGCATACTTAAGTGTGGAAAAAACCCACACATGGAGGATGACCATATCAGTAGGTCTATCACTCAGAGAATGTATAATCTACGTGATGAAATGTCTTAAATGTATTTTTCACCATTTATTAGCATCTTGAATCCATTTCTAATGTTGATCCTGCTACAAAAGTCTTATACAATTATAACAACACATTCAACTCTCAAACTGACATTTTCTTTCATCCTATCTTTCAATAAATGTAAGGATGTTTAAGTCTATTACCACAGTGGTAATCCATCCCTGCTTTTGACCCTTCTTTGGTTGACTTCTGCTACTAACCAGTAGTATACCCAGTTTAGACATCAGTGACATCCAATGGCACAATTCTCAACCAAACTGTGGGGGAGCATTCCTCTCAGTTTGATGTACACCAAATACATTTAACGTAAGGCTCTAATTAAAATTTTGACAGGTTTCTAAGTTGATAGCTAAGAGCATTTAAACTTAAAACTTAAGACTTAAACTTAAGTAGAGAAGTTAATAACCAAATAACTAGTAATGAGTGCGTTTACATGCACATGATTACTCTGGTACCAAGAATCCTCTTTTCCAAAAATCAGACAATGCAAAAACATCCACGCTTAAAGCGACATTGGAGTAATGGATGAAAAACGTATCATAGGCCTTTGTCGGTCAGTTTTTGCTTAAACCTTAGCCTGCTTCGATAAAGGTACGGCGATTTAATCTGTTTACAGTACATGACCGTACACGTTGTCAGTTTATAATTAGTGTCACCAGCTTTTGTGAACGCACACCACAGATGTCGCACCTGTTTTAATAACAAGCTCCTCTTCATTTTCTTGACTTGTTTGGGAAACCTCCCATTTTTATGACTATCTGAGCCTCCAGCCGGAAGAATGTGGGAGGTAGAATCCAGGCAGGTGGGTAAAAATGATCCCGCCCCGTTTTTACACCCCTGAATAATAAGACTGTCTTTGTCAATAGAATCAAATGTGTTATGGGACATACAGCGTTGTTTGTGTAAATCCACCAAATCCATTTTGAAGACTGTTTGAGAACCCAGATAGAAGAATGAGTGTGGTAGAATCCAGGCAGGTAGGTTAAAATTACTCTGCCCAGTTATTACCCCCTGAATATTGAAGTAATTTATGTAAAAATAGTCAAATGCTCTATAGGAAATAGTGTTGCTTGTGTAAATCCACCAAATCCATTTTGAAGACTGTTTTAGCACCTGTTCAGAAGAAAGAGGGAGGCAGAATCCAGACAGGTAGGTTAAAATTACCCCACCCAGTTTTTACCCTCTGAATAATGAGGCTATTTATGTCAAAATAGTCAAATGTTCAATAGGAAATACAGCATTGCATTCATTAATTCATTAATATGACTATTTGAGCATCCAGCCAGAAGAATGAGGGAGATAGAATCCAGGTTAAAATGACCCCGCCCAGTTATTACCCCCTGAATAAAGAGGCTATTAATGTCAAAAGAGTCAAATGTTTAATTTGTCTTATAATGTTGCCTGTGTTAATTCACCTAATCTTAATTTTTATGACTATCTGAGCATCCAGGCATAAGAATGAGAGAGTTAGAATCTAGATAGGTGCTGAAAATGACTCCGCCCATAACAGATATTATTCTGGTATATGACAATGACACTATATATATATATATATATAGGCATGAGTATGAGATTTTTGGGTGAACTAACCCTTCAGTTTCACACCTAAACTTGTATTTACATGGTATAATACTGTATATATGGGAATATACAGTATGATATTCTTTTATTTTCAACTTGTCTTGATATATATATATATATATATATATATATATAGCTGACACTATAGTGTAAAATCTACTTTCAAGCGGACCAAGAAAATGACCTCGCATGACACATCAACCTGTTAAATGACAAGAGTTGTGTAGAAACACCAATATAACTGTGGTTATATGCACGTTTGGCAAAAACGTTTGAAATGAGAAGGTTTGAAAACCACTGAGTTTAAGTTCTGAGTCTATGGTGCCATCTATAGGTAAAACATGATTTGCCCACTCAACTGAACAGAAATATTTCGAGTTTTTACTGCCACCTAGAGGAAGCGTTACTATGTGCAGGAGGGGGTAGGCTCCAGCCAGGAAGTCGGTATTAGACACAAGTATCATGCTCCTATCTAAAATTCAAATTAAAGGAATAGCTCACCCCCAAAATTACAATGATGTCATAATTTATTCATCCTCATGCCGTTCAAAACCAAAATGACTTTCTTTTCCATGAAACACAAATGAAGAAATTTGAAAGAATGTCCCATTCAGGGTATGAAATTAACGTAATTATTTTGCCCACCAGCCACAGTGGAATGCCTAATTTAACCAGCCAATTAATTTTTTTTAAAAGCCACTTTGATTATATCACATATAGGCTATATATACTATATACTGTATAAATGGTGGCTAAAAAGTAGACAAGCAGAGAAGAGAAACTTCTTGTTCAAGAACCATTTCTGAGGTTATTATGACTTAAATGTCAATTCACCCAAAGTCGATATGTTGTTGCATCCTGAGATGGTCTGAGATCATATGCAGCATTCAAATGGAAGACATTCCCTGTTCCCAGACTTCTGACAGAGAAGAAATAGAGAGAACGTGTCATATGAGCGTGTTCCTTGAGATACGCTCACACTGCGAGTATGTTGGTCAAAGGGCCAATAATCCTCTGAACACACGGTGAATCAAACAGGCACATTGACTGCTTTTCTTTTGTCTGTTCATCAAAATATAACCAAGTGTGCATTTCACAATTGCACGTCTTTGCATCTAATGACATTTCTTATCATTTGTCACTCTGAGACGTCTTGCAGGTTACCCACCAAAATTCTCTCTTCATTTACTTACCTTCCTGGCATCCATGATGTGTATGCCTTTTTTTCTTCTGAAGAACACAAATTAAGAATTTAGGAGAACATTTCAGCTCTGTTGGTCAGTTGGTTACAATGCAAAGCAAAAATTTAAAGCTCCAAAATCCACATAAAGGAGCATAAAAGTAAGTAGTCCCTGCCCAGTAGGTGGCGATATGCATTAAGTCTGTGAAATCACCAAAAACAGGAGAAACTGAAAGTGAAGGAAAAAGGACATAGCAATTTAACTGTTTCACACCCACACCTATAATATTGCTTCAAAAGACATGGATTTAACCACTGGAGTCATCTGGAGCACTTTTATGTTGACCTTTTGTAGATTTTGGAGCTTCAAATTTCTGGCACCCATTAATTTGCATTGTATGGACCTACAAAGCAGAAAATCTTAATTTGTGTTCAGCAGAAGAAAGAAAGTCATACTCTGGGATGGCATGAGGGTGAGATTTTTGGGTGAACCAACCCTTCAGTTTCACACCTAAACTTCCATTTACATGGTATAATACTGTATATATGGGAATATACAGTATTATATTCTTTTTTCAACTTGTCTTGAAAATGTTTTGAAAATATCTGGGCATTTTGTAGATCCATTTGTGATAGATATACATGAATGAGGTGTATGGTGAAACCCCCATGCATTTAAAGATTAATAGAGGTTGGCAAAACAAAAACACAAAGGAAACCAGATGTTTTTGAACAAGTTTATTAGCAGTGACAAAGATTCTTGAGACAGCATGTAACCCCCTCTTCATGTCCACTGTTGGAAATTCAGAGAGAGCAACATAAAAATGAAATATTAATTCAAACTTTTAACAGTCAAAACATGGCACAACTGAAGATTGGGGGGTGTGGAAGGGTAAAGGAAAAGCAAGAGTTATTCATGTTCTGATGTGATTCCGTTTAATATATCACTTAACACAGGCACCCTGAACTTGAAAAGATCGCAATATTAACTTTGCATATAATCGAGCATATGGATGAAGACAGATACACATGCACACAAACACATATGCATCCATACGCAAAAACAGTATTAAATTGTCAGGACAGGACAAGAAACCTCATTCACACGTCAATAAAACATGAAATTTGAATATACCAACAATGCATTTTCTTGGTACAGGTTCCACAATAAAACATATAATTTAATCTATACTGTTCTCCCACCTGTACGTGCTCTCATTGCTTTATATACTAGATAAGGGGAGCTGAATGATATATTTTAAGATTGATGTAAATAATTTATATTGCAATTATATAATTTGTGGGGTAGTAAGTGCTTATTTGAATTGAGGAAAATTAAGCTAGTGTGCAACCCCCCAAAATATAAACTTAGTTCTATTAGCATTCTGTGCATAGAACCTCTATATGTGCATGTGACCCATGGAGTTTAGTGTTGAACAAAGCCCTGGTACAGTTCTGTTGACAGGGTGTACAATGGGTCATGACTGAGAGATAAGGAAATAGGGATACCGGAACATTGCATCATTTTCACAGAGGTATTTCATAATTAAATTAATGTAATAACAGATTGTTATAAATTATACCTACATCAGTAACTCCTTAAGCAAATCCCTTGGATAAAATGTTTTAATTAAATTATATCCATGCTCTATATGAACTGTTTAAAAGACAATATTAAGATAACTAAAATAAAAACTCAAGAGAAGCCACAAAGAGATGTGCATCTAAAAAGCCAAGAAATGAGCAAATTATCATTGCAGATTTCTCTACATTGCACAAAGCTACTTTTAAGTGGAATCCAAACGGAATTAGATAAGATGAAGCAAAATGTAAAAACATTACATCTCAGTGAACTTGTGTTTCAGCACAAAGTTTTAAAGGGAAAGTTCACCCAAATATGAAAACTGTCATCATTGTTCCAAACACATGACTTTTTTCCCACTGTGGACCATGAAATGAAGTATGTTAGTCTGTCACCATTCACTTTCACTGTATGTAGAGAGAAAAAAAAAAAAACCAACCTGCAATGAAAGTGAATGGAGACTTTCACTTTAATTTTAACATGCATCTACTTGTGTTCTATAGAACACAGAACACAAGTAATGAATAAATGGTGACAAGTTTCGCTTTTGGGTAAACTTTTCCTCTTACATCAGACCGATGATGACACAAAATTTTGAAGTATCTTTTGAACCGACGCACCGAACTGATGGTTACTCAAGAACAGAAATTCGATCAAGAACTATAACAACACCTCCCAGGTTTCATCATTAGAAGCAAATTTTGACCACAATGGAAACCTTTGCATGCACTTTTTGAAACCTGAACCAGAAAAAAAAACAACAAAAACACTTGCAAGGGAATGACATACAGATACGTAGTGTGGTTTATGTTTTCCCACGGGTACATACATCTTTTCACTTGGCAGTGTCTCATGGTTATGTACAGAAAACATTGATACCAAATGATGCCTGTAAAGTTATGCAAGCTTAGCTTTCAGTCAAAACTTGATTCAGCTCCCTCAAAGGTTAAAAACAAAAACAGCTGGTACAAACATAGGATGTTCTTTACATTTTTGGCAATAACACTGTTGGTGCATTTTTGTTAGAAGAACACTGCCCTAATTCTACCTGAGTGTCTTTTTATTTTCTTTCTTTTTACTTTTTTTTTTTTTTCTCTCCACTTTTTTGTTTTGTATATTTATTTTCTTTTGGACTGGCAGTCCTTAGGAAGAGGTTAAAGTTAGTAGCCTATGATTAATTGTTAAATATGTACTGATATGCCAATGTTTAAGGAAATACAATTCAAGAACAAACATAAAGTGCTACTGATTTTTATGTAGAAATCAATTATTTGTGAAATGACAAAACAGGATAGACTTAAAAGGAATAGTTCACCCAAAAATGAAAATTCTCATCATTTACCCACCCTCATGCCATCCCAGATGTGTATGACATTATTTCATCTGCTGAACACAAATTAAGATTTTTTTAGAAGAATATCTCAGCTATGCAGTTCCATACAATGCAATTGAATGGGTGCCAAAACTTTGAAGCTCCAAAATTCACATAAGGGCAGAGAATTTATGATAAAAATGACTCACCCACACCTATCAGATTGTTTCTGAACACAAGGATTTAACCACTGGAGACGTATGGATTGCTTTAATGCTCCCTTTATGTGGATTTTGGAGCTTTAAAAATTTGGCACCCCCTCACTTCCATTGTGAGGACATACAGAGCTGAAATATTCCTTTAAAAATCTGCAGAAGAAAGTCATACACATCTGGGATGCAAGGAGAGTGAGTAAATCATGAGAGAATTTTCATTATTGGGTGAACTATCACTTTAAGGTTAGAATGCATTTTCTGACATTAGATAGAGAACATTTACAAGATGGCAGAATTCCTGTCAACAGCGGTTCTATTGATGAGGCTCATGTGTGATTTAGCAAGCGTTTAACCAATATGCTGGAAATCAGGTACAAAAAAAAAAAAAAAAAAAAAAAACAAAAGAGAAAAAACATACAAGAAAATAAATCAATCCATAAACCAAACTCCATTAAGTGTGACTGGATGATTGTGGTGCTCAGTAAAAAGCTAAGCATAGATGCTAGGGCTTCTAGTCTCTGGATTAAAAAATAAAGGCTGGATCTTTCACCAGCAACTACTCTCTGGGTTCTCCTTAATTATGGTTAGTCCAAAAGGAATCCCCTCCACAACACAGTAGTTACTACTACCTTTCTGGGCAAAAATAAAACCCTAACTAGAAGAGCAGCTTTATCAAACTAAACCGAAGGAAGAGCAGAATCCCTCTTGAAACTAAAATATCTGCGATGTACCTACTAGCCACTTGTGGCACACCTTAGAGATTAGTTCTCTGGGTTCTTATTACTATTTAAAATTAAAAACATAAAATACTCAAGATAAAAGTTTTTAAATCGCACTCTCTGTCCTCAGTTTACATACTCTCACACAATGAGACTGGAACGGCTGTCAGGTGACAGAGGCGTGAAAAGACGACAATAAGACTACTGAATGATAGCACTTTGAATTCTTCCAAAAGAGGATGCACAGAGCAGCATACTGCACATGCATACTACAGGGCGTACAGTTTCCTAATCGAAGTGTACCTCTTAACCTGCCCTGGGAGTTTTGAAGTATTTCAATAAAAAAAGAAAAAACAAAACAAAAGATGCGTCACTAACAAGACTGACCCAATCTTTCCCGAAATTAAAGACAATTATTAATCCCAAAGCATAGAATCCCCCCCCCAACAGACATATATTGAGCTTTAATCCCCTGAATGACAAAAAAGCAATGTAGTTCCTCTGGCCACAGTATGTCATTTCACTGGAGAGCAACACTCAAGGTTTATGCCTTCTGTTCTGTGCCAAAATTATTTAAATGTGTATGCACCCAAGACCACTTTGAGTATGACACATCCTCTTCCCCAGGAGGTTGGAGATGAAGACAGCTCTCTTTAGGTCCACGAGTACTTAAAGGAGAAGTTCCTGCCCAAACAAATGTCATGACAGGGCTATCATGAGAGTTTAACATGAGTTATATGTCCCCAAAGTCATTTGAATTGTCTTCAGCAACATATCCACTAGTCCGCATTAGAGTCGAGTTCAAAAGCTCCGGCACTTCCATTCTAATATTCTAAAACCAGCTAACCCGTTTTTGTAAGCGCAATCTTGTCCTTTGCATGTAGCCTTGACTGCTGACTGGTAACAAGGTCCTTTCTAAACCATCTTAAGATTGGATTAGTTCTGAATCAGGATGTTCAAAAGGCAGCAGCCATGTTCCTCAAGCACATCTTTTGCAGCAGAGTTCAGCTGAGATATAGTTTCTAGACACAGCCTCACTGAGCAGGTCCGTCCCATGACTCACTGTAGAGGACTACTCGATTTGGATCTACAGGAAAGGTGAATGCAGGTGTGATTAAACAAAAAAGCTGCTTGGTAAAAAGCAAACTCTAAAAACAACAAGCAAGGAAGATAATATTTCAATAACACTTTCACAACAGACACTAGAGTTAAATGGAAGCTTACCTTGTTTTTGCAAATTCAAAATATATTCCATTTCTGTAAAAAGAGCAAAGGGAAGTTCAGGGAAAGTTCAAATATCCAAATACAGCAATGATTTGTCAGTACCTTTCTGTCTCTGCTGTTTCTGTTTGACTTGAAAGAAGTACAGCCAAAAGACTGATTTGTTTCAACTCAAAAATAAAAAGCTTCAAATACTGCCATTTTTAACTTCTTTATATAACCACAAAGAGATATTTAAATTCAGTATCCTACGATATAATTTCTTGCATGCAAGAGTAACATCCTTCAATTGTAATTTGCGAAGAATAAGGAAATTAAACCCACTCTTAAGATCTAGAGTAAAACATTTATCTACAGCACAATACAGGCCAAAGTATACTACGGTGTTCCGCATGCCGGTACATCTGACGCACAGCATGACTGTCCACATGCAGTCTAGTTTTTAGTGCAGTCCATGTTCTTGTGTCATCACGCATGCGCTTGGCATTTACTGTGCTAAGTGTATCACAAAGCAGTCAAAGTGCGCATGCATCAAACGCATTTGTCTGAGCAGAGCTCACGGTTAAAAGATTACACTTTGAAAGGCTAAGTGCTCAACCATGTTTGGTACGAATGGCACATACAAAAATGAATACACTAGCCTTAACTGATCACTTGAATACTAGTGAATATGCATAAAATCAATGAAAAGGTAATTTTTAATGAAACGGTACTTTGAAACAAGATAATAGTGAGTTACCTTTAGTGTGATAAATTACAGCAGCTTTTAGATCAAATGACCCCCAACTAGACCTCCTGTCAAAGCCCTTAGTATGGCTCTGGTCCTTGGCCAAAGCCACCTTAGGTGCAGATGGGGAGGTGGGAGGCAGCTCGGCACAAATGTCCTTATAGGAAGAACAAAACACTATTGCACCATGAACCTCCGCCTCATCTCTCTGGGCATCCAGGCTGAGGACAGAAGTCTCGGGTACGGATCCACTTGCCATAGGGGCACCACTATTCACACCTTTACTCAGATTCTGAGCATTAGTCCGTTTGTCTGGCTTGTGAGCCTTGGGGAAGGGTGGCTGTTCCACTCTCTGAGAAGTACAGGAAGTTTGAGTGGCCACTGTGGCAGGACAGCCTCCCTGAAAGATAATTTCCACCGGCATGTCCTTTCCATTTGAGCGACAAGCCACTCCCTCTGGTCCAGCATTCGGCTCATTGATAAAGGACAAGCCCCACTGATTCTGAAAAATGTCCCCCAGAGACTTCTGATTTGTCGAAGCAGCAGGAGGATCGGCTTGGCGGCCACTTGGGAGCGAAAGTTGCATATTGGAGGGGTTAACGGGGTAAACAAACAGGCTGGACTTCCTAGGCTCAGCCAAAGAGTTGGTGGAACTTCCAATTGCTGTAGTGCCACTGCCAGCGGGAGATGCTACATTATCAGTAGCAACAGCTGGGGACACGAGAAGAGGACCAGTGCTTGCTGTTGAGCTGAAATGGAGTCCAGGCAGGGGACAGCCATTCCCATCCCCCGTCAGGGGACCATTTGTAAAACTAGCTGAGGTGATGGTTTTTACTGCAGACATCGGGACCTGTGGAGGTCTCCCAGACAACTGGGGATCTGGATTGAGAGCCTCCCCGCCAGCTTGGGTCTTATTGAGGTTCTCCTTCACTTTGCTTGCATAACTGATCTTAGGCACAATCTTAGCGCTACTATTGTCCACAGGAAAGACAGGAGGCGGCTTGAACAAGGTCCATGAGTCCTCTTTGGTGGATGCAGCCACCTTAACCTTGCTGGAACGTTCCTCAAACTTTTTGCCAGCTGTTTTGCTGTCAGAGTTCTTACGCTGAAGCCCAGCCACTGGCAGAGGAGGTGGGGTGGCAGATGCAGGTGGTTCCTTGGCTTTTGAATAGCAACCTGGATTGCCTTCTCCTTTTGAACTGGCTCTGCCACTCTCCACCTGAGTACCTGTGTCTCTATCGGCTGAGTCTGGTGGTGCAGGCCCACGATCTTGTTTGATGCCCTGCTGCATGGCTTTTCCCTGGGTAGAAGCAGTCACATTGTCCCCAGCTTTGCCATTTCTTTGGGCCCGGCGCTTTTTTGGAGTAGTGTATCCACTCTCTGAGCCACTG
The DNA here is from genome assembly GCA_032164185.1 of Moxostoma hubbsi. Classification (NCBI taxonomy): domain Eukaryota; kingdom Metazoa; phylum Chordata; class Actinopteri; order Cypriniformes; family Catostomidae; genus Moxostoma; species Moxostoma hubbsi. The sequence goes on along the minus strand of JAVLUX010000030.1, from coordinate 26,440,992 downwards.
CCATCGTTGTCAGCTCCAGGTTTGCAGGTGTAACCGTTGGTAAGTGTTACAGAATTGAGTGACACCACACCATTCAGAGCAGCTAAAGCCTCTTTTTTGCCCTCAAGTGTGTTCAGATCTGAGGACTTGTCATTTTTTAAGTCCATACTGTTTCTGCTAGTCTTTCTACCTTTTCTGTCTCCTGTTAAGTCAGTGACAAAGGCCCGTCGATTGGGCTTCTGTTTCAAATTGATTTCTACCAGGTGTCTGTCGCCATTGCTGTTTGCAGGGTGTGAGGAGCTGTCTAGGTTAAAGGAATTGGGAGTCACCTCTCCCTCCTTCAGAGTTCCATTTATTTTGCCATTTTCTGGGTATAGAAGAGACACAATCAATACATAAAATAGAATACAAACCACAAATATACATCAATTCACTGGCCAAAAATTTTTGGCAAATGTACAGATCAGATCTCAAGTTTCAGTGAGGGAATGGGTCAAGTCTAGTCAATGTTTGTATAAGATTGAGGAATATTTAATGAAAGCAAGCCAGGGTCATGTGGATGATTGGCTCACTCCTGAAACACACAAACACACACACACCTATTTCCTTAAATTATAACCTGTTCAAATTACACATCTGACTGAAAATCTGTGATTTAATAGCCATTATCACTATTCCATATCTGAAAAATGTGTGTGTATATATATATATATATATATATATATATATATATATATATATATATATATATATATATATATATATATATATATATATATATATATATATATATATATATATATATAAAAACCTTTGCCAATATAGTGAAATGAGACTTAACTAGAAACTAGTCTTTGCATTATATGACAAAATGTCAAATCAACTGTTATATTGTTTAAATATAGTACAAAATAATTTACCAAAAGGTATTTGCTAGATTTCAAATGATAAAGCAATCTATATAATGACAAGCATTAAATAGTATTTTGTCTCTCACTGGTTGTCAAAACTTTTGAAGCATGTCCATAGTTACTGTGATAACTTAAAATTCAATTTTGTGGAACACCTGTGGTTATTCTGCTAAAACACCTATGTGAATTTGAGTTGAACAGACTTAACCCACTAAAAATCCCTTTGGGGCAAGTTTGTTTTAAGAAATTAATGGCTCAAAAGTAAAGTCAGCACTATGAAAAGCTCTAGTATCTTTTTGCAAATGCCACGCATTCTTGATATTTTGTTATCTAATGCAATGTAACATATTTAAAGTCAAAAAATAAATTTCAGGGTCACTGTGTTTATGTTTGATACATTTTAAATGAATTAGTGAAAGGGATTAAATGTAGCAGTAAAATGCTTGGTTGACATTCTTTGTCAGGCAAGTGTGCATAACAAATAATTTCTATAGAAACTATTTATGGTAGGTCAAGGAATGTCCTCACAGGAACTTGAGACTGGCATCAGAAACAAAACCATTTTGGTAGACTGGTAAGTGTATACAGGAGAAAATCTTACTTTGTACAGTATATGTAAAAATGTTAAGACAACAAAGCAGCAGTGGCCAAATAACACCCAAATGAACAGATGAATAAACTCAAAAACAGTCTGAACTCTGAAATGGACCTGTAAGAAGCTGAAAATATTAGGCATAAAGAGTACCCCATGTAAGTGTGTTTTCGCTGGAGGGCCTATTTTTAACTGGAGGTATGACGTGTCAAAATGGAGTACTTAGTCATATTTGGGTAGTTCCTCAGTATTGGCAAACACGTTTTAAATTGCAGAAATAAAACAAACAGTGTTCCACGAGTCGATATGCATGACAACTCTTTTAACATGTTAACATGTGACAGTTGCTCTAATTTGTGTAAGAAAGCGCCAGTTAATAGAAGTAGTTGACGAGGATATAAGTTAAGCACAATAACGATAGCACTGTAGTCCGTATTACCATTATATTGCATGAAAAATGACTAGTAATGTTAATGCCAACTCAATGTTTGAGAATGACATAGAAAAACACTATACCGACGTGTTCAACATACTATTTTGCAGTCTTCGCGATACACAAAAACAAGCTTTAAAATCTAATACCTCGCCCACGGCTATATCTAACACAGGCTTGGCTAGAAAAAGTATATTTCCTACCCACGAATATTACTCTCAGGTTTAAATCTATTTAAGTCTACCAGTGATTTTTGTTCGGTAAACAACCCGACCAAGTCATAAGCTAGCTAGCAAGCTAAGTGGGCAGCCTGTATTATTAGCCTAAGGCAGTTGTAGTCGTCTTTACCTTATTACTATTTTAGCGATATTACTTTTTTCGAGAGGGAACCGTAAAACGAGTTGGCATCTTGTAGAATGTGGACAGTTTAGGTGACATAGAAATAGAGGTATACTGTTGAGATCCATTTATATGCCGCGTTAATGCTGACAGAACTATCAAAAGTTATTCGAGTGTAAATTAACCACACTAGGGTTTTGGTGCATTTACACGTATCGGCATGTTAAAAATATCACGCGTTCATAAAATAATAAAAAATATAATTCATCCCGAAACGCCATGAGCCTCTTTTGCACATATGGGCCATTATAATATTGGACGTTCCAAATACATGAATACCTGTTCTAAGAAGACAGTAACAGAAATTTAATTATTTCAACAACAGGCTTTGTCCATCTAAACTGGAACGGGATGCGTTTTGTCGGTTGTAGAATATCCCGGTGCGTTCCAATACCACCGTTTGTATGCCTACGCTTATAGAATTTTCCTACGCGTTCTATTTGGGCCACTCGAATCTTCTGAGTTCCGACAGCGAAACGGCGGTAAGCGCGAGCCCAGTCACTGCCAGGCCCACTCACATGACTGTCATATAGTGACACGAGAGCAATAGGCCCCGTTTCGACGGCACCGGGCACACATACACCCTCTCAGACAGCATTTTAGTGACTTTGACGGCAACGCTAACATGGCCGACTATATTAAAGACACTCGGCAAAACTGTGTAACAAAAGTGTTCGGGTTGTAAGAGAAACGGACAGCGGTGAAGTTTGGGAGATTTGGCCGTCCATCATGGCGGACAGGAAATAACAGAACAGGCTTAAGCTACAAGCACAGGAACATTCCACAGGAGCCGGTTCATGTTGCTGTGGCAGCGATGGGGCAGAGCTAACAGGCTACACGAGACTCCGATGAACGCATCAGCCGTCTTAAAAAAGAACGAAACTCAGTGTTACGCTTGAAAACGAGTTTTCAAGTTAAGGAAATTTGTAACAGCTAAACTAGTGCGTTGAGAGACCGGTGCACAAGGTCAATGTCCCTACACGCTAGCTAGCTCCGAGGCTAACAGTGGATATAACTATGTAAAACACTTCACTCAGCAAAGCATGCTTAGCATATGACTTATCTTCAGCTGCATTCATGTAAATAAACGTGACAAGACGCATATTTGAAGCTTGACAGAGCTTCGAAGAAAAAACGGCGAGATTTGCTGGTTACAAACCTGTTTTCTTCGTCTGCGTTTTCTCGTTCTGGAACTGACAGTGGTTCTGATCATTGTTTACCGATATGTTCGATCGATCAGGGCCGTTCTCTGCTCCATGACTGACATATATTCCGATTGCCCCTTCGCAGGGTCGTTCCTCCATTTAATGGGAGAAGTGACTGAATGTGCTCAACCGGTGCTCGGTGGTCGTGGGGAGTTGAGACATTTGCACTGCCCAATCACCGCCTGCGTTTGGGGGTGCCAGCGAGTGAGAGGAGGGCGGTGTTTCGTGCGACGCTGATACAAGGCGTGGATGCTTCCCAGTCAAGGCCACAGGAAGCAGTCACGCAAACTCATGAAATCGCCCCAGTGCTGTGTCAGACAGGCATGTTGGAAGTAAATATAACAGCTGAGTGCATTAGTGCAGTTTTGGCACACCTCTGGCTCTGTCTGTGCAAATTACTGATTGGAAAAAAGGGGGTCATGGGTGATTCTCACAAGACCTGTTAAGGAAATGTCCTAGTCATAGTTAACCCCAAATTAAGACAAAATCATTATAATAACACAAATAAAAAAATAAAAAAATCTTTTGATTGTAATGATAAATCATAATCATTCTGCCAAAAAAAACAAAACAAAAAAAAAACAAACAAAACATGGTTATTTTTACGATTGTAACACAAAGTTTAATTTTGGTACAACTATGAATATGCTCACAGGTACAAGTATGAGTATGACGGTGAAAAGAGAATAAAGAAATAAAAAAAAAAAAACATGCCTTTATAAAAATTAACCATGGTTTCACAAGAGTAAACCTGCTGCTATCAACCATGAAACAATTTGTGTGTGTGTGTGACAAGAACCATGCTGCTACTACAATAACTATAGTTTAACCATGGTATTTGTGGAAAAAACATAGTAACAACCAAATAAACCTGACCGCATATTGCTTTGGGTTACTACAGCCTTGTTTACCAGGGCCGTAGCAAGGAATTCTTGGCTCCCTGACTGTTAATTGCTCTGGGTCCCTTACCAATTAAAGAAATACAGTTTTGAATTTGCTTTGGGTCCCCCTGCACCTCTGGGCCTCTAGAATCATTACCACCTTTCACCCCACTAGCTACGGCCCTGCATGTTACTACAATATTATTATAGTAAAAACCAATGGTTACTAAATGGATACTACAGTATTGGTGTAGTAAAAACATTAAGTATATCTAAACCATGGTTTATGCCAATGAAACATGGTTACAACAGTCATTGTTTCTATAATATTACAATAGTAAAACAATTGTTAATTTAATGCGAGGGAACGCAAAACATATTCCGAGGGAATAATGTGCGTAACTGTTCTGAAAATAATGTCACGTATATGCAAAATACAATATCTTATTTGTTTCTTTCGATTTTGGAATAAATTAGGACAAGGACATTTTCTAGATGGGTTCCATGGGAATCACCTTTATACTGAACCACCAACCTCTGAGACAAGATTGCTAATCAAAAACTATTACCTACTTAAACATGCAGAGAATCACTTATAGCCATGGTTATCCCTCTTGAAGTTTGCACTTTGGACCAAAGGCTCGTTTAACTAGTTGAGTGGGGGTAGATTATATATCTGGGGCAGGTTCTACTACATTCTCTTGGGATTTGCTGAGTTAATTGGAATCAGAATGTGTTTTTTTATATATAATTTCATAAGTTTAACTGCAAACCAAAATTTTATATACAATGAAGTAGGCAACCATTTTCTGTTCAGTTCGTCTCACTATATATTTTTCATTGTAGTATTTTTCTTCCCCATAGTAAATCACAGGAAGCCTTTTCGGTGCTAATGTGAATAGTTTCATTTCCATGCATTCCCTCAAATTAACCAGAGGGGGGCAGACAAACACTATTCTTACAACCAGTATACTTGGTTTTAGCCCACTTTTATTTTTTTTTAGAGTGGGATAATTTTCATTGAGTAGTAATCTGGCATGCAGATTATATTATTATAAAAGGAGGGGAAATTCTTAAACTATCTTTAGAATGTACCCTGGCAAACCTTTGAAGCGATCCGATTTCTCAGGATAGAGTGACATGGACAACAACCCCTGTGAACTCATATGTGAACTCTTGAACTCCCGTCCTGTGTGTTAGTACTTGTTGAAATCAAAAGTTGCTCTGTAAGTTCCTTATTTAGAAGACACCAAAATAGCAGTTGCAAATCACACATTTGTTCAGATGCCTTTTCGAAATCTCTGTAAGCTGTATTTTCAGTTCTTTTAATTGTATGCAGGTTAGGAATTCTCTTAGGCGCACCCTTAATTCTTGTGTAATCAGAATTGTGGACCTTTGAATAAAAGAGCTCCAGTTATAGCTCATAAAGCTAATGCTTCATGTTAGTCAGACCACCAATATTACTTTACATGTAGCTTCAATGTTTCTTCAAAACCTTTGATTGTGTGAATATATGTTTTCTTAAGATTTGTGAACACCATTCTCATAAGGCCTTTAAATGTGCATTAATGCCGTGAATCGAACAATAAATTCTTATCAAGCCATTCCCACCTGGAGAATGAACATTTTCATGCCGACAAAGCGAAGCTATTTTTACGGCAAGTGTCAATTTTTTTTAAAAAAAGTTTTTAGTCTATCATAGCTGTTAAAGAAAATGGCTTTTTAACAGGCACAAATGAAGAAAAAAAAAATCATATTAAGACAACAGGAAAGATTTAGAGAAATATATTTGAATATGCTTACAGATTAATGTTTTCAACCAACCAGCTCTAGGTAAAATTGTTCAAAAAACTATGAAGCATATATCTTCAGGGCACCTTACATTCCTTGGACACAACAAGTACTAGCTACAGGCCATGTCACTGCATCTAAAGTTCTGTCAAACACAGACTACAGCCAGAGCATAAATCACACAACTCGGCTCTAGTAATGTTATCCTTGAGTGAAAGGCTGGCTCTTTTAATTGCAGAGAGCTGGCTAAAATAATTCTAGTCCTCTGTCTATGTAATGCTGCTATACAGGTAGTGGGCCGACTAGCCTTGAGCACGGCACCTTACCTTTGAAAGGCCAGAATTGATTTCATATCCTTGGTGTCCTGTCAACATGCTTTCATGTGAACTCTCAGTTAGTATCATTAACAGCTCATATTTTACTGTTCTGGAATGTCCTGATACATTCTCACAAACAAATGTTAATATTAAGAATCATCCCTGTTCCTTTTTGCAGTTATAAATAAATTCAAGCATGTTTATCTAATTTTTGTAACGCCTGTTGTATGTTTTGATTAACTTTTTTTGGGGAATCATAAGGTGTACTAATTTTTGGTAACCCTGAACAAAGGGAAATCATTAATGTTGTTTACTTGTTGTCAGACATGGAAAACATGAAGTGCAGGCTTTAAAATGTCTGTTTGACTCTTGCACCCACTGGTTGTTGTCACCATGGAGACAGGCCCATCACAAATAAGCAGTACTTCTCACAGTGAAACAACTTGTGGTGGAATTGTCTTCATGAAAACTCATTTGGAATAAAAGTGTGTAGGATAAACAGTGGGCAAAATGTTAACCTCAATCAACATTCAATTTTGTTGTATGGAAAAAAAGATGGAATGAAAATGAATGGTGACTGAGGCAAGCATGCCTTTCTTTTGGAACACAATGGTGAGTAAATGATGACATCATTTTCATTTTTGGGTGATCTATCCCTTTAAAATTGAGGCTTGCCAACTCTAAAATAAATGATTAAATTATGAAAAATCTTTTAAACAGGATTTTATGTCCCGACTGAAAGAAATTAAGGACTGAATGAACTGCTACATTGTATATTTAGATCCGAACGGTTCCCTTTTCCAACTCTGTCTTGAAGTGACTAATTTTTGGGCCACCTTTTCCCTTTACCTTCATAAAAAGAGTTCATGCAGCCAGTGCTGTGGATGGTGAGTCAGGGAACGAAGAGAGATCAGCCCCATCTCCCCTGACAAGACGCATCACTCACTTTTAACATAACCTCATCAAACCTCAGCCAGAGAACAGGCAGTTATGCCAACTAACAAGGGTAATAGAGTGCAGGAGGCATGTGTCAACAATGTACTGTTGTACTCTTTTACAAGGGCTTGAACGGAGGACTAAGGTGGTCCCAGACATTTCCATTATGCTGTCATATTTGCCTGCAGCTGTCAAAGCATATAGTCTGGGAACCCCCTAAATTAACAGTGTATATTTAATCAAAACAAGCTAAGAAAGGTTTGATGCCTTAGTAAGCCTTTTGTTGTATGAAATTAATGTATTTACTGAATGATTATGATCTTAATTTTCTTTTACCTTTAAAAGCTTCAGAAATGCATATGAGCATGGCATGTTGTAAGTGCTTTTTTTCCAGTCTTGATATTCGAGCAAGACATAAAATTAGCTGCACTCTTAAATTATTTTCTTTATGCAGCACTCTAGTTTCAGCAAATAACCCAAGAACCATTTATTGTGATATAAGGTTCTTGAGTTGACTGCATGGTTCATGGACATTTTACAGCATGTATTCTGTAATCTGTAGTGGAATACATTTAAAAAATAACCCTTCCAACCCTACCATTACATACTGTGGATGTGTTTTAAAAAAAAAAAAAAAGAACCATAGAACGTATGTTCTCCTATGGCAGGGTTCCCCAATTAGTTTTCACCAAGGGCCAAATTCTGTCAACATTACAAAGTCAAGGACCACGGCATTCGATGTAATGACAAAGTGTTTGTGCTGCTATTATTATTATTATTATTATTAATAATATAATAATATTATTAATACTATTGTTGTTTTTATTATTAAAAATGTCACATACAAATATTCTGATTTTTTTAATGAGTTATTTTTCTCAATATTAGTAGCCTGTTTTATTTATTCAAACAATTATGAAAATTTTGTTTGTATACAGATACACAAAACTACACAAATTTGACTTTTGAAACAAAAACGTCTTGGTTATGTATGTAACCTCCGTTCCCTGATGGAGGGAACGAGACGTTGTGTCGCAGAAGCGACACTAGGAGTCTCTCTTGAGCGCCGAATATGCCTCTGATCTATGAAAAATGGCCAATGAGAAGTTGGCAGACAGTATTTGCATACCCTGCCCCTGGACATACAGGTATAAAAAGTGGGGAAATAACAGGGGAACAAGGCAACGCTTGCCAACCTGGGAACAGGCCGAGCTTAGCCAGGCCTCTTTTCTCTCTATGTTTCTCTGCATAGAGTAAGAAAGGCTGGGGCCCTTACACACATCGAGGGAAGGGGGTCTTACCAAGTTTCCTATTCTTTCAGGGGGAAAAGACCCTGCGGAGGCCACACATGCCCAAAAGGGGGAGGTAAGGGTGGCGAATACATCACATGGGTTTTTAGGCAACATGTTGAAAGTAGCGCGGTGGTAGATCCAGCCTCAATGAGGGGGGAGTTACTACAACAGGGTGACCGGAGGGCAGCTGGAACTGCCTAAGGGAGACGCGGGTTCACTCGTAAGGGGACCGTACCGCGGAAAATACACACAGGAGGAAGTCCACGCAGGAGTCCTGACCTGTGGAGCACCTATTCCAGTGCAGGGTAGATTTGAGTACCCGCAGTGGATTGGGTCGGCGAGTTCCTCCTCTGAACTGCGGACCCACAGGGCTAGGGAGGGGTCATCCAGGGAGCCGAGTTAGTGGGATCTCCTGGGAGAAAAAGCGCACAATTTTAACTCGGCCGAGGGAAAATGCGCTAGGCGCAAGTGGTCCATCCGGTCAATCCGTCAGCGTGTTACCGAGTTCTACCAGCTCGAACCTGAGAACGGGACGAAACTGACTGTGTTAGGTGTTGCCCAACCCGCTGCTCTGCATATGTCTGTCAGGGAGATGCCTCTGGCCAGTGCCCATGAGGACGCAACACTCCTTGTCGAGTGTGCTCGGACCCGCAAGGGGAGGGGCACGGCCTGGGTGTGATAAGCCAATGTAATGGTGTCAACTACCTAGTGGGAAGACCTCTGTTTGGAGACAGCGTTCCCTTTATGCTGTCCACCAAGGCAGACAAAGTGCTGCTCAGAACATCTAGAGCTCTGCGTGTGGTCCAAGTAGGTATGAAAAGCACGTACCGGACACAGCAACGAAGGGCTGGGCCTGCCTCCTCCCGGGGCAGCTTCGCTTGCAGGTTCACAACCTGGACCCTGAGGGGAGTCGTAGGAACCTTGGGCACATAGCCAGGTCGTGGTCTTAGGATCACATGAGTGTCTGCCAGACCGAACTCCAGGCAGGTGTTGCTGACAGAGGACGCTTGCAGGTCCCCGACCCTCTTCATGGAGGTGAGCGCGATCAGGTGGGCCGTCTTCAAGGAGAGGGCTTTGTTCGACTTATTCTAGTGGCTCGAAGGGGGGTCTCTGAAGGCCTGAGAAGACCACTGAGAGACCCCAGGAGGGGAATAGGCTTGGCCGGGAAGGATTTAACCTCCGGGCACCTCTTAGGAACCTGATGATTAAGTCATGCTTACCCAAAGACTTGCCGTCTACTGCGTCATGGTGGGCCACGATAGCAGTCACATACACATTCAAGGTGGAAGGGGACAGCCTCCCCTCCCGCCTCTCCTGCACCTCTGTGGGTCTTCAGCCCGGGAAGAACACCAATCTGCGAACAAGTGCCACTTCAGGGTCTAAAGTTGCCTGGTAGAGGGGGCTCTGGCTTGGTTGATCTTGTCTACAACGGCAGGTGGTAGACCAGCTAGATCTTCCGCATCCCATACAGGGGCCAGATGTGGAGGTGCTCTCTGACCTGACTAGGACATGTTTGTCTCGAACTAACGGGAGAAACTCCCGCAGGGCAAACAGTCAGCAACTCTAGGCAATTGATGTGCCAGTGCAGCGGGGCCCCCTTTCCAATGGCTTGCGGCTGCGTGCCCGTTGCACACGGCGCCCCAACCCAATCTGGAGGCATCGGTCGTGACCAGGACACATCGGGACACCTGCTGCAAGGGTACTCCTACCCGCAGAAAGCAGAGGTCTGTCCAGGGTTTGAATGTTTGGCGGCAGACAGGGGTGATCATCACATGGTGGTTTACCGGTCCAGCCTCGCGCTCGCGGTAGCCCGGGAAAGGTGGTGGCCCAGGCGAGTCACCAAACGCTCTCCGATGCAGCGGCGATATCGTCATCCAATTCCGGGAGCTCAAGGGACCTGCCAGCTGGCCGTGAATTGGGCTGCACTCATCCCGAGCTCGGGGGAAGCAAGCAAGCGTGCCGTGGAGGTGGGTGGTTCAAAGGGATTTACCCCGCGAAACTGTCAGAGGTAGGGAGAAATCAACCGCATCCATAAACTACACAAGGTGGAAAAGACGCTTTTAAAAAGATGCATCCTGAAAAGGACGTTCAACGCCAGCTGTGTATTTGCTCTTTTAGAGAAACTAACTCTTTTTAGAGAAAACAACTCTTTTAACTGCGCTGTCGAAGTGCCCAGGGGCAAACTGCACTGCTGTGCAGAGAAGGAGAAAGCTGCTGAAGTGCGCCGTAGATCCAACAGCAGAATCGGCTCAGAGAAAGAGGAACAGGTGTGTGACTCGCAGCTCACTGCATACACGACCATCGGCTCCGAAGAAAATTTCTGAATGAACTCGACGTATTTCACCGCTTTTATACCCGTATGTCCGGGGGCGCGGTATGCAAATACTGTCTGCCAACTTCTCATTGGCCTTTTTTCCTAGATCAGAGTCATATTCGGTGCTCAAGAGAGACCCCTAGTGTCGCTTCTTCGACACAACGTCGAAGTGAGCGACAGACGGGGAACTTTAATTAACAATCTGGATCTCTATGTCCTCCAAGTGAGTCTCCAAACGGGACCTATCCCTGCACTTTCCCTAATTGCAGATTCAATAATTTTTTTTTTCTATTTAGCATTAATATTGTTATTGTTCTTAATGAAAATATAACAAAGTACTGCAGTAATTTCAACAAAGAAAAGAATGTGAGCCAATTTGTTCTTATATATTATATTTATTAGGCTATGCATAATTTTTTTTTTTTTGTTTTTTTTTACTGTACAAAGTTATTCTTAATATGCACTATTTCACATGTATTTGTGGCACAGCACCTTGTGTTATATTATCCAGACATTAATTAAAACATTATAAAAAGAGTAGTTGACTTCGGAGTAGTCACATTTGTCGCCCGCATATGTCATCGAGGCTGTCTCGGTTCATAAAAGCGAGTAGGACATTCTGAGTGTAATTTTGAAATCACGCCAATTTGCTCCAAAATATGATGTACAGTATATGAAACGCAAATAATGTTAATTCCCAAGTTAATGTACCTCAATAGACTTTTGCAGAGTATATAATATGTATAATTATAGCAATATATAATTAAAATAAAGTATTACAGACTAAAATTACACCAGTAAAATCTATTTTATTTTCTCTCTATATCATTATAACTCTCATAAAATTTACCTCATACGTTCCCTTCTAAAAAGACTTTGTTCCCTTCTCAGTCAAAGGACTTAAAAGGATGCATCCTAGCTAGCGCACAGCCTTTGAAACGAGACACAGCTTGTGTATTCTCCTTGTTTTGTAACACGGAAGTAAGCAGCGGCTGCATTTTTGACGAATTTGTAAAAGTTCCACTGTTATTGATTGCAATGTAAATAAACAGAAGGATAATAATACCACAATTTTGTGATAGAAGTTTATAAACCATCACAAAACCACAGGATGTACAGCAGAATGATGGCCTAATGTCATAGAATTCTCTAACTTCAGCATTTATAGTAAAAGAGTAAGTAAATCATTCACTTGTTGCTGTGTATTGTATTGAAGAAACGGTAATAAAATCTGCTTCTTATTTTACAGAGATCGTGACGATGCAGTGTTTCTTGTCTCCATATAAACCTCCATTCATATGTACCTGCATAACCTCCGATGATACCTTTATCATTTATTTATTTCCAAAGGCAATGTTTCATAATCCATGCTGATTGCGATATCTACAGGTGTGTTTACTATGCACCGCTAGGAAAGAGAGAATGCTCTCTGACAAGAACGGAGAGTAAAATGCATTAATTTATTTGGCAAGATGAAACAAGATGCAGTTTTGGTTCAAAGAAAGTTGAAGCAGGATTTTCCCAGCATCTTTCTTCTCTCTGCTGGTTGTGTAAAGTTTGTGGAGGCATGTCAGACAGCGTGGAGGACTGTAAAATGCGATATATGGTAAAAGTATATGCGTTCAAAACCAATGAGTTTAGATAACATTTTTGTATCACTAAAATAGCTGAAAGTGGCTGATACCGGAAGAGGTGCACATTCAAGGTTAAACAGCGGCACCCTAGTTTCGCTGACAAATAAGGTGGAAAGATAGACCTTTTGTTGGAAGTTTGTCTCGCAAAATCATCATGGATTTGGTGTGAACAGGCCTTTAGCGTGGACCAAACATTTATCTCCGCCTATTAGGGCCGCCTAATGAGGAACCCTGTCCTATGGCCTTTATGGAAACTTTATTTTTAAGAGACATGGTTAGATCTACAAAAAAAGAGAGATCTGTCAAAATCAGTCAACAAAATACTCAAATAACTCAAGTGCTGACACTTCCATTAAAAGTGTTAGTGGCTGGTAGCCTTAAATAACATAGCCCCAAAAATGTAACAAAGAATGTTTGTGACAAACCACTATAAAAAAATCATGTTTTCCATGCAGACCTCTAATTTCCCAGCATACTTCTCAAGCCTTCCCACCCCTTTAAAAGCATGGATTTAAATAATTGTGTCACTGTCTTCTAATAACTGCCAAAATGCAGCTTCTCATTATCTAATCTCAGACTCAAGATTTACAAATCTTTAGACAATTCACGGTTATGGCCGTGCAAGTTCTAGTTCTCCCGGTCAGTACATGAGCTATCTAAAAGAACCCTGATTTATACATGGCGACTGATAATTACTAGTGTCTTCCCATTTGTCAAAAAAGGACTAAGAGGGGTTTAAGAGCATTCTTGAAGTTCTCAGTACAAGACAATTAATCTGCCAACCCCTCTTGTAAATCATCAATGTTTATGTGTCGGTCTGCATAACTTAGTTGGGGCAGTAGGTGATTCAAGTGTGCAAATGTTTCCATTGCAGATTAATCACACTTTGGAAATCAAAGAATCACAGTCATGAAGTAGAACAACAGAATTCATGAAGGTGGTAGAGAAAAGAAAACACAAGTTTCATTTGTGCAATCAAGATATTTGTCTAGTGAACAGGTGTGATCACTACTTTGCTAATAATTGATTTGATGACCTGGGAATTCATATTCATAATGTTTTGAGAGACAATTCAGGTTAAGTGTCCATCTCAAGGGTGCCGTTTAACCTATGGCACGGCCATCAACTGTTCAAAGCCTTGTCCATTATAAACCACTCTTTGGCTGACAGTTTAGATGTTAGTTTAAAATTGGAGATTCAATATAAATTATACAAGTAGAAATATATTTAATTAGTATTTTTTGCCTGCAAAAAAGATAAATAAACCCTATTATTGAGGAGGATTTTAGTTCCCAAACCTCACAAACAAAACCCTCAATTACTCCCCTTTCTGTGTTCATGACCCCTAATCTTTCCTCCCATGAACACAGAGAATGAGCATCAGAAACAATAACATTCCCACGGTCCCATCTATCTGGCTTCTTTAGTTTTGGCCTTTTAGAAACATTCAGGACTCTAAGTTACTCAGGTATATTCCAAAAATGTGTTACATTTGGGGATTATTATCTTTATAGTGAAACAAAGCTGTCCAATATCCAACACGAAGTCTCAGAGATTTTATTCATGTTTGAGTTTACTCTTCCAAAGCCAGCCTGTTCTTAGTATGCAAAGGTAGTGGCATTTTACAACTTATTTGAAATTATAAAGCAAACTCAGTATGACACTATCCAGAGCCCTGTATTTAAACAAACCTGCATCTTGGATTATAATTGCTGATCAAGTAAAGGGAAGAGGATGTTGTAATTCGTACTTAAGCAACTATATTTTCCACTAATAAAAAAAAGATTTGCCTTTCACTGCAGAACTGGAAATCACCCCACGCCCATAAGAGACATCAAGTTAACACATCTATCAAATAAGTTAGACTGTAGCTAAATGGCTTGACTCACCACTGTCAGCAAGTAGGAAAGAGGTTATTCATTTTTAAAAGCATATCAATATGAAATTTGCAGATAATGATCATTCATTAGACATTCATCCCACAATCAATGTAAATTTGGGATAGGCCCCAGTAGAGCTAGTTTGAACTGACTTAAAGGGTTACTTCAGGATTTAGCATTAAGCTTTGTATCAGTAGAAAACCAGTAGTATTTTCGAATTACCGAGCTCCCCCCCCTCATATCCCCCTGAGGAGAGATTTATGTATTTTTAGTCTGGAAAAAAATCCTCCGATGACGCAAAAATCGTCATTTTGCGTCATCGGAGGATTTTTGGGCCTGAGGCTTAAAACTACAGCCAGTATTCCGCATGTTTTCACCACGCCCATATGGGGCGGGATCTCACTCACAGAATGTGAAGATAGTGTCAGCCATCTTTCTGTAGAAGCTAAGAAAACAGGCTCTTGCTCTGTGTAGAAAGTTTGTATACAAGTAGACTAATCACGATGGCGGAAGGTAGTTTTGAAGTTGAAATGGCAGAAGGGGATTTCGAAGATCTGTTGCGAGAATCTGATGCTCGCGGCTACCTGTACGAGCCGCAATACAGCGATGAACAGTTGCGGGAGATGGAGGAACAAGAGGCAGCCGGAGCAGCTGCTGTAGCAGGGGAGCAAAACCTGCTTGGCAGGCAGGAGGAAGAGCCCGGCCAGACTCGAGTTGGGGCGGACTGGTAGTGTCAGTGCTCTCACTGTGCGCCTATGGAAACAGATAGAGAGTCCTATTGCTGTTGCGAATTTCAGCGATGCCATTTTCTTCTGGAGGAGATCGCTGAATCCGCTGATGAAACTGCACCGCTAACTTGAGCATGTATAACTGAGCACCCAAGTTTTGTACCACACATGGACAGGGGAGTCCTGGAAACTTATTTTAGGATCCCGAAGATAAATTGGAAACGCCAGCCAAAGCCCGCAGGGACAAACGGACGGCTTAGTGTAAAGTGAGTATTTTGTTTGTTTTTCTTTTTGTTACTAAGACGTCATGTACAGAGTTTGGACACCCGGAATTATCATAATGTTCTTCCCACGTAGTCAGTCAGTTTATCAACTAACTCACGATTTATAGAGTCACGATGTATCAAAGCAAGCCTAGTTGTATCAAATTTTCAGATACTACCGCCTGTAACCAGTAGGCGTGGTTTGGGAGTGGCCTCGTAAGGGCAGCAAAGCAAGTGCATTCTGGGAGTTGTTGTCTTTCAGCCACATGTGGAAAAAATACATTTTCGGCCTTTTCTCAGTCTAGAATGCTTCAAATTCAAAAATAATTTCACATTTATACTATATAAATGACCAATTTTAAATACACATTCATCTTCCCAGAGGTGAAGTATCCCTTTAAAGTAAAATAAAGTAAAATCAAAGTGGTGCAACACTTACAAGTTACAATATACAAGTTACAATTTTTTGTCGTTGTTGTTGACCATTCTGAATTAAATTACCAAAGAAAAAAAGAGTTGAAACTCAAAAAAAATGGAAAATTTATATAAATTATTACAAGAAGTTGTTACAAAATAGAGATTATTTTTACACGCTGTGCAATATGTAAGATATACAGTAGTATTTGTTTATTTCATTATGGCCCAGCCAGCTATGCTGCCAGTCATATTGTTCTATGTTACTATTTTAAAAACTGGACCAAAAAAAAAACAAACAAAAAAAAAAACAGCTTATAGCTTTGATATAATCTAGTTCACTGCTTGCATAATAACAACAGTCAGACACCTAAACATAGGAGCACAAATCATTAGGCCTATTTCTGGCAAGCAGTAAAAGGTAGACAGGAAGGAAGTAATGTCCGAAATGGTTTCTCATTCTTGTCTAAAGGTAATTGCACCACCACCCACTCTGCTGATATGATCCGAGCTGTAAGAAAGCACTCTTGAGCCATTGGCCTAGCTGGAGGCTTCAGTGTGTCCTTGCTACTTGTAAATGGACACAACCCAAGAGAAGAAACTTTTGTAATTATGACCCAATAACAGGTCTGACCAGTGGTTTCTCCAGTCCATAGTGACTTGAACTCAAAACTCGAAATTGTCTGATGCAATAAAAAAGCAGCAATTTGGTCTGCACCTTAGAAGAACAAGGATTGGATTGCTATGTTTTGTTTAGGTTTATTATTCACTCATGTGAACTCCTAGAAATGGCATAAGCTGATGCATTTTTCTGTAGTTAAAATACTTTCTCCTTTCCCAGCTTAACATGCAGAGACTGTAAGTAAGCCATTATTAGGTTTTCCCAGAAAAGTGTAAACTCTGTGACTGTGGTGTTACCAAATCATTTGTTTGAGAATTTGTTTGACTGTTTGTTGACCAATGGTGGGATGATCTGTTTGTCCGACCAACGGAGACATAGTTTTTACATTTCTGTTTGGTGATGCTAGTGGCGCAAGTTGTTTTCAGCTGTACATGATGTAATACTGTGAAAAGGAATGCATATTTTACAAACTGAACCCCAAAACCTAAACAATGCCCTCAGTGGAGGAAAATATGTAATGGGAAAGGGAAAAATTCAACCTCTGAATAACAATCGTTATTGATAATGCCAACGCAATTAATTCCTGGTTTCAACGTGCTTCCTGTCACACCACAATGGAAGGTACTTATGCTTGAGCCGATACAAAAATGTCTGATGGGAGATGCCGCTTGTCAGTTAGTCATTATACTGTGTCTGATCCTAGGGCACTGGAACTCTCAGAACATCATGTCGACTTCCTGTGTGATCATGTTGGTCACACAGCCTTTGACATCTACAACAAAAGATATATGGAAACCATTTCAAATTCCCTTTTAAAATTCTGTTTATTTTTAAATCCTAACCATGCATGATCATATATTTAAAATAATACATTTTGCATCACAACCCACCAGGTCAAAGTTTGTATCACATTACTTTATTGTATCACATTACATACAGTATTAGTTAAAACAATATTCACAGTATTTTCAAAAATGTTTGGACAAACAGCATTGCTTAATTATCCAAAACACTTGAAAGTTCAAAGTGGGGACAAAAAGACAACAGCACTAAAGCCCTTAACTCACAATCATCACAGGTAATAGCTGTAAAATATCTATATTCCTTTTCCCCCACTTTGAAGTGAGGGGGCTACTGTTTGTTCTTGCCCTGTAGGAAGCACACACTAGATTTATGATTTTGCAGACAACCAAATTACACTGTCCCTAGCTGCAGCCCAGGAAGGCCAATAATCGCTTAATACACACCAGCTAATTGTGACCATACAGAGATATAGCGTTTATGTGACACATGATAAGTGTTTTTCCATCCCTCTGGCAGAGAAAAGGTGTAAAGGCAAATTGGTAAAAGAGTCTTATCTGATGGACCCGTAATTTATCATGAATGTGCCCATTTTTCTCTCAACATCCAGGAGACTGCATAGATAATCCATCTGGATCAAGGTGGAAAACAAACTGGGAATGAATGTTGTTAGATCATTTAAGCTGGTCTCTTTTCAGCCAGCTGAAACCCCTCTAAAACCAGTCAATTGACCAGCCATACCATGCTGGGAATCCATCTAAGGCCAGCAAACCAGCTTAGGTTAAAGCTGGCTAAAGCCGTTTTTTCCCCGGCATGGATAAGAATAAATAACTTTTCAGAGTCAAAAACAAACGTGCAGGTATAGATTTTCACACACTATGAAGTATTCCTCAATTCCTCAAACACTTGTACAGTAGGAAAGAATAGATCCTGTGCACCGAGGGGGTGTGTCAGAGCCTGTTGACTGATGTCTAAGTTTGCCTGGAGGGCACTTGTAAACACAGAATACACCTTTGCTTATAGGCAGCTGACCCACGTGACATCCAGAGATTGCCTTTAAAAACCACTCTCACCTCAGCTGAGACTGATAGATCGGATCTGGTAGGAGAGAGGAGGATTTCAACCAGTTTATGATCTGCTAGCTCTCTGTAGACCATAAAGAACCACAAGTGTGACAGCTATCATCATTTATACCAAAGATAACATTTGTATTTTGCAAAGTGTAGTGGCTGTGTAATCAGTGATGAGTCTGGCCAGCACCAGTGCAGAATCTGATGTCTCAGAAGACGAGTTGGAGGATTGTCCTATGGGTCAGGATGGTGCTTGTGGTGCTGAAAGCCCTGCAAGGCTCCCTTCCCGTTCAGAGCGTTCTTCCAGCCTCAGTGACACAAAGGGAGTCAAGGTGGTTAAGAGGCGTAATCGACCAGTGCGGTCCAAATCTCGAAGAGATGCAGCCAACATCCGAGAGCGAAAGCGTATCTCTGACTACAATCAGGCTTTCAACGCCTTACGCACTGTTCTCAAGCACGACCTCAGTGGAAAGCGTCTCTCCAAGATTGCCACACTAAAACGTGCCATCCACCATATTTCAGCACTGTCTTTGTATATGCGGACACATTCAACCATGGAACCAGATGCACCACCCTGCACCCATACAGAATGCCACAGACTGCCAGAAGAGAATGATCTGCTACACAAGATGTCAAGAACATTCAAGAAACCAGTGGAGAACTACCTTCATCATCATTCAGAGCTCCAGGGAACCTATGCCCAAACAGTCTCCCCAGATATACCTGGGATTTTGTATCAGGATATCTCAAGCTCACCATCCTCTCACTACAGCCAGTGCACCACCAACAGTGAGCTACACAAGAATCATGGACATTATAGTCACCAATGGGATGAACAAAATACTGAATACTACAGTGTGGGACCTGAATATCAACATGGGATGAGGATGAGCTGTCATCAGAACCACACTGACAACTATGCAGACTCTACTACTGTGCCTTTGTCTTTGCAGCTAGGCTACCTGCAATGTCAAGGATACCAACATTCTCTGAGTATGCATTGAGTAGCTTTTTTATGGTGCTCTTATGATGGAAAGCATTAGCAGTTCATAAATATAAACATATTGTGCATTGTATATGTAAAAATGTGTGCGATAGAATGTATGGAAATATTTGTGTATGTATGGAAATATTTGCCTTCAGTTAGAGTTTGGAGAGTACCTCAGGTTGGGAAATATACTGTATATTACAGCAAATGCCTGTTAAAAAACTTCCCTATATGTTTGTTAAAAGCATAGTGTACATTGTAAATATGTATTGTTTAATATGTTGAGTATGTTGTAAATGCAAATAAGAAAAACTAAAAAAACAAAATCAAAGAAAAACCTAACAACTTAAGAAACAATGGTTTGAAGAGGATGTATTAATTTAGCCTCAAAGACTTTGTTACAACTTAAAAATTCCTGATTTGTTTTCTCATGCACAAATCCCAAATAAAGCAACTTAGTGTACAATAAACATGATATAAGTTACTCGTGACTCTTTGAGCATTTTTAAACCACTTTTCCTCAAAAAGACATAATTCTTGGTATTTATTATTGTACATAGATTAGGCTTATGTCCTAACTTGAGTATTATACAGTATGCAATTCTTTTAATTAGGAGTGAACTAAGAAAAAGTATGGTAACCACTGTTCTACGCTGATAAAATAAATAAAATATTGTTATACCTAACAATGGTCCTAGTCAAGCAATGCTGTGAAAAATCTAAAGTGCTAGTTAGCAGAGTAAGTTTGAGAATATAAATTAAATTAAATTATGAAAATGAATGATATCTGCATGTGAAAAGAGTGTTGTAACCACTGATATAGAGTAGAAATGGATTGGTGACGCAACTGTAAACTGCCTGCAGGAGGTGAAGCCACTGGAAGTGTTCGAGCAGTCATCTTGTTATGCCCAAAATCTCATAGAGCATCAATGACTGACAGGCGAAAACTGTCCACAAGCTGTTCTAGCTGTTTGTTTAGGGTGACAATACGTTATTACCCCTGAAAGGGAAAAAGGTCGTATCGACATTTCCCTAAACACCTGAAATGCCCGGGATTTGTTTATTTTCAAATTTTGCTCTGTAGTCATACATGTATACATGTCATAAATATACGTTCATATGTGTATCAGTTTAGTTTTAACCAGCTTTGAATGTCTCCCTCGTTATCTGCGCACCCACTGCGTGTGAGTGTGTTAAAGTTAGTTTTATATTTGACATTCGTTTGATATTCGCGACAATACTCATTAAACTATCCATGCCTATAACATTTTCAAGCCAAGCCAACTTAAACATGCATGAATGGGTTTTCTTTGCCTAGCACAAAGCTGAATAAAAAAAGAGATTTTTTTTTAATTTACATTTTATTAGCTCTATAAATCAATAAACATTTAACCATTTGATATTATGAAATCACAACCAATATGAAATGTTCTTAAAAAACAGTTGATAGAGTGAGAGAGAGAGCGCATGCTCAAGTGACTGCAAGAACAAGGCATTTTTTGATGAAAACAGTAAAACAAGTTGGCTAACTCTGAACAAACACTCGACGTTCACAATAAATTAGTTTGAAAATGTCAGTTTGTATCTTACTGCAGTTTAAGTGAACTTGTATACATAACTCGCTCTGGCTTTCAAGAAACTGGACAAACATCTGACACTGATCCCCAGTGATACAATTTTGGTACTCTTAGAAAAATTTGCAAACATGTGAAGTGGATATGTTTGGATTTAAACAGTACATCAGTAAACATGTTAGCTGTAGTGTCTATAAAACAGTAATAGATCCACAGTAGAACCTCTGCCAGCAGAAGGGGGCAGTGATGGACCTTCTCCAGCAGGTTCTTCCCCTCAGGATTCAAAAAGGGAGGTGATTCCAGTAAGGTGGGGGAAAAAAGTAACAGGAAGGAACAACTTTTAGATCTCAGCCCTCCCTAAAGGTGAAAATGACTCAGATTTGTCTCTTGATCAGGTCCAGTCAGGTTGGTTGAGGCTGGGGAACTTTGTCAGGTAATGTTCCTCTCCGCCCCTTCACACTGTATGATGTATGACACCCAAATATTGATAGAACTAACAGCCATGGGTCTCTTTAGACCTATTAATGAGTGCATATTTGTATCAAACGCATTGTGGTTTGAGTCAGAATAGCTAGTCCAGTCACTGAACTACATAACAGGCTCAAATAGCAGGAAAAGTATGTTTTAAATGCTGTCATACCAAACACCTAATTAAATCTGACCATTTTTGGCATGCAGGAGAAAGGTTTCTGTGTTATTTGGTTCATTACACAAGTAGGCCACTTGAGGGCAGCAATTGCACACAAGGCTTGTATACTACAGGCTTACTCAAAACTGTTAGCATTTAGCAGATGCTTTTTTAATGCTTAAAGACTTGCAGATTATAGACTGCAGGGAATGTAAGCTTGGGGGTTTAGCAATTGAGGAGCAGGATGTGAACACAGTTAATCAGAAGATTTTAAGTTACTCCTGCTGAACTTACAACCTTTGAATTTGCAGCCAAGTGAGCACCAATGATGTTTGATGCCATTGATGTCAAACCTTGCACAGCATATTTGAGAAAACAGTGTGAATGAGATCTGAGAGCTACGGGTTTAGAACAACAAGATTGTTAGTAGTCGATGACAGAGTTTTCATTTTTGGATGAACTATTCCAAATCCTAGTATAGATTTCACTCAGAAATGCACTCTGCCTGGCATTGGAAAGCATATTTAAACATTTATTTTACACTTAAATCCTATGATAACATTAGCACATAGTTCAGGTTCATCTTTATTTATAAGTCAGGCTGCCTACAAGTCTGATGTTAATTACCATTTCATCCAATGCCAGGGTAAAAAGTCTAGCATAAATCCATGTACTGTATTTTGTACTGTACCAAGACCGAACTCCTTGTCTTTCCAGCCAACCCTGCTGTTGAACACAACATCACCATGCAGCTGGGTACAACTACAGTATCACCTTCCAAACCGGTCAGAAATCTAGGGATAACCATCGATAACAAGCTAAATTTCAAAGACCACATCTCAAAGACTGCAAGATCATGTAGATTTACACTCTACAATAGTAGATAAGACCCTTCCTCCCTGAACTTGCCACACAACTGCTTGTTCAGTCACTTGTCATAACTAGACTGGACTACTGTAACTCTCTCATTGTAGGTCTCCCTGCATGTGCAATTAGACCTCTCAAAATAATTTCTGCAGAACTACATGCCCACCAGAAGCCTGCGGTCAGCTAAGGATATCGCCTTGTCTTACCAACACAAAGAGGCACCAAAACACTTTCCCGGACTTTCAGTTTCTTATTCTTATTCAAAAAAATTAAAAAAATAAAAATATTATTGTTGCACATTAATCTGTTTTGAATACTACTTTGATGCTAGTGAAACTTTGTAATATGGCACTTTTTGTACCACTGTCTCCTTAAGATGATTCACGTATGTTTTCCTCTTTTGTAAGTCGCTTTGGATAAAAGCATCTGCCAAATGAATAAATGTAAATGTATTTTATCCATTCTCTCAGGATCTCTTTTCAGACATTTTATATGACTAATACAGCATGTCAATGTGAACATAAACAGTTTAATGCTAACAAAAGGCAGCCACAGCATAGAAGACAGATAATTACAGCTGCACTTAAACAATCTGGTGAGCAGAGAGTCTTGAATTCAGAGTCCAGTTGACATTGTGGAACTGTAAGTGCAGACACTCCCTGATGGATTGGGCAAATGCTAACTGCTAGCCAGCTAAATGACAGATTTCACAGTGACAGTGGAGATGATTGTGAATCATTGTCTGTGACAAATATGTTTCTTTCATTCCATGTTTGTCTAATGAGCTCATTGATTGATCACTGTATACACTTACAAAAAATCTTAACTAGCTGCAAACATGCTTCAAATTTGCAGCTTGCTATTTTCACATGCAAATTAGCTTTTGATTCATTGCAAATGTTTGCAGCTCTTCCTCAGTGGTGGTTAACCTCTGGCAAACCTTTGGAAACAATGGACAATTTACTGCAATGCTCATTTGCATGTGATAATTATCAGTGGTGAATTTGTGGCAAATCGATTTTTGTAAGGGTAGTGATGGGAGACATGGTAGACACGGTACAGAGACCTGTAGCAAAGTGCAGCTCAAGGGTAACAAAATAAATGACCCTTGTGAAGCTGGTTAGAAATTGATGGAACCAGTCAGATGAAAATAAGGATCTTGATCAGCATAACAGTGGTTACCATCCTTTTTGTTAGTTAACCAATTTTGCACCAGCC
The DNA here is from genome assembly GCA_032164185.1 of Moxostoma hubbsi. Taxonomy (NCBI): domain Eukaryota; kingdom Metazoa; phylum Chordata; class Actinopteri; order Cypriniformes; family Catostomidae; genus Moxostoma; species Moxostoma hubbsi. The sequence goes on along the minus strand of JAVLUX010000030.1, from coordinate 26,417,255 downwards.
ATATGCTTCATGACCCCCCCAAAAGCACAATTTTTTATGGGCAAATCCAAATGTTATGTCAGGGGTGATTTTAGCATTGTCATAAGAATATCCCTGTGCAATTTCTGCCTGCAGTGTGTCTTTATTTTGCTAATGAAAACCTTGTGTCTTTTGGTTTAAAATATATTTGATAATTTCAGGGATTCTTAATGGCTACAGAAACATTAAGCATTTATATAACCTGTTAATCTTTTGCCATTGTACACACCAACCTTATGGATCAGGAACGTTTTGCAGTGCGTTTTGCAGAGACAAACAGATTTTTGGAAAGTATTGTTATATTTGTTGCAATTTAGTGTTTTGGGAGAATTATTATTATTATTATTTTTACCCCATTTTACTCTTAAACTTAAGTGATAATCAAGGCACCATCTGGAGATCCTCCAGATCCTTCTTCAGTTCTCTGAGAAACTTACTCAAAGTTCATGCAAAAACTCAAAAGACTATCAGCAGTTCCTTCAGTAACCCCAATAAGAAGGAAACAGCTTTGAGACTCTAGATATTTTGAAGTTCCTTGAAGACAATAGGAAATCTTCAGTGGGTTCTGCTGATATGGCATATAAAGAACCCCAAATGGTGCTTCAAGTATCTTTTAATTTTTACAGAATGTATACCCATACTCTCTATGGAAACTAAGTGTTTTGCGTCACACCATGTAGCTCCAGTATAGTTTTCTTGGAGGAAGATACCATATACCATTTCTACAATTATTACCTTTCTGCACATATCTTATTTCTACCTGATTTCATTTTTTTTCAGAAAGATGAAAAATAAGCATCATGGAAAGCCAATAGGGAGATGAGGTTACCTAAAATATAAAAGGTATTTCCAATCTACTGTAGTTTTGGCAGAGGGTTGAACTACATTCGCAATTTGCTCCAAAAATAATCCATGGATGAATACAAAGTGATAAAACAGGGCAGTGGCATCTCAACAGAGAGATATTTTCATCTCTTTTTTTCCTACAGCCCCTCTCCAATTCCCTTGCACAAATTTGTGGATGCCAGTCAGGAGTTTGATACAGAAACCCTGTCTGTTCTGCTTTGAGTTTGTGTGTGTGTGTGTCCTTCCTCTGCCTCCCACAAAGTCACTCTTGTCATTTAGCTTCTGTGACAGATCAGCAGTTATTCCCACACCTCAACACATGCACACGCACACGTGCACACACACACACACACACACAGACGCACACGCACACACACACACCATTTTTCTGCAGTGGTCGTCACCGGTTTGTGCATGCCTAGATCTTACCATTCACTGACCACTAAGCCTTACCAGTCCAAGGATGGGTCAAATTGTATTTATAATATGTTTACATTTACTATTATCACAGATATGGTACTCACTGTAATAAATTGTGTCTGGTAGCCTTAAAAAATGTGCTGCATGTGGCAGCATGACTGTAACTGGTTTTATACCAATCTATTATCATTTGACTATATTGCATCATAGAAAGCCATTTTTAAAGGTGCAGTGTGTCATTTCTCTGCCACTATCGGCACTCAATTGAAATTACAAAAAAAAAATGTCTGTTTTCAAAAAAGTTTCCCCAAACACTCCCCCATTTGCCATTGGTCTCCCAAAAAGACGATCCCGCCCCAATCTCAAACGTGTAGGTTACTGTTGTAATGTCCGTTCCCTGATGGAGGGAACGAGATGTTGTGTCGATTGAAGCGACACTAGGTGACTTTCTTGAAGACCTCGGTTACCTCTGAACATGAGAAAAGGCCAATGAGAATTTGGCAGACAGAATTTGCATGTCCCTCCCACAGATATATGGGTATAAAGGGAGGGAATCATGCCTCTGTTCATTCAGGTTTTGCACTGAGGAGCTGAGAATAATGTTCGGCCATTGCAGTGGCTCGGTTCAGTGTCGTGGCCAGGGGGACACAACGTCTCGTTCCCTCCATCAGGGAACAGAGGTTACAAAAGTCAGATGTTCTGCATTTCCGAGTTCTATGTGCTCAGACCTGAGAGAACACGGGACGAGATGACTCAAACCTGAGATTGTAAAATCTTGCAAAGGTATTGGATGTTACCCAGACCGCTACACTTCAGATGTCTGCTAGGGAGGTGCCTTTGGTCAGTGCCCACGAGGATGCCACATTTTTCTTCGAGTGTGCTTGAACTCGCAAGGAAACAACACGTCAACAACCCAGTGGGAAAGCCTCTGTTTGGAGACAGTGTTCCCTTTCTGATGTCCACCAAAGCAGACAAGGAGCTGCTCAGAACGTCTAAAGCTTTGTGTGTGGTCCACATAGGTACGCAAAGCACGTACCGGACACAGCAACGAAAAGGCTGGGTCTGCCTCCTCCTGGGGCAGTGAATGCAGGTTCACTACCTGGACCATGGTCGACCATGGTCGTAGGAACCATGGGCATGCAGCCCGGTTGCGGTCTTAGGACGACATGGGTGTCTGGCGGACCAAACTCCAGGCAAGTGTCGCTGACAGAGAACACTTGCAGGTCCCCAACCTTCTTGATGGAAGCAAGGGCGATCAGGAGGGCCATCTTCAAGGAGAGGGCTATGAACTCGACTGATTTTAGAGGCTCGAAAGGGGGTCTCTGAAGGCCTGAAAGGACCACAGATCCCATGAGGGGAACAGGCATGGTCTGGGATGGTTCAGCCTCCGGGCACCTCTAAGGAACCTGATAATCAGATTGTGCTTCCCTAGGGACTTACCGTCCACTGCGTTGTGGTGAGCCGATATGGCGGCTACATAAACCTTCAAGGTGGAGGGGGGACAGCCTCCCCTCCAGTCTCTCTTGCAGAAACGAGAACACTGACCCGACTGCACATCGCTGTGGGTCTTCAGATCGGGAAGAACATCAATTTGCGAACAAGCACCATTTTCGAGTGTAAAGTTGCCTGGTAGAGGGAACTCTGGCTTGGTTGGTCGTGTCTATGACAGCAGGTGGTAGGCCATTTAGATCTTCGCATCCCGTCCAGGGGCCAGACGTGGAGGTTCCAGAGGTCTGGGCGCAGATGCCAGAGGGTGCCCCGTCCCTGAGAAAGAAGGTCCTTCGTCAGTGGAATTCGCCAGGGAGGGGCTGTCTCGAGCAGCGTGAGATCTGAGAACCAAGTACATGTGGGCCAGTAGGGGGCCACCAGAGTGACTTGTTACTCGTCCTCCCTGACCTTGCATAGTACACGTGCATGTAGGCTCACTGGATGAAATACGTACTTGCGCAGCCCCCGGTGCCAGCTGTGTGCCACCTTGCCTGTCCCCAGGGGAGCTTCCACTAGGGAGTACCAGAGCAGGCAGTGGGAGGTCTATTGGGAAGAGAAAAGGTCTTTCCGTGCTTTGCCGAACTGCTCCCAGATCAGCTGGACCGCCTGGGGGTGTAGCCTCCACACTCCGTTTAGTGTACCTTGTCACAACAGCATGTCTGCTGCCCGGGATGTGAGTGGCTCAGAATGACCTGAGTTGCTGCTGGCTCCAAAGGAGGAGATGGCGGGCGAGTTGTGACATATAACGAGACTGCATGCCGCCTTGGCAATTTATGTACGGTATTGTATCGGTGCTGTCTAAACGAATCAAGACATGCTTGCCCTGTATTAGCGTGAGAAACCTCCGCAAGGCAAGGATTACAGCCAGCAACTCTAGGCAGTTGATGTGCCAACCCAGCCGGGGCCTCGTCCAGGAGCCGGTTGCTGCGTGCCCGTTGCACACGGTGCCCCAACCCTGTTTGGAGGCATCTGTGGTGACCAGAACATGACGGGACACCTGCTGTAGGCGGACTGTCCAGGGGTTGAAAGTCTGGTGGCAGGTGGAGGTGATGAACACACGGTACGTGCGGCGGCACCATGCCCATCTCTGAACTCGAGTCTGAAGCCAGTGCTGAAGTGGTCTCGTATGCATCAACCCCAGTGGCGCGACAGCTGCGGAGGATGCCATATGACCCAGGAGACTCTGGAATTGTTTTAGAGGAACCGCTGTGCCTGGCTTGAATAAGGTGTGGCATTTCAAGTCAAGTCAAGTGGTTTTTATTGAAATTCAACCATATACAGTTAGTACAGTACACAGTGAAACGAGACAACGTTTCTCCAGGACCATGGTGCTACGTAAAACAACATAGGACAAACACAGAACCACATGAGACTACACAGACTAAATAACTTACCTATATAAAGTGCACGTGCAAATGTGTGCAACAAATATGTCAAAGTTAGTGAACGGCGCCTGGGCCCGAGGATCCAATCGTCTAGCCGTGAAGGCTGTGGGGAGGACGGAGGGTTCCAGTCCAACCCCACGCTGGTGGCGGCCTGGGCAAGCATGCCGGCCATCTAGGCGTCAGCCTCAGAATGGGCGTGCCGATCTGAAGGCGGCAGTCCAGTCTAGTCTTCCGCGTCAGATGCCAGAACGCTCTCAGATGCAGCGGTGAACTCATCATCCAGCTCGGGAGGCTCAAGGGAGTAAACAGACTGGTCGTGAGGTGAGCCGCTCTCGGATGGAAGTCAAAGAGCGTGCTGGGGTGGGTGGGTGGTTTGTGGGGATCTACCGGGTGAAACAGAGCCCCCTGTCATCCCCAAATCGCCTCCATTGCCAGCCGGGTTGTCCTCAATCCTGTGGGAAGAAGGAACGACGCGGAGGGTGGCTGGAGTGGCATTCCTCTTTAAGAAGGAAAGCCGCGACCGCAACGATGCCATGATTTGGTTCTCGCATTGAGAACACAAACCATCCGCAAACGCCGCCTCAGAACATAAAAAACAACAATTTTTCACTTTTAAGGATCAGGCCAGGTAAATAGCTCCTGAAGTTTGTGACTGCAAAACGTTTTTACTTTTTCATTATTCGAACAGAGGAGACTTGCATAAAGAGCAAATTGTATTTGTAGTTAGATATCCTTGGGTGGATTCCTTCCATCCGTTATCTGTATTTTTGATTGCTCACTGAGAGTTAAGTGAGCCTGTCAGCTCAACAAAGCAGATTCTCTCCAATCACAATAAATACAGGGTCTGTTAATCATTAAATAACAGTGGCATAAACACACTGCCAATCCATGGGGACATGTCAGATGTGGACTGACAGATAGTATGAATTAGTAATGCTCTGTACTGAGGAAAATGGGCAGCATGTTATTTCAACATGACATTTTGTTTTCTGAAATTTGGACTAGGATTGTGGCACAGCTGCCAGTGTCCAGCATATAGGAGGATCGTGTCTTTCTCTAAAACTCTTTATTTATACACCAAATATTCAATTTCTAGATAATTGACTTTGCTATCATTAACGCATAAACATAACATTTCTTAGTTTATGCGACCAATGCATTTTGGAGAAAAATATTTATTTAATAATGAGATATTTCACCTGTTTCAATTGTTTTACTTCAGTTAAAGGTTAGATTTTTGTGATTATTTTTTTTAATGAAAGGTCAAAAGGATAAACAATGCAGATTTCTTTCACAGCCGTCTTTGCTCATATTTACCAAGGGTGCCAATATTTTTGGCCACCACTGTAATTACATTTCTGAATATATCTGTTATGTGCTTAATCTTTTGAATCTACATTGCAAAACATAAAGTGTGACCAGTGTAGCCCGATTCCCGAAAAAATTACTCTTACAAGTCAGCTCTTTTGAATCTATACCATGAAGCAAACAGCATGAACAGTGTAGTCTGATACCAGAATAACTTCTATGAATCAGTTCTTTTGAATGTACACCACAAAACTTACAGCCTGACCAGTGAACTGTAGTCTGATTTATGGACAAATGGCCCCTGTGAGTAGGTTCTTTTGAATCTACACAGCAAAACACACAGCACTACCTCAAAAACAAATGATTTTAAACAGCCACCTTTTTAGGGAATGAAAAACTTACTAAACCACAAGTTATTAATTTTGTTATGTCCAAATATTTCCATCTTAATACTGAAATCATAAAGAGGAATCAGAATTGGAACCGGAATCATTATATTCCTCATGATTCCCATCCCTAGGAACACAAATTACACACTTTAGCTTTAAAATAATGTTACATTATGTTCTCGGCCAGAGAATAATTTTGTGAGGATATAAAATAAACTGAACTGAGAGATCTTGTGGCGTGAACCAGGCACCTTTAGTGTTGACTCAATGGCACAGACAGCAAGAGTCATCCATCTCACCGTCACCCAGTGTCTGTTCAGAGCAGCACAGAAGGCAGTGAGTCAAGCTGAAGATGTGTTCCTCTGATTCCACTGTGGCTCCAAAGAAACCTGACACCTGATCTTATATCAACCTGCTACAGTTCCTGACTGATATCATTACCTTTTTTCCTCCATTGTCTTTAATCCTTCAGGAGCATTTAAGAGGTTTTGCCATAAGTCTGAAAAAAATGCCCTGTTCTTGGATCTACTGCTGCCTCTATTGCTCTTTCTCTTTCCCTGTTCGGGCACCACTTCTGTAATGGTGGCAAAATTAAACTAGCTATTAGAACAGTTCATTTAATTAAATTAAATAAATTGAATTCAAAAACCCAGGCGCCAGACAGGGTTCGGACTGTCAAAAATAAATTTTAGTTCTAGGCTAGCTCTTTAAAAGCCACTGGCCACAGCGGAATTATAAGCTTTTTAGGGGGAAATATATTGTCCATTAAAAACACAAGTGGCTGTGACTCAAACTCAATATATTTATTCTAAATCAAACAATTGAAAGTAAACACTACATCAAACACATTTAATTAACCAAAAGTGTATGATTATGTGTAGGGTGTATGTGTGTGTGCTGTGTGTGGGAGAGAGTTCAGGCAATCCGAGATCCATGAAATAGCGTGTGCTGGTCAGGAATCAGTTTGCATGTACCTTGATGTGTGTGAGGCAGTACTGTAGGAGTGCAGAGGGAGAGTCAAACAAGAAGGGACCTAGGCTGCTCAGAATATCTCCTTTGCTTCTGAAATAGCTCCATATCAACTCATAGAGTCATAGAGTACTTAAGTGGGTTGGTCAGTCTCTGTATTCTCAACATACTCTCAAGGTGAAATCATCAGGATTCGTACGAATTATGACTTATATTGGCTAATTTGTATGTTATACTGTGACTGCACTTGTTTGAATTCATACGACTTTCACTACAGCCAATGATGTCACTGGACATCTTTTCTTTTTAATACGTGACAATTACTTGCTTCTGTCACACACAACAGCTATCTGTTTACCTATCATGTTTACACACTCTACTAAATGGTTAAGTTAAGATAAAGGCTGTGGATAATGGCATAATACAGTATTAATAAGCATGTCCTTAACGCCTCGTGCACGGAACTCGTAGGAGGTATTTTTAAATATTTTTACAGGAAAACAATACAAAAATTATCATCAAGAAAACGCATCAATTTTAGCCCTAATATCAAATGTTTTACTAGAAAAAAAGAAATTATGATCTAACGTGAATTTTCTTTATAAACAAATATGATTGTGCCTGATAATGTGCAGGTAAAATGGCTGGAAATAGCATTTTAGCTCAGTGTAAAGCTGACAATTTACACAAGATTTATTTCTTCTGCTCCAAAATTACTTCAAACTTACTTCTTTGTCTGCTCGTATGAATGTAACACATCACAAGAAAGTTTCACAGCTGTTCAAATGCACTTTGGATAATATAATTTATATGTATAAATGTTTTCCATCTGAAAAGGACTAAATATTAAATGAAACAAATGACAATAAAATGCAAAGTAATCTCTTCAGTAATCAAAATACATATTGAATGTAACTGTATTCTAAATACCAATTATTTAAATTGAAACTGTAGTGAATACAGTTACTTATATTTTGTATTTTAAATAGGTAATTTAAATACATGCATTCCGTTACTCTCCAACCAAGTCCATAGTTAAAATTATGAACTATATCTGTGGTTGCCCTGCCAGAATACAGGTGAGAACTTGAGGTGAACTGAATTCATACTAGCACTGATGTCCACTAAAAATCACATTGACACCTTTGCTTAAAAATCATTCCAAAAACGGCCCAGAAAAGTGATGTAAATTCTGAGGAAAGCATAATTTATTTACAGATGACACTTGTTTTGATATTTTGTTTCCAATGCAATGATATTCAGACATTTTTGAGTGTGACTTAAGTGTCCAAATAATCTTTTGGGCAACTGTATCAGCTGCCACTCACGCTGTGTGGTTATGTGGGCTGCTTGAAGGGGCGCCTGCAGGATTTAATCTGAGGGTACGTGCAGAAATCTGCCTAATAAACCTTATAGGCTATCTGGGGGGGGGGGGGGGGTCTAGGGGCATGCTCCCCCTGGAGATAGCTTTTTATCTTTAAAAAGCGTTCAATTCTGGTGACTTTGAGATAATAATTTTTCTTTTATTTTCTTGAGGATGAGTAGCATTCATGGAACTGTAGGCTTAAGCATTTCCTAAAGTAATCGTTCAGACAGATGCATTTTCATGCTAAAAAAGCAAAATGCACAACAACTAATAAAGCAGACGCATTCTATCAGTTGAAGTTCTTTTTAACTTGACACAGTGTCTAAAAATGCAGCGCTCCTGTGAGAGATGCTAAAAACAGTGAAACGTGACGCAGTTTTCAAAAGACATCCATCTAGCAAATGTATACATGGAAAACAATTGAAATACAGCGCAAGCAGACACAAAAACACATTTACTTTGAACAGCCCCTTGTTCACATGACACAGCACTAACTCAAGTTTCTCAAAGTTACCTCTCAAAAAGCCTTTTGTTTCAGTTGATTGTTGGTACATTTCCACTGTATCCAAAGCTGTTTGTTCTCTGTATTCGTAAACATCAAGAAACTGTTTTAATGTGTGAGAACCCACTCCAAATGGTTCAGTGGGAGAGCAGACTGAATGAATTATACTGAATCACAAATTTCAGACTGTTTTGCAAGCCTGTTTAGCCAATTCACTGGAAAGAACGGACTCAAAAGAATGATTCATTTGCAAATTGGGAATTCTTTTAAACAGCCAACAGAGATACGGGACACATTTCATGATTGGTGAAATATTCTGAGAGTAAATATATCTCAGTGCAGTCGGAGCGCTCATTGTACGCACAGTGCGTAAGACCGTACAGCCGCAGGTGCCCCTGGCTGCTTGGAGGAGGCAGGTGTAAAGGTGTCAAGCCCAGTGCTCCCAGGCTCTGCGTGCTGCCTCTTTTCAAGCCCAGATTCTTAGCACTTTCTCCTACCTGGGGACATTCAGCTTTGCCTATCTGCCTGGCAGGCAACACCAAGGGGATGAACCTAGCTGCTTGGTGTTATTTGTAACTGTGAAATGCCAACTGGGGCAGCAATTATAAACAGTTTGCAGCCTGCAGTCTAAATACTGAAATGCAACTTTCGTTCATTTTAATGTAATTGTGTCATTAATGTCATACACTGCTGTGTACAGTGAATAAGAGTTGATATATTTAACAATTATGAGGTCATTATGTTGTTTATTGAGCATTTTAGTAGATACATTCTAATTTATTTTCTCAATGTTCCCTGTAATTTTTAAATTCAGAATCTTGTAATATCTTTCACAAGGAGTTTATTTATTTATATGTATATCAGCATACGCTTTTTAATCACTTCTAATCTGAAGCTTCATCTCCACCCTAGATGGGATGAATTCAAGATGCAATAAAAGTGAACGGTAACTGAGACCAGAGGCGGACGGCCCATCAGGATGACCGGGACGTTTACCCTGATGTGGTGCAAGCAGCAAGACGACTGTGTTCCACGTCTGTGTTCTGCAACTACTGTTAGGTCTTTGAGTAATGTGTGATAAAAGGCAGCAACCCTAGGGGATTGGTGCTCTACGCAGACGACAAAACATGTGTATAGAGAGCGGCATTACTGCATGTTTGTCTGTGCCATCTTGAAAATGACATCAAATTAATGATTGAGGTTGAACTATAGAATCCAGCTTTCCAAGTCAGATGTCTTCAAGTGCTACTCCAGTGGGTATTTTGAGTTCTGAGTTTATCTGGAATTAAGTTGTTCTATTTTTATAGCAGTGGGATTAGGGTTGGCCTCTGAACAATGCATGACACAATGACACAATATGAGTTAAAATTCAACTTGAACATTTTCCCAATCAAAATTTCTTTCTTTTCTCATTTTGAATCTCTGCACTCTGTATACTATATTATAAATAAAAATGCCAAAAAACTGTGTTCATAAAAACAAAACAAAATATTGATCATTATGCAATGCATTTCAAGCAAAGAGAGTTTTGACAGTATCTCTTCATTAAAATCAAGTAAATCACCTTCCCACTCGCTATGGTAAGACCCTCACTCTTTACTCAATGCCTATTTACAATGGAGCCACCAGTGGTCAATGATGCAGTGATGATAACCTTCAAAGCTCCGCAATCCAATTACCTGCAGTCGCTCATTTGCATGTGCTGTTTCTGGCCTGATATGTTAGAGCATTTGCTACAAACATCCACTTTACTTTTATTGCATCCCAACAGAGTAATGCACAGCACCTAGGGAAGAGGGTCTCATGCCTCATCTGTCCTTGAAATGCAGCTGTTTCCCAGAGTTAGTGTATACAGCATGGTGTGTCTCTGTTAATTAAAAGCAGAGAGTGAAAGCAGCTTGTTAACGCCCGCAGGGCAGGTGAAGGGGTTGTGGTCATCTGTTTGACATAATATATATACTTGTTTTACAATCTACAAGAGCAAACAAGAATGACTCTCAGGAGGTCACATGAAAGATGATGAAGTCTATAATCTACATTTACATTATACTTTTTAACTTGATAAATGCTTCTAACCAAAGCAATTAATAGTCCACTCACAGTGCACGTTTTTATTTGTATTTGAGAGTTGAACCCACAACTTTGAAATTGCTAGGGCCATCTACCAGTTGAGCTCCCTGCTGACAAAACAGCTTTAACCAGCATAAAGTGTTCTGCTGGTCTTATCTGGCTGAACACGGTCTCCCAGCTATGTCCCAAAACCCCTCTAAGACCAGCATGAGCAGGCTGGGAGACCAGCTAAGACCAGCAAACATCTTAGACATCTTTTTCTGAGGCAACATCAGCTGGGCTACAGGAACATCTAACATGATGTTGAGATAGTAATACTGGTGAGACTTCTTGGCTTGGTATGGTGGCCTGTTTAATCCAAAGCAGAGAGTCTAGGGAAGGACACAGGAGAAAGACTTGAGGGTGGAGGAAGTGATGCAGTTTGTATCTGTGGCAAATTAGATTTTGACCCACTGTTCCATTCTGATGCAAGAACTTATTTCCCAGAGTGTGCTTCTCATTAGGGAAATCAATCAGGCTGTTCATTAGCTCACAGCCCAAGATGGAGGGCTTCAATTTACCAAGGGAAACGGTGTCAGAAATGCATTCTTGCGAAGTCTGTGACCCATGCAGTTTGCTCAATCTGCAGAGCTCCATTTATAATTAATTGCGTGCACATTTGCTTCTCCTTCTGTCTCCATCCCACCTCTCCATTGTACATCAACTGTGAAGTAGGCCTGAGGAAAAACTATCGATTAGAATGCAGAATTCTGAGGAAGCTTTCCATGCAAGGAAATCACTTCCTTGTGTCTTTATTGCATCACTCTTTCACACATTTTCCCTTTGATGGAATAACTTGTCTCACAACACCCAATCTCAAATAGATTATATTCTCATCTGCCTCCCCTTGCACTTTATGCAAGGATATATGAAGGTTTTAATGGAAAACTTCATTTTGTTGGTAGTTTGTCAGCTCTGGCTGCAGCTGGGATGGGAGTTTCTCTCTGCTATTGATTTGTTATTAAAACATAGTGCCCTCAGGCCTGTCAGATACTGAGGGTGTGAAAATGAAAGCCATCATCACCTGCTGATTTCTCCTCTGGTGCAGAGGCAGGGGGTCTAGAGAAGGGCGAGTGTTGCTCTACAGTTTTACTCGATAGTTTTTGTCTTTGTGACAATAGATTTGGCAAGGTAGCACAACTGAAAACAAAACGGAAACAAAACCACAAGATCATTGGTTCTAAGGTGGTTTTGCCTCAGAACCTTGTTTTTACATAGGGAATCAAATGGCAAGACAACACAGAACTAAAACAGTTTATCATACAATATCTGTCAATCTATCCATCCATCCATCCATCCATCCATCTATTCAATAGTTCGTTTCGGTCCTCAAATCTAATTGGATGTGAGATGTTCCATGAGTAAGGATGTCTCAGAACATCATCACTTGGACACTTCACTGTGTGTATCACTCAGCTCGTGTCTCTTTACATTTGTTTTGGTGATATTACAAATTTTAGCCAGCAGGTGGTGGCAAAAGACAATTTCTGTGTTTCATGCTCTTAGCAGCCAAGAATTCACCACTTAAAGTATGCTGTGGTCATTTATTTTTTTAAATTAAAAGGATTAGCAAAATAAAACAGCTTATGGTCATAAAAAAAAAAAGATTACCCACTGTGGTTTTTGATTGGACATATGACCTTTGACGTCAACAACAAAATTAAGGGGAAATGTATTCTTCTCCCTTTTAAAAAGTGATCATTATATATATTTTGCCTTCCAAACTATACAGAATTATATGGCGAGTTGTAGGGGAGAAAATATTCTGGTGCATTGATCTATCAAATACATTTTGATGCATCGATTATGACATTTAAGATTCAATTAACATATATTAATACCTAATGTGTCCATCTCATATTACACATACCTTCTCGCAACAGACATGGAGTGGGGCACATGAGATTAAAGGGAAAGAAAGTACACTTTGAAATAAAGAAAGTTTATGCAGCCGGGTCCACCCACGAACCTACATAAAATAAAATGAATGGATGGATGGATACTGCCGAGTTGGCTTTCTGTGTCATTATTCAAAACTATTTGCATCCATATAACCAACGTAAGTTCATTGTTGCTTTCTTACTGGTTATGATATATACTATGTTAATATTGCTTTTTTATCTCCATAAAATGTGTAATTTCTCCATAAAACAGTTTAACCACAAATAGAACTTGGCTTAAATGTGATTGGTGGGCAGATATTAGCTATGAACAAAACTATCACTCAATTAATTCCCTTTATAGTGAATGCTACAAAATAGGGAGTGATTTCAGACTGTTCTGAAGGGAACTAACCAGTTGATTTCAGTCACCTGTGATTGGTCAATGACATGCGGCAGTCGCAAAATGTTTAAACATTTTTATCTTTCGCAGTATGTGCCGCAAACAGTCCTGCATGAAAATGTAATTGGATTATCGTGAACAGACTTAACAAGCAGAGGCATCTCTGCCTGGTGCATTTTTCCCCTATTCCAAAAATTATTAGGGAACTTATGGTTACCACATCCCGTGTTAATGCCTTTACATGATACTAATAGACAGTTTTTCATTCTATGACCCTGCTGAGCCTGCTAAAACCTGGATTTTATCTGCCTGAAAATGACATTTCATCTGTAATTACTAGTTTTAGAGTTCAGATTTCACGTATTTGTTAGGTAGGGAATCGTAATCTAATCATTGTCAGAGTCAATCGTCACACCCCTAGTTAGTTGCATTTTATTATTTGCATTTAGCATTGTTTTCACCTGCAAACCGGTGACCCAATTTTGGGACGCAACCCACCAGTTGAGAACCACTGCACTAGATAACACCATTTGTTTTCTTAATAACTTTAATATCTTAAGTTACTATTTACATCTAGTACAGAATCTACACCAGTTCCATCAATCTTTGGTCGTAAGAAAAAACCCCAAAATGCTTGTCATTATAGGTTTAAAGGTGCAAATATTTCTGCTCACCCACTTCTTACCTGGCATTCCTGTGTCCTTAATTGGGCTCAAGTAGAGCCCTTTGTGGCTGTTTGAGCCACTGTCTTTTCTCTGGGGATCTCATTGTGAATAGGCTGCCTAGCAGCTTGTATGCAGTCCAGGTACTTCTCTCCACATGGAGGCCTGCGATTCCTCATTACCAAAGCAGACGGCATTCCAAATTGATTTAGCTCATTTGCTCCCCAAGCTTTAAAACCTCAAGAGTCAGCCTCAGTATAAATTGGCCCTTAGAGCAGCTCTAAGTTTTAGTGCTTTTGCATTTCAGATTAAAGAAGAAGTCTGCAGTATTGCATGTCATCCCTGAAGACTCAGCGACAAAATGGTAGAAGTAAGTCCAAGAGTTTAGTTGGGAAACAAAAAGACTTGAACAGAGTGGAAAGTGTTCAGTTTAGTTTAGTTTAGCAAAGCCAAGAATTCAGCACTATGGACAGCTCCTGCCAGGCTCATGCTCATAGAGGGTGAAATGGAAGAAGAGGAAACTTTGCAGAAAATTGCAAAGACTGCACAAAACTCAATAAGCTGTGAACTGAAGCTTTCGTTTAGGGATAGTAATAACAGGCTGAAAGCACAGAAAGATGACCAAGGCATTTATCTTCCTTCCTGTGTGTGCCCATTTCTTTCAAGAATACTTTTTAGCAGAACATTTGTATGCATTAAAGCTTGACCTCTCCTTTACCACACATACTCACCACCACATTCTCCATCCGGTGGATTAACCTTTTCGCACATGAGATTCTTCTGTACTTACAGTCCACACAGCATGAGTTCTTTGATGCACACTGTAACAAAAACAAAAAATCTTACCTTACATTTCACAGCAGATGCACTGGAGGTCAGGTTATATGTTATCAAAAATAATGTGGTTTTTATATGTTAGTAGTGATTGATTGTGATAGTTAAGATGTGATCACGAACTATTGCCAGCTGTGTAGGCAGCCATGTTGTTTACATACAATGCTCTATGGGAATTTGAGTTTGTCTCAGAAGCATAGAAGGTTCTAAAAATTGAGCCATTCCACTCAGCCCCAGAAGTGGTGAGAATGATTTACGGAAAGAATGGAAGAAGGCTGAGGAATCAATATGACGTGTTTTATAGTCAAAACAAGTGAAAAAAATCTACCAGTGCTGAAGAAGTAATCCAAAGTATTCAGAATACATTACAAATTAAATTTTACAGCATGTATTCTGTAATCTGTAGTGGAATACATTTCAAAAGTAACCCTCCCAACCCTGTATGTATAAAAGTTTTCCATCTGAAAGGACTAAATATTAAATTAAAGAAATGACAATAAAATACAAAGTAATCTTTTCGGTAATCAATATATTTTTTGAATGTAACTGTATACTAATTACCAATGATTTAAATTGTAACTGTAGTGAAATACGGTTCATTAGATTTTGTATTTTAAATACGTAATCCCATTACATGAATTCAGTTGCTCACCTTACCTGAGGGTAGGATATATAAGCGATCCAGTGAGATTTTATGTAAATGCACCTTTGAGATGCTATAACTGTTAGAGATATGGATACATTGCAAATGTTTGCAGGTCCGAAAAGAGATGTGCACATTGTGGAGGAGAGCATGCTAACAGAAAATGCAAAGAATGTTAAAGCTGTGTTGTAATTATGGTGGAGCGCATTGTGTTGCTTATGGAGGATGTGAGGTCAGAGAGCAGTAGAGGTGCAGAAGGAGAGGGAGAAAAATAATTTGTCATATGCAGAGGCAGTGAGAGCAGTGGAGTTAAGGAGGAAAGAGAAGGTAAATGGAGAAAGGGAAGTGAATATATTTGGAATTAAGAAGAACGGCAGAGGGAAGTAGGATTATGGATGTGACAATGATTATGAACAAGAATAATTTCTTGTTGTTTATGGCAGAAGTTATTAATTACACAGACCGAAATTAGGATGGAAAATATTCAGATTATAGTGAGAGCAGCTGAGAGGTTTTTTGGTGTAAAAGGGCTGACATGGAAAACAGTTAAAGATGGTCTAACAGCGGATTCACAGCCAAGTCAGGAAGTATGGTGTGGACATTAATTGTAATGACGATAATCCTATAACGGAATTCCAGAAGCCTTGTGGGTAATGGATTGAAATTTATAGGAAATGTGACTCAGATGGAAAATAAACCATGTGATATGCATACGGAAGTCATGGCTCAAGCCTAGGTTTGATTTTGTACTTAGGGTGTATACATCTGAGAGAATGGATCGGGTGGTGGGCAATGGTGGAGGGTGTGTTACTTTCATAAAATGAGGAATACCTTACAGGGTGGTGGGGAAGGGAAACATAATGGAGTATGTGGTGGTTTAGGTATGGAAGAAGATAAGAGTTATGTTATAATACATTTCTATAATCCATGTCAAAGGCTGGTTTTAAGTGATCTTGAACATATTGAAGGCCAGAGTGGTGAGAGGGTAATCTGGTGTGGGGACTTCAATGCGCATAACAATTTATGGGGTGGGAACAGAGTGGATGTAAGTGGGAAGGTAATTGAAGAATTGATGAAATTGATGAATGGAAATGAAAAATGATGGGGGCTGTACAAGGATGGAGGTGTCTTCAGGACAAGAGTCAGCTTTGGATTTAACACTGCCATTTGTTAGGAGCGATTGCTTGTTGGAAGGTTCTAAGGAAATTTACAGTGGGTATTGACCATTTTCCAATACTAATTACTATTTTAAGTAATGTAGGAACAAGAATGAAAGTTGTGGGAACAACAGGGAAATGTGTATATGAGAAGGCAAATTGAGCAGCGTTTAAAAAAATGTGTGAAGCATTAATGGTGGTAGCCAATGATAACATTGAGAATATCAATACAAAGAGAGTTAACACTATACAGAAGTAATACACTATATTCCCAGAAGTAAAGAAGAAGCAAAGTGAAAATGGTTACCTGGTGGAATGAAAACTGTGACAAAGCAATAAAAGAGAAAAGGAAAGCATTAAGGAGGGTAAGAAGAACTCTTCATTACCAAGATTTGATGGAATATAAACTAGCTCAAGCAAGAGTCAAGAAGATAGTAAGAGAGTTAAAACAGATTTTTTGGAGAAACTTTTGTGATAAAATAGGAAAGAGTACTTCAGTAGAGGAAGTATGGAGTATGATTATGAAAATTAATGGGATACAAAAGGAATTTGAGTACCCTGTTTTGAGTATGGGTGAGGAGTTAGCAGTAAATAATGTTGATAAAGCAGAAATATTTAGAAGGGTATTCATAAAAGTGAATAGTTCAGAGAATCTGACTGAAGAGAGTAGGAGAATAAGGGAAGTCACCCTTAAAGACCACTCTCACTTAATGGATAAGAGATGAGTAATGGATAATATGTTGGATATCCCATTTGGAATGCTTAAATTAAAATGAGCTTTAAGGAAAATGAAAATGTCAACTGCTGGTTAGGATGGAATTAGTTCTAACATGTTGAAACATTTCACCGATAATGCATTGGAGGTGATTTTAGCAATTTTTTAATACGATATGGATGGCCGGGGACTTAACCCAAAAGCTGGAAGGAAGCATTGGTACTGCGAGTAAGGAAGTTGGGGAAAGATCCATGTATACCTCTAAATTATAAACCTATAGCTCTTCTCATTTGTGTAAATTAATGGAAAGAATGATAATGGATAGACTGAGTTTTCATTTTATCAGTGTGAATTTAGGAGTGGAAGAGGTATAATGGATCCTGTTATGTGTCTAGAGGCAGATATAAAGAAAGCATTTATGAATAAAGAGTATGTGGTCACAGTATTTTTTGAAGTAGAAAAGGCATATGACATGTTATGGAAAGAGGGATTGTTGGTGAAACTGGGGCATTTAGGAATAGGGGGAGGTGATATAACTGGATTAGAGATTTTCTTATACATAGAGATATAAAAGTGAGGGTTGGGGGATCCATGTCATGTAGTGAAGTGATAGAAAATGAGATAGAAAAAAGTCCTTTGCTGTTCATAAAAATGATTAATGATGTGTTTGCAAAAGTGGATAAAAACATTGGCAGAGCACTGTTTGCAGATGATGGAGCACTTTGGTACAGGGGAAGGAACAACAAATATAAAATGCTGAAAATGCAAACACCATTAAATGAAGTTGAGAAGTCATCTCTCAAGTGGGGATTTAAATTCGCAGTCGTGAAATCAAAGACTGTCCTCTTCACTGACAAGAAAGTGGACAATTAACTAAAATTGAGATGATGAAATAAGGTATTAGAAAGGGTCTTTACAATAAGATTCCTAGGGATGTGGTTGGATTGTAGGCTCACCTGGAGAGGGCATATAGCGAAGATGGAAGAGAAATGTATGAAGGTTTTAAATGTAATGAGATGTATGTCAGGACAGGAGTGGGGGGCAGATGAATGACATTAAAAACCGTGCTGGACTATGGAAGTAAAACATACGGAGCAACGGCAAAAACTAATTTAGCTAAACTAGATATGCTTAGAGCCTGTGCCTGAATTCTTTGTTGTTGACGTATCCATCAACTCAAGTATCTGCTCTACAAGTCGAGGTAGGTGAAATGCCTCTCCAAGTTAGACAACAGATAGCAGTGTATTGGGCAAATCTTAAAAGTCAGGATGTGTCACATCCCATGGTAAAGGTTTTATAGACATGTTGGGAAAATGGGAAAAATAAATGTAATAGTTTTGAATGGGTTGTTGGTGACTTAGTTAAAGAAATGGGTTTAAACAAATACATGTATACGCCAAGAGTGAATTTGCCACCAATTCCTCATTGGGTTCTGCTAAAAGAGGTCCAGACAAAAAGATGTTTAGATTGAGTAAGAATTGGCGAGAGTAAGAGAGTATTTAGGACTAAAGTACAGTAATAATAATCATATATTTACAGATGCATCAAAAAATCCAGATAGCATACAGATAGGGATTGCATTTACCATTGCAAAGTTAAAATTTTCAAAGAAGAAAAGGTTATCTGATCAGGTATCAGTATGATCTTTTGGAAATTCGGTTGTACAAAGGATTAATTTATCAAATTTACAACATGCAACTATATGTTCAGATTCGAGTTCAACTCTCATAAGTCTGGATGCTCAGCAGTCAGAATCAAGGCAACATATATATTCCTGGATATTCTTCAAAAATTGAAAATCAAATCAATAATAAAAAAGGAGATGTTTCGGTAATGGCAACAATATTGGTATAATGACAATAAAGGAAGAGATTTATACTCCATACAATCAATAGTGGGGAGGGGAAGGCATAGTGCAAGAAGCAGGAGAGAATAAAACATAATATCAAGACTAAGACTGGGGCATACAGGACTAAATGAAACAATGCAGCTAATATCCAAACACCCAACAGGGCTGTGTGAGTGGTGTGGAGTCAGTGAAACAGTGGAGCATGTGATTATTATTGAAGCATACTGAGGAAAGAGGAATGTTAATGGAGGTGTTGAGGAGGAGAGGTAAGCAAGTAATAATATTAAAGAGTTACTCAAAGCCAGAAATAGGAAGGACAATCTCAGTAGTGATTAGGTTCCTGGAGAACACAAGTCTGATTAGTAAAATTTGAGATATATATATATATATATATATATTTAGGGCTGTCAATCGATTAAATTTTTTTATCTAATTAATTACATGATGTCCCGATTAATTAATCACAATTAATCGCATATACAAATATTTGCTGAGAAAGCCCCTCATATAACAATAATTCAATATATAATGATTATACATGTTTATATCAATATATAATTATATATAGTTATCTTTAACTCTGGGCTCTGGGTTACTGACCAAAAGGTCGGGGGTTCAAGCCCCAGCACTGTCAAGATACCACTGTTGGGCCCTTGAGCAAGGCCCTTGACCCTACCTGCTCCAGGGGCACTGTTTCATAGCTGACCCTGCGCTCTGACCCCAGCTTAGTTGGGATATGCGAAAACAACTCCATTTCATTGGCTCTGTACCTGTACTCTGCACAATGACAATAAAGTTGAATCTTAATCTTAAATATCAAAAAATTATATATATATATATATATATATATATATATATATATATATATATATATATATATATAAAATTTTTTTAGATAATTAAAATGCATTACATTCTTGTGGCAGAAGAGTTAATCATTGATAAGAAAATACAAAAAGCAGCTTTAGAATACAATGTATTGTTTATTACCATATTATTGAACATAAGACAATCATTGGCAAACAGTTCACAGCAATCCATTACACAAGTGAATTTGTCAATCAGTGTGAGATTTATTATGAGGGCTTGTTTAAGGTCCCGTCAATGTACACCTGCGTTAGACATTTTTTTTAATTAATGCTAACAAAACTTTTACATCTAGAGCCAAGAGGTATATTAAAACAAACAACAACAAAAAGAAAAATAAATAAACACTTTAAATAAAAATATCAAATTGTTTACATATTTCAATACACTTTACAGCTTTCTTGTTACTCAAATTGGAAATTATTCTTAGGTATTGCTGAACCTCTGAATTAAAAATGAAAACTAATGGTTTATAACCACCATACTTACATTTATGAATACTAAATTTTTTCAAAAAAAGTAGAAAATTAATCAAATAATATTCCTTATGAAGAGACATGTCATAGCTAAAAAAAAACAATAAAACATTTTCAAAACAAAGTTGAAAGCTGGGAATAATATGATCTCTAACAATCTTGCAGAAATCAGACAAATCAAACTCCAAAATAAATGAAAGAAAAATGTCTCCGACTGCAGACCACAAAATGTACATCACAATTAAATCTCTCTACAAGAAAATAATTAGTGTGGTAGTACTTATAAATAAGTTTGAAGGAAATTTCTTTGATTTTATTTGTGATTAGATATTTATGGGTTAATTTCCGAATTTTGCACCATCTCAATCCAGCCACACCCTGTGTCAGATATGCTTGTGTAGCGTCTCGGGTGCGTTTCGTCATAAACATAAAATGTTTAGATCAATGTGTCAAGTTAAATATAGTTTAATACTCAATCTTTAAACACATCTTGAGATCCCTTAGATCACATTTGCGCTCTTTCAAGTGTTTTGAACGCAAGAACACCTACTGAAGTCTTTTCTTCACTGTATAAACTACGCGTTGCTCATACAGCTGAAATTTCACTTACTGCCCTCTGGAGTAAACAGGTGGTATATATATATATAAGCTACAAGCTTGCATTTCTCAGGAATCTTCCTTATTATGGTCTGGGGGAAGTGCGATTAAATGCGTAATTTTTTTTTAACACGTTATTTTTGTAGAATTAATCGCACTGTATTAATGCGTTAAATCAACAGCCCTAATATATATATATATATATATATATATATATATATATATAAGGTATTTAAATTTTATTAACGTTTCCACATCCCTCTCCTTCGGACTGTGAAGGGCTAGATGGGGAGGCCAGAGGAGCTGAACATGCAGCGCTGTCTGAAGACCTGGCTCTGATAGTTCTGGGAGAGAGGGAGAAGGTTGAGAGGAGATTAGTTTTTCTGGTCCATGCTAACAGCTGGTGGAAGTAATGCAATGATGAATTGCAATCCGCAGATAAATAGAAGAAGATGATGGAAGAAGGCTCAAAAGTGGATTGACTAGTTTATAAATTCTTTGTTTGACATCAGAAAACAGTGCTGCATCAAAACAGACAGCTCTGATGGTAACGATTTAACACTGATTATTTGAATGTTTGTATCAAAACAAAAATAATTATATATATATATATATATATATATATATATATATATATATATATATATATATATATATATATTGTGATGTTGAAAGGACTCTTTGAGCAGCTGTTTCATTATGTCAACCGCTTCAGTCCCTCTCTGCTGGTTAGCAGCGGCATGAATTCAGATCACACCAGTTTGATCGTACGCGTCAGAGCCCAGTTTAGTGTAATCACACCGGATTGATCATATGTGCAAAAGGGTTAAGGAGGCCCTGGATGGTCCACTCATGACACCCCGAAAAGGCCTGACTGCTTGCAGACAGCAAATATAATCGGGTTGGCAAAGCCCACAGAAAGTTTCCACTGGAGCATTGGTTCTGCCCTTGATAACCCTCTAGAGAAACCTCTCTGACAGAGCATGGCATATCACTGTTGAAGAAGGCCAAAATCTAGCAGCAGAGAACAAAAAAACCACAAGAATCGTGCACCAATACTGTTTGCTCGCCTCCCTAGCTTGAGTGATGAAGTCAGTGATTGTGCCTGACAAAGATGGATGGTGAACTTAAAGCAAGTTTTCTGGGAGCAAATTGATGACTCGTGTACCAATCCATCTGAAAAGAGGTTAATAAGGCTGGTACTTGAGTATAGTTTATGCCCTCTATCAAAAAAAACAAAACAAAAAAAGGCAGAGATCAGAGAAGCACCTACATAATAAAGTCCACCCCATTTTGTTGGTATTGCATAGGGCATGAGCAAAAATATTAACATTTTTGCAACAGTTAATTATGTGGTTAGGATCTAGAAAAATATGTTTAATGTGTAAGCTTGGAGCTATTTGAAAGTCTCTTTGATTTGCTCTTTTCTAACTCCAGTTTAGCCGATCAGTGTAGCACTTGAAGCTAATCACATCGCTAATGAATTATGCACTGAGCTCAAGGCTTTTACATCGAGTTAGAGGGGCCAGGCTGGCTAAGAGGAAATTCATGTGGCATGAATCAACAGACAAGCAGTAGGAAGAGAAGAGGCGAACTGAGTTTGACAGAGGCCCCTCAACCTATTCCATTACATTGATGTCTTTTGTGACATGCACTACACACATCCTTGCCTGCTCATCTACTTAACCATCAGGACAGAGAAATAGGGTTAATTCATCTCTCAGATAGCACCTGTCACCATCACATTTGTTTTCCCGCTAGGAAGATATTCAAACAGCTTCAATAAAACATGCAACATGTAGGTAGTTGCTCTCCTGGCATTGCTCATTGAAGCGATCGGGCATTGGTAATATAGTCAGGCTTATAAAGGTTGATGACCTCTTGTGCTGTAAAAAAAATATCTCTTAAAGTGACAGCCCATGAAATCCTTGCTCAAATAATAGGGTTTGAAAAATGCCTGGATGAACTAAATCACAGTGAGAACAGAGAGGTGGATGTCTTTCTGAAAGATCTACAGTACAGTATCTGTGGTGTAGAGGCAAAATAACTGATCAATTTGTAGTCCTAAATCCTGGAAATCCTTTTAGAATAGCAGTTTTTAGTTTATGAGTAAAGGAAGTTCTATTTCAGAGCCGTTTCTATATAAGCAAAATAAGCGTCCCCATAGGGCATCCGAGCAAACAGGGGGCCCCACAAAGCAAGGTCTTGTTTTATTTTATTAATTTTTTTAAATATACTATTTTTATATACTATTTTATAATATTTGCTACAGTAAAGAAACTAAATTTGTTAACAAGTAGTTACCATAAAATATACGTTAATAGATTGTAATATATTTAAAAGACAACACATGTAGTTGCATGGTAAAATGTTGTAAAAATGAAATATGAGCTACCTCAGAGACATGGGCTCTGGTCTCGTGGGAACCAGGAAGTAATCAAAAGTTATCACATTAAAAATGGTGAGCGCGATTTAGAGTTTCAATTTTTTCTTCTTTTACTCCACTGATGGTTAGGTTCAGGAATGGGGTTTGGGTTAGACTGAGTTTCTAACAGGCGCAGTCCTGTTGAATGTACTACATCATTTATAACTAAAAGTATAACTCACTTTTGGCATCACAGATATTCCTTCAGCCACTGGGGGGCAGTGATGTGAATTTCGGTAAGCACAGACTGAATTCCAGCAGCAAAACTTTCAACTTACAGTTGCAGAATCTAATCAGTTTAGTTCTTATGTTGCAACGTGCATTTTATAAACACACACGCTTCAAAAGTCAGTGTGAAATATGTTGAAGCAAAAAAAATTAAGTCCGTATATTGCTCATAACCAAAAAACACTATTTAAAAACCCCATTAGAAATGTATATCTCTTCAATGCACTACAAATCCAGCAAGCTTTGTGAAATACAGGTCTGTTTTCTTGGTTATAAGCTTCTATGACTTGTCAGGCTTGGCTGGCGTGATGTAAATGCTTATGATAAAACACAGTGGGACACAGAGAAAATAAACAACATAACACATTCATCAACCCTTTCTTCTGTGCCAGTGACATAACTTTCAAAATATTTCCAGTGCTAAACATAGACATGTCACACAAGCAGTCCTTATATCAACATCAATGAAATAGCAAAGACCTCTACTCTCAGACCACCATTACAGGGATATGAAAGTGCATCTTTATCACTGTCTCACCTTGTTGTGCCTGGTGGGTGCAAGCAGGTTAGTTGTCACCCTGATGAGCTAACTGAGTAATGTGCTGGTCAAAAGAAATGGGAACACATTGTCAGCCATGCCAGTCAGATTCCTGCATCCAACAGCTCTTTCTGTGTAACAGATGGGGACTGGGATATGTGACTGTTCTTTGGATGGCGTTGAGGAGCAATCACCCACACAGACTGGGCCAGTGTTATATCCCTGCTGGCCTTCTCTGTTGATTGGAGACATCTCTTCTGCCTGGACATACCAATTTGCATTATGAGAAAGGGAAGCAAAACATTTATATGATTATACATACACATACTGTACTCACATGGTTATGTGGAATTTTAATTTAATTAGAGCAGTTAAATGATCAGGGTTAGAAATAATGTATTGCTCAGGGTATATATGGTACCCTGGAATCAACCCCATTCTGCCGAGTTACTGACAAGTGGCATCTTCCATCAAACATAATGTGCATCAATTCAAATGTGTTTCACTTTTCCTGTGGCGGTACTAATAGTGTGTAGTACGAGCTAGGGGTGCCATCACATGCCACAAAGTAGTATTGCCAAATTTGTACACTTTTTGTTTTGTTTTTTGAAAGCAACATCAAATAATATATTAATATAGATAATTGAGTGTTTCAAGATTTTTTTTCTTTGAGGGGATCATAAAAGTGAAGATGTTTTCACTGTCTGCTGCATTTTTTTTAAGTTGTTTTATATATATATTACAATCAACATGGAGCAAGAATTGTCTAAAAAAATAACATATACAAAATACAATTCATAAAAGCACATCCCAATTCACATTCTTATAATCTGATTTATAAATTCAAAATACAATTCATAAATACACCAGTGAGGAAACAGATAGTTCCCCGATTGCCCACACAAATACATCTCACTTTAATAAATTCAAAATGTCTTCACAAATATGTATCCATCAAGTTCTTGAATTAATTTGCATCAAAAATGTGTGAATGTTGTTACATTTATTCATGGATTGTTACATCTGCATATGCAAATCATCACATGTATGTGGATCACTTTGGATTTTTGTGTGGCTATTTTTGAGACCTTCCTGCCAGGTTGCGATTCACAAATAGGGTTTTTTTGGGAGATGTCCTCTTTAGCCAGTCAAATTGAGCTTTTAATCCACCAGTCATAACATGACATGCTGATCTGACTGGAGAAGCATAACATTGTTGTTTTGAGCAATGTGACTGCATTAGTGCACAGAGAGGGACATTTTCAGCATACCATACTCCACGAGTAAGTAAAGCAGACTTACTACTCAGTCACATGGCATTTTATAACTCATAATATATTATGAGGTTTGAGTGGCATTTGCAGATCTGCAAATCTAATGACAGATAGCCATACTTTCTGAAGAGAAATCATTAAAATTAAGAGAAACGTATTTTAACTATAGTGTTTGTAGGTATAGTGTTGAAGGTCGTAGCAATCACAGGTACCACAAGAGTAAGGAAAACTGTGAATAATTCCACTTTGCCATGGTTTAATAAATGTAACCATTTCATTGGTTTCATTAAAACAACCTATGTTTTAATTATGAAAAAATCATTTTGGGATCACATTATATGGATTGAATTTACAATATTTTAGCCAGAAAACCACATAAAATGACTAGTAATTAAATGGAAAATGGTACAATTTTAGCTTTTCACCATATGTCAATGACTACTTGATTTCTGTATTTTTCTTATTCAGTAACAAAAAAATTTAATACATTTATGCATGTAGGAAAAGGATTGTTTTTTTTTTTTTTTTTTTTTTTTACAAATCCTATAGCTTTAACATCAGCACAGTTGTTCACTCACAGCCTCACTCCAAATGGTTGTCAGAGCGACTGTTGTTTGCTACCTTTAGGTACATTATTTGTAGAATATATATTAACAGGCATGGATGAAAATTCATGAAGGAGAATATTTATTTTAAAGACAGATAGTGCAAATAGCACAAATAAGAAAATTCTTACCCTTCACGAATAACCATCTATTCCCCCAAAGATTATAATTTTGTACCTAATAAAGCATGACATCATTTGAAACATTGAAAGTGCCAAGAATCAAATTGCTCACAAACATGGCACATTTTCCATGAGAACACACTGCGGCGTTCATAGCATCTCAGGGCGTTGAGTCAGAAAACAAGTGTAAATAGCAGTAGTGTATTTGTTGTACCTAAAATTAGAGATTTTTCACTTTTACCTGCAACACTGTGAACACACTTTGCAATCATTTCCCCCAATGTGAATACACATTACAATTGTGATACAAAGAATTGCAGGCAGACATAGCTGAGTAGCTTGTGGTTGGTGTCAGGAGAGCCACTCAGATCATCCATTATCCAGCATCTATGGAATTCTTCACCTCTGTCAACAGGTGCTATACAATGCACTTACTGACATATTGTTGTCAGCCAACCTCCTAAACAATGTTGCTCAAGAGACTCACATTTCACATGGCAACACATTTCACATGGCAGCCCAAGTTCAATAAGGGAGGTAAGAGACTTGTGTCCTTCTCTCTCCTCGCTGGTGTGTTTTGGCTGCTTTTGAGGCCTCTCCCCACTATCACTGTAACAAGAAACAGCTGTTAGAGATCATGTCAACCAGCTTGACGGGCCAAACCACTCCCTCTCACCCGCAAACAGACACACGACCATGCCCCCATCACCACTATACAAATTGGTGAAAACAGTTTGAATTTATTAAAGTGAAATGTATTTGTGTGGACAATCAGGGAAATATCTGTGCTCTCACTTGTGTATTTATGAATTGTATTTTGAATTTATGAATCAGATTTTGAGAATGTGAATTGTGCTGTGCATGTATGAATTGCATTTTGTATATAGGCCTATGTATATATTATTTTGAGATCGTTCTGGCTCCATACTATCATGGACCAAACTTGTTCACTCACTAGGTTTAATGATTCTAATCATCACTAAACTTACTTGTTTTGGACATTTACTTCATCTAACTTACTAAACTACTTACTAACCTGTTCAAATTCTCATGGTCTCTACTTGTTGCTTCAGTCTGTTTGCAAAAACACCACATACTCATTTGAACCTGACATCTTACTGCACTCACTCATAGAAAAAAGCCAACTTAGAATCAACAGCAATCATTTGCCAAGCTAGCAAGCAAATTAAACATACAAGCAATTTACATAATGCTAAATATGACAATCCACATTTTGTTTTATTGCTCATGACACATTTTCGCTGGTTATCAAGTTAAATGTGAGTATGTTGGCTATTACACTCAGCCATGCTACTCACACGAACGGTTAAATGTTAGTGTTTTAGAATAATACAATGTCAAAAGTCTAAATCTATAATACACTATAAACAAATAATCAATATGTACTACAGATAGGTATTTTATCCTATCACATTCATTGCTCATGCTTCTCATCTTCTCTGAGCAGGAAATACAGCTGCTCTGAAGCAGTACATTCAGTTAAGCAGCAGGGTAACCAATTGATTTTGACCAATCACAACGATTCCAGTCACAATGCGTAAGGTAAAGTCAGGACTGGATCATATATCTGGATTCTATTTTTAACTACCAGAGCTAAAAATTCAGGTTAATGAAGCCGACATAATGGAGAAAAGTAGTATTGCCTTGGCAATACTGACGGCGGCGGCCATGGTACGAGCAGCTGCAAAGACATTGTTTGCATAGATTTTTTTTATTAAACAAATTTTTGGTGCCACTCTTCATTTCTACATTTCAACTGGAAACTGGAGCTCACGTGTACCCGTACGTTCAACAACACTTCCAGCTTCGGCCACTGGGGGCTGTGGTTCGAATTTTAGTAAGAAAGACCAATTTCAGCTGCAGAACTTTCGAACCACTGTCGCAGGATTCACAGTGAGACATGTCTGCAAAATTCCCAATGAAATTCAAAATCTGGTAACAAAAAATAATTAAATAAAAACACCCATAACCCTGACAAAATGTACTGTGTATGTACCATGGTCCAGATATGGTATCAGATGGAAGTGCTTTGATAGTAATGAATGACTACTATATTCATGCTCCATGGTATTTATATGGCACTCCAAGCCCAGGTACTTTAAAAAAATATCATGGTACTAACACGGTACATGCCCCCCCCCAAAAATGGTATTACATTATACCACGTCCAAAAAAAAAAAAAAAGCCCAAATATGCATGGTTCAGAATGCCCTGCCCTGACCTCTTTAAAAGATGATGCAATGCAGATACATCTCTGGCCCTACAAAATAGTCACTGTCTCATCTAATGTGAAAAGTTTTCCAACTCTAAGTTTGCTGTTCTGCTAAACAAGTCAAGCCCTGGGGGCCAGAGATCAATGGAGATATAAAATACTGTATTTAAAAGCATTATTGGGCCTCTATAATACTGTTGCTGCAGCTGACAGAAAATCCATGCATTAATTAATATATGAGGCAAAGAGGTTTCTGCATGCTGCTCCAGGCTCCAACAAGCCCTCTGGAGGATCCCTATCAAACACAATCAGAGTCATTGATCAGGCAGTTAAATTTTAATCATTTTGTAAACAGATTCATTCACTTTGGGAGCATGCAGGTCTTTGTTTTTGCAGGTGCTTCTGGGAGTTTTGCTGCAATAAACAGTAGCTAAAATGCAACATTATTGATATACAATAGTGCTGCTGATTAGATATTTATTTCAAAAGCTTTATCTTGCAGTAGAGTGTAAGACAGATTCTTTCTTGTGTTTTATTTATCCCAAGGGTGTTTAAGATATCAAACCGCTCTTCATGTATGCAGTTCTGCAAATTTTGCAGAGTTTATGATGTTTATGATGGTAGCGGAAGAAAATGACAAAAAACGATCAAATATCAAAGTGAAATATTTTTATGCTCCAAGAGATTTAATGCGAACTGTAATAGAGAACAGTACAAGATTTTGGCTTTAATGAATGAGAATAAATATTGACTCTAAAAAGAAGCTTACATGAAAGTGATAGACTTGGAGCAGAAAAAAGATGTTTCTGTGATTTTATACAGTGCAAAAAAACAAAACAAAAACAACAACAACAACAACAACAACAATCCACTGTTCAATTATTTACAGTAATTTAAGATATCAAAGTACTTTATAGAAAATTGAATAGGTTACATCTGCAACTGGATGGTTACAATTTATCTGTGGATGTTTTGATGGATTTACACCTGATTTAAACCCATTTGTGAAAGATCAGTTGACTTTCTGCTAATAAAGCAACTGATTCATATACTGTACTACAATTGCTTTGTATCATGTGTTTTTGCACCATAGCTGTACAAAAAAAACTATATTTTTGTGAACATTGTGAAGGGATCGCATCATAAGGAATCCAGTTTTCCTTTATCTTTGATAAAAGAGCTTAATGTATGATATGACCCCCTCATTTTTTCAAGAGTTATGTGTTTATTAGATGACTATCAATTCACTGGAAGGACAAAAATTAGTCTTTCAAAGCGAGTGGTACATTGCCCTGGCAGGAGAAGAAATTATTTATACCTCACCAAATTTTCAAAAGACCAGTGCACCCGTTGACAGATTAATTTTAAAATTGTCTGGATATTGCAGCTGCTAAGTCTTAGCTTTAACTAATTAACTTGTCTGCACAAATAGCTACATGTAAAGCTATGCACTTCACAAGATACTGAGAATATAAAAAAAAAAAAAAAAATGTATAATTTAAATGCATAACTACTGAGCATGTTGCAGCCCAGAGTAAGATATAACTTGAGACTCGCAGACGCTGATGAAATATCTGCAAAATCAAGAAATTCAGAGGGAGAGAGAGATACGTGGGAGAGCAAGATGAATGCATTCATCTAGTATAATTCATGTGTTTAGAGGTGGGTGTATTCATTGAATACATCAGGCAGCAGAGATGGATTGGTCGGTCTTGATTACACCCATTTACTTTCCAGCAAGCTAGCGCCTCATTTTAAAGAAGGAACATTTACACCAATCAGAGGGCATGTGTAATTGGCGAAGTCTTAGTGTCAAATCTTGAGCCATTGTGCAAGGCGTCATCAGGATCTCATCAGCCACAATTTAACCACTTTTGTGGGGGGTGCTTCAGTTGTCCATGTCTTTTTGTGTAATTTCCTGAGTGCTTCCTCTGTGGTTAATGGCAGTCCTGAGGCTAAAGGTAAATAACATCTTTATCATTGGTCAGAAGCAGGCCCACCCCTCAAGCTTGAGAGCAATAGACAGCATGAGCACTTTATTTGCCTCTATGGCATGTTCTTAACAACATGTTAATAAATATTACAAAAATAATACATAAAAATGGCAAAATTAGGCACTTCTGTGCCACTCCTGCCAAGAAACCACTTAATTATGCTGAAGAGAAACTACTGTATTTTACAAAGATGAACCTAAATTTTAATGATGAAATAATAGATAGACTTTAATTGATCTACATAGAAAGTTAGAAAATAGCATACAGAAAATCTTGAGTGATGAGCAGTCATGATTCTTGTGACCCACTGAAAAATTCTACTAACATTTGAGCATCATGCAGCCTGATCTCATAAAATTTTGTAAAATTATGTTAAGTGGTTTCTTTCACATATTGCCACAGTTCCAAGGTGAAATGTTCACTGTGTGTGATGCAAAAAGAAAGTTAAATTCTCTCCAAAACAGTTTTTAAGGTTAATGCACTGAGTTTGAAATAGAAAAAAACCTACCTTCACACCTTTAACCTAAATTGAACTAATATTATCAGAAAAACATGAGACATGAAAATCACATTTGCTGAAGCAGCTATGTCCATTGTGGTGCTTCTATGACACTTTGGACTCAAGTGTTAACTTGCGTGCTCTATACTCATACATGAATCCTTTGCCTCACAAGTGCAATGCTCTATCAGTTGAACTACTGAGTAATTTGACCAATTTACTTGTGATTTGTGTGAAACCGTGAACATTCCACCAGGAAACTGCTGCCATAATCCTGATCAGCCTAATATGGTAACACTGGGAAATCCAATGGTCTGAGTGTGGGTCAGGGTAATCTGTTTATCCTGCTAATGAAAGATAGGGGATTGTTTGGGAAAATGGTTTGAAAAAAATGTATAGTTTTTGTGGTGGCGCAGAAATTACACACCTTGCCTTGAGCTATTGATAGGCTGAGGGGCTTCAATCTGATCTGGCAATGTTTGAATTTCCATCATATAATTTCATTTGAATAGAAAAAAGTTCCTGGAAAAAAGAGAGGACCCTTTGATATACAGTAGATATAAATCTTTCATCATGGAAAATCATGTGAAAAATGTTATCAATATCATCTGACAGATTGTATCATATTACATCATAAGAAGAGATTGAATTTAACACTAACTTACTATATCAAAACACAAACAACAATAACAAAAACTTGTCTGAGTTATTATAAACTGTAATTAATAGAAAGACAGGACACAAAGATATGCACATCTTGATTTTTTTTCACTGAGAGATTATCATAGTGAAACAGCCTTTCATGTCTTCTTAGGATTTAGTTATTAATTATGCTGCCTTTCCATCAAATCCAGGGCTTTTAACAGCACCTGTCAATGAATAGATGACATCATTGGCAAGCTGCTACCAGCTCAATCTGCATAGTGACAGACGTAAGTTGAGCACCAAAAGTTATGAATTCCTCTACATATATCAGTCTTGTAAGATCACTGTTGGACATTCACTTAGACAAATCGTCCTAAAAAATTTTTGCTTCACTACTTTCTCAATTTACCAAAAGTCAGACATTGGATACAAGAAAAATCACATCACAAAATAATAGATGGAGAGAATTTTCCAAAAGCACCTCAGAAATGCATTATCAAGCTCAGTCAAACCATTCTGGATGAAATAGCTAAAAATTGCCCAATATGGCAATGAAATCACAACGAGATTGTTAAAATTACACATTGGACTGCTATTTGCAGCAGTGATATATTTGTCATGCATAGAATCTGGCTGTTGGGCTGCTATCTGATACTACAAGCATTTTTATCTACCTTGAGACATGATTTCTTCTGCAAAGTCTATTAGTTCAGTAGTTAGGGGTTTGCATTGTTGGTGATAAATAATTTCAGTGGAGGCAGTGGAGGATGGCTGCACTTTAATCTGGCAATCCCCAGAGTTTTTATTAATGCCCTCCCCAGAGGTCTAAGGGACAACACGACCTGATAGTCTGAGACAGAGTGGTGTAGAGCAGGCAAATTGGCTGAAATCTTTTGCCAAAAACGTGATGACAAACTTCTTTCCTGATAGCCAGCCCAGTAGAAAGTTTGTGTGTCTCACAATGACAATTGGACTAACAGTACAATGGCAGACACCCAACTCTTTTAGGCTGCATTTCATCCAGACAATCATTGCTTATCCATGGTGTCATAAGGGGCATAAAACAGAATAAAGTTGACATGTTTTGGATCTGTCATAGTAGGCTGTCCATAACAAAATTAATTAATTGCTTACAAACCCGTTCACTTTTAAAAATTCAACAGTTGCTGTAAACTGGAGCTATAACCTGACGCTACAGTTTGAACTTTTGCCAGCCTGTCTATCAATGCTAATTTCTAATGATACCCCTGAAGGAAAAAACAACTAGGTAGCATTAAATGTTTTATGAGCCTGGGGAACATCCTGGCAGATGTTCTTCAGGCACCATACTGAGAGGGGAATTCACTAAGAATGAAGTGCACTAACTGCATTGTTTATTTGCAAGGGTTGTCTGTGTAAGGAATTACTCAAATTTAATGCTGAACACAAATTTGCATGGCACAATTCCCGATCTTGAAGGTCTTTTCTGAGTGCTAGGTTGTGAAGGATGCACCAGACTACATGACTATATGACATATGCCACACTTTACTGTGACTATAAAGCATTGCTCAAGCACCACTATCCAGGTGCCTGTGTCAGCTCTTTAAAATGCCGGAAGTGTACTCGACTAAACTGCACATCTAGCTGCTACCATGATCAGTGTTGTAATCTGATTACAAAGTAATAAGATACTGTAATTGTGATGAAGAGGAGGGCAGGGCCGAGCCGTGAGTCCGCAAGGCCTACCTCCAATCGAGCTAATCAGCCGAGGAGGGGATTAATGCCGAGCCAGATGAGGCAGTTTGGGAGAGAACCACACGCAGCTGCCGTGTGTGTTTGTGTCGAAGCCCGGGAAGGAGGAGGGATGCGCTGTCGTGGAGTCCTTGCCACTGCCGTCTGCCTAAAGGAGCAGCCATCAGGGGACATAGGAATTTCTGCCTGCCGCCTGGACGCAGAGGAACGTCCGCTATCCGCAAGGGGAGGAGAGGCTCGCTGCTGGTCGCCTGGAGCGGTGGAGAAGATGCCAGGGGTGGAGGGGCTAGCTACCGGCCGTCAGAACGTGGAGGGGCATTCCATCTGGTAGGGGTCGGAAAACTCGCTCCGGTCCGCCTGGGGAGGAGCAGCTGTCATCTGCCAGAGGGTAGAGGAGTGGTTGAAGACAAGGGCTGGCCCATGAGTCCACATGGCCGCCCCCCCAATCGGACTAATCAGACGAGGAGAGGGATAAGGCCAGGCCGGATGCGGCAGTTCGGCAGAGAGAGAGCCACACGCAGATGCCGTGTGTGTTTGTGTTTTGTGTCTTTTTGTTTAATTAAATATTACCTTGACTGTTCAGCCGGTTCCAGCCTCCTCCGTGCCCATTTGAACGATGTTACAGTAATCTACACACGTTTTTAGTCACAAAGTTGTGTAACACCACATTTTAAATGATTAAATTATTGCTATTTCCTTAGCTTATCACACCAAGGCAGTGCCCGCCCCCTTGCGGGTTCGAGCACACTCTACGAGAAGTGTGGCATCCTCGTGGGCACTGGCCCATGGCACCTCCTTAGTAGACATCTGCAGATTTTACAATCTCAGGGTCGCGTCTGTCTCGTCTCGTGTTTTGTCAGGTCCGAGCCGGAAGAACTCGGTAATGCGGCACAACCGACCGGGTGTTCCGCTTGCACACAGCGCCCTTCACCAAGTTGATCCAGTGGGCCTTCTATCCCAGGTTAGCCACTTAGCGTCGCTCCCTGGATGTTCTCCTCCCTTGTTCCCACATACAGCTTCACAACCCTCGTTGTGTATTTGCCACATGTTACCTCCCCCTAGACTGGGCAGGATGTGGCCTCCACAGGGTCTTTTCCCCCTGAAAGAATAGGACCGGGAAAGAGTGCGTTCCTCGACGCATTTCATAGCGTTAATATAGCCCCAGCCACTTCACTTCCTATGTGAGAGCTCCCCACGAGACCCCCCATTGCTCCCATGCTAGTCATGTAGCGCCTGTTCCCCCCTCAGGGGTGCGGGGAACCTAAGGTCTGTATGTTACACCACTTTGGGGGCGTTGGGGAGGTCTACGTGCAGCCGACACAGTTGCCTCTAGCACGCAGTAGCCTGCTTGCACCTGTCTCGGCAGTTCACATAACACGGTCAGTTCGTGCCGTTTTTATATGGGACCCCCTGTGTCACTTCATTCGACACAATGTCGAGTGAGTGACAGAAGGGGAACGTCATGGTTACTGTTGTAACCTCCGTTTCCTGAGGGAAGGAACGAAATGTTGTGTTCCTTTTGCCACAACACTAGACCTACCACTGTAAATCGCCATACCTCGTTTTCGGCTCCTCAGTGCAAAATTCTGACTGACACTCGCTTCTCTGCTTCCCTTTGTACCCATATGTCCGGGGCGGGGCATGCAAATTCTGTCTGCCAACTTGAAATTGGCCTTTTCTCAGATTCAGAAGTACGTTTGTCGTCCCAGGAAGACCCCTTGTGTCACTTCATTCGACACAATGTCTCGTTCCTTCCCTCGGGGAACGGAGGTTACAACAGTAACCATGATGTTTTAGTCACTTATGAATTACAAAAAGTATGTGTTTAAGAAATATATGTGTTTAAGTGTGATACTTGTATTTACCTGTTTTCTAGTGAGAATTGAACACACTTCAAATGTTAAAGACGATTAAACATCATTTGTCTTCAACAAGAGCATGTACTCTTCAACTCAATAACCATCGGGGTGGAAAGAGTACAGAAAAATCATACTCAAGCAGGATTACTTGGCATGTCATGTCCTGCACAATAGAGGAGGAAGAGCAGGCATGGGAAAAGTTGTTTGGTACTGGGGCTACATCATGCTTAAAAATAAAAATTCTCTCACTTTTACTCACCCTCATGCCATCCTGGATGTGTATGGCTTTCTCTCTTCTTCAGAACACAAATTAAGATTTTTAGAAGAATATCTCTGCTCTTTTGGTCCATACATTGAAAGTGAATTGGTGCTAAAATATTGAAGCTCCACAAATCACATAAATGTAGCCTAATCCATGTGCGTCCAGTGGTTTAATCCATGTCTTCAGAAGCGTGGTAAGAAACAGATCGATATTTAATTCCTTTTTTTTACTAATTATCCTCCCTGCTCAGTCAATCTCCACATAAACTTTCACTTTATTTTGTTTTTGGTGATTCACATTCTTCATGCATATCACCACCTACTGGGCAGAGAGAAGAATTTCTAGCAAAAATGGACTTAGTATTGATCTGTTTCTCAATCACACCTGTCATATAAATTCTGAAGACATGGATTAAACCACTGGAGTTGTATGTATTATTGTTATGCTGTTTTATGTGCTTTTTGAAGCGTTTTGAAGCATCTTTATAAAGTCTAAGCATAACTACAAATTATTTTATCATCTTTACTTTCCAGGTAATTTATTAACATAAACACAACATCCCATAACATACACACTTCTACAAAAGTAAAGTTTAAATGAAATGTTTAATTAGATGTAAATACTTAAATTTTGTTTTAAACAAAGTTTAAACGAATATGAACAAGCAAGAGTAGTAACACCAGTCATTTTACTAACAGCCATATCTAAAACTATGTTTTGAAAGTTTATGATTCTCTCACTAAAGCCCTCCAACTAATCCACACTCGAGAAAACACACACATTCTAAACCGCTCGCTTGACAAAAATAGTCAAAACTAAAAACTATCCACAAACGGTCAAAACTTCAGTTAAACACAGTTCCGGTCAAAACTTATCAGACAAACACACATCGCTAACCACAAACTGTCAAAATGTATCAGTCAAACCCAAATCCTAACGGTCATCCGTTATCAGCACAAACACACATCTGGTCGCCAACGGTCACTCCTTATCTAACACACACAGATGGTCAACCACACCCCCTAAGTCCCGCCCCCGCCCCCATTCCTCATCTTATCAATCAATTTCTTATCTCTTCCATCAACCAAATTTTTACATTTGGTGGGTCTAATGACTACTAAAATTCTCTCACCATTTACTTACTTGTGCCATCAAAGATGTGCATGATTTTCTTTCTTCTGCTGAACTCAAACCAAGATTTTTAGAAGAATATCTCAACTCTGTAGGTCCATACAATACAAGTGAAAGGTGGCCAGAACTTTGAAGTTCGAAAAAGCACATAAAGACTGCATACAGTTAATCTACTTGCATTGAATGGACCAACAGAGTGTCATCTGTTGAGACATTTTTCTAAAAATCTTTGTTAGTTTTCAGTAGAAGAAAGAAAGTCATACGCATCAGGGATGGCATGAGGATGAGTATATGATAAGAGAACTTTCATTTTTGGTTGAACTATTGAAGTCATCAATAATGTGAATATTTTTGATTAAAAATACATTCTTATTCAAAATATTGAAATATCTATTCCAAAATAAATCCAAGGCAGTTAGCACCTGGACAAACTGGATATCAAGAATTTAATGAATGAAACACTGCATGCAAAATTATCCCAACTGTTAAGTCAAGTCAATTTTGTTTGCCATGAGCCCCACTCATCTCAATGATCTCAGGACAGCCTGCAGATGTTGCAGGTGCCACTGAATTCATTACTGTAAATAATGATATCGTCCAGATATGCAGCGGCATAAAGCACTATTTGGTCTGAGGTCCATGAGCCGCTGGAACGTAGCCGGGGCCCCAAACAAACCAAACGGAAGCTTCACGAATTTGTGTAAAGCTGAACGGTTTGGAGAAGAACGTTTTCTCAGGGGATATTGGGGATAGAGGGATTTGCCAATAGCCCTTTGTCAAATCCAGTGTCAAATAAATACGATCTGTGACTAACTGATCGAACAGTTAATCACTACGAGGCATTGTGTATGCATCAAATTTAGACACCACGTTTACCTTTCGATAATCCACGCAGTACTGGACCAACCCTTTGCTCTAACAATCCAGCACTACCGAGTTGGACCAGTCACTGCTGGATTCTTCTATCATTCCCATCTCAAGCATTGCATCCAATTCTTCTCGTACCACTATTTTCTTGTGCTCGGGAGGTAGTGTAGTCACGATATAGTGCTGTATGAGGTTTTTAAACACGTTTGCACACTCTTTCTGCAACTTGACAGCATCTGTGAGCTGAGATGGTGAGAGGTGGTCTCCACAAGTGAGATGAACCACCTCTCTGGAACCACCATTGCCAATGTCAAAGGGACCGCCTCGCTCCATAATTTCAGGAGGTTGAGATGGTATATTTTACCTCATATTCGAGATCTCCCACTCGTCGTGTGACCTCAAAGTTCACCTGCCACTTGGCGAGTTATTTGGAGCTCAAGGTTGGGAGTAATACAAGCACTTTGTCTCCCGGTGCAAATTCCCATAGCCGAGCTCCCCTATCATAGAGCCGGCTTTGGTATTCTTGAGCTTGAAGCAAATTCTCCTGTGTTAGTTGATCCAAAGTGTAGCGATTTGCTCTAAGATCAAGAAAGTACTTAATTTTGTTTTTACTACATGAAGGTTCCTCCTCCCAAGCTTCCCGCATGATGTTGAGCATGCCGCATGGTTGGTGCCCATACATTAGCTTGAATGGGGAAAACCCTGTGAAGACTTGCGGAACCTCTCGAACTGCAAATAATAGGGGTTCGAGCCACTTATCCCAATTCATAGCATCCTCATACATGAACTTCCTAATCTTATTTTTCATGGTCTAATTAAATCGTTCATTAACTCGTCTGTTTGTGGGTGGTAAACTCTGGTCAATTTAATACCCAATAATTTGTATAGTTTGCATAGTGTACGTGACAAAGTTGTGCCTTGATCAATGAGGATTTCTTTCAGAATCCCCAATCAGGAGAAATTTCTGAAGAATTTCTCTGCAACAGTGCACGCTGAGATGTTGTATAAAGGCACTGCTTCCAGGTATGACGTTGCGTAATCCACCAGAACTAACACAAAGTGATGTCCGCCTGCCGTACGTTTTAATGACCTGATGATGTCCATGCCAATTCTCTCGAAGGGGACCTCGATTAACATCAGTAATGATCTTGCAGTGGATTCGCTAACTGACATTCGCGGCATGCCGCACACCACCTGCCAACATCAGGCCTCCTCCTTTAAACTATGCAAGTGAATGTACTCCATTTTTTATGGTCCAAAATGCATATTTAGGGTGCATCAAAATAATCCAAATGACTCAAATAAATTTGATTATTTAAAGTTTACTGAGATTCACAGGATTTACACAGTGAGATCAATGGTACAGGTGATATCACACAGAAGAGAAGCTTCATAAGCATATTTATGCAGGCAGTGATGAGCGATTGAACTGAGTGCAGGTGAGGTTAATTAGAAATCTTGCTGATGGATGTGCAGAGCCTGAGGGAGGTGTGGCAATGACAAAGTTTTCACACATACCTGAGTTTGCTGGAAAAAAAGCACGGGCACAGCCGATGAATTCATATGTCCCTTTGTTTCTTTCTATGGTCTGAAATCCTCAGAGGTAAAATGTGCACTTCAAACCCTCCAATATTTGAGAGAATGTAGGGGTGTACTAATATCCAGGTTCAGCGCGATAAGCCAGAGTTTCAATCGCTCAGGATCAAGTATAAGCAATTGATGAAAAGTTAATATTTTCCCGGCGTGCATTTTCTTTGAGGTTTCTGAAGGTTGTAGCATCCAGGAAACACACCATAAATGGCCATTTTGAACAATACACTTATACAAATACATATCTACAGCAAAGACAATTAAACTTTTATTCAGTGCTCCTCTTGTAAACAATGACGCACTTCCTGCCTCCTCCTGCATGTGACGTGTGACCTTACCAACAAGCGCACGTCACAGAGAAGCGGAAGCGAACATTTGTAGTTAAAAAGTATAGAAGTATTGTTCAGTTTCTAAAAATAATCAATCATTTGGGTTCAGAAGAACTTTATTTGTCAACTGTAGTCGTGTGGATTATTTTAATGCACCCTCAATATGCATTTTGGACCGTCAAAAAGTACATTCATTTACATTGTTTAAAGGAGGAGGCCTGAAATTAAATACGAAAAATCATTTCAATGAAGAAAGAAACTCAGATACATCTTGGATGACCTGAGGGTGAGTAAATTATCCGCAAATTTTCATGTTTGGGTGAACTATTCCTTTAAGAGTCTTTATAGTTCATCCAAATTTGACTGCGGGGATGTAAGCAGTGGTCAGTGAAGTGTTTTTCATTTGATGTGTTTCATCACAAGCTTCCTTGTTCAGAATCAGCAGGCCATTTGGGTGAAAAAAGCATAAAGAATATACACTATTATAGAGAAAGCACCTCATCTCATCTCAGATGAACAAAGAGGACTTAAATCAGCCAAACTC
This sequence comes from Moxostoma hubbsi, assembly GCA_032164185.1. Classification (NCBI taxonomy): domain Eukaryota; kingdom Metazoa; phylum Chordata; class Actinopteri; order Cypriniformes; family Catostomidae; genus Moxostoma; species Moxostoma hubbsi. The sequence goes on along the minus strand of JAVLUX010000030.1, from coordinate 26,377,495 downwards.
ATTCCCACTGTGAGTAACATCTTTATGATAAAGCAGATGCACAGCAGGGGCAGTGTTGTTGTTGTTGTAAAAAGGCAAATAATCAGATCTATAGGAGCATATATTATATAACACTTACTTTATCGCACCATTACTGATACAGCAGGGTGTCAATGTGATCAGGGCATCTTGAAAAAACAGCATCTTGTCCACAAGCCTTAAAGTGTACTGCATGTTCTCATTTAACATGCAAATATGAACGGTAAAGCCATCAGTCAAACATGACGATGCATGAATAAGTTCACACATGCATAAATGTCCACTCATTTCAGCATTCATTTGGATGGCAGAGACATCCCTATTCCTAAAAGAGCTTCAGTCAGACTCATAAATCTGAATAACTGATGTATTCATCGGTGATGAGCGTAGTTATTCTTTCTCCTCCAGTGATGATGGCAGGCGTGGTGTCCTCGCTCTTCAGACATTTATGACGATATGTATGCACACGCCGCTTCCAGTTAAGAGCACATTACGTGAGTAATAGTTTGATAAATTGGTCTTGTCATGTCACTCTCACATTGTGCCAAAACACTCCATGGAAGATTCTAAAGTCAAATCAGGCTCCTACTTTTTTTGGACACCTGGGGTTATGGCAAATTAACAGATTCATTATGTGAACACTGCCTGAGATAAATTCTTCCTGCAAAAGATAATATGATTAAACTCCAGTTGTTGCATAATGATGTTAACAAAAGAGACAACTAATGAAATATATGCAAAAGAAGCTGTGAATTATGAGAAATTAACTCTTTCAACACTATCATTAAAAAGCTTGGGCAAACTGTTTTTACGTTTTCTACTCGGAGAGGGGGCTGCCATGTTAGGATCACATGACCAGTTGAATACTTCTTGCTTAATCTCAGTAATAGTCTTGTGATTGGTTACTTTCACTCAAGGATTAAATTATTCATGCCTGAATGTGAAGTGAATTTCTACAAGGGCAACAGTAACTGAATAATTCTGCATCCAGGCCCCAAAGAAATAAAAGAAGAAAAAAAGTACTGAGTGCATCTTTAATGAAACAAGTGTACTTAATACACTTAAAAAATAATGATTGATCAAAACAAGCCATAGGCAATCCAAAAGTAATTTGATTAAATTAGCTGTAATGTGTAATGTAAAATTACACTTTTGATTACGATCTCAGTTGTGTAATTTGAAATTAGTACTAGATTACGTTTCAGAAGTACACTGTGTTACACTGACCACATTTACATGCACTTCAGAAAAGAGTTTATTCCAGGGTTTAAGCAGAAAGCGCCTTTCTGAAACGTCATGTTAACAAAAACGCTGATTTCCTTATGCTGTTTAAGGGATTAAGAGAAAGCGGTTTAGCAGACCTAGGATTCTCTCGGAGAATGTGGCTTAGTGTGGTCATATAAACACATAAGAGGCGTTCTGATGGGTGTTTGAAGAGTGCGCATGTGTGTAACAGACCGGATAACAAACATCATATGATGGAGCCCGGCCATCAACAGAGTCCATTGGGAAAATCACATACACTATAAACTACTGTATACCCAATTATACACACCAATGCAAAATATTGACTGTCCCTAACATTCGCGTATGCCCAGAGTTTTACCTGAGAGGAAAACCCCTCTTTTGGAGTGCAAATCTGCTGCAGGTCAATATGGAAAGTGAAAGAAACAAACACAGCAACAACTCTGGAATATCTGGGAAATAAAGTGAAGCAACAGAGAATAAAATAGTGAAGTCTTCCTCGGATCCAATGTACAAGCTTCACTGGAAAATGACGTTGCTGTGGAGAAAACCACTTACTGACCAAGCTGCATGTATACGGGAGTAAAGAGTACACCACTTAAACAGAGCATGTAAACAGGAACACTGTTTTCTTGCAATAAGCTGCTTTTTGGTGACCATGTAAATGATGTCAATATTTTAAAAGGATTGCTGTTGAACATTCTGCTGCAGTACTATGATAGCATGTTAGAGAGACATTGTCCATGCCATTCACCACACACCTGTGTGGATATGTCCATTCATATTTGGAAGAAAAATGATCAAAGGAAGGCCAAAGGAAAGCAGGAAACATCAGAAGGAAGGAGATTTGTTTAACGATTAACGTTTGCTCTGTTTTTCTGTACTAGAAGTTATTTCTTATGGTATATCTCTACTCAGTGCCATAACTGCATATACATGCACAGATTTAATGACAGAATGCTTTCTAGTGTTCGAATATAATTTTCCACTACTATACAATGTACCTACAGACAATATCGTAATTATCAATGAGAGTGTGTCCTTTGATTCAATTACACAAGGTTAGATTGTACTGTTGTACAATACAAGGACTCAAGCTTAATTCAGTCAGTAGTAAGGTAAGCTGTGCTTGCAGTGTTGCCATTGGTAGGAATACAGATTATTAGGTGCCTCTCTAACAATTGTAGGTTAGTAGATTTCAACAACTTGTTACAATTGAATTAGTGAACTGTGCATGATTTTAGCCAACACAGGTGGTCATGCAGAGTCCAAATAACTGTGGCATACATTTGAACTAGATTCTGGAACTCACTGTATTTATATTAAAGCTACTACAGTATGTGCATGTGCACTAGTTCAAACAGTATTCTGATGTGTAACACACATTGCACAAGCTGTAACTGATAATTGCCCAGTAATAATATGTATCTTATTTTCTCAAATTATAATTATATGATCATTTACTCAACCTCATGTCTTTTAAGACCTGTATGTATTTGTTTCTTCTGTGAAACACGAATGGAAATATTTCCCTAACATTGACTAATCAGAGTAATTGCATCATTGAAATAAAAATGTACCCTCTTTACTTTCCATTTTTGCTTGTAGATTCAAGGTTTCTTTGTTTCTTTGTGATTCCCCAGAGGTTTGCTGTTTTGAATGATGTAAATTTTTCTCGTTTGTTGAGACAACAAACTTTCAGCTTCAGCTACTCCCACAGCATACACGTGCTACAGTAGCCAGATCTTATTTTCTCTGTGTACGGATATGACGTCAACATGCATGGGCGAATGACACGTGTGCAATTTCCTGCAAAATCAGTCCCGACAGCTCTAAAATACAAATCATTATTACAGATTTATCAAAGTGTATTTGGGTAAAGTAAAGACATGGTTTGGAAGATGGATTTTTTTTACACTCTCTCATTAATAACATTTCATTATTTTTTAACAAAAAAAGTTACACAGTGTAGCTTTAAGTTAATTTGCATTGATTCACATAGCTCACTACTATCCACACACGAGTCTGAATGGTAATTCCTTTTTCTTGTAGCATGCAATTGCCCAGTCTAGATACAGTTTCCCTATCACTGATCATTTATGTGGAGTTATTTTTGTAACGATGAACGGTCAATTATATTTGCAGAATGATTGTCACCATGTTACGCCCACATTCTCAAAACAGCTGCAAAGATTCTCATAATCTCTCAAATCTCTGCATTGCATTCTGTGGATCTTGGCAATACATTCAAGTGATTTCAGATATGGTTAAAAGAACAAGGATGCAGCTTTGAAATGTGCTTTCTTCAATTCTAATGAGTTACTGTAGTATGAGCCTTGTGTAATTAATTCATCTGAAAAACTGGAATGTTAAACAGAAAGTTTACCAAAAAATGAAAATTCTGTTTTGTTTCAAACCTATTTGACCTTCTTTCTTTTGTGAAAAAAAGAAGAAAATTTTATTAGGGACACGTATTATTAGGGACAGCCTCAGTCACAATTTTACCACTTTTAAAGATTTTTTTTTTTTCTGTACAATGAAAGTGAATGATGACTGTTCAGTTTAGGCAATCCCTAACAAATTGTCTAGCATCTCCCTAAAACAACATGAGAGCGACTAAAAGATGACAGAATTGTAATTTTTAACAGAATTTGAGTTTTAATCAGATTTCTTTATTTTAAGTGTTTTTAAGGACATTCCTGACAATGTCCTCAGTTGTCAAACCGTAACTGGGCTTAAGGCGATCAGAGCAACACTTAGACACCTCTAACATCACTGTGTATTGCGTATGTATGTGTTTATTCTCTACTCATACATCAAGGGACTCTTCTATCACAGCAGCTCAAGGACACACAGAAGTGCTTTTTTCCAGACGTGCTGTCGCTTCAGTCAGACTCCAACTCTCATCTTTCCGGTTGAAAGCAGCTGTAGTGGGAGATGCAAGGGCAGAGCAGCTCTTCTGTGGCATCAAATTTGCCATGAGCCTCCCACAACCACAAGATCCTCTTTATTGTCACATTCAACACCCTCACCAATTCTCCTGTGGAGGTCCACTCTGAAAATTTGAAAAATGTCTCTCAAACTGACTTCATCTTTCGCTTGAAATTTCTTGTTTTTTGTCACTTTTATCCTTCTATGCAGTCAGACTGTTATCCATCTGAAACACAACAACACACTCACAAAACCCTAGAGAGGCAAGTTTGCAAAGAATACACTGAAAGATCTATTATAGTTTTTTACAGCTTATGTGTTCACCCCCAAATAATTGAGTTCATTCTTGCAGACAGTGAAGCAAGATTGTTTATTATGTAGCACTTTTCACCAATGTGTTAGTCAATATGTCTTCTCTGAAATTCTTCCTTTGTATTTTTGGTATTTTTTTATTTTGTGTGTTTGGCCCCAATAGCATAAAGGCAGTGTGAAAATGCTTCTTACAGCATGAGCAAATGTTGTGGATTTCACTGCAACAGTCTAAAATTCAGAAGTTTAACTTAATAAATGTATTTTCTAAATTCTACAAGATTATAATTAGAACTAAAAAGGGTTTTATAGTTTTATGCCAATGAAGAAACTTTTGATGCTCCACAAAGAACTTCAAGAACAAATCTTTCATCTCCAAAGAACTTTATAGCCAACCCAAGAACCCATATAGCAAAAAATGGTTGAAGAACCTCTTTCATCTGATTGTTTGATGTAAGCCTGCTTCAATCAGATCTTATTAGTCCTGGATTTGGCTGTAAGACATGTAGGCCAAGGCATGTATCTTTTTCTCTTGAGAACTGTTTTCTTGTTAAACTAAGAATGGTGTTTTTTTTATTTATTTATTTTTTAAAATCACCCACTTATATAAAGGCTTTTATTCTTGCATTGAGGAAGGCTGAAAATCTTGCTTGGCATTTAAAGCAGAAAGAATGGGCAGACACATGAGACGATAGCAATCTTTTGTGACATAAAAATGAGAAACAAAGAAAAGATTCCTTGATCCATTTCACAGTCTGAGAGGTGTTTGGTAGGGTGTTAGGTCAGTTTAGAGAAGCAGCCAATACTTTCTTGAAAGTTTTCGCCACTGAATTTTGTTTAAAGCTCTTGTTTTATTCAGGTAATTTTTGAACCGTTTAAGAGTTAAAAACAGTAAAAAAATAGTCAGTCATAAATTTTTTTCACTCCTTAACATTATTTTTTTTTTAGGTGTTTATTATATTTGTTTATATTTATGGAATGTCAAACTTTTATGTTCAGGTCAAATCTGACACGGGAGTAAATTCTGCTGGTTTTCAATGCAGCTGTGAAGCATCTCTTGAGTGAAGAGTGTCAATATCTCTCTAACTCTCTCTCTTACATACACATGTTGGTGCGGCTATCATTATGAGGACTCTACATAGAAATAATGATTTTTATACTGTACAAACTATAGATTCTATCCCCTAACCCTAACCCTCTGTTCAAAAAAACATTGTTTAGTATGTTTTTTTTTTTTTTTTTTTTTTAAGCGATTTGAATTATGGGGACACTAGGATTGTTCTCATAAACCACATTTATAGCATAATACCTTCGTAATAACCAGTTTTTAACCTCCTGTTACCGGAAGCCAGTGATTATAGTTTATAAAGTTATAAATATGGATATTTTTCTTACAAAAACACATCGCTTCCATTTAGAAGGCCTTTATTAACCCCCTGGAGCCATATGGATTACTTATTTGATGGATGGATTTGCTTTTTTGGGCTTCAAAATCTAAGGTACCATTCACTCCCATCCCAGAGTCAGGATATTGTTTAATATAACTCTGATTGTGTTTGGCTGAGAGAAAAAAGTCATATACACCTGAGATGGCTTGAGGGTGAGTAAATTATGGGATAATTTTTGGATGAACTAACTCTTAAAGTATGCAAACATAAACAAACATATGATAACCAAACATTACATGACACTTAAGCAAAATAAGTTGCAAATAGGTTCATAATTCATATTATTCAAGCAAGTAAAGCATACAAAAATAAAAAACACATTTCACAGAAAAGGTTTTAAATCAAAATCTAAATTAAGTCCTTTTGGACACATCACCTCCTCTTCTAGATATCTTAACCTGTTCAATCCATTTGCATTGAAGAGTAGACAAATTGTGCTTAAAATGATTAAAGTGAACAGCACTGTTTTTTTTTGTATCATTTAGTAGAATTTTGCTTCTAAGTTCCTCAATTGTTTTTAAAAATGTATCCCCTTTTCTCCCCAATTTGGGATGCCCAATTCACACTGCTTACTTGGTCCTCGTGGTGGTGCAGTTACTTACCAGTCCTGCGGCGGAGGACAAGTCTCAGTTGCCTCTGAGACAGTCAATTCCAATGTAAGCCAAACCACACGGGCACTTTATCATATAAATGACATTTTTGGTATTACATGAAATTTATTCACGTAATTAAATTTATTAGTTTTAGTAGTTTACCCGAAATTTGTTGTGAAATTACATTGGGCATATTGTCCATATCTTTAGTTGCCATAAGTGACAGAGAGAAACGAGGGTACCGACTTTCAGGTAATTGATCAACCCTAACAAAAAACTGTTGTATATTGGGCGCACACTTGTATACTATTCGTGGAGGATCCTTACACAAATGATTCAGGATCAGAGCTGAGAATATGCCAATGTTTACATACAATTTGTTCAAAATTTTAACCTAAAGAGAATATTGAATTATACAGGACAAGCGATTGTTTTTAGACTTTCTGTTGAGGCATTCATTTTTATCTGTATTTTCAAACAGAGTAGAAGCTTTTTAAATCCAGCTGTGAGCATATCATCTTTCCTGAAACTATGGGTCAAATCAGTCAATAGTTTTTTTTATGTTTCCTCAGAACTACAAATATGACATATCCTATTGATTTGGCTAATCGTAAGACTTCTCCTTAAGTGGATAGGGTGAAAACTATGATCATGTAAAATGTAATTTTTAAACATAAAAAAATTCACAACAATAAATCCTATTGTAATCAAGTGTTTTCCATTTAAAATAGTCAAAAAATACGATATTAATATATTTAGGCAAATATAAGTGTATTTTGTATGCAAGTGTATTTTTTCATTTGGTTATACTTCTGTGGGTGCAGTAGACAAAATATACTTATATTCAAGATCTATTCTCTAAAATCAAGTCTAAATATATGCTTCTTCTCAGGTAAATGCATCTTTTTTTTTTTTTTAAGGATATTTAGATTTTATTTCTCCCATTTTCTCTCCAGTTTGGAATGCCCAATTCCCAATGCAATCTAAATCCTCGTGGTGGCATAGTGACTCGCTCTGTTTATTCCACAACAAGAATTATTTTATGTTTTTGAATAATTCCCTCATACTTTGCGATCTACATCACCCAAAGCTGTGCAAGTTTAGAGTGCATCTGGACTGTGAGCTGTGTTTTCAACCTCTCTTCAGTCATGCGCAATTTTTGATCTTTTTTTTTTTTTTACAAGTTATCTTATTATTTAGATGACATGAATATTAATGCATCTAATAAGTTTCGAATTGGAAAAACATTATTTATGTTAGTGAATAGTTGCATGGCACCGGAAATATTTTTTTCTTCTGCTAAAATGCTAAAATACACTAGCAGGGCTGGGGTTCAAAAATAAAATGTATTCGGCACTCACCTTTTAAATCGTTTTTATTGGAAATTTTTGTTAAAAAGAGATATTACAGCATAGCTATATTATGATTGCTCTCCCTTCACTTGCCGTTCAATCCCCTTTGCAGTATCAAATATCTTTCTTTATATACATTATATAAAGAAAAATTGCCTTATTGTCTTGGCGATGCACGCACATGCCATTCTGTTTTTGTTGTCTTGTGAGAGCACGCGGCTTTTGTTTTGTTTCTGTATCGCCGCATGTCTCTCTGTCTTACGTCATAACCCGCCTCCTTATTTTCCCGTTTTTAGTTCATTTGTTACACCTGCCCTGCATTATTCTGTTTGATTTCCTTCCCTATTTTAGTCTACCCGTGTTTGCTTTCCAGTGCAAGTCTGTTTTGTGTTTCGAGTCTGTCTTGTGTTTGTTCCAGTCGGTTGTGTGTGTTGGATGGTCTAATTCATGTCAGTCGACTTATTCCCATTCCCACCATGTCTGGTCAGTCCTGTCTCCAGTTTCCCCTGCCCCAGCCTGGAATATATTACCTTTGTTTTTTCCACTTCGGGGTAGGTTGAGTTTCGCACCCAATAACCATGCGCTACAAGGACGAATATAACAGTTGCACACCTCTGTGTTTACATCAGCATCTCCAGCTGAACAAGTTTTCATGCACGCCTTCCCGAGAACCACGACAGGGAGAATATGGTGGATGATGCTACAAATGCTGAATAAAAAAAAAAAAAAAAAAAAAAACTTTTTTAACTGTGAATTTATACATAAAAAATACACACTGAACTCACTTTCAATGTTTGCCAAAAAGATGCAATGAAAATGAACGGTGACTAACATTCTGCTAAACATATCCTTTTATGATCCATGGAAGAAAAAAAAGTGAATACAGGTTTGGAACATCATTAGGGTATGTAAATGACGACAATTTTAATTCAAGATTGAACTATCCCTTTAATATAAAGGGATTTCCATGTATAACAAACAAGTTCAAAAATGTGTTTTTGTGGTTATGGCTGCTGGGTTGCATGTACCTATTGTTAGTACACACTCTGGGGCTTGTACAAGTCTGCAGCAAGGCGAACTTAATTGCAGTGCAATGCAGGAAGAATTGCCAGTATACTCGAGTGAATCATTTGTAGCCCGCAGCACTGGTGAGGTGTGGAAATCGGTCTTCTTTAAAGACTCAACTCTATATCTGTAATTATCGCTTCCCTTGTGAGCGCTAGTGTTTCTAATTAGTCAGTTTTACATTTTACGGCTCATTGGGACTATTGAACACACAGAGCATGTGTACGGCCTCCATGATAGAGCAGATGCAGAATTTCCCTTGGCAGTGAAACATCAGTCGTGTCACATATACACACATCATCAATAGCGGCACACAGGAGTGAGATGTTTGAAAATTGCTCAATATTGAGGTTTACAGGTACTAAGGTAAAAGCTGCCCAGTGGTTAGCATTGACCTGCTTTTTTTGCTGACGGAGACAAGCAAGATAAAGTTGGCCAGGGCGCTGTGACCTCATCTCAGGAGCTTATCTTCTCAACTCTCTGATGTCCGTTATTGATCAACTATGTGGGGATCCATCATGCCTTGGGACCACCTTAAAGCCTAACAAAAAGTTAAAGAGTGAGTGGGAGAAAGAGAGAGATAAAGAGAAGGAGTAGAGGAAGGACATGATGAGTAGTAGTACATCCTGCTGAAGAAAAGAAAAACACACATATATACACATTTTAATATATAAAAATTACATGGTTTGCTGGCCTTGGTTGGTTTACATTGGTCTTGCTGGTCTACCAGTCTGGACAAACTGGTATTAAGGGGATAGATCACCCAAAAATGTTTACGTTAGGTTGTCATTTACTCATGTTTTTTCCAGGCAATGAAAGTGAATGGTTACTGCGACGGATCATAACATTCTGCGGCTGCCTAATATCTTTTGTATTCCATGGAATAAAGAAAGTCATACAGTATTTGAACAACATGGGAGTGAGTAAAAAAATATTTTGGCTGAGCTATCCCTTTAAGCAGGTATAGCGGATCTCCTGGCCTGCCCAAGCTGGTGTTTCATTCATCTCACAAGCTTAAAGCTCAAAACATCTATAAAACCATCAAAACATCCAAGTCTAACCACCCAGGCTGAGCTAGAAGGCCAACAAACCACCATATGATAGTTTAAGCCAAATCTGGGTCAGTGATTGCCCAGAAATGTATGTACCCTTTTTAGTAGGGATGTGCTGATATTCCTGAGCCATTACATTTAACAGATAATTAACAGCTTATTGTGTCTGATACCGATATTTAACAACAACAAAAAAGCTGCAATTTTCTAACAGCTGTTATTATGCATTTAACCAAAATGAGGTAATAAACAGCATGTAATGCACATAAACAATCCTGTTATGTTTAAAAATAATCAAGAATTGAAGTCCTACTGTATATAAATGATCACACCTTGCAGTGGGTGTGGGTAGCTAACAAGCACAGGGTCCACTTCATCTTTTTTTAGAAGAGGACACCGCTCTGAGTATTACCCGTCTCGCTCTCATGCCCAGCACTAGAAAGAAGAAGGAAAAAATTCATAATTTTGTGACAGCAGAGGTCTCTCTTATTGTGATGTTTTAATTGGTGGGTGGGTAACCAATACAAGAAATAAGCGTTAAACCAATCACATCTTACAAATGCAGTATGTTATGACTAATATTATATTGCCTCATGTAGAGCCTGCAGAATGACGAAAGGAATCTGTAATTAAATTAGCTTTACATCGTCATAATTTTCAGAAAGTTCCAGCACACAGGACGGAAATACACAGTAAAACGTGTCAAATGAGGACATGGGGGCTGTAAAACTTTAATACTTGCAATTAACTGAGATCTCTGTGGCATGCTAATCATCTGTAAATATACCCAGAGACAGGACATAGCAGAAAACAACAGATCTAAACATGTCAGCAGCCAAGCCTGAATGTTGCTGCTTGGTTTGGACACAGTGCAAAATTCACAATCAGTCCTTTATCTCAGTCAGTATTTTTTGCGTGTATAAAACATATATAAACATCTTTAAAATGAGATACATTTACTTGAGAAGCAAAACTGTTTATGCTTTCAAGACTTGTTTTCTATGAATTATTCTTAATTTTTTCCTAAGTTCATTGACAAATAGCAACGAAAAGCCTCACTAAATTCAAAAAAATTTTTTTTATAAAATAAAGGTGCCAATTAGGTAAAAATAATACACTTAATTCAAAATATAGGCTATGAAAGCAAGTCTAAAATGGTTTTCTGTAGAACTAGAATTCTGTAGTTATTTACACACCCTCAAGTAGTTTTAAACCCTCACAAATTTCCTCTGAGGAACACAATAGATGCCAAGTAGAATGGGAGGGATGTACAGCCTCAGTCACCATTCAGTTTAAATTGTCTAGAAAAAAAGTACAATGAGAGTGAATTTGGACTGAAGAAGCTGACAATCTCTTACATTGTAATCTTCCATGATAAACAGAAAGTCATGTGTTTGTGACGTAAATAATAACAGAATTCTCAGTTTTGGTTGATCTCATTGGAAAATATTTTCCCCCAATTAAATTATGCTTAAAACAAGAAGAATAAAATAAAACGAAAAAGAAAAAAAAATATGTACAAAAATATTATAATTTTTATTTTTTATTTTGCTTCATTTATCTTTTAGGGATGTTTAGATATTTTTACTGGAAAACAAGTAATAAAACACTGATTAATAAAATTTGATGAAGTCAAAAACAATAATTAAAGATTTTTTTTTTTTATATTGCATGAAGGGAAATTCAGTTACATTGCAGGACTTCTCCTTTAAATGAACATACAGGTTTTTGGGATATGTGCTTGAAATATTAATGTGGTAGCAAAAAAAAAAAAGCAAAAGTGACCTATTTTTATTCCTCATCCTTGACTTATCATCTGTTCCAGAATCAGTGCTGATGTTAAGTTCTTATACTGTCATTCACTCTTTTTGTTCGTACTGTACCTCAGACTGGTACTATTAAAGAATAATAGCCTGGCTGTGGTTTAGACATTAATGATGGACCTATTGAAATAAGGTACATGTTTCACTCAACTTTCAGTGTGGGATTAATAGTGTCATACATCAAGTATTTGTGAGAGGGAGCAGTAGAGTGAGAGAGAAATAGTGGAGTATTCTTTAAGTGTCCCTGTAATATCTCTGATTCACACACAAGCAAATTGCTTGTGAGTGTGCCGTGGTGAGGCCACAATCTGAGTGTCAGACAACTGAAGTACTGTAGTCAATGGGCACTCTTGTTGATTTTTCTGCTCTGATTTTTCCCAGAGACTGTCTGGAAAAATATGTTCGAATTCAGATTCACATTAGCCTCATCAACTGTGTATCATCCTGCTGAGTAAGGTCACACTGCCATTGGGAAAAGCACATTTATATATTACATCACACACAAGCAGGAAATAAAGATAGAAGTCAAAACAATTGAATCATTATTACTATTGCCAGACATATTAAAAATGGAGGAGACAAACCAATTATATATGAATGGGAGAAATCTGAATGCTAAATAATGTGGCTGTAGTCCTGCCTTACATTTAAAAAAACCATTGCACCTATTTTATAGAGATATTGCAATGCTTAATATAATGGCTGCATTAATGGAAGTCCCTCCTTACAGTTAAAAGAGCTAATTGCCTGTTTGTTTACTCTAGAACATGCATGTGCAGTAGCTAGACCTGAACATTCCAGTAGAAGACAGAGCCCATTGAAGTAAAGGAGCTGGATTTGGACAGAAATAAATGACCTACCGTGAGAGCAGATGGACTGTTCTGGTGAATGGAAAGTGACGCATTCAAGTTCAACAAATGTCAAGAACAAATCTCATACACGTAGAAACTTGATCCTGTACTGGAAGATGGAATCTTAAGAGTAGGAGGGAGGTTAAGTAGGTCAGCGATGCCAGAAGAGACCAAATGTCCAACGATCTTGCAAAGAAATCTTCATATCTCCACTCTAATCCTTCATCACATACATGAACAAATTGGACATGGAGGCAGAAATCATATGTTCTCCCAACTCAGAAAAAAGTGCTAGATCACAAGTACTAACTCTGCAGCTCACAATATTATAGACAAATGCATGGTATGCAGACGTGTTAAAGGAAAAGTTGGACACCATAAAATGGCAGTCCTAACCTTGGACAGACTGAGACCAGATCTTCCACCCTTTAGTAACGTAGTTGTTTACTACTTTTGTTTATGGAATTGTTTATGGAACCGTTAAAGAATTTGAATCATTAAGAAGAATAAGAATCAAAGAAATGGTTAAATTTCGTATGATTCCCATCGCTAAAAGACCACTCAGAACACATTACCATCCATATAACCATGCTGGAGCTTTGGGGCAGTATTTTCTTTTTTAAGACAAAGAAAAAATGCAGTTTAAATAATTTTTTCTATGGAACACTGTTACCTCATTGTTCTTGAACTCACATTATCTGTCTTCAGTGCTTTGTCATTGTCATCTCCCACTTTCCATCTATTTTTTCACCAATGAGGATATTTGGCAGTGAGTCATAGAGTAGAGCTCACACCTGTGCTCAAAGCAGGTGCAAAATCACATATGCTTTTCTATTTGATTTATTTATTCATTGGTTCTTTATTGAAGAGAGACTGACAGCCTCTGTGTCTGCCCATGTGTTATGAGTTCTGAGGACTGTAGCACTCAGTCAGAGAGAAAACATCCTGTCTGTTCCACAAAGAATGTCAAAAAGAGGATGCTTTGTACAACCGTCTATTGAATAGAAGAGCTTTTATAGCTCATAAAAATGCAGAATTTTGAGTATTCCATTTTTTTTTTCTTTGGAAAAGTCTGCCAGCGAATGGATTTTTTGTTACTGAATGTCCCACAGGGGCTTTTAAATCTATCAAAAGACAAAAGGCAACAGTGGTGAAAGGATAATATGAGCAATTAAACATAGTGATTTATCTATATACATATATTTTTAGATCTGCCATAATTTTAAATTGGTCTAGACCAAAAAGTTTGCTGAGTGACTATTTTTACTAGGTGTCAATAGCACCTGCCACACAACGCGGCTAACTGCGCTCAAGTATTCTTGTGGATTAAAGGCAAACGACACCCCTAGTGTAGCTGATTGTGTGTAGGGTGTAACAACACTGTGGATGTGCTTTTTTGGGTGGATGACTTGGGTTCGATTCTGCATTTTGTTCCACTTTTCCCCATCCTGTTTCCTGTCTACATTCTTAATATTTTCTTTAATACTATATAATAATATCCATCCATCCATCCATCCATCCATCGTCAACCGCTTATCCTGTACAGGGTCGCGGGGGGCTGGAGCCTATCCCAGCTAACATTGGGCGAAAGGCGGGGTACACCCTGGACAGGTCGCCAGTCCATCGCAGTATATAATAATATATATACTAATTTAAATATAGGTTGATTAACCATGGGTTTTTTATTTATTAATTTGATTTGGTGGAGGCCATAGATTTAATGCAATTAACCATAATACAGTAATATGGTGTTCAAATAGTAACCATGTTTCATTTTGTGGTTACTATAAATAATTTTTTTACTACAAAAATAACATTATACAATGGTTACTGAAAAACCACTTAATTTTTGTTGGGTGAAGTTTAGGAATAGGTTATGGGGTAGGAGTGGGTGTGAGGTGTCTGCGGGACTCTAAATAAACACAAAAATGCTGCAGTGATGCCCCCATAGTGTATGCAATTATTGAAATATGGGTTTAAATAGTATATGCTACTTTTTGCACCATGGTGTAAATAGCATCTTACACTATTTGCACTTTGTGCAAAGAAGATGATTTATAAAGTTAGGGTGAAAAAAAACATGTTAAGTATACAGAAAAGCTTACATTTTTCACTTCATTAATGTTTCATAATCCTTAAACAGTCCAAAGAGAAATTTCAAAGTCCATCACAACACTTTGTTTTGCTTTGCACAAAAGCCATGGGTAGAATGAGTCAAATGTATTTGTATTTAATCAGAGGACACACCCCTGGGGTTTTCAAACTCTACCAAACCATTTTCAAACTGTAACAATGTGGTGCTTTACTAATTGAAGATCACCTTGTGCTGACCTTGATCTGGAATGTCCCTGTCACAATAATGATTAGACTTCATCTGTGTCTGGTAGATGCTCCACTGTATAAATGCCTATTCAAATACTGTACAACATAAGCATGTTGAGGTAGCTGCATTATCAGTGCAGCATGTAACTCAGTGATCTCCAGTGAAAATTAATATTACTTCATTTGAATTTATAACAAAAAAAAAAAAGTGCCATAAAAAAATTGGCAAGTCTTAATATCACATTTATCTCAACAATATGGAAGAATGTTAACAGCAAATGTAGATTAATTATAGATTCCTCTCCTATCCATAAGTGAAATGCCCCCCCTTACGGCAAGAATAAGTAAACTTGTATGCTAATGATAACTCTTGAGGACATGATTTAGAAAGATGGTGTTATAATTACAGCTGTTCTGTTGTGTTAATTCATTAGAACCCACATTTGCATTCATGCCTCATAAAAAATGTAAATGACAAATAATTCAAAAAGTGATCAAAATGTTTTCATCCCTGCCTTCAAACACATCTGCAGAGTTTTTTTTTTGTGTGTCAGTGGTAGATCATTTTTATGTCTAATTATGAAGCAGGACACATTTCCATCATTAAGCAGACAGGAGCAGTTCTCACTAGCAGCTCACAGTGGCAGACAAACACATGCCGCAGCTAACCTCAGAGGAACACTGCCTTAATGAGGCCTGTAATTAGTGCAAGTCATAATATGCAAATTGGCAAGCACACAAAGCACAAAGTGGTAAGGAACGACACTGGAAGTTTGATGGAGTTGAATTTGCAAGGATTTGAAGTGTTTATTTGTGTGTACTCACCTACGATTTTGAATATGAATTTGTCAATCTTATTTGCCTTGTGGCTCATGCATTTACCAAAGTTTTTCTGAATGAGAGAGGATCTTAATGCCATCATAACTCTGCAGTGGTGGCAAAAGAACTAAATATTATTGGTAACAACACCAAGAGCAACCAGTATTGCCATGTCTGCTTGTTATAAACGACTTTGGGATTGATTTTTCATAGTCGTTTATAAAAATGGGCAGTCACAGTTGTTTTTTTTTTATTATTTCTATATTACAGTTGTGTTTTTTGGGGGCCTGCTGGTACAAAAAAAAAGAGACGACTTCAAAATGGAGCTATCAAATCTCTCCACTTACTGGTTAAGTCGCACTTTACAAAATTGCATTATTAATTGCAGTAGTTTGTTTCTCCTTTCGCCCTATGTTTCTCCCATTTACAGCTGCTCTTGCACCTTATTGATGTGCAAATGCATGCTTTTTATTATTTCCAGCTATGTGTGTGTACATTTTTAGGGTGTATTATTCAGTGATTTATTTGCTCAGTTGTATGTGAAATATTTGTAAATGTTTTTGTAAAGGATATATTTATTGGAAAAAGCATTATTTAACATCAAGTTTCAATTTAGCCTTGTTTATGTAATATAGGCTTTTATGTCTTCTATGTGATTAATGAAATGAAAGGCATAGTTCATCCAAAAATAGTATGTATTTTTATGCACATTTTGGGATACAGGATTAATACCCTGGATGAAAACACCAAAATGTAAATACAATCTCCAAAATGCAGATCAAAAACGTATAAAAAAATCTGATGAACACAAGGTATGTGCCTCGGCACCATGCCCATCTCGGGACTCGAGACTGAAGTCAGTGCTGAAGCGGTCTCATATGCATCAACCCCAATGGCGTGACCACAGTGGAGGATGCCATTTGCCCCAGGAGCCTCTGGAATTGTTTTAGAGGAACTGCTGTGCCTGGCTTGAACAAGGTGAGGCATTTCAGCACCGACTGCGTGCACTCATTGGTGAGCCGCGCTTTCATTGAGACTGAGTCTAACTCCATGCAGAGAAAAGAGATGCTCAGAACCGGTGCAAGCTTGCTCTTTTCCTAGTTGACCTGAAGCTCTAGACAGCTGAGGTGCCTGAGCACCTGGTAACTCTCGAGAGTGGGCTAGGATGAGCCAGTCATCGAGGTAGTTGAGAATGTGGATGCCCACTTCCCTTACCAGGGCAAGGGCTGCCTCTGTGAACTTCGTGAAGATGCGAGGGGACAGGGACAGGCCGAAGGGGAGGACCTTGTACTGATACGCTTGGCCGCCGAATGTGAACCATAGGAAGGGTCGATGTCGAGGCAAGATAGAGACGTGGAAGTACGTGTCCTTCAGGTCTACCGCTGCGAACCAATCCTGATGCCGGATGTATGTTAGATTGTGTTTCTTCGTGAGCATCATGAACGGGAGTTTGTGCAAATCCCGGTTGAAAACTTGCAAGTCCAGGATCGGTCATAAGCCGCGCCTTTTTTGGGTACGATGAAGTAAGGGCTGTATAAATCCTTCTTCATCTCGGCTGGAGGGCGGAGCTGGTAGGGTTGTATCGGGAGGCAAAAGTGCATACCGAGGCTTTGCTGAGAGAAGACTCGAAGCACTAATCTTGCTCTGCATACCCAGCAGGGGCCGGGTTAGTGACTGAGGAGGAGGTCCTGTGTATGCGTCCTCTGGACTTGTCAGAACCGGCCGGCCGGATGACAGCAGTTATGGGTCTGGAGGTGAAGGGTCCGCGTTCGGGGTGCTGGGACTGCCAGAGTTTAGCACCGGGTTGCCTTGAGAACGACATTTGTATGCCAGATGACCCAATGAATGAGGAAATAGCTCTATTATGGAGAATATGGGTACCGCATCCCGAAGGGGGTGCGGCAAAGAAAATAAGGGTACAGGCGGAACGCCAACGAGCCTGGAGGGAAGTCAACGAGCGTACCGGGGGGCAGGTGGTTTGTGAGATTTACCCGGCAAAACTGAGCTTGATGCCATCCCCAAATCACCTCCATCGCCAGCCAGGTCGTCCCAATTTCCCAATCCCATGGGAATAAGGAGCAATGCGGGGGGCAGCTGGAGTGGCAATCCTTTTTAGGAAGGAAAGCCGTTACTGCAACGTTGACACATGAGGCAGCGTCTATGACCATCAGGTACGGAGAGACATTGACCGCATCCAGGAACTACACAGAGGTGGAAGGGCATCTTTAAAAAGACATGTCCTGAAAAGGACGTTCAACGCCTGCTGTGTGTGCTCTTTTAGAGAAGATAAACTCTTTTAAAGAAATATTCTCTTTCAGAAGCACCGATGAAGTGCCCAGGGACAAAGCTGCACTGGCGTGGAGAGAAGGAGATAGCCGCTGATCCAACAGAGGTTAGTGGAACAGAAGTGATCTCATCTCGCTAATTGCACAACCACTCAGCTCCGAAGAAAAAATCTGAATGGAGAGATGCACGATTTCCTCCTTTTATACGCGTATTTCCAGGGGAAGGACATGCAAATTCTGTCTGCCAATTTCTCACTGGCCTTTTCTCAAGTTCAGAGGTAACCGAGGCCTTCAAGAAAGAACCCTAGTGTCGCTTCATTTGACACAGCGTCAACTCCCTATGCATCTAACCTTTAATACAAATTACATTTTAAACTACGAAAAAAGTGAATAAATAAACTAAAATCGTGGAAGATTGACATGTGCGTGTCTGGTAAAACTGTGAAGTATTTTACTTGCTATCACTAAGCTACGTCACCTAGCACTGGGCTGGGTTGGCGAAAAAAGATACTTGTGTGATGCACGACGCATTAATAAATGCATTTTTTAGAGTTATTTCATTGCATATTTTTCTGACCTTTATGACACAACCACTAGAGGGCACACAAAATATTTTTTGCCAGTTAGAAATACATGAACTGGGTTGGACTGTTATTTTAGACTGTGATGAAATTGAAAGAATGGTAAATCTCAGAATGTTATTCGCCATTGTCACCTCACGTAGCCCCAGGGGTATGCTTACCCCAGTTTGGGAAACACTGACCTAGACATACAATTATTGCAATATAAAGAAAACAGAAGTAATGTGTGTATAAAGAAAAAAAAAATATAATAATATTTTTCACAGAATAAGGCACAGATTTACATTACCATATAAATCAGACCTTGATATTAACAAGAACACAATATACAAGTTCAGTTCATGATTATAGGAATGGAGAAAAATCAATGTCCTCATTGAGACTAGGATTCAAAAGAGCTTTTAATGTGTGTATCCAGTAAGTCTCATGCTGCTTTAGACTTTTCAATCTATCTTCACCCCTGATACCTGTTCCACCTGTATACAGTTTGCAGAGAAAAATAAGTCGAATACAAACTGTGTGGAAGAGCAGGTTTATTGACACTTTTGAATTTCATAAGGATACATACAAACATATTTCCTCCAGAACTGAGTGACAGAGTCACAGTGGCTACAATTTCCCTGGATGTGAGGATTTTGTTCTTTTGAAAACATGGGATAGAAACGAAGCTTTATCTGCACTTATTTATTTGCGATATTTTGTTTTTTACACATATTAAATTTGCAACTTGGATGGAAAAATAGCTCTTATTCGCTATGAACATGACATTTGACCTGATTGGAACACAGTGCAGGCTTTTAGATTATTTTTTAAAGCAGTTGAATACATTTGCCAGGTTCTCATTTCTGGTATCATCATAGATCAATATGACTTTACATTTTCATTTTCTAATGTTTATCATTAACCTTTTGGCGACTGCTGTAACTTAAATATTAAGACAGAATCCTAAAAATAAAATTACCATGAGGCGATGTTGTAGGATAAATACAATGGAAGTGTTACTTACCTTGGGGATACACCCACATATTGTGTATTTGTGTGTGGGTGTGTGGAAGAGATGTTCTGCTGAATTATTATTATTATTTTTGGTTTGTTAATGATCCAGTAACTTAAAGTTTGCCATCTAGAGAATGTGAGTCGGTAAACAAAATCACTCTGATCTAATTCAATATGATAATCTAAGTTGTAAAAAAAAAAGTCATATGGAGGGTGCCATAGAGTTAAAAAGGTGCTAATGAACATTTCCTAGTCAATGATCACTTTCATAGAATTTTTGTTGTTCCATCTACAATACCAGATGAATCTCCATGACAACAGTGCAAGCTGTAGGGGAGCGTGTGGCACAAACTAATGTGGGGATAGCTGTAACATGTGGTTTAAATGTTTCCACACACACTGGTATGACAAACATTCATTTGTTTACTTATTGCCATTTCAACCCTGTGTAGATAAAAAAAAAATGCAGAAAAATTAAAAAAAACTTTTGAAGTTATCGCCAAAAGTTCCTTTTAAAGTAGCAAAAGTAAAAATTCACAAAAGTACATTTTCTTCTCTGTTTTTACAGTTTATTTAAAATTAGGCAAACTTGGTTTCATTTTAATCTCTAATCTTTTAGCTAGCATCTCACATATGCTTTTATTTCTCAGATAACCAGCATAAATGACCAGCCATGTTTAAATCCCAGTTGCTCCAACGAGGCATGTTGTCACACTGCGTTAAAAGGTGCCCCTATTACAGAAACCTATATGCAGTTCCATGAAATTAGATATTTAATATACACAATTCCATGTGTGTGTGTGTGCAGGAGTGTGTGTGTGTGTGTGTGTTGTGTGTGTTTGTTTTGTCATCAATCCATAAATTATTTTGGTCAGTGCTGTGGCTGTGTAGTGGATTTACTGTCAAGTGTCAAAATGATTGCTGTATTATATATGACAAAATGAATAAGTGCTTTTATTGACATGAAAATAGTTTATCTTCTAGGCTTATTAATTAGATCAGATGCAGTTGTAGAGGGGGGTTTTAAGCTGTTATATGATCTTGTTACAATGTGACCCTCACCTGTTTTAACATTTCACTTTCTTTATTTCAAGATAGAATGCAAAAATTATATGATATATTCATGAAACAAGACCACATATGTGTAATAGACACATGTGAATCTAATGTGAAAAAGGAAAAATACATCAAACACCAAGTGCATTTACATAAACTTTAGAAAACCAAAAAGTGTTAGTTTGTGCCCCGCTCTACCCTAAATGTACAGTTGTGAATTTTTCCAACTAGAAAATGAATAATGGAAAAGCAAAGTTTATAGCTAATGCCCAAGGAGTGTTATCTATATGTCTGTCCATCCATCCATCCATCCATCCCTCCCTCCATCAATCAGTCGTTATCTATTAACTGTCAGTTTAAAATGTATTAAACCTGCCTTTTTTAAGACCAGGTATGTATAATTTAGCCAGCGTCTGAATAACCGATTCAATATGTTAATCTGAAAACACAGTCCTTTCAAGTAAGTAGAATAGAGGATGCAAAAATAGAAACACAAATGATTTTTTCTTGTCAGTTTCTTTAATTATTTGAATCAAGAATGTTTTAATGCTTCTGACTGACTTGACAAAATGCAGTTAACCTCTCATTATCATAAATCATGAGATACTGATGTATTTAATCATCTATAGTTCATGCATTGTGCAAATTATTACATTTCTATTGAAAATACTTTGAAGGCCATTAATCAGAACTTCATTACATCTTTTTCCTTCTGCATTGAGTGGAGATAAGTGGAGGCATCTATGTATTATTCTGTCCTCAATGGAGGACTTTTTTATCCTGAAATATGCAGAGCCATATGGCTCTACATCACTGCATGTCTGTTACTCCCGCTTTTTCAGCATTTCCCGCAGGACTGTCCAAATTTCTGACAACAGTTGCCTGGTTTATTAATGGTGCTTGCGCTGTCCATAATGTGAGGGGTTTGTTCTAAAACATAGAGGAGGGTACATCACATCTTCCGCCTACACGCTGCAATATTTCACTTTAATTACTTGGAGCATTCAACGTGACTCAAGGATACAGCATGCTAATTAACCACTGCCCTTGTGACTATGTGCAGAAAGAATGGAAAGTTTGAAAACTGAGCTTTCAAATTTTTTTAAAGGAATAGTTCACCCATAAATGAAAATTCTGTCATTATTTACTGTACCTAATAATGTCAGGACGGTTGTTCATGAGACATGGTGAGAACCAGTTCAGTTTGATATAACTGATGTAGCTGCCATATTTGATAGAGCTTTATAGTTTCAAACTATCATATATTTTGATTTGAATAAAGACTTAAATTTACTTTGATTAATCCAACAAAGTGATTGTATCACTCCAGGAGTCTTGGAATACTGTGCATGAGTCATAGCGTTAGCTTTTATTCATCAAGCTTAACAGACTGGGCTCACTATTCATTTACAGAAGTAAACTCTGTGAAGACTTTTTACAAATGTACCTTTTTTGTTCCACAGAAGAAAAACAAAAGGTTTGGAGCAAACTGTGTTTTTGTACACACAAGAATAAACAAGTTTTTGTGTAACTACACATTTAAAGGAATATTTTAAGTTCATTACAAGTTAAGCTCAATTGACAGCATTTGTGGCATAATGTTGATTAACACACAACAAAATAACTCACCCATCCTTTTCATGTGAAGTTTACAATTTTATGAAAGAACTTACTATATGTATTCTGTTAAAACTGGTGTATTACTTTAAAGTAGTTTTACAGACCTTTTAATGCTTATGCCTTTATGCCGTCAAGGCAATGAAATTATATATAACTTATCATAGAAAAGGTTAGTAAACAATTTTATTTCTCTTAAGTCATGTGACACACATTATGTTTGCATCTTGTGGCCATATTGTAGCTGTAGGAGGAGTATTTAAACATTTATGGATTTGGCCCCATACACTTCATAGTAAGTGCGTCACTGTTACTCAGTGTTTTGCTTTTTTTGAAAGAAAAGTAGGAACATGATGAAATCATTTTTGTGGTAATCAACATTAGGCCTCAAATGCTGTTAACATGTATCAAACCTGGAATATTCCTGTGATGTATTGAGGTGAAAATTCACTACAATCCAGGCACCTGAATTGGCTTTTTAAAATGCAGAAAGTGCATTTGACCTTATGACCTATTTGATGAATTACTGCTGCCATCATCAAAAGCAAAGTACAGAAACATCACTTTTTAGTAAACATTTTTTGCCCATCAGAGATGAGATCGAGACAGAGACCAAAGAGCAGAGGAATAGTTCAAAAGGATGTATTTACAATAAATGATAACGTTAACTCTGTTCATGAAGACTGGAGATCCTTGCTAAGAACTTGCTACAGTTATGGGGAATCCTCTGTTGAACTTTGAGAGCGTAAGTGTACAGCAGATTGGAAGGCAATCACTTTCCTGGCACGTGGGCAGAGAGGAGGAATCCTCCGCTGAAGGAAACAACTTTCCCAACATGCGGGCAGAGACGTGGAATCCTCCATTGATTATTTGTGAGCGCAGAGAACAAGTGTACAGCAAGCTGGAAGGTAATCACACACACGACACGCGGGCAGAGACAGGTAACCAAACAGATACATGAGACAGGACCAACTAGGCAGAGAGAGCAAGGTTAGTGTGTTACACACACTAACACACATCAACACTAAGCACTATTACATACAAGAACCACATTCAACAATCCAGCAACGAACATTAACACACGAGAGGATTAAAATAGGCAGGAAGGGACAGGTGCTGCTCATCAGCTGAAAATTGGCATGATCAGCATTCCCATGGAAACAATCAGGGTTCAAATAGAAACACTGATTCTGAGTGCCAGTGGCACCTGAAACACATGAGGGAATAATGTAAACATGATGTGCAGTTCCTGACACAGATCGAAACCAAATCAAACCGGGAAATCTGGATCAAGACACCATGCTCCAGACATGAAACAAGACCAATTGTAGAGCGCACGGTGGTCAGGGCTGGATTGGTAATCTGGCATACCACCCATTTTCCCGGTGGGCCAACGCACTTTGTGGCTGATCAGGGGAAGAATGGCCATCGGGAGAACCAGGACTCAGCTGAAATGAGCCGCCGCATTATGTAGAATGGGCCACAAAATGGTGCCGCGATATGTCGAAGGGGGCAGGGCTATGCAAGGATAGCGACACCACCAACCCCCAACACCCCACCCCCTTGCACTCAACAACTTTTGGGCCAGTTTCTATGTAAAATCCCAGACCGATTTGTCTTCCCAGTCCACCCCTGACGTCGGTAACTCACAACCGGACCCGTACGCTCACACAAAGAATGTACACGAAACACAAGACATGGGATGATAATGTCACTGTTCTGTCAGGCAAAAACCTAACCTGACAAAGTGACAGAAGCATGACATTGCCTCCTGCTTTCTGTAGATGATGAAAAAGATGCAATCTATTTTCTATTTATTATCATGGAAAAGAACAAATATCCCTATATTTAAATATGTAGCAGCACTATTTCGGGACATTTAGCGCCTGTGTAAACTGAACTGCAGGTGGTTAGTCAATAAGATGCAGAACTGTTCTCAAAAATTTTAGTGAATTCGCCCCTGAATGTTATGCACATCAACTTTCACAGTAATTCTACCAGTTCTCTATGACACTGAACTTAGTTACTGGAAAACTGGAGACACAAGCCATACGTTTTCGTCTTTACATTGTCAGTGCAATGCTCAACAAGTCTTAAGGCAAACCTCTTGAAGGACTCACTACTTCAAGAGCTATGTTCATGTTTGATGATTCCTCATTAGTATTCATTCCCTTCACTACAATCAATCGCACCAGCATACGCGTGGAGGAGGTGACAGCAGAGAAGGAGTGGTTTCATTTTCTGCCTGGTGAACTGAGTACATATTCGTGGCTCAGGAGAAAGTGTTCAATGTATGTATTATTCAGATGTTGTTTTTATGGCTTACTCAAAGAGAAAGGGCAGAGTTGAGAAGGCGAGGCAGTGAATTACACAAGGGCAATGTCATCTGTAATGGAACATTGTGTATCTCCATGGTTTCAGAACATGTGAAAACAGAGCACTTTGGATGGTCATTGGCATAAATGAATCTGCTTTAATGTAAATTCCCTTTTAGAGTGTAACCATTTTCCTCTGCAGTGGAAGAAAGGAGAGTTTAAAATGTAGGTAGGAGAAGAATGTTGAATGAACTCAGAACCATGATGATGGATGTATGGATGTATGGATAGATCGATCGATCAATCCTATTTTCCTCATCATAAGTACTCTTAATGTGAGCTTGATCAGATTACTGTGATCTGTGATATATATATATATATATATATATTATGGCTGTCAATCGATTAAAATTTTGAATCGAATTAATTACATGGTGTCCCGATTAATTAAACATGATTAATCGCATATACAAATATTTGCTGAGAAATCCCCTCATATAACAATAATTCAATATATAATGATGAAATAATTATGCATAATTATCTTTAAATATAAAAAAATACAATACCTCTGATCTATGAAAAAAGGCTAATGAGAGTTGGCGAACAGTATTTGCATACTCCGCCTCCGGATACAGATATAAAGGCGAGAGAAATACGCTCGTTCATTCAGTAATTTTCTTCGGAGCCGAAGGTCGTGTGTATGCAGTCAGCTGCGAGTAACACAACTGATCCTGCTTCTGATCCTCTGACGCTCTGCTTTGCTGTTGGATTTACGGCGCACTACAGCGGCTTTTGTCTTCACTGCCGGCGTGCAGTTTGCCCCTAGGCGCTTCGACAGCGCAGAGTTAAAAGAGTTGAAAGAGTGATTCTCTCCGTAAAAGAGTTTATTTCTCTGAAAGAGCATTACACAGCGGCGTTGAGCGTCCTTTTCAGGACGCGTCTTTATAAAGATGTAATTTCCGCCCCTGTGTAGTTTCTGGATGCGGTGATTTCTCCCCACCTCTCTCGGTCATAAAACACTGTCTTGCATGCCTGGGCTGCGATCACACGCAGGCAGCGTTTTATGAATGGTTCATGTTCTCAGTGTGAGAACATGGCTGTTATAGCATTGCGGTCGCACGGCTTTCTTTCGTAATGAGAGAAAGCCACTTCAGCCGCCCCCCGCGCCTCGCCTCCTTCCTACGGGATTGACGCAGGCGCCACGGGCGATGAAGGCGATTCAGGGAATATGACGGGCTCTGTTCGCCGGGTAAACCCCCTCGAACCGCCCGCTTCCCCGGCGCGCTTGCTTGCTTCAGAATTGGATGACATCACCGCTGCATCGGAGAGCGTTACAGCGGCATCGGATGCTGATCGCTCGCCTGGGCCGCCACCTTCGGGTCTGCCGCCCAGCCTGAGCCTGACGCACGGAGATCCGCTATGCTTTCCCGGGCTACTTGATCGGTCCCGCGGGCAGGTGCGCCACTCACAGCCACGCCCCCCCGTTCCTTTCTTCCCAGACGTGCACGACGAGTTGAGCAAAGCCAAGGCTTCTTCACTCCTCCGCTCTCTCTACCCTCGAGTGGAACGGTCCCAGACCGCTTCCACTCTGCACGCCACGGCCCTTCCTGCAACCAACGCCAGGCCAAGGCACTTCAAAACTTGCACCTTGGGTAGTCCTGTTCTTGATGTGCTGCAGGAACTGCGCTGGATGACCAACCGCGCCCCCGGGCCACGGAGGTCAGAAGCGCCGGCACTCGAACAGGCGATGGCCACCCCTTGTGGTCCAGAAACGCACCTGTGGACTGGACCTGGTCGAAATGCGGGAGGCAGACAAGGCACACCTTCTCCCACACCCCCGTCTCCCAGCTCCGTCTATTCGGCGCCACCGTTGACGACTCTGCCCAGCAGTCCTCAGCGGTGAGGCAGACGGAGGCCACTGCACATCCTGCCCCGCCGCAAGCCTGCCGCCATGGGCCATGCACCGTCTGCTCGCCGAGGGCGTCCTCCTGCGGCTATGAAACACCCTGCTCCGCCTCAACCCGGGCCCAGCTCTCAGCCCCAGCGTCGAGCACTCCGCAGGAAGCGGATGCCCCCGTCTCACGGACCCCCTCAAGGACCCGGAAGGCCCCCAGGCTGTCTGTAGACGCTCAACCCAGGGACCGAGATGTTAGCTCCGGAGGTGGTAAGACCACTCCGTCCCCGGTGGAGGGCCGGGAGGAGAATTTTTTGTCTAATTAGTTTTCACATTCTCATATTCTCTGTAACGAGCTATTTCCTTTTGTCTCTGGGTCACCTGGCCCGCAAATGCCGTTCTCACGGCACTCTGCCACCAGATCTCAGCAGTCCCGGCTTCCTGGACACGGACCACCCGTCTCCAGCCCCACGATTGCCCCCCCCGGCCGGCCGGCCGGTTCCGACCAGTCTAGAGGACGCCTACCCGAGACCTCCTCCTCAGTCGCTAACCCGCCCCCTGCCGGGTGTGCGGAGCAAGGTGAGTGCTTTGAGTCTTTCTCAGCACCCCAGCTGCGGGTCGCCCTGTCGCCGCCCAACGCTGCCCTACCTGCTCCGCCCCGCTGCGAAGCCCCGCCGGGTACGTCCAAATTAACCGTCCCCTTGGTGCCCCTAGCGCAGAGGTTGGACGCGTGGCTTTCACTTCCCAACCCGTTTCGCTGGCTGGCCCGGACCATCCGACTCAGTTACGCAATTCAGTTTACCAGGCCCCCGCCCCCCTTCATGGGCGTCCGCTTTTCCGCAGTACACGGCGAACACGCCCACTCTCTGCGCGCGGAAATCGCGACTCTTCTGGCCAAAGACGTGATAGAGCCTGTCCCTCCAACCGAGATGAAGAAGGGTTTCTACAGCCCCTACTTCATCATACCCAAGAAAAGCGGCGGCTTACGACCAATCTTGGACCTTTGAGTTCTCAACCGAACGTTGCACAAACTCCCGTTCAAGAT
This sequence comes from Moxostoma hubbsi, assembly GCA_032164185.1. Lineage (NCBI taxonomy): Eukaryota > Metazoa > Chordata > Actinopteri > Cypriniformes > Catostomidae > Moxostoma > Moxostoma hubbsi. The sequence goes on along the minus strand of JAVLUX010000030.1, from coordinate 26,349,875 downwards.
GCTCACGCAGAAACACATCTTAACCTGCGTCCGGCATCTAGATTGGTTCGCAGCGATAGACCTGTAGGATGCGTACTTCCACGTCTCCATCCTGCCCCGACACCGCCCCTACCTGCGGTTTGCATTCGGGGGCCAGGCGTATCAGTACAAAGTCCTCCCCTTCGGCCTGTCTCTGTCCCCTCATGTCTTCATGAAAGTCGCAGAGGCAGCTCTTGCCCCGCTCCGAGAAGCCGGCATCCGCATACTCAACTACCTCGACGACCGGCTCATTCTGGCCCACTCGCGAGAGTTACTATGCGCCCACAGAGACCAGGTGCTCAGGCACCTCAGCCGTCTGGGGCTTCAGGTCAACTGGGAAAAGAGCAAGCTCACCCCAGTTCAGAGCATCTCTTTTCTCGGGATGGAGTTAGACTCGGTCTCAATGTCGGCACTTCTCACCAACGAGCGTGCCCAGTCAGTGTTGAACTGCCTCGCCGCCTTCAGGCCAGGCACAGTGGTCCCCTTAAAACTTTTCCAGAGGCTCCTGGGGCATATAGAGGTGCGCAGTTAGGTCTGTGCTCCTGTTCCTACAGGAGAGGTTGGAGGGGAGGCTGTCCCCATCCACCTTGAAGGTGTATGTTGCCACTATCGCAGCTCACCATGACCCAGTAGACAGCAAGTCTCTGGGTAAGCACGACTTAATCGTCAGGTTCCCAAGAGGTGCCCGGAGGTTAAACCCCTCCCGGCCAAACCTGTTCCCCTCCTGGGATCTCTCGGTGTTCCTCACCGGTCTTCAGAGATCCCCCCCCGAGTCGCTAGAATCAGTTGGCTCAGGGCCCTCTCCTAAAAAGACGGCCCTGCTGATCGCGCTCACTTCCATCAAGAGGGTCGGGGACCTGCAAGTGTTCCCTACTAACGACACTTGCCTGGAGCTCGGTCCGGCAGATACTCATGTGATCCTAAGACCTCGACTGGGCTATGTGCCCATGGTTCCTACCACGCCCTCTGGAGATCAGGTAGTGAACCTACAAGCGCTGCCCTGGGAGGAGGCAGACCCAGCCCTCTCACTGTCATGTCTGGTACGTGCCTTGCGTGCCTACCTGGAATGCACCCAGAGCTTCAGGCGCTCTGAGCAGATCTTTGTCTGCTTTGGCAGACAGCAGAAAGGGAACGCTGTCTCCAAACAGAGGTGTCTCACTGGGTGGTGGATGCCATTCAGTTGGCCTATCACACCCAGGCCGTGCCCCCCCTTTTTTTTTGCGGGTTGAGCCCACACTACTAGGAGCGTGGCATCCTCATGGGCACTGGCTAGGGGCACCTCCCTAGCAGACATTTGCAGAGCTGCGGGCTGGGCAGCACCTAACACCCTTACGATCTCAGGGTTGAGTCAGTCTCGTCCCGTGTTCTCTCAGGTCCGAGCCCGTAGAACTCGGTACACGTCGACGATCTGACCGGGTGAAGCGCTTGTTTCCAGCGCCGTTTCCCTCAATCGAGGTAAAACAGTGCACCTTCTTTCCCAGAGAACCTAGGTCCCTAGTTGTAGCAACTCCCCCCTCCTCGAGGCGGGATCTACCACCACGCCATTTTTCCCACATGTGACCCAAGAGGCCATGTGATGTATTTCGCCACCTTTACCTCCCCTTTCGGGTGGGTGTGGCCTCCGCAGGGTCTTTTCTCCCTAAAAGAATAGGGATTTGGGAATAAGACCCCCTTCCCTCGATGCGGTAAGGGCCCCGGCTGCTCTTGCTCTATGCCGAGAAAACAGAGAGAAAAGAGGCCCAGCCAGGCTTGGCCCGTTCCCTAGTTGGGAGCGTCACCTTGTTCCCCCTAGGGTAACCAAAAGGATTCTGACGCTTTTTCGGGGCATTGGGGAAGAGTACGTGCAGCCTGAGCACAGTTGGTCACTTGTGCACGTAGAAATACCTGCCCGCTTCTGTGTCAGCAGTACACGTACACGGCTTAGCGCATGGCGAGTTTTGAAGTGGACCCCTAGTGTCGCTTCTTCGACACGACGTCGAAGTGAGCGACAGACGGGGAACGTCTCGGTTACGTATGTAACCTCCGTTCCCTGATGGAGGGAACGAGACGTCGTGTCTTCCCAGCCACGTCGCTGAGCCGAGCCGCTGAGGTGCCCGGAACACTCCCGGCTCCTCAGAAAAATCCTGAATGAACGAGCGTATTTCTCTCGCCTTTATATCCGTATCCGGAGGCGGAGTATGCAAATACTGTTCGCCAACTCTCATTGGCCTTTTTTCATAGATCAGTGGTATCTTTCGGCGCTCAAGAGAGACCCCTAGTGTCGCTTCTTCGACACGACATCTCGTTCCCTCCATCAGGGAACGGATGTTACATACGTAACCGAGACGTATTGTTTACTACCATATTACTGATCATAAATCAATCATTGGCACACAGTTCACAGCAATCCATTTCACAAGTGAATTTGTCAATCAGTTGGAGATTTATTATGAGGGCTTGTTTAAGGAGTCAATGTACACCTGCTTCAGACATTTTTTTTTTTTTTAAGAAACAAGCCAGGGGTATACACAGGTACAAAGACTATTTAAATAATATTTCAAGTCTTTACAAAAAAGTGCAAATAGGGGATTCATAGACATAAATTTACACTTATGTATAAAAAAAACTTGAAAGAAAAATAAACAGATTAATCAGAAAATATTAACTTAAGTTATCATAACTGTGAAAACCAGATAAAACGTCTTTATAAAGCAAAGAAAAACTAGTTAAAATAGAGGTACGTACAAACAATAAAAAATATTCTCCAAAATACTACAGAGTGGACACATTCCCAAAAAAGGTGAGGGGCAGATTCATCTACAGCATTACAGAAGGAGCAAAGTGGATCTATTTCAGGTAGCATATATCTTAAATAAAGATTGACTGGGTAAAAACTGTATAACAGTTTAAAGGCCACCTCCTTAACCTTGTTGGTAATTAAATATTTGTGAGACCATACGACCTGCGTCAGACATGCTTGTGTCGCGTCTCGGGTGTGTTGCATCCTAAAAATCAAATGTTTAGGTCACTTTTTTTATAAAGTTATTTTTTGTAACATTAATCGCACGTTATTCACGCATTAAATCGACAGCCCTATATATACATACAGTATATAGTACTTAGAAATATCTAGGACAACAGACAACATCTGCTGAAGCCATCAAAGGGAAAAACACAATAATTCACACATATAATGATAGTAAAATAGACATGCAGATGCAATACTGAAGCAGTTTAAGGGCAGTGAAGGGTGGAGAATAATATCTAGTTACACAAAGCTTCTCTAATAAGCCTTACAAATGATACCCTGAGGCATGTGCCGAACCAAGCTCAATAAAGCATAGCGCAGAGTGTACAACCACATCTTGAGAAGCTGTGGGGCATCGCTGGGTAACTCTAAAATCATTTTAGCACTGTTTGTTGGAAAGTATGATACCACTTTAGGTCCACATTGCATCAGATGGGGACTGTTTTTAGAAGATCATGTTTTGATGATGTAGAGAAATGTATTACATTCTAAAACAGTTGAAACGGATGTACACGGCTGCATATTGTATTTGAAATACATGTATTGCTCAATTGAAATGTCTATGGCTGAAATAGCCAGAATTCTCTGAAGTTGCAACTTCACTAAACCTAGATCTCATGGGACTTTCCAGAACATGAAAGATTTACTACTACTCCCACAAGTTTGGTCTGAAAAAGTGGGCCAAGTTGAGGATGAATATCTAAAAATCATATTCAGAGAGAGAGAAAGAGACACACAGAGCTGTGTGTGTGTGTGTGTGTGTGTGTGTGTGTGTGTGTGTGTCATCGACATCTGTTATTATATTCCAGTTCAGTTTGATGTTATGTTATAATTAAAGCCTTGTTGAGTTTTGATTCGGTTTCCGCCTCCTCCTTTACCGAATCCCGTTACACTGGTGCTGAAACCTGGGAATGGAGGAAGACACCCCATCAGAGAGTCCTTGCAGCTGATGGAGTATCGCAACGGCATGAAGGTATGATATGGAGGAACTGAAGCGATTCGCCCAAAGGCAGAGGAGCCCTTTGCTGTCCGCCAAGAGACGATGGAGCTGCTGATGTCTGCCAGGGGTCAGGGGAGCTCGCTGTCATCCGCCAGGAAGTGGAGAAGCTTCTACCAGTCTATAGAGGGTGGAGGAGCTGTTACCTCCACCAGGGGGTGAGGGAGCTCTATGCCATCCTCCAGGAGGTTTACCTGGAGGCGGGGGAACTCTTTCCAGTCCGCCAGGAGGTGAGGTCCAGTGCCATCGCTTGGCATCATCGAGGACCGCTGCCCAGCTGGCCGAGCACCGAATGGAGGCGGAGGTTTTTCCGGAGGTTTTTCTTTTCTCTCTCAGTCTGGAGCTTTACCTGGCCTGAAGCAGGCATTGGGGTATGTGACGAGGAGGAGGGTGTGGCCAGGCCGTGAGGGTGCACACCTGGTGATGAGTAGCCCCATCAGCGAGAGAGAGAGAGACAGAGAGAGAGAGAGAGAGAGAGAGAGAGACACGGGGCTGTTATTATGTTCCAGTTCATTTTGATTTTATGTTATAATTAAAGTATTGTTTAGTGTTGAACCGGTTCCCATCTCCTCCTTTCCCGAACCCCGTTACTGATTTATAAGTGAAGAAGCTGCAGTATTATGATACCATTAAATAGTCCCTTATATGCATGGTATTAGATCAGTATTCAAAGCAATATGAGCTATCAATGTCATTTTCTGCCTCCTTTTTACCTCTGTGGAAACATCAGTATTCCAAAAATCACCAAAATCACCAATAACTGATGTAAAAAGGGCAAGTTTGTCATTTTAAATAACCAAATTAATTTATGGAGTCTACAGATCATTGTAAAGTAATGAATGCAAAGCCTGGCTTATTATTAAGCATCAGAACTACAGAGGCAAATAATGGATCAGATCTGGGAACAATAACATGCTAATCTTTGTGTGAATGGTGCCAGTCTAAACAAAACAGGTTGAGGGATTAAATCAGTCAGCCTTTGAAATGTTTTTGCTACTAACTTGCTTTAGTTGTTGTGGGCTTTGATGCAGTTGTTTAGTTAAAAGAGATGGTTGCTGAGGGTGCAATACCCTGCAAAGAAATAAAGGGAACTGGATTTTTCCATTTTCTGTAGAAAATGGGTTGCCCATGCAAAACCTGCCACCATGCTTGGGTTTTCTGGGTGGTTGCCAGGTGTTGTTGAGAATTGTGGTGTTTTTATTTATAGTCGATTGTTATGTGGTTGCAAGAGTGTTCTGGGAGTTTGCTAACGTAGTCTCATGACAACTCATAATAATTCTTAGGCCTACAAGATGGTGAAATCGTAAAATACTGTATTATTATTACAACTTGTCATAAGGCCGGGATGAATGTTGCTAGATGGTTGCTTTGTGGCTGTCCAAGTCAAAAGAATCTCTGTGATTATATGGTCAATAGATATGGCTCAGGTCCATTCTTCAATAAAGTATTTAGTACCCATTTTAATGCACAATGTTATAATATTGTATTGACTGATGGAACATGTAGTAAATAAATAAATTATTATGGCAAGAAAAGGCTTGTCTGTATTTTCCAATCTTTTATACTCCAATAGCCAAACTAGTAATGGATTTTTGGGCTGTTTCAATGAAGGATGCTTTAACAGTGGTGCAAAAAGTAGCTCTACTCACAAGAGAATTTTATGGTCGAAAACCTGAAAATTGTTTCAGTTAAAAACGTGTAGATGTTGAAACTGTGCACTGGTCTGTTTTTTTCTTTTTAAAGACAGTCAAAAGATTTCTTTGCAATGTTTTATTGGCCATTTTCGAATACAATCACACTTCGGCTGCCTTCAGTAGGCCACCTTCACCATGCAAAATAAAACTGCTTTTATGTGTCATTTCAAACATAATTTTTTTAAGTGCTGTGAATTTCTTTAGGGATAAAACATTTCTTTATGAGGAAAAAATTATGAAGTCCATCTTTAAAGATAATGAGGATAATAAATCATGGATGAACAGCAATCATTTGAAAACTTTACTAACGCTTTGCATAAATTCTGTTGCATGCAAAATACAACCAAAAATTGGCTCTTACAGTAGCAGCTGTATTCCCAAAAGATGCATTCTGTTTCTAAATGCATATCTTCCTTCAGTGAAGAGGCCACAATATTCCATCAGCAGGTCAGACAGATCTTTCAGATTGGATTCATTCAGGGGGAAACAGTGATTTAATGGGTGAGAAATCCTGTTTCAGAAATGGGATTACAGTGTAACCATGACATCTATGGCATAAGGACTGGAATGATGTGACTACAATATTGGTACATTGATCACAGATGGAAAAGAAAGGCTCCAGCTTTATGGAAGGACAGCCTCTTAATATCCCTTTACTCTGTTGGGTAGTACAGTGCCTTTCTCTGCATGAGCAAAAGCAGAATCAGAGGTAAAGAGTGCAGATCTAGTCTAAAAATCTAGTCTCACAGACCACCCACAATACGTTCTTTATTTGATGCATATTGAACACAGAAATGACATTGGCAATTGCAATCGGATGTGATTTGCTAGCTTTACACAACTTCAGGAAGGTTTATATATATCTAAAAATCTTTATATTTAAATATGTAGCTTAATTACTTCAGAACCTGGTACCCATCAGCAATCAGTACATAATAATGTAACACAAAGTAATTTTTTGTGTAATTATGTAACAAATAAATTGGTAATAACATTTTTAATTTAGTTTAAATTTAGATTCATCAGTTGAACAAAGCCAATGTTTCTGTTACAATAATATTTATTTTGTGATTTGTAACAGATTGACAGATTGCTCAATCTCAAATGAAAATATGGAAAATTTAGATTGTGATATGTCATTTTAATCCACATACCTATTACTTTATATTCTTGCAAGTAATAATTTTGTAAATTCTTCACTTGTATTTGAAACCCAACTAACATTCTGATGTCTCTATCAGTCAACATTCAGTTCTCTTTCTTGATAAAGTTTTCTATTAATAAATTGATCTCTTTCTTTAAAATGTCCAACCAAACACTCACATCTACAGTAAAACAGCTTGAAAACCAAAATGTAAATCTTTTCTTGAGCTTCCCTGCTGAATAAATAGGTAGATCATACAGGCTTGGAGCATTGACAGTGAATAATGACGAGTCTAAATTTATAGCATATTAATTGAATTATTGAAATGATTAACTGAATGAATAAATAAATAAAAATATACTATAGGACAAAACACTAAACACTCAGAATACACATGATAGATGATACAAAAACATAAGAAATTATGTGCAATAGTAGATTAATCACTAACACTATCAATAAAATGAAAACTGTTTAACTGTTGTTGTTGAAGTTGTTGTTGTTTTTCTTATTTTAGGATGTCGACATTGAGAAAGATGAAAGAGACATGGCTAATATAGTCATTGGAATTTACATTGTCCAAGCTGAAGGTGCAGGACCCGAAGAACCACCACTGGATGTTGGGATCATTGCTGAAGGAGATATCACCAAGGCTGGTGCTTTATAGTATGTAATAGTGACTTTACTAGGATTTCTTGAGATCATACAACAAATTTAAATGAGTTGTATTTAAGGAATATTTGTCAACTTTACATAAACTTTTTTGTAAATACAACATATTTTTTGACTGTAGCATCATTATAGTAGTATTCAAGACAGATTACAGTGCAATAAGATTTTTATTTTATTTTTATTGAATGGTGAAGTACTCATGGAAAAGATGTGTTTTTAGCCATTTTTTGAAGAAAAAAGGGTTTTGGTGCCTCTTTGTGTTGGTACAACAAGGAACCATTCATTAGCCAACCACAGGCTTCTGGTGGGAACGTAGCTCTGCAGAAATGATTTTAGGTATGCTGGAGCAGACCCAGTAACTGTTCTGTATGCCAGCATCAGAGACTTGAATTTGATATGTGCATCAACCGGCAGCCAGTGAAGAGAGTGGTGTAACATGTGCTCTCTTTGGTTCATTAAAGACCAGACGTGCTGCTGCATTCTGGATCATTTGAAGGGGATCAACTGCAGGGCATCAATTGCGCAGAGTGTTAAAGTAGTCCAGTCTAGTTATGACAAGTGATTGAGCAAGAAATTGTGTGGCATGCTCAGAGATAAAGGGTTTTATCTTCTGATTGATATTGTAGAGTGTAAATCTACATGATATTGTGGTCTTTGAGATGTGGTCTGTGAAATTTAGTTTGTTATAGATAGTTGCCCCTAGATTTCTGACCGTTTTGGAACGCGTTTCTGTAGTTGCACCAAGCTGCTCGGTGATGTTGTGTTCAACATCAGGGTTGGTTGGAAAGACAAGGAGCTCAATCTTGGCTGGGTTAAGTTGCAGGTGGTGTTCCTTCATCCAGCCCGAGATGTCTTCCAAACATATCAAATTAAGTAAGTTGTTTTTAAAGCATTGTTTAATTTGGAGTCTTCCATGTTTTGCTGCATTAACATTTAATAACAATTAAATAATTAATTATTTAGCTAAGTAACATTTGACTATTAATCTTTTCTGAAAATATAAATATGTTATTAGTATTATTAATAATATCAGGAATGTTGAGTTACACTTCATGAATGAATGAGTTTGTGCCCCACCAGGGCCACCCCAATTCAAAAAAGTCTGGACACACCACTTCAACCAAGGACCAAAATGAACAATTGATTTTATGTTTGTTTTCAATAATTTACTGTTTATTTTTTTATTATAATTTTTTTATTATTTGTATATTTTGTTAACTGTTTTGTTAATTTTGTTTTCCCGTCTGTCGCTCACTTCGAATTTGTGTCGAAGATACAAAACTAGGGGTCTCTCTTGAGTGCCTTATATGCATCTCTGAACTTTGAGAAAAGGCCAATGAGAAATTGGCAGACAGAATTGGCATGTCCCGTCCCCGGACATACGGGTATAAAGGGAGGGAAATGCATCCGTTCATTCCGAAATTTTCTTCGGAGCCGATCATTTGTGAGAGCAGCACAGTCTGTTTCCTCTCATCTGTAAGAGCTTATGCTGTTGAATCTATGGCGCATATCAGCGACTTTCTCCTTCTCTGCACGGTAGTGCAGCTTTATCCCAGGGCGCTTCGACAGCGCTATTAAAAGAGACATTTTCCCTAAAAGAGTGTTTTTCTCTAAAAGAGCAATACACAGCGGCTTTGAATGTCCTTTTCAGGATGCGTCTTTATAAAGATGCCTTTCCGCCCCTGTGTAGTTCCTGGATGCGGTCGAGTTCTCTCCTGACCGTCATAGATGCTGCCTCGTGTGTCTGGGCCGCAATCACACCGAGGCAGCGTTTGTGGATGGTTTGTGTTCTCACTGCGAGAACCTTACCATGGCAACGATGCGGTTGTGGCTTTCCTTCCTAAGAAGGAACGCTTTCCTTCCTAAGAAGGAACGCCACACCAGCCACCCCCCGCGTCAGGATTGAGGACGACCCGGCTGGAGTTGGAGGCAATTTGGTTCCTCGGGTCTGTGCGCTGCTCACAGCAACTTCCCGGAAGTGCATGATGAGCTGACAAGTTCGTGGAGGGCACCTCTCACTGCCCGTAATCGATCCTCTCACTCATCTGCTCTCACTACCCTTGACAGCGGAGCAGTCCACGGGTACACGATGGTCCCCCAGGTGGACAGAGCGTTTGTGATCCACCTGTGTCCCAAAAATGCCACCACCTGGTGGGATCTCCAGGTGCTCCCCTCCAGGGCCTGTATGATGACGTCCTCACTGACCTCCAAAGCCTACAGTGCCACCGGACAGGCCGCATCCACCTTGCATGCCATGGCCCTCCTGCAAGTCCACCAGGCCAAGGCACTTAAATATCTGCACTTGGGTAGTCCTGACCCCGACGTGCTGCAGGAACTGCGCTCAGTGACCGACCTCGCCCTCAGGGCCACAGAGGCTTTCCCACTGGGTGGTTGACGCCATAGCATTGGCCTATCACACCCAGGCCGTGCCTGCCCCCTTGCGGGTTCGAGCACACTTGACGAGAAATGTGGCATCCTTGTGGGCACTGGCCAAAGGCACCTCCCTAACAGATATATACAGAGCAGTGGGATGGGCAACACCCAATATATTTACGAGATTTTCATCCGTGTTTTCCCAGGTCCGAGCCGGTAGAACTCGGTAACGCGGTAACAACTGACCGGATGTACCGCTTGCACCTAGCGCCCTTTCCCTCTGCTGAGGCAAAACCATGTGCTCTTATCCCAAGAGATCCCACTAACTCAGCTCCCTGGATGACTCCCCCCTAGCCCTCTGGTCCGCGAATTCAGAGGAGGAATTCGCCGACCTAACCCAATGCGGGTACTCAATTTAGCCTGTACTGGATTAGGTGCTCCACAGGTCAGGCCCCCATATGGACTTATCCCCCTGTGTGTATTTTCCACGGTACGGTCCCCTTGCGAGCAGACCCGCGTCTCCCTTGGGCAGTCCTCACTGACCCCCGTTAGCCGTGTTTGTAGCAACTCCTCCCTCCCAATGAGGTGGGATCTACCACCGTGCCATTCTCCACATGTGACCTAAAAGCCCATGTGATGTATTTCACCACTCTTTACCTCCCCCAGTCTAGGCAGGTGTGGTCTCTGCAGGATCTTTCTCCCCTGAAAGAATAGGAACTGGGAAAGAACGCCTTCCCAGATGCATGTGATAGCGTTAATATGGCCCCAGCCACTTTAACTCTATGCGAGAAACAAAGAGAGAGAAAAGCCGCAGCTGGCGTGGCTTGCTCCCATGCTTGGTATATCGCCTTGTTCCGCCCATATCGGGGTGTAAGGAACCAGAAGGTTTTGATGATTTTTTGGGGCGTTGGGGATAAGTACGTGCAGTCTGGCACAGTCTGTCATTTTGGCAGGCAAACTACCTGCCCACACCTGTGTCAGCAGCGCACAGCGTGATTAATATTGGATGCCTAGTGTCGCAATTCCCTCCCTTTATACCCGTATGTCCGGGGACGAGACATGCAATTTTTTTATTAAACTACAACAATAGTTTGGTGTTTGTTGGTGTAGAAAGACTAACAAAATTGTGCCCAAAACAAAACATTACCAAAATGGCAAATAAAATTCAAATAGGCCTTCCAAATAGGAATTGATTTTCCTTTTGAAATTCACTCCACCACACTATACTTAGCACAAAAAAATCAGTCACATGTATTACTCTGAAAAAGTGATTTCTTTTCCTTCCAAATCTGAATAAACCTTTTTAGACTTTTGCTGCACCTCTTTATTAAAAATGAAAATACAGTTCTATCTCACAGCTCTTTAATAATCTATTATAATCAAAGATCCAGTCTGTGAAGAAAACCCCTTCAGACAGGGCCGCAGTCCTTCACCGGATGCACTTTCAAACACAAACTTCATTAACATTGCTAATGCAGCTTTTCATCCTCGCTAATTAGAGGATCAGTGAAGTGAGTTTTGCTTTTCAAAAGACAGAAAAAAACGAGATAGGGGCACTGGGGTCCCTGCTCTTGATCTCCGCTCCGCTGTGTGAGGCAAAGTATACCAATTACTGCGACACTGCTGGAGTCAGTGACACTGAAGCAAAGATCTGCATCATCTCTTGGGTTTTTATCTCCTGAAATGAAGAGTGAGGGAGTGACTGGCAGAGCAGGAATTACACAGGTGGTGAATCAGTGACTGCATGCACATGGGTTCAGGTGCATCACTTCCAAAAAAGTAAATACAGAGCCAACATGTTATGGAATTTGGAGAGGGTAAACAAATTTGTGGGTGTTCTTTTAAAAAAAAAAAAAAAAAGCTGCAGGAAGGCAAGAGCATCTACTCAAAATGTGGCATAATCTGCCAGTCCTAAAGAAATCCATAAAGACAAAATATCTAAATATCCATCCATCCATCCATCCATCCATCGTCAACCGCTTATCCTGTGTACAGGGTCGCGGGGATATCTAAATATACAGTATATAAAGAAGAATAGAAAAAATAGATCAATGTAAGATTTTTGTATTTGTTTCTCTTTGATGGTAATGAGATTAAATGGAGAGTACATTAAAAATGTTACTATTTCCTACTTCTCAATTATTCTCCTCTAGAGTTTCAGAATAATCGAAATGGTTTCATGAAAAGACGTAAAAATAATATGAGATGGTGAAGAGCCAACTTGTACAGAAATCTAAAACTTTTACTCCCATTGAGAAAAATTAAGGGACCATCAAAAAATGTTAACTGTTGTGTAGCTTGAAATAAATAAAACATTGCAGGTTGAAACAAGACGAGAAGCATATTAATGGTACTGACATACATCAGTAATTTGCATTGCATAAATAAACATGGAATGAGGGACCTAATTTTTTTCACCAACATTTCCTTTCTTAATATATTGTAAAGAGTTGGATAGGAGGCTAGCTAAAATGTGATGCATGTATTGTATCGATTTGAAATTATTTTTGTTGATTTGTTGGTCTCTATAGGAAAAAAAGGTTGGACCTATTCGTATGGGCCAAGTTGCAAAATATCTTATATGATTTTGCCATCTCAAACTAATTATTACAAGTTGCCATGATATATTGTAAGATATCTGAACAATAATACAAACTGTGCTCAGATCTGCCAAGCTGACAAAGTCTACAACCAAAGGCCAAGCGATTTCAAAATGAATTCAAACAAGACCAAATGAACGCTATACTCTTGAATTCAACAAGTGTCTTATTTTGTGTTTTTATTTCTCCCAAGGAATTCGAGACTAAGTTGACACATAAATGAAACATTACTGAGAACTCCATTAAGCTATGAAAGTGCAACCTCTGAGCAATAAAAAGTTCCTCTCTGTAATGTGACGAACATTAAGAATATACTTCATATATAATTAAAACATTCATATTTACTACTTGTTAGAATTATTTTATTCCTTCAGTGTTATTTGTCATTTTCAGTTTTTTCAAGGTGATTACATTTTTTTTTTCAACAACTGTCCAATAAATAATATTATAGGGTTTAGAGTAAAAAGCATCCCTGTTGCAGCGGCTAAAGGTCCCCATTAAATTGTGGGCTCACATTGACTGTTCCAATCACAATGGCATTAATTTGTTTGTAGAATATTTGAGATGTTATGAAATACGAAATGTGTTTGGAATTAAAGGAAATAAAATAATAATAATAATAATAATTATAAAAATAAAAAATAAAAAATAACCTTTTCTAAAATTCTTATTTTTAATAGCATTATCTTAATTTGTTACTCAAAAAAAGCATTTTGGGTGTCAAAAGTATTTTCCTAAATTGACAAACTTTGTCCTATAATTCTTGTCTCTACTTTCACACAATATTACTATAACATTTGGTAACACTTTCTATGAAGCCCATAATTATAAAGCATTGTAAAGGAATTATACATGCATTATACTTTATTCATAAAGTTCCATAATACACCTTATAATAAGTTATAACTTATATATAATATATAGAAGTGGTCTTTGCCTGCTTTAAGTAAAGTTACAAAAGCAATATCTTCTTATAAACAACCATAACATAAACTTTTAACATACAATACATTACAAGTCAAACTTATACAAGGAAGTTACTTATAAAATAAGTCTCCAAATAAGATTCACAAACAATAAAGTTTACTGAATAGAGTCCAAAATAGAATCAGTTTTTTATTCTTGGGTTTACATGTGTGATCAACATACACACATGTTTCAGAAATATTTTAACCCTAAGTGTTTTTCATAATATCTCAAAATGTACTTTGAATGGGTGTTATTTTGTATTTTGTGCCTGTGTAATGTATATAATTTCCAGCATGAGTTGTAATGTCTTATAACCACTTAAAAATATCTTATGGATGTTTATAATAAGACATTGATTTTGTCACTTTCATAAAGCACACCTATTATATACAGTATATTACAAATTTACAGTACACATAATACATTATAACTTCTGCAGATAAAATTGGATGTGTTTGCTGTTATCATGCATTATATATAAGGCAGTGGCTCGCAACCTTTTTTTGATGAACACCCCCTTACTTCATTCCCTTACCACAAAAAAAAACAAAAAACCATTTTAATTTATTAATTAATTGTTGATTGAATAAATATGGGTTTATAGTTTTAACAGTGGTGTTTGTAACAAGACCATAGTAAACACACGGAAGCATGGATCTTCTTCACTACCACGGTTAGATGTAACATGATTTCTATAAAATAAATTATGGCATTTTTGTAAATATAAACAGTAGACCTACTCTAAACACATGTAAAAAGATTGAATGCAAAATATAAATATTTATAAGTTGCAACAAAAATGTATTATATTCCCTCACTTCCCTAATGTAGCTTATGACATATTTAATAGAGCTGAAGTTGTGATATGATCTAAGTCTAGATAAACGTTTTAAAGCAAAGAGGAACTTGATGATTGATTTTATTGTTATGAATGATAAATGCCCTGTATTTGTAACCTAATGCCCCCTCTCTACTAATTTGCTCTCAGCACCCCTGGTATCCTTTGAATGCAGTACCTCCCCTGTTGAGACCCCCTATAAGTTATAACTATGAAAAGGTAAGCATTAAAATGTATAATAGCCTAATTGTCACCCATGTAACAGTTAAAGGACAGGCAAGGAGGAGGCGGAAGCCGGCTGAACAGTCAACGCAACTTTTAATGTAAAACTCAACATTAAAAAAAAAACATAAACAGACACATAAACACACACAATGTGGCTTAGTGCATCTCTCTCTCTCGAACTTCCGTCTCTGGTTCCCATTTATCTCGCTCTCCCGCTGATCATCTGATTCAGCTCTGGCCATGCACCCTCATCGCCCAGCCACACCCTCCTCGTTGTCACACCCTATAACCCTCCTGGGGGTCTTTCACCCCATGTGTGTGAGCCTTTCACCCCAAGTGTGGGGTAAAAGCCTCCCTCACCACCTTAAAAAGAAATATTACAGAAAACAACCTTCCGTTATTTATAAAAATGTTTTCACAAATCATGTTGCTCCATCAATATTCAGTGAAAAGAAATAATATTTTTCAATCATGATACATTTTGTGACCCCCCAAAAAAGCTAATTGTCCTTAAGGTGTGCCTTTAGCTCCATTGTTCCTGTTTGTGTGTATATATGTGGTATAATTAGCAGAGTGCATTCTTGGATCCACTTTAATGTGGCACTTTAAAGCCATGTTGATGTTGCTATGGGTCTTCATCTTTAATCTCTTATCTTTTATCTTTTATCTGATATATTTTTCACCAGCTCCAGCATCCTTGAGGGTTGTGGCTTACCCCACTGAAACACATTTCAACTGCAAAAACACAGACCAATGTCCATGGGAGCGATCACCACCATTTCGGCCCTGCCCCGCATCTTTAATTCATAAAGGGGAAATTCTATTAAAGTGGTATCTATGGAGATTATTATGCAATTACAGTCAAAATACCTGAATTATGCATCACTTTTGGTATCCTCTCAACAAAACATTAATGGAAGTTTGAAACTGCATTTAGCTTTGACTAAAACAAAACTATACCCAAGGACACTTCAGGACTTCCAAGGTTTTCAGTATTTAGATATTAACAAACAGCATAAAAAACTATGAAATATATGACTATGAATGTATATGTATGTATATATATATATATATATATATATACACACACACACACACACACACACACACACACACACACACACACACACACACACATTTATTGATTTAATAGCAATTTCGATAGCGCAGCAAAAATATCCTAATATTATAATGTGCTGTTGAACACCAGTTTCGTTTTTTTAAATTATTTAATCATTAAAGTTTCATAATTATCATTATTTTCTGGAACTTTGCAGGACATTTTTTAAAGTTGTATTTAATTTCATCATCAAAATGTTGTCTTTAAACATTTAATTAACTTTAAAACAAGTGAAAATATAGCTTTTCAACATGTCATTGCATTTTTTTTTGCCAAACTTATATTATGTCTTGCTTGTGATATTTAAATTATTATTATTATTATTATTATTATTACTACTACTACTAACAGTGAATTACATTTTACAATACAGTTGTTATCTATTTTTATTACATTTCTTAAATTTCAGGAATCTAGACTGTAATTTGAATCGTGCTTTTATTATGGTGTGTTTAATTTTAACTTTTATTAAGTTAAGTTAATTTTTATTACTGTGAAGCACTTTGGTCAACTCTGTTTGTTTTTATTGCTATATAAATAAAACTGAGCTGAGATTAAAACACAAATGCTGTAATTTTAATTATATAAATATATATTTTACATGTGCTGCATGGCTTGCCACAGCGAGTTCGTGATATGACCTCTGGCTCGTCTCAGGGTTTTCGGTCGCGTTTGCAGCTCGCAAAGTGGATGAGCTTTCGATTACAGCATCGGAGAGTGGGTTGGTTCAGTCTGTCGCCATGCACAGCTGATGGCCTGCTTGCCCGGGCGGTCGGGATGGAGTGGAATCCTCCGCTACCCCCTGAACTCTCGCGGCTCGGTGATCGGTCCCGGGGTTCTGAGCGCCACTGGCGGCCGTGCTCCACCAGACTTTAGCGGATAAATTAATCATACTACGACATTTCACAATTTTTATTTGATTAATTGTCCATTTTAGTGTAAAAGGAGTAACAGAGCATGTGTTCAAAATAAGCCTGTGAGCATTTTAAAGCTGTCGTGTGTAAGTCATACTGCGTGCTTGTACTGGATTGAGTCGGTTCTCGGTACTACAGAAACACCAGTAACGTTACATCTTTTTTATTTTATTACCAACTTGATACCGAAGTACCAGTACTTTTGCAACACGTGTCTGTGTGTGTGTGTGTGTGTGTGTGTGTGTGTGTGTGTGTGTTGTGTCAACTGCTAATGTAAACAGATGTGACTGCATGCATCCGATTATCGTGCTCAATGTGTGTTAACTGTGAGTATACGAGATTTATACTGTCACCGTCACCATCTCTTTCAGTAAACAAATGTACTATGTGTATGAAAAGACTGTTTGAGTTGCTGGTTGTGTGAACGAAAAACACATCTACACCTAAGCAGATGTGGTTGTGTGCATGGGAGGATTGTGTTTAGATATGATAAAGCTGTTAACTGTTATTGTGTTTGTTACATAAAATAAATATATTATGTGCTTGAAAAGACTCTTTGAATAGCTGTTTGTTTGACGAATGACAACCGCTACTAATCTAAACAAACATTTCAGCATGTATTGGAGGAAGATGGTGTTTGATGTATTGACTGTGCTTATAAGAGCTGTAAACATTTCATCATGGTACTTTGGTGACAATTTGGCTGTATGTACATATATAATTAATTTATTTTGTGGTTTAAAAGACTGTATGAGTAAAAATACACATATAAATTACAGGCACTTGACCAATGCATCCTGTGTCAGTGCGAAAGCCTATTTGAATCTGGCATCTTATAATGTATCTGGCTGTTGCAGAAACACATATGAATGAACATTAAATTTATATAGCGCTTTTCTGACACTACACTCAAAGCACTTTACACAGTGAACAGGGAACTTTCCTCAACCACCACGTGTGCAGCATCCACATGGATGATTCAGGTGTGATGCATATGTGTAATGCTACTCTGCGGGGCCCAGTTATTAACCATCACATACATTTGGCGTTATATATGAAAGGGTTAAAGACCTCCTTGAAAGGTCCAAATAAAAAGTAGGCCTACAACATAATGCAGTGGTTCTCAACTGGCTTTGCTTCAGGACCCAGATTTTACATTGGAAGTCAAGTGGTGACCCACTGTTGTAAAAACATAACCTGTATTTAATGTATCCTGGGTCAAATTTCCTTTTATCTTGCATAGTTTTGATCATGGTTTTCAAATATAAGGGCATGCATCAGGTGATATTATTTTTGTTGTTGATGTAAACAACAAAAGCTACAGGATTTTTTCTCTCCCCCAGCATATTTATTTATAGGCTATGAGCCCTGTATTATCCCATTTGTTTCCTAATTTCAAAACATTCAAAAACATACATATTACAAAGGCTCTTCATTACCATGGTTAGGTCAATAGCTAGTCTTAAATAATAGTAATAATAATAAATTATAGCATTGATGAAAAAAATAATACAAGATGAAACACATTTTGAAACTTAAACTACAACTACCACTGTTGATATAAAAAGGTCTAATAGATTCTACCTATAGATTGTTTCATAAGAAACTATAGTTTTTTTTTTCAAAATAGAAGAGTTACTTTTACTCATGTAAAATCGTGAAACTTTGTAAAGGTAATGATATGTAATAAATTTGTTTTCATTTAGTTTTTTTTAGCGCATAGCACAGTGTTGCTCTTTTCCTCCTCGGTGCTGTTTGGCATGTCAGGGCTGCCTACTGTTTGAGAGGTTTGACTTGACTTACTCCGTAATGCTTTAAATGAAAAAAGTCTCACTAGACTTCAAATGGGTCACATCAGTTTTGAGGTATGCGTGCCGCAATATTGACGGAAGCCCTGTTGTTGCACACACGAATCAGAGAGCAGAGCAGATCATTTGCAAGAGCTACTGGTACCGTTACACTCGCGCAAAAGCTTTAATATCGCAGTGCAGATGAGAAGCCTTTAACTGAATGCTATATTATCATTAAATCATCTCTATCACTTGGGCAGCCGCCGAAAAATCTTTAATGGTATTACCATGGCATTGTCCTTTCCCTGCTATCCACGACCCAGCCGAATAGAGCTGCGACCCACTTTTGGGTCACCACCCTCCAGTTGAGAAACACAGACATGATGCATGGAGAACAGTACCTGTCAGCAGAGAAATGTGGAACTGATATCATTTTGTCACACATGAAAGACGTGTTAGAGTTGCGGTCACTGCGGGTCAGTAGTTTGAAATGATGGCACGTGGTTCATTTGCTCATTTTGTTGCCCTGGGATGTTTTAGAGGAAATCTAGGCCATGTCATCTGTGAACATACTCATCTGCTTCATAATTACCAAGTCAAACACACACTTGTGTCAGCCTTGCATATAGCACAAGCAACTATACACACCTACAATCAAAGAGTGAGAAAACATCAAGCAGACATCCTTCCCTCTTATCTGTCCTCTTTGTTGCATCATCATCTCTTGGGTAGTTCTCTGTTTGAATTCTGAACAGTGACATCTGAAGCCCCGTAGATTCACAACAATAAAGCGTAGTGAATTTTATACCATCCTTACTGCTGTTAAAGATGGGTAGAATGGTATTTTGCCATGTGAACAGTAAGAATAGAGGCAGATAATACACTGTAAAAATATTGTTGTATCAATGGAACGATCCAGACAAAATAATGAAAGGCACTTCATTTTTGTAGTTTTTTTTTTTTTGGGTTACTGTGACTTTACTTACTATTCTAAAGTTCCAACAACTTAAAACTGTCAGAAACACATATAATGCAGATTTTTATGATATATACAGTATACTGGCAGGTGAGTTCATTAGTGTTTTAATCCCATGAGTGGTTGGGCAATGATTGTTAATGTGAAGTTGTAGTTTAAAACAGCAAGCACTATACTAGAAAACATTCAATTAAGTTGAACATTTTTAACATTTAAACAATTTATGTTCTAAATGTATTCAGTTTAAATAATACTTAAGAAATATGTGTAATCCAAGAAATACTTAAAAGTAATGTAATGTGTTACACAGATACAGTAACTACTTTGTTATATATAAACACCTGACACTTAACTATTTTTCAAGTAAATTAATTCAACTAAAATAAGCCATGCAAATGGTTGCCTTCATTATTTTAAGTTCTATAAATACGATATTTTGTAAGTGTAAATTTCTGTTTGTGTTTTGGCCTGTGTGATCCCGCCCACTGCCCATTTCCCAGTAGTATTTCGACACCCCAGGTTGCCATAATAAAAACAAGTTAGCAGGCAAACACAGCACGCTGCAGCCATGGAAGCCAGCAATACATCTAGCTAACATTGACAGAGTAATATAAAATCCACATGAGCTGGTTTATATTTTGCAAACAATAAAAACATTGCAAATTAATACATTAGCTGATCAACTTACAGTGTAAGGCTTGTAGCTTGTCATTGTCAGTTTGCTCATTCCTGTTACGTGTCCTCATCCAGGCAACCCGCGTGAGCTTCGAGTCTGGGGAAGAGGGGCGGTGGAGACAACTCTCTCCAATATTTTGAATTTGGAATGCAGGACGCATTTTAAATGCTTGATGTTAATTTTACATATTGGTCTTTTAAGCAAGCAGGCGGTGATATAAAACATTATTGTTTTATGGACTTTTTTTTTTTTATTTTTTTTTTTTTTTTCGAATAATGCAACAGGGCCTGCATGTTTTTATTTAATTTTTTCATAATATATAGATATATATAGCTAGACATGTTGAGTCTTATCTCTGTTTTTGCAGGGCAGCATACCAGGAGTGACAGGGAAGGGAGATTGTTCCTAGTGGGTCCACTGCTTGACATTTGTGCGGGTTAAAAATGGGCATTCATTTATATTGACATTGCTATAGTGGGCCCAGATACGTTAAAAACTTACTTTAGTTTATGTGTTTGTAAGTTAATAAGGACCTTTTGTGTTTCAAAGTCATGAGTTTCCAATTTTTCATGAATGTGGGTAGATAACAGAATTTTCATTTTAAACTCGATTGGTTGACCAAATTTAGAAATGTGAAAAGATGATTTCTGCTAAAGAGATTGACACTTTCTAGCTTCAGATTAATTTGAATTATCAAAGGTACAATTTAAAATCACAAATCATTTTGTGATTAAAGGTGTTGACTGGCTTAACTCAAGTGAAAAAAAAAATGGGAAAAAAATGTTAAGACAATAGAGAACTATATTTTAAGCCAAAATTTTAAAGAGTACTATACAATACTGAGTTTACTTGAAGTGATTTGGCATATGTAAGACTTTGGGATTCTGTGTATATCCTATATACTAAGGTTAATTGGTGCAGTTACATGATTGTAGATGCAGTGCATAGAAGCTAATTTAAAAAACATGAATAATCTCTTAGACAAACATATAGAACATGTGTTATTAAATAATTTTACGCTTGTCTTCAATGCCCACGTGAGTGTTCTCACTTAGAAAGAGTTGAAATTTGGTCAAATGAATTCAAAATAGTCTATCCAGCAGCCAATATGCTCTTACAAAAAATAAATGCAAATGAATAATTGCTACAAGTTGGCTTCTGCAGTGCTATCGATTTCATCCCATTAGTGCGTAATTAATTTGAATCCTTAGTCTGTATGAATAACCATAGGTCTCATGGCAACAGGGTTATTCAACATTATCTTTGGAAAATCCATCCATCCATCCATCGTCAACCGCTTATCCTGTACAGGGTCGCGGGGGGCTGGAGCCTATCCAGCTAACATTGGGCGAAAGGCGGGGTACACCCTGGACAGGTCGCCAGTCCATCGCAGGGCCTCTTTGGAAAATGCAATTTTAAAATAATACAGTTGAATTACAATTGAATTGATACATTTTATTAGCAGTGCATGTCCTTTTGTTAAAGGTAGAACCTGAGTTTTAAAAGACATTCCTGGTATATTTTTCTTCAGTCCTTTGAGTTGGAGGTGCATAGCTTTTTCTTCCCTGTTCTGGTGTGTTTCCAAGAAAGGAATTTTGGTTGTTCACTTTATAGACTTGACAATAAGTCTCTGGAGATGTGAAAGGTTACAGGTATGAAATTCTGCCCTGAGAGAGTGTTGAACCTCTAAAAACTGAGAGCCGAGAGCCAGTACACCAAAAGGAAATTTGTATCAACTTTAGGAGAAAAATTGTGTCTATGTAAAACCAAAATGTCAAGCAATGAACAGCAACCACAGCCAACAAACATGTCAGTCTACAGCCTTTGGCTATAATCTCATTTCCCATACTGATTAGAGGAAATGATCCTCTCGACAGCATATCCATGGTCAAAAGTTCTTTAAAGTGTCTGTATATTTTTTCTCACATGGTTAATAAGGGAGAACCAACAGTGCTACTGATCAAAGAGAAATATTTTTGCAGTAACTGCTATAAAATCCATAAAAGCAGTAAATATACTGGGGTTCTTGGATCTCATGTGAGTTACGCATATGTGAACATCATTTCAGATGATGTCTGCAATTTGGTCACACCTCTCATCACCCAAAATATCTCATGAATATGCATTAGGCCCATTTTCTCATGGTCAAGACTGTGCTGGGACACAATCATAATACCCACCATTTTCTGCTCCACTGTTCACCACTTTCAAGGGTAAAAATATTTTTTTCCCCACTTTTTCTCACATCAAATCAAACAGGCCCGATATCTTCATATTATACATTTATATTTGTAAGATAACAGTTATAGCAAAGTAATATCATAGTAATAACATAACCTCTAGATATCTCAATGAAACAGTACTATTTTAACAATGTAACGCTTGCTTCTGCACATGTTTATGCCTCCGTACTAGGGTGTTTTGGCTGTGGTTTGCTGGTGGTCTGAGTTTTTAGCGTTTTGCTATGCATTTGTAGATGGCTTACTGACCAAAGTAAAATTATCCACTAACCACTTGAATATTCTGTTCCCTAGATATGGCTTAGCTGGTCCCATGTCTTTGTAAGGTTTTTATGCCAGTTATATTTGTTCTCTATGTTAAATGTTAATAATTATTAATTATTAAAAGTCTGATCACTTAGAAAATGTAATAGCACACCTCTCCCACATGAATAATATATATATATATATATATATATATATATATATATATATATATATATATATATATATATATATATATATATATATATATATATATATATATATATATAAATCAATAACAAAAGGAATACAATAATAATAAAGAGTAATAAATGACTTTTTTTTTATTTGTGTTTTATATATTCATTTTTGGCTAAATATCTAAACACCATTAAAAAATGACTTGAGAAGCAGAATGACATAAGATATTAAATATTGTTTTCAGAGAAATCAAACAAAATGTTGTTGAGTTTATGCGTCAAACAAGAAAAACTCTTTGCCTATGAAGTAAAAAAAAAATTAATTTTTTTCACTCTGAATCTGGTTGTTTGTTTTTTATTTATTTATTGTTTTTTTTTTTTTTTTTTTACCACAGCCCATTGGTTTTTCTAGTTAAAAACATAAACATTGCAAAATATAAAGGTTATACTGTTTAGAGATTTTTTTTTTCTTTTTTTTTTTTTTTCTTTTTTTGCAGTGTACAAGCTGAAGTTCAGTTCTTTGGGTTAGGGTGTTTTCCTTGAGCAATAGAAATAGTGATGCTTGCTTTACCAAGCACAACTACAGCATATTCAAAATCTATTGAATTAAAGACATTATTTCCACATTGAAAACTATCACATGGTACTTGGCAACTCTTGAGAGGAGGTTTCCATAACAACACTGAGACCCTCTTTTCAAAGAAAGCCAGTAATTTCTCCAACAGAGATCCTAACAACAGAGAAATTACGAGAATCCTTTGTCTCGTAAAACATTCTATCTGCAGACACTAGCAAAGATAATGCTGGTTGTATATGGTGCTTCCATTCTTGCCTTGCTGGCAGCAGTTTAAAAGAAATCAAAAAGTATAAAGCATACTTTATATTAAGGTATTGTTTTTTTTTTAAGTGTTATCAGCTTTTAAAGAGCACAGTCAGTCATTAGCTCATATCTTTATATAAATTCAGAAAATAATGGAACAAGACAGATTTTTTTGATTAAAGAACTTTCTGACCTTGTAAGACTACAAAAATACAGCACTCATTATGGTGTGCTTTAACCACACCATACTTTATAAAGGTTTGTCTTTCCATTAGTTTCTCTATGAAATTTAGGGTCCTCTTGGGCAAACTAGCCGTTTGAATTCGGACAACATTCAGCCCCTATAACCCACCTAACACTGTCAATATGCCGTTAATTTGACATTCATGTCTGGGTGGCCATTTTACCTCACTGTTCCAATTACTCTGTCTAGGCATAGGGACGCAGGGGAGAGGTCCTTATCAGCAGAGCCTGTGGGGGCACTGAGCAGTGCTGTAATGAGTCACAGTGGAACTCAACCTCCTAACACCCCCCACCTACCCCTGACTGAGTAATGCTCACAGTGTCGTTTTGGTTCCACCTGACTGGACTAATATGCTCTGACATATACCCAAGGCAGAGGTGGTGCGTAGGCCAAGGCATAAATGGTAGAATAAGACATTCTGTGTTGTAATTGTGTAAGACCTTGTTATGTATAAAACACATCAGGTTGAAAAGTGACAATTTTAAACTCTGAAACAGCTCATTACTGAGTGAGAATAGTTTGGAGTTGTTCCTTTAGATTTATACTGCACTACAAAGCCAAAATAGAGTAACTACACCAACGCTGAAAATGAAAAAAATGGGCTCAAAGTTGATTGTCCAGGCAATTGTGGACTGCACTGCAAAAAAATAAAATAAAAAAAATTATATTATATTATATATATATATATATATATATATATATATATATATATATATATATATATATATATATATAAAATCCCCAATTAGGAATGCCAAATTTGTCAAGTCCTTGTGATAGCGTAGTGTCTCGCCATAATCCGGGTGGTGGAGGACAAATCTCAGTTGCCTCCACGTCTGAGACCGTCAATCCATGCATCTTATCCTGTGGCTTGTTGAGCGTGTTACCGTGGAGACATAGCGTGTGTGGAGGCGTCACGCTATTCTCTGCAGCATCCACACACAACTCACCACGTGCCCTACCGAGAGCGAGAACCACATTATAGTGACCACGAGGAGTGTGACTCTACCCTCCCTAGCAACCGAGCCAATTTGGTTGATTAATAGACCTGGCTGGAGTCACTCAGCACGCCCTGGATTCGAACTCACGACTCCAGGGGTGGTAGTCAGTGTCTTTACTTGCTGATCTACCCATGCCCCTCATCATTTAATTTTGACCAAATGTGTAGTTACTGAAATTTAGAACAAAATTTTTGTGATTGCCCAGCGAAAAGTGGATAATAAAAGAGTCTCATTCTATTCTCTGTGAATCCGAGCATAGTTGAGCCAAACACATCTGTAATCTAGGCTATGTCCAAACTAATACGTTTTTGGTTGAAAACTTCCTATTTTTGTTTGCTGACATCAGTGTTTTGTAAACTAGATACTAGGTACTAGATATATTTTTTTAAACTCTCTTTTTTTCTGTGAATTAGTGTCATATATATATATATATATATATATATATATATGTGTGTGTGTGTGTGTGTGTGTGTGTGTGTGTGTATACTGTATATTTATATTATGTTTATATTAGATAGAGGTACAGTCCTTTCCTTACAGTCCTCTTGTGATCCTCAGTATGATGGCTGTAGGAATGGAAGATCCACCTTTCAGAAGAGCCAACCGGTCTTAAAATCAACAGCAACAAATTACCAGCAAGCTGCTTTATTCCATACCACAGCAAAATAACTGTAAGACTATCAATAGTATTTTACAGCATACTGTATAATGATTTACAGTATGTGCAGTACAGTAAAATTAATTACGATAATTGTTTGTATGTTGTATATTAAACTGCAGTATTCATACCATAGAACTGACCACAGTAAGCACAATTGTAGTAACTAACTTCTATTACAAGTTAAAAAAAAAAATTCAACAATTGAGTTTTGCAAACAAAACATTTATTACACAATGACAACTCAAATATCACATAAATGTTATCGTTAAATGTAAATTATTAGTACATACATAAAAGTCCATTCAAAAACTCACCAGATGTCCAAATGACTGAAAGAACACTCTCCAATAATCTGCCTGTCCAGACATAGAGAACAAAACTACAAAAATCAATTAATATTACAAACCATTAGTCTTTTTTTTATATCCACATGACATTTAAGCTACAAGGGAGAGAATCCACTCTCATCAACCAAGGTTGAGCATCATTCAGAGAGGACTAAGATAGTAGTTGCTTACAGGCATACTGAAATTTCAGAGCAAAATATTTACACATGTTAGTTGTACATGACATAATTTTATTTTAAATGGACGGGTCAAATAAAGTTGCTGGTATAACTCTGCAGTGCATCAAAATATTATTTAAAAAAATAAAAATAAAAACAAACATGGCATCCAAGAGTTGCTCCTGTTCGACCAGTGTAAATTTGTAACCGGTCCTGCTCAACCCGCTCCGAGCAGGATTCGTACAGGCATCAGCTGGCATGGGAGTCCGGCACGCCAACATGGAGGCTAAAGGCTACAGCCTCTAGCATAAGTCATTTGTGTGCCTTTTGAGTCCAGGGGAGTGAGGTACCGCATAGCTATCATGTACCAGCTACAAATACAATAACATTTGTTCAAAGACAAAATAGTTTGGATACTTAGTATTTCAAAAGTAATGTAATGTAAAAAAATGTAAGTGCTTACTTCATTATTAAACAGAATGGCTGTTGTAACTAATGCTAGTATCTGTTTGAGAACATAAACTTTATTGTTACAAAGTGACTTGTCAAAAACTGCATGCAGATCTTCGTTTTGAATTATGAATGTTTGAAAAAATTATTTGAAATGGCTAAAATATGTTTTGTGTGATTTTTGTTGCTCACCTGATTCAATCAAAAAGAGACTACTCTGCTTTTGCTCCTCTTAAGGCTGAAGTGACGAGGAGTCGAGTGCAGGCTCAACATTCACAGATGCATTCCCGTACATTACTACTTTTTATGCAATTGTATTAGTAAGTCCATTGCAGAGAAGACTTCTCCTGTGTTTCGTCTTTTTGATAATAGATCACTGAATAATACCATAAATTTCCCCTCTAAATTGTGTATGTGCAGGTTTGAGATTTGGACAGTTTTCATGCAATTTAACAGTAAATGACTGTAATTATTTTGCCTCTCTTTTCCCCAAAGAATACAGCTCAGTTTTACAGTAACATACTGTAAACAGTTTCTACAGTAAGGCATGGTGGAAAACACAGCCACACTGTAAAAACAACAAAATTGACAGCAACATACTGTTAACAGTATCTACACTAAGTTGCAGTTGGAAATACAGTAATAATAATGTCAAAACAACAAAAATAATGTTGCATTAAAAATAATACATTGTTTAGATTGGAGCTGCCCTGTGGGCATTACAAAGACGTCCATTGAGTGAACTGACTTGATTTAAAGGGACATTGGTATGGCGTTGTACGATTATCCATGAAAAAAGCCATCAAATGAGCACAACACATCCCACAGATCAGAGAGATCCCCAACCAAGCCATTAGAGAGCCATGAAAATTCAAATTAGGGATTGTAATGACAGAGCTGGCCAATAACGAAGATCCTTCTTTGTTCCACAAACTTAAACCCTTGGTAATACCAAATGGCCAAGTAACACCTTGTGACCTTAAATGCATAAATCTGTGGCCATATCAGGAAACAGAGACTCATGAAGAGAGTCCCAAGGCCCGAAATCAACATGGACCTAAAACAGGGACATCTGTTTCTCCCCCTCTGCTCATTCTAAGGACATTCTCTCTTAGATCAGCAGAGACCGCATGGACCCACAGAATATACACCATATCTAGCCTTGCTT
This sequence comes from Moxostoma hubbsi, assembly GCA_032164185.1. Taxonomy (NCBI): domain Eukaryota; kingdom Metazoa; phylum Chordata; class Actinopteri; order Cypriniformes; family Catostomidae; genus Moxostoma; species Moxostoma hubbsi. Next base: position 26,322,330 of record JAVLUX010000030.1, on the reverse strand, counting down.
GATAATTCTGAAAATGACTCTATGACCTGTGATCAATTTTATAACTGACAAATCAATGATTATAGCCTGATGTACCTTTTTAAAATATGTGTAGTGATTTGTAATCACTTCTAACTAACAAATCGATGTTTATGATCTTTAATATTATATGGAAACTTCAAGTTTCAACTGGATATTCTACCCTGACAATCAGGTTGCTCATATCATGTAATATATTATCCAAGTTGTAAAACGAATGAATTAACAAGTATGATTTGTAACCAGGGATTTTCATGTTTTGTTACTTACATGTATAATATTCCTGAAAATATGTCAACTAAAATAGTCAGTTGTAATGGGTTTACATTGCACATTACACATAAGCATATGTTCGTATGAGAAAGACCAGGGCTTAGCCTGGATATCTTGGCTATTGCGCATTTTTAAAACATTACAAGTGTCAAAGTATCCACATCCAGAAATCATCTTTGCTTTCATTCACTGAAAATATAAATACATTTGACCCTTAGTAATTTGTTTGAAATCAAATTTAGCTCTTTATATTAATTTTTATTATGATTTATTTAATGCAATAAAACGGTTGCTTAAAATGAATTATCTTTTTTAACAGACTTATTTCAATTATTTGAATTTCTTAACGATTTCATAACACAATTCTGTAATATTGATTGATGTCCTGTAGATTACGCAATTAAATCTGTGGAATTTTGTATTGAACTTAAAATGTAATATAATATATATTTTTTTTTAATGGTGTGGAATGTTGAAAAATACTGAATTAACTATAAAAATAGTACACAAATTTGAATGCATGTATTTTATTTTCGTAGAAAGAACAATTATATTTTGTTGGATTTAACAACAAAATCTTATTTTGTTATAAATACATTTGTGATAACTGTAAATGTATATAAATCAATTTTGTACAACCACTAATATTAAAGGGGTCATGTCATGAGGAATACATCTTGATCTTTTGACATATAAGTGTTTATTGCACTATAAAAACATACAGTACAGTTAAGTTTCCGAACTTAACATTTCCTCCCTAGTACGAAAAGAGCATGTATTGGCGCCAAGCTGCAAAAACGACTTACGTGGCTTATGTGTTACTGGGGGACCTTCATTAATGCATGACCACCTTTACAGCAAGAGACAGATGCCTCCTTTTACATCATCGCCTCTTTGGTCCGCCCACTGGCACACAGACAAAGTGAATGATGAGAGAGCTGGACACATGTACAGACATTCCAACACACATAGGGACCATTGCTGTAGTTGTTATTTAATTAACAAAAATATTGCAATGTTGGGGAAGATTCACAAACGTTGTGCCATTCCTGGCTGTGGAAATGTATCTCTATAAAAGTTTATTTTGAACAAAGTTCCTGATCAATCAGTGTGGGATTGCATGTTTTGTTTGGCATGTTTCTCTAAGGATCATTTTGAGAGCTATTATGATTCAGACTTTGCAAAGAAACTTATATTGAAAAATGGAGCAGAGTCAACTATACTGGACACAACAGCAATCCCTGTGAGAAACAAATGTAGTCTTATTTGTCTGTGTTTGTGTTATATGCAAGGAATTGTATAATAAGCAGTTTTTAATCGCAAATAAACCATGATCATGACTCCAACGCAGAGAGGATCCTGCATATTACACAGTTACTTAAAGAAGAAATGCATAATTGCTCATCCATCAATCAGATGCACAGGTAGCTGTCTAAATCTGCTGGGCATTATTGCCTGCAGCACCTCCACCAGTGCCTTCAGTCATCCAGCTACAGGGCCATCAGCTGGCAGACACCCATCACTGATGTTTTGCACCATTAATCCCAGAACATCTCCTGGTGGTGGGGCAGCATTTAGGGATGTCTCTCTGCCACCCTCAGCAGCTGGACACTGGACCATTTGCATTGCTTCTAGTTCTTGCATCCCCATCATGAACTTCCTCCTTCACAGGTCATTCAGTGAGAAACATCCATATTTAAGTCCTTTTTTACTCTCAATCTCCACTTTTACTTTCACTTTCATATCCCTCTTTTTTTGTTTTTGGTGATTCACATTATTTGTGCATATCAAAATTTGCTGGGCAGGGAGGAAAAATTATATTAAAAAGGGACTTAAATAGTGATCTGTTTCTCAGCCAAACCTATCAAATTGCTTATGAAAATATAGATTTAACCATTGGAGACAATTGACTACTTTATGCTGCATGCAGGGGCAGATTATGACTAACAAGGGCCCCAGGCATGGGGCATGTAACAAAATATATAATAAAGGTGTAAACGTGCATATATTTAAAGGGGCAATATTACATTCTGAAATATTTATTAATCAAACACTTAAAATATTGAAGAATGTAACAAATAGGCTCTTACAGCATCTACGCATGGGATTGGTCAGACTTGGCAAAGAGTTCAGACTGTTCTGGTTCGCGCTGCCATCTCTTTTCTAACTCATTGTTTTCATCTTTTCATTAGCTACACAACCCATCAGTCAAAAATTATCTGGCTTTTCATTGGACGGCTTTATCCAGAGACAAACATGGATGACGTATATCATTACATCACTTATGTCGATTACCCTGTTTGGCTATTTTGAGTGACTACCCAATCACAACTGCACAGAAAATTTTGAGGGAGAGCTCATTTTGTTCGTAAGACCCTCCCATATATCATGTTTGCATGTTTTGCTACTGAAACACAGAGTGCAAGATTTAGTAGAAAACGTCTCGGGTTACATGTGTAACCCTTGTTCCCTGAAAAAAGCGGAACGAGATGCTGCGCTTTGCTAAGCGCTATGGGGAACAATCTTATTGTGAGCAGCTTTGAATGTGTGTAACACGTCAATGAAAATTGACTGGAATTTATAGCCTCGGCTGGTGAGATCATTGGATGCACCTGTGACTAGGCTATAAATAGAGGCGTCACCAGAGTGTCGTCAGATATTTTTCTGAAGAGCAGTCCTGGGACGTCCCATTGCGGCAAAGAAGCGCAGCATCTCGTTCCGCTTTTTTCAGGGAACAAAGGTTACACATGTAACATATGCCTGCTGACAGTTTTCCTTGCAGAAAACCCAGAACTGAAACAATTTGGCAGTTAACTGGATCTGCAACATGTGAACTGCACCACTTTTCAAAGACACCCCACTTATTGGCGTAAATTCTTCTAGTGGAAGGGGACTTGCACTAAGAATGGTTTCGATAACCTCAGGCGACAGCCCTGTGTTCCTCAGTTGGTACCCTTCAGGGGCCAAACATGAAGATTCCACAGTTCGGGACAGGGATGAAGTATCATCCCCTGTGCCTGAGACAGAAGATCCTTCCTGATCGGAATCGCCCAAGGCGAGCCGTCGAGGAGGAGCATCAGTTCTGAGAACCAAGTCCTGTTCGGCCAATAAGGCGCTATCAGCAAGAGGCAAGACCCTTGTTGGCGAACTCTGGCTAAGACCCCCGGAAGCAGAGAAACCGGGGGAAATGCATACAGGTGCATTCTAGGCCATGTATGTGCCATTGCTTCCAGACCCAGGGGGGCTGGGTGACTCAGAGAGAAGTAGAGGGGACATTGCGCAGTCTGTTGAGAGGCGAAGAGGTCCACTTCTGCACTGTAAAATTCCTCCCAAATTTATTCCACTACCTCGGGGTGGAGTTTCCACTCCCCGCACCAAGACATGGCAGCCTCAGGAGGAGGTATTGCCTACAGCCATCAACCCGAGTCAGTGACTGTGACAACCGAGCTGACGACCCTCCTATCCCCTTAAGCTGGACAACCACTTAAGGCCGCTACCCCGCCCGTCAGGGAGGCGTCTGTCATTAGCAACCTGCGACAACAAGACGCACCTAGTGTGGGACCCAAGGCAGAAAACCGGGGTCTGAACTACGTGGAAAGGGAACGAAGCCTGAGGCGCGTAACCCTTATTAGCCTAGGGGTTTTGGCCCTTGGAAGAAAAACCCCTGGCTTTGAGCCACAACAACAACGGTCTCATGAGCAGAAGGTCCAGAGGGATCACCGAGGACGTGGTCGCCCTGAGACCTGGAAATCGTTGATACTGATTAACAGTGCAACCTTGGCCTAGCCTGACTTTGCTCAGGGTGATCTGAATGGAGTCAATCCTAGCGGGAGACAGTTGTGCCCGCATTGTGATTGAACTCCATACGATGCCCCGATAGACAGTGTTCTGGGTGGGAGAGAGGACGCTTTTCTTGGCGTTGAGACTCAACCCCAGCGAAACCGAAGCTAAGACGATGTCCCTGTGCTGAACTGCCAGTTCCTGGAACTGCGCTAGGATCAGCCAGTCGTCTAGACAATTCAGAATGCAGATGCCCCGGAGTCACAAGGAGCCAGCGCTACATCATGCATTGTGAATGTGTGGGTAAAAAGGGCTAGGCCGAATGAAAGAACCTGACACTGGAAGACTTCGCCCCCGGAAGCGAACCTCAGGAACTTTCCATGTTGTGACAGAACTTCTAAATGAAGTATAGAAGTGCATCACAAGATCGATGGTGACCAGCCAAACGAGTTGTAGGGCTTGAGACACGACCGTCTTGATAGGCATCATCTAGGACTTGAACACCCATGGGCAGTTCAAGCTTTAAGATCTAAGCCAGACGCCACCCCTCACCCTCCATGGGAAACAGGAAGTATTTTGTGTAATAACCCAACTCTCTCTCTGGAAGGGGAACACATACCATGGCCCCTTTAACCAGGAGATTTGAGTTTTTTTTTTTTTTGCTATTCATAGCAGACATAAAAAGAAATCCGGTTTACGGTAGTGAGACCACGCCGTTGAAACACGGAAAGGCGGCGAGCACTTCCTGGAGCGCGCTTCGAGATCGCGTGAAGGACCGGCTGGATCTGGGGAGAGAGCGAGCGAAAGGGACGAACCCGTCTCTCGCTCCTCAGCCAGATCCATGCGAGAGCCCCACGAATGAAGCGTGGGTGCTGGCTCGCGAAAGTAAGTGAGGCGAGCGCGCAGCACTCCGACTGAAAGTAGGTCACAATGCGCGCACCCGCCTTGCCCCAACGCGAGAGCAGCGTGCTCTTCCCCCAAACAAACAAAGCGAAACTCATGCGTGTCCTTGTCGGTCATAGACCGCTGGCAAGGAAACACGCAGCGTTTGCCTTTGTTCTCTGACATATTTGTCACTTCTCCTTATATATATATATATCTATATATATCTATATATATATATATATATCTTCTTTTTAAAAAGAACAGAGAAAGAAGGAAATTTCTGCGCACTGCCTAACAGTTTCTAACTCCTAACAAAGGGAAGAAAGAGGTTTTAGCAGGTTTGTGAGACACAGTCATAGTATGCTCTGAAGAAAAATCATCTGACCACACTCTGGTGACGCCTCTATTTATAGCCTAGTCACAGGTGCATCCAATGATCTCACCAGCCGAGGCTATAAATTCTAGTCAATTTTCATTGACGTGTTACACACATATTCAAAGCTGCTCACAATAAGATTGTTCCCCATAGCGCTTAGCAAAGCGCAGCATCATAGTGAAGCTTTTTGTAAAGGGAACAGACATGAATGATAAATTGTCTCAAATAAATAAAAATTGAACAAAGACAGATTGATCAATATTTCTTCATATTTGTAAATTTTTGGGCAAAAATCTCAAATGGAATTTATTTATTGGAAAAGCATACAGAAGTTTGGAGGATTGTGCTCATCTGTGTTTGGCTGGTAGGCAATAAAGGTCAGAACTTCCGGTATCATTTTCCATGTTTTGATTTTCACTCTTGAAACAATTAATCAAATCTTCTTCTTGTAACTTTGCGGTCACTAAAATCTCTTTAAAATATCAAATGTTGAGACCCAGACCTTTCAAATATATTGAATGAATATGAATATTGGATGTCAATATTAGTTTACAATTTCACAGTTTAAACATGCATTAAACATAAATGAAATGTACATTTTTTAACCACCTGTCGTTAAGAGGTTAAAGTTTTTGATGTTAAAATATTTCAGAATGTATTATTGTTCCTTTAAATATATAAACGTTTACACATTTATCACACATTTTGTTTCATACTTGTTTTTGTATTCATAAGTATTTACATTGAGTTTACATTGATATGTATAACAAGCACTAAAACAGTATACAGTCTCTTTAGGAACAGTGCCTGTGCAGCAAACATGCTTCAGTTGAGCAGGTGTTTTTTTTTTTTTTTTTTTTAACCACATCTGCCCTATGTATGATTAAAATTAATCTGGCTGTAAATAACTGAAAGAGTATAGAAAGAGACTTAAATCAAGGAAAATGGATTGTGTGGATCTCAACTTAAAGATAATTCTTAAATATTTGGCCCGATGGGGCCCTAAAAGAAAATTGGCCCCAGGGCCCTCACTATTCATAATCCACCCCCCCCCCTGTCTGTATCAAAATAAAAAAAAAGTACTAAACAAATTCTTTCAAATATTCACACTGCTTTATTGCTTATGTTTAAAAGATATTTGATGGAACTGTATATTACTAACTTTTTTTCACTTTTTGAAGGTACATCCAACAAACTCTGCAAAGAGTTCAGGCAGTTCTGGCTCACACTGCTATAGCTGTTCTTACTTATCTGAATTATGGGGTGTGTTCTATTCAGAAGTGATCACTGGGAGGCAAGATAAGTATTATACATTTTACCTATTTTATACATATACTATATGTATGCAGCTATTTTAATGAATACCATGTGGACCACATTTTTTCCATTTATGATTTTTTTTTTTATATAACGTATATACATAGTTCACTTTTTCTCAATCGAGAGAGAGGACTATTGTTTTTGGTCCGTGCTGGATTAGTTTCACTGTGTTTTGTCACCTCACACACACTTTCACACAATACAGATCTTCATGTGTTATTCACACACCCATAGAATTGGACGACACAGAAATTGGCATTTCATCTCCAACCATGCTCACACCCACAGTCTTTCAGATGCATGTTGTTTGCGGTAATCAAAAGGAGAGTGGATTCAAGTCGACCCAATACAACAGGCTCTAAACATTCCCCCCATTTGATTTAATAAGATATGTTGTGTCCAGTCATGTAAAAGGCATACTGAGTGCACCAAAATTCTCTCACCTGTCCTGCACTGCCTAGTCTGCTTGAAGAGCTTTGAACCCTGCATGAAGTCTGACTGAATTAATACTGAAGTTTGAAAGCCAAAGTGGATCCAGGAAGCATATGCTAATGAACTGTGTTTTTATGGGGGTAGATGAAGAGTTGCGAGCAGTCTTTAAGCATATGCAGGCTCATCAGTTGATTGTTATTATTATATCCTAGCACCTATAAAAAAATGTTGTCCACTGTTTATCCTTATTTTCTTTAATTTAACCTTTGCAGCTGAAGTGTAAAAAAAAAAAAAAAATCTATGTTAAAATTAGGGCTGTCAATCGAATCAAATTATTTACACGATGCGGATTAATCACAAAAATCACATATAAAAATATTTGCTGAGAAATGACACATGAGGGGATTCATATAGGCATGAACAAACAAGGGTCAGGTGCCACTTGCAGCTGAAAGTTGGCATGATCAGCATTCTAATGGAAATGCTGATTCTGCATGCCAGCAGCACCTGATATACATGAGGGCAAAAACGTTAACACGCTTGGAACTAACAAACAGAACATGAAGCATGAGTGTCCGGATCCCAACACAGACCAAAACCGAACCAGACAGGAAGGCAGGATCCTGACACCATGCCCCAGACATGTAACTCAAGACAGACATGGAACGATGATGCAATGGTCTTTGTCAGACAAGATCCCAACCTGACAAGGTGACAGGACCGTGACATCACTGCTGAAAACAGGTGGTAATTCAAGATTGGATTGTTCCTATGATAGGATTATTCCTAATTATGATGCGGGGACATAAATAATTGTGTTAATTGTTTTTAAAGTGTAATTTTTAACATAATCACATTGATTAATGTGGTAAATCGACAGCCCAAGTTAAATTACTCTCCTATCCCAGCTTAATATCCAGAGATAAGTTTAAGGAAGTTTTAAAGGTTAGGTTTGCTAAAACGTATCAACACTGTGGTGCTATAAAAACATTGCTCTGTTTGGTTGAGCCTGACACAGCCATTTTGAACCAACCAATGGAAAACGGGGTGAATGTTTGAATACAACCATTTTATATTCTATTCTCGCCTGGTGACACTAGCGGCATAGAAATTACACACATCACCTGTGAGGAACATCAGGAAAATACTACATTGTTATTCTATGATGGAAACTTGAGAAGAAGAGTATTTTCTTAAACTTCACCTCAGAGCACAGCCTCTTCAGTAGATGCTGTTATGGCCTTAGTGTTAGGCCCTCATGGACAAGAAAAACCTCATTGCCTTCCTTGGTTTTCGCAGGTTATAACATCCGACTGAAATGCAAGACACTGAGTTGTTCATAATCAATGAAGGCTATAAAAGCACAAGTGAAATATTCATTACTGAATTAGGAAGTATGAATACTGAAAAGATTTTTTGTAAGATTTTTTCAATGAGATTTCCAATTTCTAAGCACCAGGACCTAGTTTATAATAATTGAGTTAGTGCCTCAGTCTCAGTTACTATTGACTTCCATTGTTTGAAAAAAAGATGCCACAAAAGTGAATGGTGACTGAGGCTAATCTGTCTAACATCTCCTTTTGTTTTCCACAGAAGACAGGAAGTCATACAGGATTGTAAAAAAATGGGGTGAGTAAATGGTGACAGATTACTTATTTGGCTGAAAATTTGTTTAGGCTATGTCTCAATTACTATCATTACATTGTTTTATGTATATATTACTATTTTATCAGCCACCCTTCTCTCTACATAACTGTATCAGCATTGGCCATTAAAACACCCATAACAATAGACCTCTAGTTTTAATTACATTTGGTTTGCCATTCAAACGCACATTACGGTATCAGTAAATGCTAAGCGCATGTGGCATTGTCTGTTATGAGGCAAATGGAGCCCATTACCTCCCTCTTGGTGCCTCTGTTTAAGGTGCCAATTTAATTCGGAGGGTCTTGCTTTGTGACATATACAAATCTGTTCTAAAAATGTCACCTTCTTATTAGAGGCTTTAATTAACACTGGAGAAGAATGGCATGAGAAATGTCACATCTTTTATCTATAATTGCATCAATTATTCAAAGCTGTTTTTTGTTTCTGGCACTTAAATTCGATCAAAAGGTTGTTGTGTGAAAGTGTGTTGTGTGCATGGTCAATAAGGATTTCTCTGTTTGATCACTAATGACTTTGGTCCCAAATTCACACAGTTGTGCTTCAGATCAAATATGAATTATTATAGCATCAGCATGTTTCTGCTGGATTTTAAAGCTGTTGTTTTTTGTGGCCAGCTAAAATTTCTTGGCACAGCGGCCAGAAATCTGAACATATATTGTAAAATTTATAAAATAATGTACCATGATATGAAATTAGACATTTCTGGAAGTGATGCCCCCCTCATTTATGATGGTTGCTAACTTTCAACAACCATGTACAAGTGTTGAAACATCTGGTAATGTCCCTAATTGCCAGCTGTCACTGTCATTGGGTGTTGGTGAATGTTATGGGAGGGTGTTGGCAGATTTAAGCAAAGCTTTCCACCACGGTGTCTCAACATGGAGCATTCCCATTAACATTTCATCTACATGCTTTAAGCAATCAGTTACAGGTCCCCTGCCATGAGTGTCAACCTCATTACGTCGGAATCTTCCCAAGGAGTTCTTCATCTCTACTCCCGAGAGAACCCCAAACATTGGCCCAGTAATAATGATTAAACTGCCATCAAATGCCTGGCTGGACTCTCAAGCCCTACAACAGTAAAACTCACAGATTGTTCAGCAATGGGTACTTTTTAGGTGTACTCGTGGAACAAGGAGAAAGAGAGAGTGTGAGCAGCCAGAAATGAGGAATGTAATTTATGTTTCTGTAATAAATGGGTATTTCATGGTTCAAGTTAAGACTGCTAATGCAGGGACGGGGTCTACTTGAAGGGTGACTTTTTTAATTGAAGAATAAATCCACTCTAGTTTGCATTCAAGCGAGTGCTGTCAGACAGAAAACAAGACAAACACAGAGGTGAGCAGAGAGGGTGGTAGGGCTCAGTAATGAGAGTTTAAGCTGAAGAACTAATGTTCTGTCTGTGAGAAATATCTGCTTGCTGGGTTTCTTGGGATAATCCTGGCAAGAATGTATTTTCTTTCTGGTTCCCTCCCTGACAGCAACTACAACAAGAATCAAAAATCTTGGCAGGGAAAACACAACTGGATTTTTACATTTAGAAATGTTTATGTAGGAAGAGATTTGATTTAACAATCAGGAAATTGATTGGATTGTGAAAAGTGGTTTAAGGGGAGGGGCTGAAAAATAAGACGGCTTGGTGACATCAACTGAAAAGGAAAGTTGTTTCAAAGGCAGAGCAGATTAAATTGTAAGATTATGAAGACAAACTTTTACTTTTACTGTGGAATATGCACCAATGAATGACTAATAATAAGACCAGGAATGTGTTACTGTAATAAATTACTGTAATAAAGTAAATATGGTTGATTTTGATGCCACTAAGGCTTTTTGGTCTTGTTTTTGTGCGTTACTCCTTACCCAATTTAATATATATTTACAAATTTCAGATTCTGCAGACAAAAGGCCAAAGCTGAAGCTATATTAGTTGATAAGGTCTCCTTATGACATATTAAAACAAGTCCAGAGATATAATATATAGAAGCAGATATGAAGACAAGGATTTAATCACTGTCATTTTTTCATAACCATGGCTGCTTTATCTCTTACTGCCAAGCCCTTCATATAATCCAGTTTATTCAGCACAGCAGAAAAATTGGAATTGTTTTCGATTTCTGGACATGGACTTAAGTCCTGCTGGAGAGATTGTTTGTGTAAGGTTTTGAGCAACTCCTTGTTGTGATTGCCTCTGGGCTGACATCGGTGTGGTCTAGATCCAGGCACCTTTCAAAGCATCTCTCAACAGAACCAGCTGTTTGCAGGAAGTTGCCTGTCAACAATCTAAGATAAAACTGCACAGAAAAATGCACTAAGAATTGCTCTTATGTCATCATTATTGCATGAACACAGATATATGAATATAATCTTGAGCACTCAAGAAAAAACTCATAAATAATTTTGTATATATAAATGTCTCAGTAGTAAGAACAAAATATGTGTATTTAGGAACTTGTATTACCTTATATAAGATGCAATTTCAGATAATTTAATTTAAAGTCAATTTAAGTACAAGTTAGTGCTCTTGCGTGCTTTTGATAAAGGAAATATTTAGCTTTGTTCAAATGTGAACCATAGAGAAGCAATTTAGCTTCATGTAAAAGTTAAGGCAAAGCCAAAACTTATGCATGTTTTTAGTTATCACCAATTGGTTGATTGATATGAATATATAATTAATGACTTTAACCTGGGCATCCTGTCAGGTGTGGGAGTAGAGAGGGTAGGAATCAAGTGCAGATTAAATGATGGCCTTTCGTTAGAACCAAAAAAAAATAAATAAATCACAACAGGAACCACGCTGTAGGTGGAAAACGACATAGTGGCAGGGCTGGAGATGCAGAGCCTCAAGGTCCAGGCTCAAAACAGGAATCTCCAGTGGCACACATGCACACCTATACAGAGAAAACTTCTACAATGAACAGGCAGAAAGAAAAGAAGGGAGTTTAAATAGGGAAGGAAATGAGGAGAATAATGAGGGAAGGCAGGTGAGGCATATAAACTAGTAAGGGGGGCAGTTTATCACTCACGACTAAATTGAAACAAGTGCACATGACAATTAGAAAACACAATGCCAAGTGCACTCACACATCAAATGACAAGACACAAGAACACATGGAAACCAAACAAAGCCATGTGTTCACACGACATGACACAAAACATGAGTGTCAGAATTCAGCCACAAAGAGAGATAAACAAAACCAACAGAAGTGGCTAAACCCTGACATATCTAGTTTAGAAACCATTTTTTTGCTCAAAGTCCAGTTCATGCTAGTAAGAGACTTCCAAAAAAGCTCTTCAAACATTTTATTAAATATTTTCAATTTATATATATATATATATATATATATATATATATATATATATATATATATATATATATATATATACTTGCATATTTATTCAGAATACACAGCTACTTTAGAAATGGCTGTCAATAGAGAAAGATGCTTTTTCAGCACAGGATGGCGTAGATTCAGCATCTACTAACAAGGGCCAATAGTCCAAACTTTCACCCTTTGGGCCCAAATTGTGGTAATGCTCTCCAGAAGTAATGAGGTAGGTTCTTCCTTGAGGGAAATCATGTCACTTAAACAAAACTTTAATTTGTTATTTTATTCACTGCTTTCCATACCCAGAACAGAACTATACCGCCATACCGCCAACACATGCTTAAATTGTGTACAATCAATATAGCAGTCAAGTATTCAAGTTAGTACTCTTTTAACAGAAGTGGTCTTGACTGAACTAGGGTTCTATCAATTACTCATCCAGGCCTGTTGTCATCAGCCCATCACACAGGCTATTTTCAGCTCTCCGGACCACAGGCATATGAGGAGCATGGAGGACTTTCTGTGAATCTCTGCAATTCAAAATAAATGACTAGATATTTCTGTGCCACAACACAGATGTAATCAATCTCAATGGGCAACATGATCTAAATTGCAGAACTGGTTGAATAGTCTGGGCCTATACAAATATACAACCGCAAAAGCTAGCCTCGTAGCATGATACAATGCCATTGTTTACTGTGTAACAGTACAGAGACTGACATACAAGAATGCATGAGAGCCACTGGACATTTGAAAGTGTTTTAAAATGTCTGTCCATGTGAGAACCACTGCTTTCAGTGATGACCTACAGCTGAAAAAAATTATGTAGAAAAAGCAGATGAAAATATTCCAGCTTAATATGCACAGACAACTGTAAACAAGACATTTGCAGGTTGATTTCCCAGAAAAGTGTAAACAATGTTGCTCTGGTGCGCCTTCAAAAATGATCCAAATCAGCCAAATTTACTTTCTGAAATTACATTACTTTTTCATTGAAAAATGTAAAGTATGGGATTACTCTTAATTTTTAAATAATTTATATTACAATTACTTCTGATGTGTGTTAAATACTGCACAGACTATATAACATAAATCATATTTCAAATGATTTATTTTAAATAATTAAAGAACAATTTAATGTCTACCCTTCTATTTTTCATCTGGTCGAGGATGTTAAGGGTTTTAGAATGTAATTAGTAATAAGTAATGCAATTACTTTTCAGACAGAATTAGTTAGTACAGTAATCTAATTATACTGTAGAAAATGGAACACCCCTATACTGTTTTTCTTTTTACTTTTACCCTAAAAATATCTATTTATTTATTTATTTATCCATTTATTTATTTTATTTTAAATTAAGCTAATAAAACAACATGTGGTCAGCATTTCAGAGTAAACAAACAGAACAATATTGTTTTGTGAAATTAGTTTAGAAATTACATAACTGAAGACAACCAAGACTTTAATAAATTACTAGTACAAACTTCTTTGTTTTGTGTTATAAAATCAGTATTTTGAAATCTACATTTATTGCTCCACTTACAAATTGAATAAGGCCATTTAATATCAATCTTTTGTCAAGTGCTAATACTGAACTCAATGATGAACATCAAATCAATACACATTATTTATTAAAATATAACATGTTAGGGGCCAATCATCTGTCCTTCCCATTGAATTGCTGAGAACTATTTGCTTTTTCTCAAAGCCAATCTAATATCAGTTTAATAATAACTCTGTCCACAATTATCCATGGTGATGAAACAGGCTTTATAGAGCAATGTATTAATGTCTTTCGACGCCTCTCACTTTTGATCCACAGTTGAGAGTCTGCAGCCCACCTTTTCTCTTATCCTATATCTGTTGATGTGTGTTTCATGTTTTTGTGTAAGAGTGGGTGTGTTCTGTCTTTATTGTTGCAGATATGTCGCTCTTTGTACATCAAAAGCCCTGCTCCACTGTTAGCCCACACTCAACTGACACTTAAGAGTACACAGGAGGAGATGAGAGGAAGAGGAAGAGGGAGAGGAGGAAAAGAGAGCCGTCAGAATGGATTCGAGCAGTGAGAGTGAAGAAGCACCTGAGGGAAGATGGCTGGCGAGCACATCATTAGAACAATTTACACTCAGCATCTGATTTAAAAAGAAACGCTCAAATAATAGAAAAGCTAAAGCCGGATATATCCTGCACTGTAAAAAAAATCCTGTTGTTTTTACAAAAAAATAAATAAAAAAAATAACAACTGGCAGCTGGCAGCTGTGGTTGCCAGAATAAATGAATGTAAAAAAAAAATATATGGTAAAAACGTAAACAACTTTACAGAACAATGTGTACATTTTACTGTTAATGTACTGTTGTAATTTACATTACCACAATGGCACTGTAAAAAAACATTGTTAAATTTACAGTAAAATTTCAAACTTGATATTTGATATTAAGTATATTTAAGATACTGTAAAAATCTTTATTATTAATTTATTACAAATATTGTTACTCATCGTACAAATTGCAGAGAAGCACATGATGACATGAAGTTCACCAATAGTGGCTCTTCCAGGAGCAATGACAAATAAATGTAGAGACAGTGCTTAGTGTGACTCAAACAAACACCAACAGGGTAACACATGTGAGATTTAAATAATGCAATAAACATTAACTAAACTACATCAAATATAAAACAGAAAACCCCAATGTACGTAAATTATATTAAAAATAAGAAGAAACAAAACTATTCCCATAAAATATAATGAAATATGATGGGTCATGCAATGCGATTATTGTTTTTGTACTGTAATTTTAACAGTAATTTTAATATATGGTAAAAAGTACATGTACTCTGTTGTTAAACATAATTAAGATTTTCTACCATTAACAATACAGGAACCTCATACTTTTTACATGTGAAAATGTTCATTTTTACAATATTTTATTGCAAAAACTACTGTAGTCTTTTAAAATATATGAAAAAATTTGTACTGTTTATTTTATAGTTAATATTCCTTAATAAATTATCTATTTATTTCTGTAGCATTTTCACAGTCTTTTACTATTAAAATGTTTTACTGCAGCATGAATTGATCTAAAAGAGAATTTAGATGAATGATAAATCTTGAAATGTGAGTAAATTTATGAACAGTATGCACTCAAGTAAGCCATGAGAATTAAATATGATCCTTACTGTATATGAATATTCCATTATGTGAAATGCATTTAACTACTGAGCAAAAATATGTATAGCATAAATAATACAGTATAAATGTCACAAAAACCCATTGACAACATAAAGTCAACATTAAATAAAAATGCAAAATTCCTGGTCTTTTTGTGCACAATTCTTCAGTGCATGTTATAAATGTATAAAAGGTTTGTCTTTGTAATCATTGATCAAAATGTCATGATTTGTTCTGTCTCTGAAACTAGTTGACCTCACCAATTACTCTTCATTTTCCACTCCTTCCCACCAACCAGCATGTAAAATGTTTTGCCACTAAAATCGGTCTGTTCGTACCAAAATTTGAATCACTACCCCCAAGTGGCCAAAGATGGAATCTCCAGATTCTGGGTGAAATGTCCACAGAGTGGTGCCAAACACTAGTTGTATATTTAGCTGTAAATTATGTAATACAGTCAAGAGGAATGCATATTTCTATTCTGGAGTGTAACATCTCATTTTCACAATTCAAAACTTTGCTAATGGATAAAATCAAGTTCTGCCCTATTTTTTTTCTCATTGAATAACCTTTTTCACTCAAATTGTGGAATTTGTGAATGACTCTTCATGTTGATTTTAAGATATAGAGCCCTCTCCATGTCTGTGCAGAACAGAGTAAATGCCCTAATCCATTCAATGCCTCAAGAGACGTTTGAAAAAAAGAATCTTCATTTAAATTGTACGTATGCCACCTCTTTTTCATGAACTTTCAAGTCGCCAGATCAATACAAGACAAACCTACGCTCATCACTGCCATCAAACATCAATAATAGAACCTGTGTGAGTAACCCGGCAACCAAAATCTGTTAAAAACTCGATACCCTCCCTCTCAAATCCACATGCTTGGAATTTCAGTTATGATGGGGTCTTGACACTTAAAGAGAGACAGGGATTTGACTTTCTCCTTTTAGGTCCCACCTAATCCCAGATTAATTGCACTCAAACAATGTGAGAGGTCTGGATGAATACATACATCATATTTCTGCAATTTTTTCTTCCCTTGTGTGTGTGTCTGGGGTTTCTTGTGGAACAAAGCCTAGGCGATCATTGAAACAGCTTTGCTGAAATTGTGCACGATGGGATTAAAGTATATCTGAAAAGGTTTTGGTCTGTTGTTTGGGCTGTGCTCTTTCTTTGCCTCCCAAGGCTATTGTGATTGGAAGGTGTTGAAGGGAGATAGGGTTCCATTGATAGACAGGAGCATGGTACAAATGCCATGTGGATGCACGGAAAATCCGTACAAAACTGAGCCACGGAGTTCTCTATCAAAAGTCTATTTCTCTGATTTTAGAGCACACATATCACTGGCCAGTATAAAAGAGTCTTTTGAAAAAGTGTATGTGAATAATCTTTCAGTATCAACCAGAATTTTATCCTGGAGTATTAGTGAGAATGTAATCCAAATAACAAATAAAGCATATATGTAGTATTTTTTTTATAATTAGTGAAGCAAATAAGCAAAAATGCACAATGGATTTTTTTGAATTGTGTTTTATGACATTTAACCACCAACTGTTGTTTCACCAAGTCAGGCAACAGTTTTATTTGCTTTTTTGTTTAGAAGGTTGGCTAATCAATGAAGAAGAAGTAAAATAAATATAATGAATAATGAATTAATAAATGAATTCATAAAATACAATTTAAAATTTATATTGCTTATTCTATTCTATTGTAATTGTATGCAAATGGAGATGACAAACTTAAATTAATTTGATCAATTAATTCCTTATGTGTATTGGCCATCAGATAATTTGCTCACTAAAATATTTGTGGCTCAAGTTGCTATTTGGTGAGAACATTATGAAAATGAAACTTTGTTCAAGGTAATCATATTACACTCTGTTTGCTGTTCTGCACTGGAACTGGATTCTCCACAAGCAGAACTAAATGAATTTGCAGAGAATAATCAGACGACTGTTTTAATGTTTGGCTTAGATTTGCACATGGACAAGATAGTGTTTGTTGAGATGTAAACCAATAAACTGATGTTGAATGGAAACACAATACACATGTAACTAATAACCCACACTGTGAAAATAGTATGTTTCACTCTCACTGTTTAAGTTGTAAACATTTGTCACTAGCTGTATCACTAGATTTGTTTGTGCTGCTGTTGCATTTTCTGCACTGATTATGGGGGTGAATGTGCAGAATTCTGCACAAAAGATTTAAACATAAGATATGTTAACATCTATGTTACATATCAATTAAAAAACAATTTCTAAAGCTAGGTCTTCTAAACATTTGATCGCTCACACCTAAGGCGGTTATTGTAAATGAAATGGTCTCAGATAAAAGTTTTGATGTATTTTGCCTTACTGAAACCTGGCTTAAACCAAATGATTATTTCGGTCTAAATGAGTCTACTCCGCCAGGATACTGTTATAAGCATGAGCCCCGTCTGATTGGTCGTGGCGGCGGTGTTGCAACAATCTATAGATATATTCTTAATGTTACTCAGAAAATAGGTCACAGGTTTAATTCGTTTGAAGTACATGTGCTAAATGTTACACTCTCAGATGTAAGAAAAAAATCCCTATTATCTCTAGCCTTGGCTACCGTATATAGACCTCCAGGGCCTTACGCTGATTTCCTAAAAGAGTTTGCAGACTTTCTATCAGATCTATTGGTCAATGTCGATAAAGCAATAATTGTTGGAGATTTTAACATACACGTAGATAACACAAATGATGCGTTAGGGGCTGCGTTTACAGATTTGTTAAACTCCTTCAGGGTCACGCAAAACGTCAGTGGTCCCACTCATCGCCTAAATCATACGCTAGATTTAATTATATCATATGGAACCAATCCAACCGATATAGATATTATACCGCAAAATGATGATGTCACTGATCATTACATGGTAACTTGCATACTACGTACCACTGAAATCTGTCATATTGAGCCACGTTATCGACCAAGCAGAATAATCCTTCCAACCACAATATATAGATTCTCAAATAGCTTACCTGATCTATCTCAGCTGCTCAGTGAACCCAAACAAACAGATGAACTAGAGGAAATGACTAGCAGTTAGAGCACCATTTTCTCTGGTACATTAGAAATTGTTGCACCAATTAGATTAAAAAAACTAGAGCACCATGGTACAACAGTGCTACGCATGCTATCAAGAGAGAAACTCGTAACTTGGAGCGTAAATGGAAACAAACTAATTTAGAGGTCTTTAGAATCACATGGAAAGACAGTATGTCACGTTACAAAAAGGCTCTAAAAACAGCCAGGGCTGAGCACCTCCGCAAACTAATAGAAAATAACCAAAATAATCCAAGGTTCTTATTTAACACCGTGGCTAGACTAACAAATAAACAGAGATCACCTGAGCAAAATATTCCGTTACAGTTTAGTAGTAATGATTTTATGAATTTCTTCACTGAGAAAATAGAAAACATCAGAAACACAATTGACACAACTGTTAATGTACAATCTTTTATGGTGTCTTATGATTCAGCCTCAATTATCGCCCCTCAAGAACAACTACACCGCTTTACAACTATAGGACAGGAAGAGCTAAATAAACTTATCATTGCATCTAAAACAACAACATGTTTACTAGATCCAATACCCACTAAACTACTGAAAGAAGTGTTACCTGTAGTGGAAGAGCCTCTTCTCAATATTATTAACTCGTCTTTATTTTTAGGTCATGTTCCAAGAATATTTAAGCTGGCAGTTATAAAACCTCTCATTAAGAAACCACAATTAGATCCAAATAACCTAGCAAATTACAGACCCATCTCAAATCTTCCATTTATGTCTAAAATATTAGAAAAAGTTGTGTCCGCTCAATTGTGCTCTTTCTTGCAAGAAAATGATATCTATGAAAAATTTCAGTCAGGATTCAGACCGCATCATAGCACAGAAACTGCGCTAGTTAAAATTACAAATGATTTACTTTTAGCTTCTGACCAAGGCTGCATCTCAATATTAGTTCTACTCGATCTTAGCGCTGCGTTCGATACTATAGATCAGTATAGTATAGATCATAAAATACTCTTGGATCGTCTACAAAACTACACTGGTGTTCAGGGACAGGCATTAAGCTGGTTTAGATCGTACTTATCAGACCATTACCATTTTGTCTGTTTAAATGGGGAAAAATCGAAAATAATGTCTGTAGACTATGGAGAGCCACAAGGATCTGTGTTAGGCCCTCTATTATTCTCAATATATATGCTGCCACTTGGTAAAATTATAAGAAAACATGGAATTAATTTCCACTGTTATGCTGATGACACTCAATTATATATCTCATCACGACCAGATGAAAACACTAACTTATCTAACTTGACAGAGTGTCTTAAAGATATAAAATGCTGGATGACGCGTAATTTCCTGTTATTAAATTCCGATAAAACGGAGGTATTACTTATTGGTCCAAAAAACTACCCACAAAATCCCTTACAATACAACTTTAATTTAGAAGGATGTCCTGTTACATTATCCACTACAGTAAAAGACCTGGGTGTTATACTAGACCGCAACTTGACTTTCGAAAATCATATTTCATCTGTTACGAGAACAGCCTTTTTCCACCTTAGAAACATTGCTAAGCTACGTAACATGCTATCTGTTTCTGATGCAGAAAAGTTAGTTCATGCATTCATGACCTCGAGACTAGATTACTGTAATGCTTTATTAGCTGGTTGCCCTGCATCCTCAATAAACAAGTTACAGTTAGTCCAAAATGCAGCCGCTAGAGTTCTTACTAGGTCAAGAAAATATGATCATATAACACCGATTTTATCATCTCTACACTGGCTACCTATTAAGTTCCGTATCAATTACAAAGTATTACTACTGACCTATAAAGCCCTAAATGGTTTAGCTCCGGTGTATTTAACGGATCTTCTATCGCCATACAATCCATCGCGCTCTTTAAGATCACTAAATTCGAGGCTTCTGGTCATACCTAGGATATCTAAGTCCACTAATGGAGGGAGGGCGTTCTCACATTTAGCTCCTAAACTCTGGAATAGCCTTCCTGATATTGTTCGAGGCTCAGACTCGCTGTCCCAGTTTAAAACTAGATTAAAGACGCATCTCTTTAACCAAGCATTCACATAATGCTTACTTTTTATACTACTGCTGAATCAGTTATAATGCATTAATATTATGAACATCAGCTATGCTAATTATTTCCCATCTGCTTTTCTGCTGTTATCTCGGGACGCCAGTCCCGAGGGAAATAGCGTTCGTCAGCTCCAGTTTGTATCCAGCCTCTCACGGAGACTTCAGATGCCCCATCACCATGGACTACGATCTTGAAATGGGATACATAGACTAATTATTGCCAACAAAAGCCTTCATCAGCCAAACAAGGACAATTGCATCTAAGTGAACTTCTGGAATTTAATCAAGGATGGACTTCAAAGACACTGGTCACTAATCTTGCAGTTCAAACACAATCACTGTCTAAATACTGACCCTTAGCATTTAATAAGTTTAATAATTTTTTAAATCATGTTTTTTAACTATAAAAAATTCTTATTTACATTATTCATGATGTTAGCCAGAGGGGAACTGGCCCCCCACAGTGAGTCTGGTTTCTCCCAAGGTTATTTTTCTCCATTAACCATCATCTTTTGGAGTTTTGTGTTCCTTGCCACAGTCGCCTTCGACTTGCTCACTGGGGTTAATACAATTATTATTTAATTATTTTTAAACACTATAAAGAATCATATCTTATCTAATTCCACAACAAGGCTCCAAACAAAAAATCAATTAAGGAGCCATTGGCTCCTATAGGGGGAAAAACAGGCGCCAAATATTTTCATTTTTAACTCCTTCCATTCCTTTTTGTCCCGCAGCTCACATGCAAGAAAAACTGCACGTGCTAACAGTGTAGTCTGTGGAGCATTCTTCGCAATTATGTGATCACGTGCATTTTTTATGCTCGTTACTGTCACCTTGTTTTCTCACAGTCTCTTTTTTTGAAATGGTTAGTTCCTGCAATGAACTTCGTTTTCCCCGCTATTTCTTTTGATATAAACTTTTGTAATGTATCTCGGGAAATGTAATGCAAATTTTAAAATCAAAGGGAGTAAATTTTTGCTGTCGCCAATGGCGACCTTGACAGAAATTACACTCGCAAATAAATTTATTTGGTCATAAATGCGACCATTTTTAGTCGCAGTTTGGAGCCCTGCACAAGGATGATGATTTATCGACTTTATAGACATTACATTTTTATCATCTGTTAATGCTGAACTTCTGTAAAGCTGCTTTGAAACGATGTGTGTTGTGAAAGGCGCTATACAAATAAAATTGACTTGACTTATGTAACCTCCGTTCCCGGATGGAGGGAACGAGACGTTGTGTCGAAGAAGCGACACTAGGGGTCTCTCTTGAGCACCGAATATGCCTCTGATCTATGAAAAAAGGCCAATGAGAAGTTGGCAGAGAGTATTTGCATACCCCGCTCCAGGACATATGGGTATAAAAGCAGGGAAATACCCCGCCATTCAGGATTTTTCTGAGGAGCTCTGTTTTTAGGCGACATGAGGAAAGTGGTGCAGTGGTAGATCCCGCCTCAAGGAGGGGGGAGTTGCTACAACATGGCGACCAGAGGGCAGCTAGGACTGCCAAAGGGAAACGTGGGTCCACTTCGTAAGGGGACCGTACCGT
This sequence comes from Moxostoma hubbsi, assembly GCA_032164185.1. NCBI lineage: Eukaryota > Metazoa > Chordata > Actinopteri > Cypriniformes > Catostomidae > Moxostoma > Moxostoma hubbsi. Next base: position 26,300,395 of record JAVLUX010000030.1, on the reverse strand, counting down.
GGACGATACACACAGGGGGAGTCCACGTAGGAGTCCTGACCTGTGGAGCACTTATTCCAGTACAGGGTAGATTAAGTACCCGCAGTGGATTGGGTCGGCGAGTTCCTCCGCTGAACTGCGGACCAACAGGGCTAGGGAGAAGTCATCCAAGGATCCGAATGAGTGTGATCTCCTGGGAGAAAAAGCGCACAATTTTACCCCGGCCGAGGGTAAGGTAAGGTAAGATGCCCATCCCTGAGAAAGAATGTCTTTCCTCAGGGGAACTCGCCAGGGAGGGGCTGTTGCGAGCAGTACGAGGTCCAAGAACCAGGCCCAGGTGGGCCAATATGGAGCCACTAGGGTGACTTGTTCCTCGTCCTCCCTGACCTTGCACAGCACCTGTGCAAGAAGGCTCACTGGGGAAATGCGTACTTGCGCATCCCCGCAGGCCAGCTGTGTGCCAGTTCGTCTGCCCCGAGGGGAGCCTCTGTTCGGGCATATCAGAGCGGGCAGTGGGAGGTCTCTTGTGAGGCAAACAGGTCTACCTGGGCCTTGCTGAACTGTTCCCAAGTCAGCTGGATCGACTGGGGGTGAAGCCTCCACTCTCCACTGGGCAAGCGTTGTCGTGACAGCGTGTCCGCTATCACATTGAGGCTGCCGGGGATGTGAGTGCCGCGGCGCCATGCTCGTCTCGTGACTCGAGTCTGGGGCCAGTTCTGAAGCGGTCTCATATGCATCCACCCCAGCGGCGCATCCTCCACGGAGGATGTCATATGCCCCAGGAGCTTCTGGAAAGGTTTTAAAGGGACCGCCGTGCCCGGCCTGAAGGCGGCGAGGCATTTTAGCACTAACTGTGCACGCTCGTTGGTCAGGTGTGCTGACATTGAGACTGAGTCTGACTCCATGCCTAGAAAAGAGATGCTCTGAACCGGGGCGGGCTAGCTCTTTTCTCTGTAGACCTGAAGCCCTAAATGGCTGAGGTGCCTGAGCACCTAGTCTCTGTGAGTGCATAGTAACTCTCGGGAGTGGGCCAGAATGAGCCTGTCATCGAGGTAATTGAGTATGTGAATGCCGGCTTTTCAGAGCAGGGCAAGGGCAGCCTTTGTGACTTTCGTGAAGATGCAAGGGGACATAGACGTGCCGAAGGGGGGGAATTTGTACTGATATGCCTGGCCATCGAACACGAGCCGTAGGAAGGGTCGGTGTTGAGGCAGAATTGAGATGTGAAGGTATGCGTCCTTCAGGTCTGCCGCTGCGGACCAATCTAGATGCCAGACGCAAGTTAAGATATGTTTTTGCGTGAGCATTCTGAACAGCTGCCTTTTTTGGGTACAATGAAGTAAGGGCTGTAGAGACCCTTCTTCATTTCGGTTTTAGGGACAGGCTCTATTGCGTCTTTGTTTAGTAAAAGAGTAGTGATTTCCGCGTGCAGGGATTTGGCATACTTGCAGTGTACTGCGGTAAAGCGAACGCCCGTGAAGGGGGGCGAGGGCCTGGCTAACTGAATTGTGTAACCGAGTTGAATGGTCCAGGCCAGCCAGCATGACGGGTTGGGAAGTGAAAGTCATGCATCCAAGCTCCGTGCTAGTGGCACCAAGGGGACGATTATTTTTGACGTACCCAGTGGGGCTTCGCTGCGGGGCGGAGCAGGTAGTACACCGTCGGGAGGCGAAGACACGTCCCGAGGCTCTAGTGCTGAGAAAAGACTCGAAGCACTTACCTTGCTCTGCACACCTGGCAGAGGGCGGGTTAGTGACTGAGGAGGAGGTCCGGTGTAGGCGTCCTCTAGACTGGTCAGAACCGGCCGGCCAGGGGACAGTTGTGGGGCTGAAGGCGGGGGGTCAGCGTCCAGCATGCCGGGACTGTAAAGATCTGGTGGCAGAGTGCCGTGAGAATGGCATTTGCGGGCCAGGTGACCCAGAGACAAAGGAAATAGCTCTGTATTGAGAATGTGGTTACCGCAGCCCAGTCTATGGGGGGTGGCAAATGAAATAAATTCAACAAAAGATTCTCCTCCCGGCCCTCCACCGGGGGACGGAGTGGTCTGCTTACCAGCTCCGGAGCTAATGTCTTGGTCTCTGGGTCGGACATCTCAGGAGCGCCTGGGAGCCTTCCGGGTCCTCGAGGGGGTCCGTGAGACGGGGGGGTGTCTGCTTCCTGCGGGGTGCTCGACGCGGGGGCTGAGAGCTGGGCCTGGGTTGAGGTGGAGCAGGGTGTTTCTTAGCCGCAGGAGGACGCCCTCAGCAAGCAGACGGGGCATGGCCCATGGCGGCAGGTTTGCAGTGGGGCAGGATGTGTGAAATGGCCTCCATCTGCTTCTTCGCCACTGAGGACTGCTGGGCGGAGTCGTCAATGGTGCCGCCGAATGGATGGAGCTGGGAGACGGGGGCATTCGAGAAGGTGTGCCTTGTCTAACTCCCACATTTCGACCAGGTGGATTATGGATTATGGATTATGTTTCTGGACCACAAGGGTGGCAATGGCCCGTTCGGGTGCCAGCACTTCTGACCTTCGTGTCCCGGGGGGCACAGGGCTAGGGAGGAGTCATCCAGGGATCCGAATGAGTGTGATCTCCTGGGAGAAAAAGCGCACAATTTTACCTCGGCCAGGGAGGACGAGGAACAAGTCACCCTAGTGGCTCCATATTGGCCCACCTGGGCCTGGTTCTCGGACCTCTTACTCCTCGCGACAGCCCCTCCCTGGCGAGTTCCCCTGAGGAAAGACATTCTTTCTCAGGGACGGGGCATCTTACCTTAACTTACCCTCGGCCAAGGTAAAATGTCCTGCAGCACATTAAGAACAGGACTACCCAAGTGAAAGTTTTGACGTGCCTTGGCCTGGCATTGGTTGCAGGAGGGGCCATGGCGTGCAGGGCGGAAGCAGTCTGGGATCACTCCACCGTCGAGGGTAGAGAGAGCGGAGGAGTGAGGGAGCCGCGGCTTTTCTCTCATGACAAAAGAACGCCGTGACCACAATGCTGCCATGGCTATGTTCTCGCACTGAACCATTCATAAAACGCTGCCTGCTTGTGATCACAGCCCAGGCACGCGAGGCAGCTTTTATGACAGTCAGAGGTGGGGAGAAATCAACCGCATCCAAGAACTACACAGAGGCAAAAAGACGTCTTTAAAAAGATGCATCCTGAAAAGGACGTTCAACGCCAGCTGTGTATTTGCTCTTTTAGAGAAACTAACTCTTTTTGAGAAAACAACTCTTTTAACTGCGCTGTCAAAGCGCCCAAGGGCAAACTGCACTGCCGTGCAGAGAAGGAGAACGCCGCTGTAGTGCGCCGTAGATCCAACAGCTCAGAGGAACAGGAACGGGTGTGTGACTCGCAACTCACTGCATACACGACCATCGGCTCCGAAGAAAATTTCTGAATGAACTTATTGACGTATTTCCCCGCTTTTATACCCGTATGTCCGGGGGCGGGGTATGCAAATACTGTCTGACATCTTCTCATTGGCCTTTTTTCATAGATTAGAGGCATATTCGGCGCTAAAGAGAGACCCCTAGTGTCGCTTCTTCGACACAACGTCGAAGTGAGCGACAGACGGGAAAACAGAGCTAAGAGCACTACACTCTTGTTGACATCTGGAAGATAAGGATTGATATTAAATATTTTTGGAATTAATCTTTGGTGTGACATGCTGTACATTTTTACTTATTCTTTTATACATTTTAAAGCATACAACTTTCATGACCTCAGATTAATGAGAGACTGATTGAAATGTATTTGTACTGTTAAAAACTAATTTGTTTAAAATGAACTTTGATTTTAATTGTTTAAAAAAGCTAGGTGACAAATATGTAGCCAAAACAAGGTTACCACATAAGTGACACCATTGTACCCCAAAGATTTTTTTCTGAGTGTGAAGGAATGTGTTGAAATTTGTGAAGGATGGACATTTCAGTTCTTCAGAAATATGCACAGTTCTGCCGATGCAGATTCTGTTTAATAGCAAAGGTTCACATTTGTGACTCCAGGCAGGTCTCCTAAGCAACCAAATTGGCCCAGTTGCTAGGGAGGGTAGGGTCACGTTGGGTTAACCTCCTCATGGTCGCTATAATGTGGTTTGCTTTAGGTGGTGCACGTGGTGAGTTGCGTGTGGATGCCGTGGAGAATAGTGTGAAGCCTCCACACGCTCTATGTCTCTGCGGTAACATGCTCAACAAGCCACGTGATAAGATGCGCAGATTGCCAGTCTCAGACGCGGAGGCAACTGAGATTCATAATCCGCCACCTGGACTGAGGCGAGTCACTACGCCACCACGAGGACTTAGAGCGCATTGGGAATTGGGCATTCCAAATTGGGGAGAAAAAGGGGAGAAAAAATAAAAAATAAAGTCCATTAAGCTCTGTTGTCAATACATCTTGGCCCTCCTGTGTGAGTTGCCATTACATATCCAAATTGCCTCTTTTGATAAAAATATTTAAAAAACATGATATCTCTCAGTGTCTTCATTGTTCTCTTTTGGGGTTTGCATTCTAATTAAAATGACTTCACCACCCTTGGAGAGCTTATCCTCTAATGCCGGTTTATTTTATAAGGAACACACCAAACAAAAAATGCATCCCCTGAGTGCAGTGTCACACAATACTGGTGAACAATTATTCTCTTACATTGTGAAACAATGATGATGTGCTAAACAAAATGGTTGAGAGAGGCATCATGGGTATGAAGAGATTTATGGCAATGCTTATCTTAACTTAATGAAAATGTAAATTATAGCACAAACAGGCCCTGAAATGCTAATGCGCTTATTGTTTGCTGCAAAACTGACTTCTAAATGTGACGTTGGGATCCTTTGATGTTTAAATTAGTGGTACTGAATGTAGGGGATGCTCTAAACCCACTTTAAAAAATAAGCATCTGGGTTCCAACCAGTTATTCATAATAAGATAATTGCTCTCTTATAAATTTGTCATATCTGTGTTTATACAGTATGTCATTTTCATGAGCATGATGTGAGTGGATAATTGCAGTGACTTCAGAGATGTTGGATAAATTACATTAGGAAGTGAGCATCCCTGTGTCTTAAACACTCCAAAGTGTAGAGCATTTGAAGTGAGTACTTTGAAGGGAGCAGGGCATTACTGGCTCATATGTGCATATTTAGAGCAACCTAGAGCAAGTGATATGTCCCTTTCACTTTATTTTTAAGAAATAGTTCTCCCAAAAATGTAAATTCGGTCAACCTTTAACTCACTCTAATGTCATTCCAAACCAGTGCATGACATGAGTTTTGATAAGGTTTGCCAATGAGGTTTAATGTTATTGATGTCACTGCCATGATTTGGTTGAAAAAAAAATGGAAGTGTAAATGTTAGTTCTGACAGGGAGACTTGTGCGGTACATGTCATCGATTCATTCATACGTTCCTTTAACCAATCACTGTTCACCTCTTGCTTTAAAGGACTGCTAGCAGTCAACCACTCTGCTGCTGTCAGGTGTCAATGTGGCAACCACCTCCTCCCCACAAGCACTAGAAAAACTTCGTCTGATGGGGGTTAGGCTCCTCGCCTTGACGGTTCTCTTAAATTTGCCCAGAGGCCTACGCCAAAGTGACTTTACTTTATTATTTTATTGTTCATCAATAAATTGTTATTCCCTTTATGCCATGCCATTCTGAGTCTTTCTGATAGATCTTTAATTATTGTCTGTTCATCATACAAAGAAATCATATGCCTTCAGAAGACTTGAAATATGATGCAAGTGTCGAACTGACTTACTTTTATGACACTTTTAAGTGCTTTATTAAGAGTTAAAGAGAGCATAAATATCCTGCTGTTGAATTGAATTCAGCCAACACGGACTGGAATAAATAATCATTAATTTATCTCCTTTTGTGTTAGCAGAAAATAAAATCATGCAGGTTTAAACAACATGAAGGTGAGTAAAAGATAACAGAATTTAAATTTTGCATGAAATATTCTTTTAATTGAAATGTTATCTTGATAATCTATCAACAAAAAATAATGTTGCATGAGGGTTGTTTTTGAAATGGATTCCACTACATATTACATAATACATGCTGTAAAATATTATTTGTAATGTTTTCCATTAGATTACTCAAATTAAGTAACGTATTCTAAATACTTTAGATTACTTCTTCAAGATTGGTAGAATTTTTCACTTGTTTTGACTATAAAACTCAAAATACACATTTTAAAAATACATTCTCTGAAAAACCTAAATATCTTATGCAGTGTTGTTTCAAAAACAAGATCTTGTTTTAAGGATTTTTATGTTTATGTTTTTACAGGAAAACAATACAAAAATGATTATCAATAATATGATTTTTGCCCTAATATCAAATGTCTTGCTAGAAAAACAGAAATTATGATCTAATGTGTATTTTCTTGATAAAAAAAATAGGATTGGGCCTTGTAACTTTCATGTAAAATGGCTAGAAATAGCATTTTAGTTTAGCGTAAAGCTGACAATTTACACAAGGTATATTTCTATTTCTTCTGCTCCAAAATTACTTCAAACTAACTTCTCTGTCTGCTCGTATGAATGAAACACATCATAAGAAAGTGTTTCACCGCTGTTCTGCACTTTGGATCACATTATTTATATGTTTAAATGTTTTCCATCTGAAAGGACTAAATATTAAATGAATCAAATGACAATAAAATGCAAAGTAATCTCTTCAGTAATAAAAATACTTTTTGAATGTAACTATATTCTAATTACCAATTATATAAATTGTAACTGTGGTGGAATAAAGCTACTTATATTTTGTATTTTAAATACATAATCCCATTACATGTATTCTGTTACTCCCCAAACCTGATTGTTACTTCCTTGAAGTCCCTTTCTTAAGGCCTGTTGCATATGGATTCATACAACCCTAAAAGTAAAAGTTAATTTGGAATTTACCCACTATAATATACCCTTTACAAATCTATTCAGCAATTAAGTGCCAGCAACGCTCTTTGCATCTAGTGCTATCTGGTGTTAGAAAAAGGCCATGTAGCTTCCTACCCACAGCGATTTTTTTTTTTCTCTTTTCCTCATTTTGTGCATTAGACTGCATTCATCAGCAACACAATCAATTTGCATGCAATGTATCTTCCTACCAAGTCAAGTCAAGCATAGGAACCATGCAACACTATCCTTCTCATTGTCTCTCTCTCTTTCCAGAGAACTTTAAATCAAGACATCAGATTGCTCTGCATGTTTGCTTGGGCCCTGAAAGAGGCTGCCAGTGTGAACTGCTAGTCATCTGGATAGTCATCTGATCTCTTTTTCTATCCAAATGTTACAGAGGGAATTTTCAGCATGAATGACGGCCCCTGCGCTGCTGCTTGTGTAAATGGGCCCCGATTCAGTTTGTGCCTTGCATCTAAATTTGGTCATTAAGTTCTAAAAATTCTCTCCTTTTTCTGCTTACTTGGCCACTGTTTATTGGTTAATTTAATTATTGTATTACGTGTGGATGCATGTCCTAGTGGTTTTTTTTGTGTTTTTTTTTTTGCATATGTGCATCGGTATGTGAGTTACACACATCAGTGATTTTCATAATCATTAATTTACAACATCAGATTTATTTCTATTCTTGCTTCCTTCTGCCACTGTTTATTTATTCATTCATGTATTATTTATTTTGCGTCTGTGTGGATTTATGTATGCATTGGTGTTGTGTAAATTACAAAGCCAACACAAGGAGTAGGCCTAATGTTTTTTTTCAGAGCTGGTAAATATGCTGGTGCTTCTTCAGAAATATATTTATCTTACAGTCCCAGACAACAAACCATAAATCTAATATGAGGGTCTATTGCTGTTAACAGTCATCTGCAGTAGGCTATCATGAATTGAGTATTCAACTTAAACTTCATCTGATATGGACTACACTGTGTGGACTAAAACTATAAACAACAATTTAAATATTCTTCATTATTTCTTCAACATTTCAACCTTCACTAACTCTTAAAGAAAAAACACACTGAATTCAGACAAATAATTTGTTGACTGTAAATAGGTTTTCTATAACTTAAAAAAAAAATTAAATATTGTCAATATAGGCTGCAAATATTGAGATATAATTTTTGGAGCCACATAGCCACATCCTAGTTAGACAGCATAATGCAAAATGCTACAAGCGAGTTTACATGGTCGATGTCAAAAATGGGCTTAAATAATTCTTCTTCATTACTTGTTTTAGATTTACATGAATCAGAATCCTTTAATTCCATGTTTCAACGGTTTTTGGACCTCTCTGGAGCTGATTCCTTGAAAGTTGTGCTGCTGCTAATTATCTGGTCCCAACTCTCTCCCACTGGTACGTTCGGGTCTCTTTTCCATTCGGCGCATGCGCACATGGGCAACGCTGTCTGACTTAAAAACAGCTGGGTTCTTACGTGCGTTCAGAGAGAGAGAGAGAGAGAGAGAGAGAGAGAGAGAGAGAGAGAGAGAGAGAGAGAGAGAGCTGCAAAGCAAAGGGGACACGGCGAGCATTTAGATAAGGATTACATCTGTTATAGTGGTTTCACAGCCATGCAAAATAAGAAAACGCCAGAGGATTAGTGGCACACATCAAGTGGAGCGAAATAGCAAAACAGAATGAGAGCGCGAGACGCGGCTCGCCTCAGAGATGAAAGCGATGCTTGTTGCGACTGCTCGTGTTTTTGAAGAATGCCTTTAAACCCGAGGAAATCCAAAGCTGTGCAATACATTCGCACCGCTCGTTAACATGCTTTAATATGGTTAGTCTTCGCTTCTTAGGGGATGTTGCAGAAGGTAAGATAATCCAAATGTATTTTTCAACAAATTTGTTAAATTGGTTTGTTTTATTTAGCTTTTAAAAAAAATTGTTTATTTGTCTATTTAGATTTATACGTATTAAATACGCTGAGAAGTTTATGTGGATTGTATAAAACGTCACTTTTATTCACCAATGTATCTGTCTGTTCAATATCATGGGGAGTTTTGTCTAAATTCACAAGGGACTAATTGTTTTCTCTCTTTTGAAATTTCCAGAATTGCTTCAATTTTTTTTGTGTCTCAAAACTCTTTTTTTTTCTTCTCCAAAGAATGTTGTTTTTCTAAATCCAGTCAATTTGTTCTTAGAATCAAGGCTATGCATGTTTTAATGTGATTTTTCAGTGTTTAAAAGCTCGTTCTCAGAAGTAAATCATAGAATTATTGAGAAATATAATGATGATATTATTGAGGAATATAATGGTATATTGACTTTTATAGCTATATATATATATATATATATATATATATATATATATATATATATATATATATATATATATATATATATATATACAACTTTTCCTTTAGACCATTGATTAACTTGTACTGTTGCAGAATATGATTGTTATACTGCAATACATGGTCCCACATTAAGTTATGCAGTATATATAAACATAACGTGTTCAGTGGTATCAGAGCTGAAAAAACTGAATTATCTCAGCATATCTAATGAACTGCACTCACATGTGTCTTTTGAGTGTGGCTAGATGCCATAGATTTCATTAGCATTTCCCTCTCCCATCCTTCATCATTATATCCTCACTTCTTTACAGCCATAGAAAAGGAATATGTCCAGACTGAGTGTTTATGAGTCAGTATTGAGCCTACATGTCTCACAGGGTTAATCAAGATCATTTAGTCACAGTTGACCTTTCAGCAGCATACATTTACCGCCTAGGGGGCAAACTGCCTCACCTTCAGAGATTTATCTGTGGTAAAGAGTTGTATGCATACATAATCCTTTATGATTGCATTGCATCGGGGATGCCATTTAATTATTTTTGTAGTTTCTCTAACTGGTCTGAAGAATTATGGTACCTTGCTCTTAAAAGATAGAAATATTTATATAATATGCATATAATCTCAAAATACTAGCAGACGTTTACATGTAAAAAAGCTCATAGGTGTTTCAGCATTTGATTACGTCTCCAGCAACAAGGTCAAGACTAGGAACATTAATGACAGAAAGATATGTTTTAAGTTGATAGCCTTAAATCATGTCTTGATGCATGTAGCTATTGTGGCATTTGATTATAGCCAGACTGCTTATGTCTGCAGTGTTCTCCAACCTCACTAAAACCTATTCTAAATAATGAATGCATAGAGAGTGGTTGATTGTGCATCTGAAAAATCTCTATTGCTATAGCACAGTTTGCCAGGGACTTTTTTCAGTTCCGTTTCCCATGGTTTCACAAGACTGGCAGAATTCTTCCGAATAGACAGAATTTACTGTTTTGATCATGACCATGATCAATGATAATTCATTTTGCCAATTTTGGAGAATCATTGAACTGTGTTATAATCTTGATTTTGGAATGTCAAGTTATTAGTGGGGAGTTGGATACCATTCGAATCCTGTAAATAATTGACACAACTTGGCATTTCTAAAAAGTTACAGCTATATTTATTGATTGTCTTATGAAAGACATGCCTGAAAGTTTAAATGGTTTATGTACTGTATTATCAGGGTTAGTTCATCCAAAGTTGAAAACTTGCTCATTCCCTTAAAAGTTTCTCTTGGTTAAAGAAATAAAGGGGAATAAATGGTTGCGATTATATTGTTTGTTATATCGAAGAACAAGACAGCAGAGTCTGCACAGATAAAATAATTCATAGAAGATTTGTGATGAAAACCCACTACATTTACTCACTGCAGCAGTGGAAAAAAAGAAGAAATTGTACTCTAGAAATACTGAGCTAAATTTTTTGGAATGTGATGTGATTCTGTAACATGCAATTAATGCTGATGAATTCTCCTGTAAAGTGCAGGGTTATAAAGCTCCAGTCTTGTCAGGTTGTTCCACTGAGGGCTACTGTATGTGTGCGTGTGTGTTGCGGTTTGCCAGGACTTGCTTTAATCTCCCAGAAGGGGCCACAGAATGATCACACTTACTTCTCTGTGGTCTGTGTGTGTTAACGTTCTCCAGTGTCAGTAGCCCAGCTACACTGAGCGCACATCCACCGTAGTTTAGTGGTCAATAAAACGGCATCAAGGGGCCAGCATTCGCCATCTTTTCAGCTGGCATTTATTGAGCGAATTTTAGTTATAGTGCCTTGTTTATTGCCAGGCTGTAAATATCCAAATATAAATGTGCCTTAAGCAACACAAAGCATAAATAATCAAAGACAGACTATTCCTAACCAAATTTTAATGCACAGTATTAATTTATCTTCTTTTTTTCTCATGCTACAGTAAAGGTCTACAAACTTACTGGGAACCATTACAATTGAAGAAACTTGAATTGTGTCAGAAAAATGTCTGCATTTACACTTGAATGCACTGATAGCAACTGCAGTCAATCTTACAACAGTCTTTGTGTGCTCTAGCCAAAAGCTCAGTTGGATCAAAAAACCTGTCAGAATTAGGAACAAATAAGCATTTCAATTTAAATGGAAGGTTTTCTACACTGCAGCGAAATCAATTCCTCCAGTGGGCAATCAATAGTTTGAGTAAGCTGTAAATAAAGCGATTGGTAATCACCTGCAGTTCAGCTCACAGCTAAAGGTTCCTCTTCCTTCAGAGGATTTGGATTAAGCATTAAGCATGATTCTTATATTTTTGAAGCCTTGTGTTTTAAATCAGAAACATCTTCGTTAAAATATTGGCAGACTTGATTGTTTGTTCTGTTTGCATTCACTGAATAACATGCTGCGTGTATATTGGCTGTTTTTTTTTTCTTCTTGTCACTTTAAATAAAAAGTATTGGGAAAAAATAAATAATTCTGATGAGTTCATTTGTTACGACAATTTTTCTGTGATTAATCACAATTAATTGCAAATTAAATTATGGTACATGACAACAAACATTGAAAAATCATCCTAAATATATTTACATTATGCTTTATCTCAAAGAACTTGCAAGAAATGAGTTAGTAATATTTTATTTTAATTATTTTAATATCTACATGTTAAAATGTACTTTTATTTTTTTATACATTTTTTTTTTGCAGATAGAGTTAATTAGACAAATTTGTATAGGTATTAATCTTTTATACAAGTTTGTGTATGCATGCCATAAAATCAGTGGACATGTACTGTAGGCTTGTAACAATTTGGGCAAAATCTTCTGCCATTTTCCAGTGGACTTTTTTAGTTAATGGAATCAACTGGGCAGATTCAATTCATATCAAACTTTATTGGCAAGAGAAACTTAAGTGTACATTGCCAATGCATTATTAGACACTATACATTCAGATATAAAACATATTGAAAGTTTAATTTGCTGAAGTTTAATATTTCAGAATTATAATTTCCTCTTGCTGCTGTTCAGTCTCTACAAGTATACCTGGTTGTAGCATGCTGAACGGCCAGGTACTTCTCAGTCTTTATCGTGCACATGCTGAGTCTCACTCGGGTGGTTTTGCTTTTGAAACAGGTTCAGATGAATGTTAGTGAAGGTGAGATACTGCAGCTTGCCCGTATTACTCGCCCACTTGTGGATAAAGAATCTTCATTCTCCATACAGTAAATTTGTCCCTTGTTTATTATGAACATGTGTCGCACAATGAATAAGCATGCACTGCTTCACACAGACTCTGTTTCTGTGTGAGGATGTGCAGTTTTAGTTAGTGCCTCCTGAAAATGTATATACTGTATGCCAAAGTTAGCCACAGAAAGTGGAGACAAACATTAGTGAAGATTCGCCCATTGTACAAAAATGCCTGGGTTTGTTCCTGGCAGGCAGCAAGTGCCCTAACCCTGCCCCCACCCTAATCGAAGCTTGTAAGGCTGAGTTGCCTATAAGAAACAACTCTGTACACCTTTCTCCTATTGTGTGAAATTTCAGGAAATAATAATAATAAAAATAAGATAATGCATTTATTGCATTATTATTATTTTTAACGTGTTAAGAACTTTACTCTCCCAGCCCTAGTTATGACCTCTCTTGGAAATATTCCATGCACTATTATGAATTTATTGACAGACTGCCAATCAGTGAACTGCAGGAAACAACTCCTTGAATCTCTTTGATTATTCAACCCTGGGGTCTGTCGTGCTCAGCAAGATTATTATCCAGAACATATGACAGAATATACGAAACACACATCACTATCAACACATTTTTACATTTCACTGCAGTATTTGTCTGGAGAGAGGTAAAAAGGAATGTCTTAAATTATGAAGATGGAGGTTCGCCTAAGAATAAATTGCACCCACTGATTACATTGTTTTATTTGCACTAGCTGTCTGCATTGTTTTAGCACCCGAAACGCTAAAGGAAATATACAATAATGGTGCAACCAGAGCCATCTACCTTTCAGATGGTTCTGAGTGCTAAATTTTGGAGGACGCCCTATGACATATTTTACTGGAACTGAATAGCATTACTCCATCACTGTGATCCCAAAAACAAATATTGCTTTTTAATTAACTTCTGATTACCGTCTGCTTTCCTCGAGTGGTAGTAGCGCAATGTTAATTGCACCAGGCAAATAGCGCTGAGTTTTGTGAATAAGGTGGAATCTATAATAAGCCTGATATACCTAGAAAATAGTGTTTACGCTGCAGAGGATGAACAACCTGGTCTCATGGTGAGACATAAGAATTAGTATAAGATGATGTAATCTTAAGAATCAGACTAGTTGGCTTGAACAAATACGTACAACTTTTACTTCCATTGAGGAAAATAAGCAAACCATCTGACAATGTTATTATGATTTTTCCAAAGTCTAACTTCTTACACGAACCCTAAACCTAACCATGATTTTAATAGGAAAATTACTAGTAAAAGAAAACATCTGTGTTTGCAATGAGATACAAGAAGTGTTTCACAGGTTATTGACGTACATCAGTCATATGTAATGCATAATAAATATGGAATAAGTAATCAAATTTGTTCACTGATGCTTAATTTTTTAAAGTAAGTGTTGGATAGGAGGCTTTGAGAAATATGATGCCTGTATTGTATCAATTTGAAAATCTGTTTGTTGATTTGTTGGTCTCTGTGGGAAAGCACTAAACGTTATAGCTTTTGTATGAGCAAGTCGTACAATGTATACATTTCCGCAATTTTTACAAATTATGAGTTGTCAGGAGACTGTATTGGGATTCATGACCTGTTTAAACTGGATTGAAGATGGCTAGGAAATAGGGCTATTTATAATTTGTCAATTCATTCATTATTACTGATCACATTGCTATCTGATTGAATATGCACATTTCATTTACACTTGGCCACATCAATTTTCTCAACAAACGAATATAAATCAGGTTTTCTTTTCCCACACTACTGTATATGCAATAAAACAAAATTCACTTCTGTGATTATGCTAATGCAGGGCAGCGTATTTAAAATACATGATTTATTATTTTATTTCAAGTAACTTTGCCCCACGAACATGTATCCATGAGTGCGCGTGATCTGCATTGTGACAAATTAATCAAATTTTGAAATGTTTAATATTTCTCTTTTCTAAAGTAAAAGTAAAAGAGGACAGACTTGTGTCACTAAAGGCTATGGTAACAGCGGGCCACCTTTCAGATGTCTGCTATCCCACTGTTATTCTCTTTAGAAGTAAAAGTATGACCGTGGGAAAAACCTTGATTATCTTTTTCACTTAAACATAATTCTTACTGCTTACAAAGACATACGAAATGTTATATTCAGTGGCACTAAAGATCTGCACAAAACAACCAGATGGTTAGAGTTGGTGGCCAGATGCTTAGATGAGAGAAAAGAACTTTCCAGCAACTGACCTTCAGGGTCAGTCCCATCAGCCTCTGAGATGGAAGTGTGGTTGCTCTTGTGTAAGAGAGATGATAACATGCTGGGAATGCAAATGAAGAGAAATGAGCACCAGTCTGGATCTATAGTGTCCACTTGCTGCTGTCCACAGATATCCATGAATACTCAGCAGGATGATTTTACAATTGAGAGTTTTGCTGCATGCGCCACTAGAACAACAGCAAAATAAACAAATAAATAATACATCAAATGAAGTATGATAAAACATGCTTTTGGATGTAAAGGTAGAGTTATTTGAATTAGATTAACTTGCTTACTAGTAGTCATGTATAGTACAAAGTAAAACTATTTAATTACTGTACTTAAGGACAGTTTTTTAATAATTGTTCTTTACTTGAGTATAAATATTTCTTTGGACTTTTACTTTCATTTCACTATTTTGAAGAGAAAATTAACACTTTTACTCCAATAGATTTCTTCAGACCCTTTCGTTAATTTTGCGACTGAACACCGGAAATAAATAACAGCTGTATAGGCAAAAATGGATGCAGATCGGTGATTCATTGAAGTCGAATCTTTTAAATTTGATTCCTTTGAACTGAGCAAAAATATTCAAAAAGCGGTCTGAATGATTCGCTTTGCAAATCATGAATCTGAATCAAAATCACAAGCGAAGTGAGCGCCATATTACATGTTCTGTCATCTTTCTCCACTGGGGAAGACAAGAAACTTTAATTATTATTATTATTTTATTTTTTTTACTAATTAATTTAATATAAAATTAATTGACTTAAATATTATAAAAGCTGTTAAATAATGAAGTTATGTGCGATCAGTCTCCCGCCTTTCCAGGAGACCAGTTAATATAAAAGTTAATCACGTGTATTTACATTTAAACAAGGTATGATGTGTATGAATAATTACCAGCGCTTATGAAAATGCCCAACAATATTTATTTTTATATTTTATGAAGATGCGAATGGTCTTTGCCTTACTAAAACTTGTTTTCTGGTGGTTGCAAAAGTGTTATATTTGCTTTGTAGCGCATTTATGCTACAATATGTGGGAAGTAGTTTTTTCTGGATGGTTGTTAGGGCATGCTATGCAGTTGTCAAGGTGATCTCTGCTGTGTGTTTTGGCACATTGCTAGAGTATGTGGTTGTCAGGTTGTTACTATACTGTTGCTAAGTTGTTTTCTGTGTTTTTTTACACATTGCGCTGCAGTTGACAAGGTGTTCTAGGTGGTTGCTAGGGTGTTGCTATGTTGTTGTTAAGTTGGTTTAACTGTGTCTCAGCACATTGCTATGCAGTTGCCAGGGTGTTCTGGGTGGTTGCTTATTGGCCAAAATGTAAAGAGCCTACCCCCACAAGTCTCTGTTCAGGCCACTAATATGACTCAACTCCCTCCTTCAATGTTCCAGTTTTTATGGACTATTGTGTTCATTTACACTCATCCCATAAATATGATCATTATGATGTGACATGAATGTGCCATTAAAGGGATAGTTCATTTAAAAATGAAAATCCTCTTATAATTTTCTTACCTTCATTTGATTCAAGATGTGTATGACTTTCATTTTTTTTCTGCATTCACAAACAAAAAAGATTTCCAGAAGAATATCGCTGTTATGTAGGTCAATTTAATCTAAGTGAATGGTGGCCAGAAAGCAAATCAATTCAGCATAAGAGTAATCCAAGAGTAATCCACCAATGTCTTCTGAATGGATCGAATTGGTTTTGGGTGAGAATAGACCAAAATATAACTAATTTTTCAACTATAAATCTTTACATTTGCAGTCTCCTTGGCAATCAGATTTTCAAGCTCCTGAGCATGCGTCAAGCAGTAGAAAGTGAAATCAAGCTTGAAATCATGATCGTGCCTAGAGATTGCAATGGCAAGATATACAGTGAAAATGAGTTGTAATTTGGTTTGTTATCACCCAAACCAACTGAATCACTTCAGAGGACATGGATTTAACAACGTAGTATTATGGATGACTTTATTATCCCTTAATGTGCTTTTTGTGGCTTGAAATGTCTGGCACCATTCACTTGCATTGAATTGACCTATAGAGCTGAAATATTCTTCTAAAAATCTTTGTATGTGTTCTGCAGATGACAGAAAATCATACACATCTGGGATGGCATGAGGGTGTAAATGATGACCACCACCAATCAAATAAGTTGCCATGGGTTTAATGAACTGTTCTGTAATTTATGCAATTTACTTGTACTTATGATGCTTAAGTAAATTTAATATCAGTTATTTTATACTTTTACTTAAGTTGTTTTCTCATGAGGTACTTTAACTTTTACTTGAGTCAATTTCCTTGAAGGTATCTTTACCTTTACTCAAATATGACAAATGGATACTTTATACAACACTGCTTGTAGTTGTCTATCCACATTAAGCTAGGAAAGAAGACAATATTGCATAATTATTTTATCACAAAAACAAATGACAAATGTCACCTTTAATGCCCTATGAAATACAGTACAGCCCCAAGTTCTTAGACTTGCCTGATCAGAAAATGAAATGCCCCTGGCTCTGCATTATTATTCATAAATCTATTTTTTTCTTTTTGAAATGTTGTATAATTTACCTGCAGGCACACAACTGAGCAGACAGATAAGACTGATTAATTATGTGCCCCATGTATCTCATTGCTATAACATTAATTAACAAAATTTGTGTAATGAGGACCATCCTGTAATTAACACAGCCACCTCTCTTGAGTAACATGATTTAAATGTAATAACATTTTATAAAAGTTAGTCAGGATAACTAAACACTGAGGTTTACAAATATGAAAAGAAACCCATTTCTCCTAAACATTCCACTGCATCTCAAATTCATTTGAGGTTAAATTTTCAAAAGTGATTTTCAACTGAATGGGTCTATCAGGAAAATTCTGTATGTGCAGTTTTCAAAGCAGTGAAAGTGTTGTCCCTGTTGGAGGTATTTTCGTTTTATAGAGAATAGCAAAAATAATAATAATAATAATTGCCAAGCATCAGCTATCAGCAAAGTGCCATATATAATAAATGAACCCATCACAAACCACAACATAACATGATATAAAGGAGGGGTGTCAAATTAATTTTACATCGAGGGCCAAATTGGACATCTTGCGGCATCTTATGCAGGTCGACTTGTTTATATATAGATCGTAATGACATTAAAACTCGCTGTTCAGTAAGTGAGTGAGTTCATTCAGTGAAGGATTCGTCAAACTGATACCCATAACAGAACAACAAACCCATAACAGAATTGATTAGTTGTTTGAAGTGGTTCATTAAAAGAACCTGCTTGAAAGAGTCAATTGCTCATTTGTTTTGAGTGCAGCCAGTGAACACAATGCAAAAGAAAGATGTTTTGTTTTTGGTGTTATTTCACAGTTTTTAATTTTTAATTCAGACTACAAGCTCACAACTTAAAATTTAATTTCTTATGCAGTGGCATTGGAGATTCAGCTGCGATGCTATGTGTGTAAAACACTGTAAGTCCAAATTTAACTTAGTGGAACTCCAAGAGCATTGATAGTTCATTATTAATTTATCATTTAACATTATCAATTGTTTTGTTTTGATGTAATCAATAGTTCAGTGCAGTTTCTACCTCCAATTTTTCTCCTTGCACCTACAGTATATTGCCATGAGAGACTGGCACAAACTTCACTGTGGGATTATGAATAAATATGTATAAATAAATTAGGAATATGTAAAATTTCACAAGTGTCGACATAAAATTGTTCCGTTTAACTCTAGCACATAAACTCTATGTTTATACTTCAAATGTCATGAAAAGCTGGTTTGGAAACACTTTTTGTTGAAAAAACTGGCATTAACAAAAAATGTAGTGTCATATGACATGAGAATTTACCCCAATCGTGTGTTAATCATGACGATGGCATACATCCTTGAAAGCCAGTTCATTGTATGTGATTATGGATTGATCTTAACAGCATATAGATCCTATGCTACAAACATGACACTTCCAGGAGTGCCAACACAAATGTCTTGTATCATGTACATCAACAAGAGAACAAATGAATGGCCACTGTTTGTGATTTATTTAATCGCGGTAGCCATCCATTTATTTATTAAAGTTGCATTTCCACACCGTTCAAAATAATAGATGGCAGTCATGGAATTAGCCCATAATACAAAAAACAAAACAAAACAAAAAAACATAATTTCTGTGCACAAATTATAAAAAAAATTATATAAACAATACTAGGAGAAATTATGTATTAAGCTAAATAAATTACCAAACGATTAAAGCATTAAAATAAAAAAAATGAATTACCAAATTAAAAAATAATATTGTTAGGCCAATATAGTTGCCTTTTTCTTTACACAAACTTAAATTAGCCTTACCCTGTTCTGTAGACAAAAAAAGTTGTTCTACACTTTTTTCAACTATCAGAACTATTTTTCCAGTGCCGAGTTGAACATTTTAAAACTTTACCTCAGATCGCATTTGCTGAGCTTCTTCATAAAATGTAAATTACTTTATGTAAAATTAATTTTATATGACAATCAAGTTCAGTTGGACGTTAAAATTTGCTGGAAAAATATGTGGGACATAATGCAGTTGTGATGGCAATACTTTAGATTAGATGATTGTAAAAAATAGCTTATTGAATATAAGGAATGTTTCATATGTAAACCCTGATATTACACCACATAATCTTTTCTTCTGAAAGTTTGAAAGTTTCCCCCAATACTTGGTGCATGTTGCCAGCTTGAACAGGGCCATATTACAGTCCTATCAGAAAGGCAACAGTTCCCTTTTGATTGCATTTCCTCTTCTTTTGATTGCATTTATTTGTGAACTTAAAATGACAGTAAGATGTCAAATTTCAATGAATTGTCTCAATACTCTCTCCATTTTACCAAAACTTAAGAGGAAAAAAAATAGGGATATCTGGGAGGCAAAAGGTACACAATTAGTGATAAACACACATTTCTGTATGGAAACAGCTTATGGGTAGCTTTCTTTTGCGATAAACCAAAACGTATGTGACAAAGTGTTTTTGTGTTCACGGTCTTACAAGAAATAATTCCTCTAATTTTAAAAGTCTTCCCAGTATGTGGGTGTTTGAAAGTTTACATTGTTGACAATCACTACATAGATAGTGGCCAGATGGCACATCACTCAAAAAATGTGATACTGTAGGAGTGGATAGATTGGCTCTGACCAACATATTGAGTAAGTTTGATGGTCTCTTATATACAAAACAAGGTGTTTTTTCAAAACAAAGATTTAAGGTGTAGGTCACTGTTGACAATGTACCAATATTTCTTAATGATGCCTGCTATTTCTTTAGCAGCAGCGAATATTCAAAATAACAATTAACTCGTCGTTCTGTTTTTCAAGATTTTTTTACAAGACATTCTTATTGTGACATGTTTTTGAAATGATTCACGGTAGATTGAATCCACTCCTCAGTGTAGGCTTGTTGTCTAAACCTATCTGACAGAATATCTGATTGATGCTGGTAGTCATCATATCTACTACAGATCTTCCTGATGTGGCTAACTTGAGAAATAGGTAAAGAATGCTTCAGTGGAACAGCATGGTAAGAATACCCATGTAGTTACTTATTATGCTCAGTAGGTTTATGGTATAGACATGTTTCAAGACCAGTTGTGGTATTGTTGACATATACATCTAGAAAATGGAACTCAATAGTACATTTTAACACACTACTGCTATCATTAACAAGACCATGAAATTCCAGCAACTGGGACGCTGTACCACCCATATGAAAAAAAAAATATCATCAATGTAACATTTCCACAATAAAATGAAATCTGAGAAAGGGTTACATTCTTGACTGTACACAAACTGGTTTTCTAATAAACCACAGAATAGAGAGGCAAAACGAGGTGCATTTTAGAACCCATGCTGACTCCAGGAACCTGTAAATAAAAATCATATCCGAAAAGAAAATTATTATGTAACGGCACCAATTTAATCAAATCAAGTATACATAAAGTGCTAGGAACCTTGCAAGACCATTGATTTAAATCAAACTCTGCTGCTTTAAGGCCTCCTTCAAATTGAATTTTTGTATAAAGTGATTCCATGTCCATAGTCACTAAAAGAGCAGGTGTAGCGGGCAATTGCACAGATCGAATTATATCGATACAGTCCATAGTATCCCTAATGGACGAAGTTAACGAAGAGACAAAACGTTGAAGAAAAAAATCAACAAAGGCAGAGATTTTCTCAGTTCAGGTGCCAATTGTCAGCCTCCCAAGGGGAATGTCTCTATAAATTTTGTGAATATTAGGCAAAATGTACAGGACTGGTGTGACAGGATGCACACATATAATCAAACTCGGCTTTAGTTATTTGGTCCAATTGCAAAAAATTATTTGAATGAGTCAAGGACAGATGTTTTTAATTGAAGCACAGGATTACTCTTTAACTTCTTTAACTTCTCTTAAAATGTTGTGAATCTCTAACTCAATTGCCTGTCGATCAAAGCTCCTCCTTTGACTGCACTTTGGATAACTAAAGACTTGTTTTGAAGGGATTCAAGTTCGACCAGTTGCATCTCCGTAAGATTGTGAGCCAATTTATATTGTCTTTTTCGCTTTTGGCGCCTTAATTGGCAATTGGCGCCTTAACTGAGAAAATCTCTGCCTTTGTTGATTTTTATCTTCAACCTCTTGTCTCTTCATTACCTTAGTACATTAGGGATACTATGGACTTTATTGATATTATTCGATCTGTGCAATTGCCCACCACACCTGTTCTTTTAGTGACTATGTACGTGGAATCGCTTTATAGAAATGTTCAATTTGAAGGAATTCTTAAAGAAAGCAGATTTTTATTTAAATTAACGGTCTTGCAAGGATCCTAGCACATTATGTCTACTGGATTTGATTAAGTTGCATAATCGTTTTCTTTTCAGATCTGATTTTTATTTACAGGTGCATGTAGATAGCATGGGTTCTAAAATGGCCCCAAGTTTCGCCTCTCTATTATGTGGCATATTTTAACAATTTGTGTACAGTCAAGAATATAACCATTTCTCAGATTTAACTGTATTATGGAAGTTACATTGATGATTTTTTTATTTATTTTTTCTTATGGAGTGGTTCCAGTTACTTGAATTTCATGGTCAAGTTAATAAGCAGCGATGATGGGCCCAAGCACCATGGGCCCATTTCCACCCTGTGGCTTTAGGAAAACAATGCACTGGACACATGCATTTGGCATTTTAACTTTTCTAAACTATTTTTAAGCAATTTGCATAAATATAAGAGGACTATTTTAAAGTCTGTTTTAAGAGCCACACTTCCTGCTGCCAGGTGATGACCATGATCCAAAATAGTCACATTCATGTGTTTTGCACCCAAGACTAAACATCTAAATTTTTATCTAAATCATACATTGAACACAGAAGATATGAGACACTTCCTGTTTGCCATTTTTCGGCAATAATTTAATGCCTCGCCATGGCAACACCTTTTGATGTATCAAAATCTTTTCGCAATTTAGCATCTTCAGTGTCTTGGCATAATGTTGTCTAATGTGGCGACAGTCGGGGTGCAACAGAGACTGTCTTACACACTTATTTTCAATGGAGCTCTACAGAGCACCCCTACACGCCCATGCATGAACTTTTGCCAATAACTAATGGGCAACATTAGTAATGTAAAACATTAAATTTTAAGCAGGCCAAGTGCCTCAAAAATAACCAAACATGGTAAGAAATGTATAAAAACCATGAATGTATTGCCATGGCAACAGATATTAAATATTCCTTTACAATTTTACATCAGCAGTGTCTTGATATCCCAGTATTATTCTAAAGAATTTTGAAGCAATTAATGTAAACACAAAAGAGCTATTTCAAAGTCTGTTAAAAATGACATACTTCCTGCTGCCAGTTCTTGGCTCTATGACCGTGACCCATAATAGTGGTATCAGGGTGACCAGCCCTCATTACCAAACATACAGCTGAATTTTAATCAAAATCATACAATGCACACAGAAGATATATGTAACTACCTGTTTCACCTTTTTAGTCATAAATTTCTTGCTGTGCCATGGCAGCACCATTCAAATTATAAAAAATCCATTCACAATTTAGCATCTACAATACCTTGGCAAGATGTTGCATACATTTGGTACCAGTCACATGAATCCCTTATAAAAGAATATTTTAAAGGTTCAGTGCTTGCGACTTTCAGAACATCAAAAATGGCCGACTTCCTTTTGGGCAGAGATAATGACTATACTTATGAAAGTTTGGTTACTGTAGGTGAAAATGGGGGTGCTACAGAGGCCGTTTACACTCCCATTTTAAAGGGGGCTATACAGAGTGAATGGACTATCACAGCAAATATTATTTCCCATTTTCTCCAAAACCAAAAGAAAAAAATCCACTATTACATTTGGATGACTTTACAGAAGAGGAAAAGTATAGAGAGCAGTGGATTAAGACAGTAAAGTGGGAGAAGATGCCAAATTTACTGTCACTCTCTCAGCAACTGCAATAGAAACACCCTCGCAGCTGAGGTAATTCTGTTTTTTTTATTCCAGGGTAATATAACACAAAGCTAATGTTATAAATTTACACTCAATATTTTAAAAAGTTTATAGTTTTTGTAGCACCAGCTTGAAAATGGGTATGCAATGTGGGTATTGTAGCAGCCCCATTTTCACCTACATACACCAAAATTGGTACTTATATAGTTCTCATCAAGCCGAACTTTCATACTCACAGTCAATAGCGCCGCCAAACAGGAAGTTGGTCATTTTGGATTTTCTGAAATCGCAGGCTCTGAACGTCTAAATAATCCTCTTAGGAGATGCATGTGACTTGCACCAAATTTGGGAAAAATGGAAAAAAGGAAGTGCCTTACATCTTCTGTGTGCATTGTGTGATTTTGATGAAAATCCTGCTGTATGTTTGGTAATTAGAGCTGATCACATTGGTTTGGCTATTATGGGTCACAGACATAGGGCCACCAACTGGAAGCAGGAAGTATGTCACTTATAACAGACTTTGAAATAGCCCTCTTGTGTTTATAATTTATTTTATCCTGATTCACTATTATTATTTGATTATTATTTATTTCTCAGTTTGATTATTTATTCTCTTAGTGCATGTTGAGGCATCACAACGTTTTCTAGTGTTTATCTCTGGTTAATCATGTGATGTATATTGATTGATTGTTCCGGATTACATAAGGGCTGACCTTTGGTTTTATTGAATGGTTTTATTGTCTGATGAAGAGCCGTGGGCTTGAAACGTCACTTTAGGTGAGAACATTAAAATAAATGCTTCTAATTTTGGTGTGTCGACTATATGATTGTTAGCTACAAAGAAGAATGAGAAAACAAATAAAAGGAACAGATATACAGTAATTATGATTTATGTAAATGGGCATTAACTTTTACATTAAGAATGAACAGAATAACGTTAATATTTGCAAATTGAAACAAAGTGCTGGTAACTGAATATAGGTACATTTCTTACAGCAAAAATATTGCATAAGTTTTATGTCATTATAACACGTGTATAGTTATTAAAATATGTCTTAGGGTGTTGAAATGTTTTTCTATTAAAAATCTATACATAGATATGCAGCAGTTTTTCATATTAGCATATATTATTCAAAAAGTTTGAAATATGTATACATAGAAACATGACTCTTTATGAAAAATGTTTGCAGCCTGTGTGCACGAATGGATTGATATCAAATACAAAATGTAAATTCAGATGGCTTTAACAAGGTTTATGACGTTCTCACATGTTAGATGACCATTTCCCATATTACAGTGTTTATTTTTATGGTACTATGTGTTGCTTACTCAGTAGCATAGTAGAATAAAATTCCTGAAATTGATTTAGACAAAATGAGATTTGGTATTGCCTGGTAATTTCATACAAAAAGTGAAGAATGGAGGTAGTATGTGTCATTTTGATTTCCGTCAGATATGAATGTTAGCTCTATTTTTTTAAAGGATAGATTTGTTAGAAGCCACTATGTGTACAAAAAGAGAGAAAAAATACCAGATGCTAGTCACTCACTGTTCATAGCTGGAAAATAATGAGCCCACAGGCTGATTGACATTCTCAGCTGCCTCATAGTGATGGTTTTCCCTAGTGTTGGCAAGAACACCTGTCCATGCATCTCAAACCTTTATGCAAATCTGGGAAAATTGCCAGCACAAGGCCAAACAAGAAGGGGTTAGGAGGTACATTGACAAAAAAGCACATAGTTTAGTTCACTTTCAGGGAGCTTTTGAGCAAAGATTGACAAATATCTCCCTTAAAGATCTCCCTCTCTTCAAGACTTGTGAGTTACAAGAGTAAGAATAATGCAATTTTACCTTAAATTATGAAGCAGTAACAGTAGAATAAAAAAATACAAATAATGAATAGAAATAGACATAATATGTAAAACATAATGTAAATGGATTGGATTTTCAGTTTTCACTCTTTGTCTGGGCCCAGAGTCTTAGTCTTACACAACATATCCACATTAATATTCATATGTTGTCTGGTGATTATACTTCTAATGCCTGATCAGTGTTTAGCTCAGTCTGTTTTCTTCCTCTGTGGCCCCAGTAGACATATTTTAGATGAAAAAGACTTGGAGAATATTTGGGGCACACAGTGGGCTCTGTCAAGTTTGGCTCGCTTGATTGGCAAGAATGAATAGAATGGAGGTACAGCCCACCCCTGAGTTTAGTTAGGTTAGTAAGTTTGTTTTTCATGTTTTTGTCACACAAAAGGATTCTCATTGGAGTTTAAAAAAATTTTTGGATCTCCAAAAAGTGCTGCAGATCTAAATGTATATATATATATATATATATATATATATATATATATATATATATATATATATACCCCCCCCCCCACCAATAATCAAAACAAACAAGTCAATGATCAATGGAAATGCTTATATATCTACACACATGGTGATTTTTTTTAATACTTTTTATTCTCCAAAGTGGCATTCAACTGAACACAATGTCAGGACATTAATAATAGGAAAAATTACTATTAAAATTTGGTTTTTTTTTTTTCATAACTTTTTAAAAAATCCTCCACGTGCAGCAATGACAACTTTGCAGATCCTTGGCATTTTAGCTGTCAGTTTGTCCAGATACATTAGGGGTGCACCAATCGATCAGCCACCGATTGAAATCAGACAATCTTCATCTTAGATTAGATAGTGCCTCAATTTAGGGCAGATCATTTTTGCAGCACGCAGGGAATCACACATACACTGTTCCTGTAATAAGCACTTGCTCAGCCCTTGAAGCATGACAGAGTGGCCTCTGGTGTGTGAATTGTTGGCAATTCTAAGCATTCACAAATTTAAACTTTCAGACATGATGTAATTCACATGAACATGCCATTTTTTTTTAAAATGTGTAAAAATTACACTTGTATGAATAATAAGTTGCCCATTTTCTAGAGTCATTATGGTTGTTTACTAATTCGCTGCACAGTGAGCAGGAAGAGGATAAAGAGGCTGCTAACAGGTATAAAAATTAATTATAAACAGCAAATAAACATGCAAATACAAATCCGTGTACACGTGATGTAATATGAGTGTGACGATCAGACGCTGTGTGGAGCGATAGAGACTGTTTTTAGTTTTACTCTCTTTAAAATGAGTGCTTGTGGTGTCAATCAAACATGCATTCTCTCCAGGTGCTCTCAATATCTCATTATCAGTCACCCATACCAGCACTATTCTGTGAGGGCCCCAATTGAAATCAGATTAATGTTGGTCAAAATAACACTAATGACAGATATAACCGTTTCACCTTTAATGTCGGCACCGCATCTTCATGCATTTGCTTAATAATTAGTGATTTGTATTACAGCAAAATGCCAAAGACAGTAAATAAATTATAGATATTAATAATTTCTCACTGGAGCAGTTTTAAAGCTTGTAATGGATCTTTTTTTTTTTTCAAGTATCTCTGCTGTGTGTGATGCTCTCATGGTTTTTACTGGTTGCCAGTATGTCACAATGACCTTTTGATATTGACAACAGAACTATACATAGCTGTTTTCAATACAAATAAATGTTAGCAATTCACAATGAATATAATTTTAATGTAATTTTGTTAGCTTTATAAAAAGATTTCATTTCTTTAACATTAGTTAATGTATTAGGTATCATGATCAAATAATGAACAATATATTTTTACAGCATTTATTAATCATAATGTTAGTTAATAAAAATATAATTGTTCATTGTTAGTTTGTGTTAGTTCATAGTGTGTTAATGTGCATTAACAAATACAACTTTTGATTTAAAAAATGTAATAGTATATGTTGTAACTAACATGAAGTTGATTAGTTCCTGTTAACCTTATGTTAACTACAATAATGTTGTTAAATAATGTTAACAAATGGAACCTTTTTGTAAAGTGTTACCGTAATTTTACAGTGTAGGGCATAAACATATAACTGTACAATATATTTTTCAAAAGTGTGGCAAAGGGTATTTAAACAATCAAACAAACAAAAAAATTATATTGTATCAGTTTCGGCTGGTCTTAGTGTTAAAAAATCAGAGATCGGTATCAGCCTCAAATTTCATGATTGGTGCACCACTACTTGCCATAGATGTGGCTTGTCTTGTCAGGCACTTCTCACACACCTTACAGTCTAGCTGATCCCACAAAAGCTCAATGGGGTAAAGATCAATAACACTATAACCTTTTCTTTTTGTTTTTCTGTTTCAAAAGTGGCTTTTTCTTTGCAATTCTTTCCATAAGTCCTGCACCCCTGAGTCTTCTCTTTACTGTTGTATATGAAACTGGTCTTGAGCGGGTAGAATTCAATGAAGCTGTCAGCTGAGGACACGTGAGGCATCTGTTTCTCAAACTAGAGACTCTGAGGTACTTATCCTCTTGTTTAGTTGTACATCTGGCCTTCTACATCTCTTTCTGTCCTTGTTAGAGCCAGTTGTCCTTTGTCTTTGAAGACTGTCGTGTACACCTTTGTATGAAATCTTCAGGTTTTTTTTTGGCAATTTCAAGCATTGTATAACTTTCATTCCTCAGAACAATGTTTGACTGACGAGTTTCTAGAGAAAGCAGTTTCTTTTTTTGCCATTTGTGATCTAATATTGACCTTAAGACATGCCAGTCTATTGCATACTGTGGCAACTCAAAAACAAACACAAAGACAATGTTAAGCTTATTTTAACAAACCAAATAGCCCCCCAAGTCAATGATCAATGGAAATGCTTATAAACTCAGCAAAAAAGAAATGTCCCTTTTTCAGGACACCGTATTTTAAAGATAATTTTGTAAAAATCCAAATATTTTTACAGATCTTTATTGTAAACGTTTTAAAATATTTTTTTCATGCTTGTTAAATAAACCATAAACAATTAATGAATGTGCACCTGTGGAACAGCTTACAGATGGCAGGCACAGTTATAAAAACTTAGGACACTAAAGAGAACTTTCTACTGACTCTGAAAAACTCCAAAAGAAAGATGCCCATGGTCCTTGCTCATCTGCGTGAACATGCCTGAGGCATGCTGCATGAAGGCATGAGGACTACAGATGTGGCCAGGGCAATAAACTGCAATGTCTGTACTGTGAGCATGGTTGGGGAGCAACGTTTACATGTAACGCGATTACGGATTTAAAATTCAAAATATAAGTAACTTTATTCCACTACAGTTACAATTTAAATAATTGGTAATTAGAATACAGTTACATTCAAAAATAATTGTGATTACTGAAGAGATTACTTTGCATTTTATTGTTATAATATTTAGTCCTTTCAGATGGAAAACATTTATACTTATAAATTATGTGATCGAAAGTGCATTTGAACAGTGGTGAAACACTTTCGTTTGATGTGTTTCATTCATACGAGCTGACAGATGAGTTAGTTTGAAGTAAGTTTGGAGCAGAAGAAATAGAAATAAACCTTGTGTAAATTGTCAGCTTTTTGCAAAGCTAAAATGCTATTTCTAGCCATTTTACATGCACGTTACCAGGCACGATCATGTTTTTATATCAAGAAAATTCACGTTGGATCATAATTAAGTTTTTTTCTAGTAAGACAACGCTACAGAGAAACATGAAGGACAGTTGATCGTCCTCGCAGTGGCAGACCTGCAGATGTCAACATCACCTGCACAGAATTGGTACATACGAATATCACACCTGCGGCCCCACAGGATGGCAACAATAACTGCCCGAGTTACACCAGGAATGCACAATCCCTCCATTAGGGCTCAGCCTGTCTGCAGTAGGCTAAGAGAGGCTGGACTGAGGGCTTGTAGGCCTGTTGTAAGGCAGGTCCTTACCAGACATAATCGGCAACAGTGTCGCCTATGGGCACAAACCTACCTTCGCTGGACCAGACAGGACTTGCAAAAAGTGCTCTTCACTGATGAGTTGCGGTTTTGTCTCAACAGGGGTGATGGTTGGAATCTCATTTATCGTCAAAGGAATGAGTGTTACACCCAGGCCTGTACTCTGGAGTGGGATCGATTTGGAGGTTGAGGGTCCGTCATTGTCTGGGGCAGTGTGTCACAGCATCATCAGACAGAGCTTGTTGTCATTGCAGGCAATCTCAATGCTGTGCGTTACAGGGAATACATCCTCCTCCCTCATGTGGTACCCTTCCTGCAGCCTCATCCTGATATGACCCTCCAGCATGACAATGCCACCAGCCATACTGCTCATTCTGTGTGTGATTTCCTGCAAGACAGGCTCTTTGCTGGCCAAGGCAGAACACTGACATTAGTGTTCTGCCTTGGCCAGCAAAGAGCCCTGATCGCAATCCCATTGAGCACATCTGGGACCTGTTGGTTCGGAGGGTGAGGACTAGGGCCATTCCCCCCATAAGTGCCTTGGCGGAAGAGTGGGGTAACATCTCACAGCAAGAACTGGCAATTTTGGTGCAGTCCATGAGGAGGAGATGCACTGCAGTACTTAATGCTGCTGGTGGCCACACCAAATACTGACATTTTGTTTAGGGACACATTCCATATGTGTTAGTCACATGTCTCTGAAACTTGTTCAGTTTATGCCTTAGGTGTTGAATCTTTTTATGCTCATAGAGATATTTGCACATGTTAAGTTTGCTGAAAATAAAAGCAGTTGAAAGTGAGAGGAAGTTTCAGTTGCTTTTTTTGTAGCCATTACCATTAGGTATGTGGTTATGAAGAAAATTCATAACATACCCTGAGAAATATGCACTGGAGTAAAAATTGACAACTAGCTCTTGTCTATATTCTTTGAAGTTAATTAGTAGAAATTCAATAAGTAAGTGACCAAACAATATGTTACTTATTTCAGAGTAGAAAAAAATAGAAATGCATTAATATCTTGATCTGGGTTATATTCCACATAACATTATTTTGTAAAGTGTGTTTGCTGTGTTTAAATGGATTTTTGACTGGCACACTTGGCTTTACTCAGGCAGGAGGGCATCTTTAAAGAGAATAAATACACATTTGTAGATAGTGATGGTAGGTTTTGCAAATGTGGAGATGGTTTGGGCGTATATTATGCTAATTACTAATTACGGAAACACTTGCACGTACGTAAGAACATTTGTAAGCAATTATTAGTGAATGAGACCCATTGTAATGATGACAGTCATGAATTATAATTTTAAGAATGATTTACTCTGTCAGCCCCTCTTACATTCTTCACAACTGTAGTATGCTCATAAAGACAGACAGAAGCACAAGCTGAAAGTGCTTCTCCAGCCATCGTTTCCTCCACTCCTCTTAACGGAGACATACTACCATAATAACTGCCACAAACTCTTTCTTTTTTTCTCTGGCACTCTGATCTATCCCTGAGAATAAAACAAAGGTGAAAGATGTGCTTAAAGATGTGCGACTAACTGCTTTCTACTTTCCCACCAGGTTCACCGAAGTCTATGAGTCGTTGAGTACATTCTGCCACAAGCACTTGTTTCATCAAGGGATGTAGTGCCACAGTCTTGTTTTTACCTAATCCTCGTGCAGGTAAATGGCAGGACATTTCGCCTGAGGAATTTTGAGCTCAAAGAGTTTTTAATCAGTATGTGAATAAGGAATCAGTGGGAGATCTTTCTTGAAAATGAAACTCTTGGAATAGATCTTTGCCATTTTTTGTCTTGTTGGAACTATACTACAGCATGATACTGGAGAACCATAGCTGAGCTATTTTGAGCTATTCTGCAAGAAGTGCGACATGGCAAAGCCCTTCTACAGACTTCAACGTTTCTTGCGAAGGACTCAGCTTCTCTTTATGTTCCTCGGTGTAGCCTATATTATGGCAGGAAGTCTCCTTCTTCTCCAGAGACATGGGTTGGTGGTGTCACAACGTGGGATGAGCAGTTATTTCCCAATGCCATCTTTGCCATCTCCTCCCAGGGCCCTGGAGGCCCCTGCCCTCCGGACTGGATATGGCATGATGGGCCCTCGGCTTACAGTTAAGGGAATGGGGTATGAAGAGAATGCTGGACCACAGTGGCTGATTTCACGAAACCAGGAGATCCGACACTTGAGGAGACGCTGGTTCCACAGTCTTATGTCTGAACAGGAAATGTCCCGTGTGGAGAAAGTGACTCCGAAGAGAAAAATCAGACACAAAGGTGAAGTGAAACTCCATTAAATGAGCTCTGTGGTTTTCAGAATGACAAATAGGTTGTTCATGATAATTGGTTTATTTCCTCAGTTATCTTCATTCCAAGCTGTGCTGCAGAATCTTCCCATCTGTTTGCAAAGAAAAAGGTCACATTCTGAATTTCTTATGCGATCATTATTTCTCTACTCAGGCGCATATGTTGGATGCTTTCTGGACGATGCCAAGGATCGCGCCCTAAAAGGGATGGTCTTCTATGACTTTCGGAAAATGACCAGCACCTTGTGTCAGGACACCTGCATGGAAAGGTATCCAATTAGTATTCTATGCTCTCAGATAAAGTACCTAGCCTTTTTTTATTGTGAAGCCACCAAAAAGCAGATGGACATCTGTTACCTGGAAGATCCTCTATGCTCATCAGAAATAATGAAATTGTGTTTAGGGATAAGAACAAGCAGTGTGCATCCCTGTGCCAGCTGGCTTGGCGTATGCTGGGAATTGGATCAGGCTCAATTAAGGGAGCGCATTTCTAGACCTTTACTCTGCTAATGTAGCTGCCTGCTGGAAGAGAAAGGTCTATCTGCAGGGCTAGAGTAAACAGTTTCTCCCATTCTAAGACTGGTAGATAATTGACCACCAGAGAACAAGTGTGAGGAAAGTTGGCATCCTGTAATTACCCCCAGCAATTCAGAGCTTATTTAATTACTTGGGTGACATTTGCAATGTGTAGGGGCTATCCGAATAGTCTGTTGGAAAACATGAGTCTTACATGCACTTGAGATGATCTTCTTTGTTCTTGCATACATAGTGACTTCCCTAATGAAAAAGAAACACATCTGAAAGCTGAAGCGTGTAATTTCTGCACTGCTAACATCCATGAATGGAATTGCAAAAATAACCCCTGTTTTTAAATAGATTCCTTACTCACACCGTTTTATATTGGTTATACAAACAGATATTCCCAACCAAGCTACTACTGGTTGAGCCAATGTTGCTGTTCTAGGCTGGATGAATTTTTGGAAGATGTTGATGCTGCTCTTTTTCCAATACTACGAAAGTGAATGGTGACTGAGTCTCTCAGTTCCTAACATTCTTCCCAATATCTCCTTATGTGTTTAATGGAAGAAAGAAAGTCATAAAGGTTTGAAACAACATGAGGGTGAATACTGGCAAATTATGACATATTTTTCATTTTTAATCAAACTAAGTGTCTTTAATCAAAGGATAGGTTTTCTTTTATACTACATGGCTGCTCAGGCAGAAACAGATATGACATCCCAGCCCAGTATTATCAGCTTATAGAGAGGCGGTGGAGAGAAAATCTCCACATCCTCTCTTTCTGCAGGTACATGTCATACTGCCTCAGACTGAGTGATTAATTCAGACTGCAGATTAACAATGGGAATGTCCCTGGCTAGGTTGTCATGGCAGTGTCAATGCCATGTTTCAGGCAGAGGATCAGGGAAACAATTTTCAGAGGGGCTCTGGCTAATACCTGTTGAGTCTTAGACCAACATGCTTGAATGGAACCGTGCTGCACCTTTTTACAACATCCAAAAAAGTCAAGAGGGCTAGAGGACAAAAGCTTTGAGATGGAGGAGTTAGCCATCAGCTAGCTAGGTGTCAAAATAAAGAGGTCAAAGTTTGGCTGGTTAGCATGGTCTAGTTATCTCCTGGTGGTAGATGCCGTAACTACACCATCTGGTTCCAAAAAGCATCTCCTTTAATGACCATTCAACAAGTATATATTTAGATTATAAATATGTAGAAACAATATTTTGATTAGTACGTTATTTTTAGATTTATTATTTAGACAAAATAATTTTATTAAACATAGAAATGGCAAATATTTCATTATATTAAAGTGTTATAATTTTGTAGGGCTTTTAAATTGATAGTTCTTCCAAACATGAAAATTATGTCTTCTCTCACTCAACCTCATTGTTAAAAGTCTTAAATGACAAGTCAAAACTCTGTAAGAACATCTTATTGACAAAGATGAGATGTAGATGTATGTAGGAGTTTCCTGGAAAAGCTTTTTACTGTGAAATATCTGGCCAGGTGGCCTGGTATTGCACTTTGTGAAGCACTGCCACTACAAAGTGTCTCAGGCTAACACCGCAGGGCATGGAAAAGGAGAGACAGATGTTTGGCTCAGCAAGCTGGCCAATCATCAGCTGTTAACCCCCTGGGCTGACTCTGGCTCACAGGCTCGGATGGACAGAGAGATGCTGCAGGACTTTATCAGAATCCCTACTTGGTCTGAGCAGTATTCAAGGGTTTTAGTGTGAGTAATATTGTGCATGAGCTTTTCTTGGAGTCACAGTGGGGAAAACCAGACTAACAGCCAGCTGTTTTGAGCCAGCCTTTATTTGACCTTCTGATGACATTTTATCATCTGAAATTCATATTGATGCAACAAGAATGTCTTTATATAAAGTCAACATTATGGTATATGGGAGACTTCTTTATTATTTTAAGGAATAGTTCACCTCCAAAAGAAAATTATGTTGTTCCAAACCCAGAATTACTTTCTTTCTTCTGTAGAAAATAAAATATGTGTGGCAGAATTTTAGTGACAGACTTTTTAGGGAGCCTCATTCACCATTCACTTTCATTGATTGGAAAAAAGATGCAAAGAAAGTAGATGGTGACTGAGGCTACAATTCTTTTCAACAACTTTTTTGAATTTCATGGATGAAAGAAACACATATGGTTTTGGAGCAATGTGAGGGTGAGTAAATGATGACAGAATTTTCATTTTTGAATTAACTCTCCCTTTAAGTAATCATCAACACAATGTGCTATAATATGTTTAAAAATGTGTTATTGCAGGTTATTCTAATATGATTAACATCATTAAATCTATTTTTATTAATTATGGTTTTATAAAGATAAATTATTACAATTTGTTTTTAAATGATTAAACATTACATTAACATTTCTTTTTATCATTTAAAACATTTAACATCATCTTGTATTAAGACTGTATTAAATAACTTTCTCTATAAATGTTCCTGTTATTCATCCAGAGTGTCTGCCTTTTTGTGAGTATAATTAGATTGCAAATGTTTTGTTTTACACAGTGGGTACCAGTTTGCTGGCCTCGAATATGGTTCCGAGTGTTACTGTGGCAACCGCATCACAAGTGCTCGGATGAAAGAGGAGGAGTGTAATTTGGACTGCAAAGGCAAGAAGGGGTCCATCTGTGGAGGTGTGTCCCGTCTGTCTGTATTCAAGGTGGAGGAGGTTCTTCCTGGCCAGCGGAGATGTGAGTGCTTGAAATAAGTTTCCCTCACCACAGAGCAGATCTACCTACTCTTGTTGCTTGTCAGATGTCAGATACTGTCAATGTCACCTATGCTTACTGGAACATATGTCTTGCATGAAGGCTTTACCATCACATTGGAAAGAAGAGAAAAGATTTGACACTCATAAATGCAAGCGTTTTAAGTGAAATGCCTGTATCTGGCACAGACACGTCTTGTACTAAATCACGAGAATATGATGATTATCAAACATACACACACACACACACACAGAAATTGATAATTCATTTTCATTGTTATTGTGGGTAAAAAAAAAAGTTTATATTAGGTGGCCTTAACTACTATGTACCAAAATGCCCACATTTGTAGGGCGGCTGTGGCTCAGGTGGTAGAGCGGGTCGGCTGCTAATCGCAGGATTGGTGGTTCGATTCCCGGCCCACACGACTTCACGTGCCGAAGTGTCCTTGGGCAAGACACTGAACCCCAAGTTGCTCCCAATGGCAGGCTAGCGCCTTGCCATGAGTATGTGTGTGAATGGGTGATTGGGACACAGTGTAAAGCGCTTTGGTAACCTCTGAGGTTAGAAAAATGTGCTATATAAGTGCAGACCATTTACCATTTACATTTGCTGCTACTGAGTTTAAGGTACGGGTAGGTTTAAGAGTAAGGGTACGGTTAGGATTAGGGGTTAGAGTTATGGGGTAAAGGCTGGATTAGGGTAAATTTAACAGTGTAACTACAAATGCAATTAAATGCAGGAACTTTAAATATAATTACAATGCAATAACATGTTTATACATATTAACTACATTGTATCAAATGGTTAAGTACAAAGTAGTTAAGGCCACCTAATATAAAGTGGGTCCAAAAAGTGTTTAAAGTGTCTGAAATGCTTTGGCAGAAGTCAGTAAAAAAACAATAGTTGCATGTAACCACTTGCACACACACGAATGCACACATCTGCTTGTCCTACCTAGAGCTGCTTCTGCAGGTGACGCATAGTCAGTCAATGGAGCTTTGATGTGGCCATATGTTTGAAACTGGTTCCTTCATCAGTCTCTTCCCCATGCTGCTGGACCTCAGTGATCTGACCTGATGTCCCTGTGCAGTTTAAGGCCAACAAGTCTTCCCAGCTCAGTACACACAGACACAGCTATTAAACCATATGTTCCATGCCCTAAATCGGAAATTCTTACATTTTACTAGATAATAATGAGAGGAATGAGATAATAATGTTGAGAGGGATTTGTGAATTGTTCAGGCTGTTGGTTTTAAGATCTCAATGTGATGCAATTTGGACGTTATAAAGAGGTCTAAATTACTATTTTAAATGGCATGCGCACCTGCAAGAATTGGAAATCTGCCAGTTTAAAAGCAATGGTATTTACAGTTTTGTTCAAATATACAGTACATCCTGTATGCATTTGCATATTATCAAATACACACTCTTTCAAATCATTTAATAATTCAATATTTTTTATTGTTATTTTTAAATATATACAGTGTACTTGTAAGAAAAATAAACTCTTATAAATGCAAAAAAAAATAAAAATAAAAAGAGTTCAATAGCTTACTATTGTATATATAGAGCCCAGGGGTATTCAACAGGGGGTCCATAATGGTACTGAAGTGATCTGCTAATTATTGTTTGATCTCAAACAAATTTTTGTTAAAAAATTAAAATATTAAACACAGATACAATATTAAGTTAACATCATCCAAAGATCAAGTTAAGAAGCTAAAGGTTGGTTAAATGTATCATTTTCTCTCCCTAATTATAATGAATTAAGTAAAATTGTACGATTCTGTACGATTGTATGATTCTGTACATAAGTAATGATTATTTTACTAGTTTTGCAATGTAAGCATTGTCAAATGACATAAAAACAGTACATCAATACAGTACTGTATGCATTTTATGGCTTACATTTATAAAGTATATGAACACACGTTTATATAATATGTAAAAGAAGCCTTGAAGTACAGATATGTCCTTGGGTCCTTTGAATTCTTTTTCATATTCTTCAAAAGTCGAATAATTTTTTTGCACCTGTGTTAGTGACTAGTGACCTGAGTGGGTTTGATGTAGTTGACTAATGATGTCTGCTAAGAAGTTCACAGACTCAACTGATGCCTGCAGTGCTTCTCTGAACTATAGGTTTTAATAGCGATTTGTTTGATACTTTTGTGCAGCTTTGTCTCATTGTCGACCCTTACAAAGAATCATGTGATCCCTACAAAGCAGATTTAATTCTGTGGGGCCTCTTCATTTATATGAAGAGGCAAACAAAAGCCCCAGGGTTTCACAGAGTGCTTGTTTACTCTGGAGAGGTGACACTCTGTCATGGAGGCCTTGCACACACTAGCTAATGCAGCTGCAACTGCCTTAATCACAGGATCAACACACGTTTGATGTTTGTTGAAGAGGTAAATCTGATTTTCTTCATTCAGTTGGTGAGATCCTGAGATCATATGCATGCATATCTTATAGACAACACTATTCTTGCAAATTGTTCCCAGATGACTGATAGAGAAGGAATAATGAGAACTCATCATATGCGTGTGAGTACCATAGTGCCAAACGCCTTTTATTGTGCCAAACGTGTCTATTGTGTCTCGTTGTGTCTAACGGCATTTCATGTCATTTGTCATTCTGAGACGTTTTAAAGGTTGCCCGTCACAGTGGGTAGATGAGCAAAATTACCCACCAATGCGCACAAAATGCCTGGGTGGCATGTGCTAATTGTCTACCCTGCTCGTGTGCTATATTCCAAATATCCTGAAGCCATATAATAGCTTTGTGTGAAAAATAGATTTAAATTTAAGTTAATACTCGTGGAAAATCTTGGCATTAACTCCTGTAAATCTGTTTGATTTATGAACGAATCATTCTTTTGAGTCGGATGCTTTTGATGAACTGGTTGATCCAGTTCAAAAAACCAGTCTGAATGATTTATTAACTAATTGTACAGATCTGGTTCTTGAGTTCAACCAGTTGCAGCGGTTAACAGCTCTCTGGAGGGGAATGCAATTAGCAGTATATTTACAGTTATGTAGAAATATTTTAGGGCTGGGTATTGATACAGATTTTTCTATTACGATTTCGATACGATTAGATTCCAATTCACAGGCTCTGGTTTCGATTCCGATTTCGATTCAATATTGATTCATTTGTGTATATTTTGGTTATAATGTCCATTTTGATTACACATAAAATAAATTCTATCTCAGCTCATGCTGTTAAGTATACAAGGACCTTCTAACTAGGTACAATTCGAAAAAAAAACAAACATATATTTTATTATTAGTTTTTAATTTAATTTATATTTTTTTAAATTGGTCACATTTTAGCTTTTTGAAAATGTATTATATTGCATATATATTTTTTGTTTCATGTTTATTATTTTATGCATAATTTGTACTATTTACAAGTATTTACATTGATATGTTGAATGCATGCTAAATCTGTACTGTCTCTTTAAGAGTAACGGCATTAGGTTTACGAGACAGCACAAGCACAGTTTCTTTAGTGCATCCGTACTATGTGTGATTAGAATTAAATTTGTTTTATCAACTACTGACAATAAAGAACAGAAAGGTAATTAAAAGACATTATTCAATGACAAATGAATTGCATGGAGCTTGTCTTTGGACACACAGAGTGAGTCAAACCAGACATTTACTCTCAACAGGCAATGAAAGATTAGTGGGCATGCCGTCTTGAGGCTGAGACTAACCAGCCAGTTGCTAATCACAGACATTTTTAGTGACACAGCATGAAATTTGGTTGCAAGTGATTTACACTCATTGAGGGTTTATGCATAGAGTAAAAAGATTGATCGATGTGTAAGAATCGAGATTGTTTAAACAAAGGGACCTCAATGCATTGTAAAACAATATTTTTGCAAGTATACCATTCTAATGTTTCTATAGTATTTGCATCTAATATCATAAGAAGGGGGAGTTCTAAATCAAAATGCCAAATTAAGGCATTGTAAGTTGTCAGCAAATGTATTCCTCTCCTCAGATTAAAGAGAAAACCTGTTAAATGTGAAATCCAGTTGTGCCTGCAGTTGTTTTATAAAAGTTGAAGAACCAAGGGGAAAACATTTGACATTTTCCATGTCGGATAGCTTAGTTTCTGTGGCTTCCTTGCTGCTCACTTATACAGCCTTGTTCCTTGAACTGTTTTTATTTTTTTACATTACACTTATTACTGATTCACTTCAACATTTCAGACCTTAAAGCCTCAAAATGAGGGTCGGCACCATTAAATTGTCTCCTACACCATTTTTGTTGTCAATCAGGAATATTCTACATTTCTTCTCTGCCTTCAGACAGGAACGTGCGCTACCGGGGTTGCTTCAAAAAACCTGACAACACAACAGCAGCTTCACTGGTCCATGTAGTCCAGCCCAACCTCACTTCCCATTGGTGCATTGAGACTTGCATGGATCAGGTCTGACTTGGTTCTCATCAGCTTTGCCACATACCCACTTTCACCTTCTCTGACTATGTCAGTACTAGATCAGTGGTTCTCAACTGGGTTTGATTCTTGAAAATGATTAATAACGTTTCATAAATAACGTAAGTCATGGAAGTTTATGGAAAATATGTATTTTCTAGTTGTTCCCTGCTCTTTTATGAGCTAGATGTTGCTCTTGAGTAGAGTAAACTTTGCATGACTTGTCAGTAAATATTTATTTTCAGTGAATTAGTCAAAGCAGTTCATAAAGCGATCTGTATGATCTTTTTATAAGCAAATATATCTTAAAGGGTTAGTTCAACCAAAAATTAACATTCTCTCATCATTTACTCACCTTCATGCTATCCCAGATGTGTATGACTTTCTTTCTTCTGTACATAACACAATCAAATAATTTTAGAAGTATTTCTCAGCTCTTTAGGTCCATAAAATTTAAGTGTATGGGTGCCAACATTTTGAAGCTCCAAAATCCACATAAGGGCAAAATAAAAGTACTCCAGATGGTGGTTAAAATCCATATATTCTGATGCGATTTGATAGGTGTGGGTGAGAAACTGATTAATATTTAAGTCCTTTTTTACTACAGATTCTCCTCCCTGGTTGGTGGTGTGAATCATGAGATAATTTTCATTGTTGGGTGAATTATCCCTATAATCAAAAGAAGAAGAAAAAAAACATCTGTTTCAAATAATCACAAATGCCTGGAAAGGTCATGGAAATTCATTGTTCAAAAAAGGTTGGAACACTGTATATGGGACATGAAGTTGTGACCCAACACAGTTTTTTTTAAGTTGTTTATTATATTGCATTTAACATTGTATTTTCCCTGCTGTTCACAACCCTAAGATCAGACATGTGACCCATGTTTAGGTTGAGATTGTTAACTGGTTAACAGTTGAGAACCACTGTACTCAATTAATATGGATTTGACATGGCTCTGCTTTAGTTATCGGTTTTTAGGTGACCACCTGATATTTTTTAGCTTTGATTTTTCCCAACAGTCTGCTTGATTAAACTCTAATGTGTCCCTATAGAGAATGAATTCACTCTGTAATCAATCCTCCATGCTGCTTCAGTGGCTTGATTGCAGAATAATTTGAGCCCTCTCTATCAGATGGTCATGCTTTGTTGCACTCCAGCAACATGGTCAATTGATTTATCGTCATCTTCAGCTGAGAAACTAATTGCACTGCTTGAAAAGCTTTCAGTTAATGGAAATTCAAAATAATTGTAATTTAATATATGGATAGAGAGAGTGGTGTCATCCTTACTCAAACACATGTTTATTGGGGCGGTCGACAAATATACTCTAGATGGACATGAACTTTTAGGTTAAATTGTATTTATTTGTAAAAGGGAAAGTGAATGATTTAAAAAAATTGTTTTTTCACCACTTTTATACTACTAGTTCGTTTTAGTGCTGTGAATTAAAATATATTCCCTTATTCTCCCATATCAGGAGTTTCCTCTGGCCATGATCAGGAAGCCAGATTGTTACTGTGGCCATGCCACACCTTACTTCACTCTTCATGATTCAGTGAAAGAGCAGCTCTGTGCTCTGGACAACAACAGTCTGTCTGTCAGGAGTTCCCAGCAGCTCTTTCTCCAGGTCTACCAGACACCTGTTCAAGGTAAGACTGCGATGTAGTGACACTAGGGGCAATTCTATGGATACATTCTAACTGGTCTTTATAATTGCCTTGGTGATCACGTTTCCCTTCTCGTCAGTTCATTTTTCAGTTCAACAAAACAAAGAGCAGTGAAATATATATATATATATATATATATATATATATATATATATATATATATATATAATTTTTTATTTTTTTTTCTCCAATATGACATCTTTAGTATTTTATTAGATGTTATCAATGAGTAGAGACTAGGAATGTCTCAAAATATCGATAAATCGATTATTGATCTGAAAGTTTTTTTGTTGATAGGTTTTTGAGGTATCAATATATTGACATCAGCCAGATTTTAAATTAGAGGCCTAATTTGTGTGCTTTTCAAATCACTGTCAGTTGGCCTTTCGTTTTGTGTAGTCTGATGTAAACCATGATTTTGGTCAAATTTAATAGAAAACTATGATGCTGCAGAATTTTAACGAGCCCCCAATGAGTTAGCTGGGTGCCACCGCCAGAGGTTGAGCTACAGCAGTGGTGTGCATACCTTTTATAGAAAATAATTGTTTCTATTTTTAGAATACGCCATGTCATCCTCCAGACGCATCCGGTGTGGGACCCCCTGTACCCCTGCCGCTCACATTATTAGTTGAGAAATATGTATGAAGAGACAAAAACTACAGTGCAACGATTAGCTATTTGTATGTGAAAACAAATTTTATATATATATATATATATATATATATATATATATATATATATAATTTGTTTATATATTTAGA
Organism: Moxostoma hubbsi; assembly: GCA_032164185.1. Taxonomy (NCBI): domain Eukaryota; kingdom Metazoa; phylum Chordata; class Actinopteri; order Cypriniformes; family Catostomidae; genus Moxostoma; species Moxostoma hubbsi. The sequence goes on along the minus strand of JAVLUX010000030.1, from coordinate 26,258,967 downwards.
ATATATATTCTGTATATATTTCTATAATAATTTTTATATATATATCTATATATATAGATATAGATATATATATATATATATATATATATATATATATATATATATATATATATATCAACAATTTTCCAGATGATTAATATACACTCACCTAAAGGATTATTAGGAACACCTGTTCAGTTTCTCATTAATGCAATTATCTAATCAACCAATCACATGGCAGTTGCTTCAATGCATTTAGGGGTGTGGTCCTGGTCAAGACAATCTCCTGAAATCCAAACTGAATGTCAGAATGGGAAAGAAAGGTGATTTAAGCAATTTTGAGCGTGGCATGGTTGTTGGTGCCAGACGGGCCGGTCTGAGTATTTCACAATCTGCTCAGTTATTGGGATTTTCATGCACAACCATTTCTAGGGTTTACAAAGAATGGTGTGAAAAGGGGAAAAACATCCAGTATGCAGCAGTCCTGTGGGCGAAAATGCCTTATTGATGCTAGAGGTCAGAGGAGAATGGGCCGACTGATTCAAGCTGATAGAAGAGCAACTTTGACTGAAATAACCACTCGTTACAACCGAGGTATGCAGCAAAGCATTTGTGAAGCCACAACACGCACAACCTGGAGGCGGATGGGCTACAACAGCAGAAGACCCCACCGGGTATCACTCATCTCCACTACAAATAGGAAAAAGAGGCTACAATTTGCAAGAGCTCACCAAAATTGGACAGTTGAAGACTGGAAAAATGTTGCCTGGTCTGATGAGTCTCGATTTCTGTTGAGACATTCAGATGGTAGAGTCAGAATTTGGCGTAAACAGAATGAGAACATGGATCCATCATGCCTTGTTACCACTGTGCAGGCTGGTGGTGGTGGTGTAATTGTGTGGGAGATGTTTTCTTGGCACACTTTAGGCCCCTTAGTGCCAATTGGGCATCGTTTAAATGCCACGGCCTACCTGAGCATTGTTTCTGACCATGTCCATCCCTTTATGGCCACCATGTACCCATCCTCTGATGGCTACTTCCAGCAGGATAATGCACCATGTCACAAAGCTCGAATCATTTCAAATTGGTTTCTTGAACATGACAATGAGTTCACTGTACTAAAATGGCCCCCACCGTCACCAGATCTCAACCCAATAGAGCATCTTTGGGATGTGGTGGAACGGGAGCGTCGTGCCCTGGATGTGCATCCCACAAATCTCCATCAACTGCAAGATGCTATCCTATCAATATGGGCCAACATTTCTAAAGAATGCTTTCAGCACCTTGTTGAATCAATGCCACGTAGAATTAAGGCAGTTCTGAAGGCAAAAGGGGGTCAAACACAGTATTAGTATGGTGTTCCTAATAATCCTTTTGGTGAGTGTGTGTGTATATATATATATATATATATATATATTAATCATCTGGAAAATTGTTGATGCATGAAAAGGGCATCGATCCCAATCATAGTAGATACAAATGAGTCGAACTGGCTGAAAATATGATTAGGTTTGTGTGTAGTTTTTTGTATAAATGGCTAATAAACAATTAAATCCCTTTTTTTAAAGACTCCAGATGCACAGAGAAGAAGTTTCTACCAGAAAAGTCAAGCTCATTGGTGGGTTTATCAAGTTTTCCCGGTGCTGGCAACACCTGGGTGAGACATCTGATTGAGCTCGCAACAGGCTACTACACTGGCAGTTACTACTTCGATGGCACCCTCTACAACAGAGGTAATGCTATTGCCATTCAATCTGTGAAAATAAATCTTGTCATTTTAGAAGCTCATATACATCGCTGCGGGTGGCAAAAATGTCCCACAAATCCAGTCACTCAGAAAGATAATAATGCCTGGACATTATCTATAGACGAGATTATCATCATGGCTGTCTCTTTTAACGAGGTCTTCAGTTCTGCCAACACACCACAATTATTCTGTGCCCTTCTGTCACATGACTATATGGCTATATGAAGCACCAGGTTTCCCGGTGGCCTGGTTGTCTTTTGGGTTTACTTTGGAAAATAAATTAATTTGCTTTTTAAATATACAAACATTCAAAGGGAGGAAAGATGCAACAGATCCTTTTATATACAGGTGATATATGCTACATTTTGCAGGCTTTGGTGCCCTGCTACTTTGTTTATATGAAAGTGAAGTGTATAATCTGGTATTTGAACCTGAGTCTGCGTATTTCATTACTTTCTTACCCCTTGACCACCTAAACGTTTCACACTATATATATTTTTCTATTTATTGTTGAATTCATTTGTGCTTTCAATGTACAAACAGCTATTTAAGGCATATTAAAGTTAATTTAAAATCAATATACTGAATATCACTTAGAATGTACATTAGGCCATATTTTGTATTATTATATTCATATTGTATGTGATACATTGTATGTGTATGTTTATTTGTTCCATCCCAGGCTATCCTACTAATGAAAACTGGGCATTTTACCAAAGTTTAATCTTCCACTAGATTATTATCTGCCACTAGACACATTAATTGCTTTATTAACCACATACTGCATTCAAAACATTTGAAATAGTGCCCATGTCAAAATCTAATTGCATGCATGTGCATGTCTGTAGCAGAGCCTCTATCAAGGAGTTTATGGGAAATGACTCAACATATCATAGCCTTTCAAATCCATAAATCTATATGTCATTTTTTTTTTAAATGCTGCTATCTGAGATTGTGCAATAAGTCTATGTGCATTTAACGGGCACGGCTGACCTTCTGTTCTCTTTCAAATGTCAAACTTTATCGAGCATATTTTTTCCATCATTAAAAAACTTGACCTGCCTGGAAAGTCACAGTGCTTTTTCAGATCTATCACAGGGTCTGAATGTGTTTAGGAAGCAATGTGTTTAGGAAGCAATCGTCACTTCCTGTTCCTGTTGCTGCTGCACCTAGCTCAAGTCTGTGTTTGTAGCCTGCTAACTTTTTAGCATCGCTTATCTATCTGTTTTCAGCTTTAAATCTTGTATCACATTATTTGCTTATCATGATTCAACTGTGTGCATTTTTCCACGTGCATCTGCTTTCTATTATTATTGTGATTAAACTGTATGCATTTTACCGTGCACACCCCTCTATGTTACATGGATTATTGCATCGATCTCAAAGCACCATTTATCAAGAACAACCATAACAACAAACAATTGCGTGAGGGATTCACATCAATTTCAAAACCTAGTCGCTCAGGAACAACCAACAACAACAAACAACTGTGGTAAGTCATGGCATCTGCTCATATTATTGCTTCCTGCATTACATGCCACATGTTTACTATAGCTTCTTCTGTCAGCAGTGAGGGATTTACATGTGATAAATGTAAGGAATTAGTCAGGCTGACAGATAAGATTTATGAGTTAGAGACACGCATCTGAACGCCAGTGGAGGTCGGTGAGAAAGAGAAGCTTGTAGATACTGTTTCGGATGCGGGCAGTACAGCGGTGACGTCTTGGTAGAATACTAGCATCGCAAAGCAACACCACTCTCCTGTTCCTTTCCACTCTATTCTCCCAACTTGGTGATGCACCCACTGAGAATCATGTTGAAAGTACCCTGGTTATAAAAGATTCTATTGTAAGGAACGTGGAAAAGAGGCTCTAACCACTATTTTTAAATACATTTCAGGGGGCTTGGGTGTCTGACATGAGATAAAATTTACAAGTGCTGGCTAATGCTAAACGTAGACTTTCTAAAAATCTTATTCCTGTTGGCACTAACGATGTCCAGTTTCGCCAGTCGGAGATCACTAGAGATAATGTTAAAGAGGTGTGTGAACTTGCAAAAACTATGTCAGACACTGTAATATGCTCTGGCCCCTCCCTGCTTGTCGTTTGTAGTAGATTAGTGTCACTGAATGGCTGGATGAGTTTTTGTGGTAGAGCTGACCTGCTAAAGAGAGACGGACTCATTAGGTAAGGTGCCGCTCTTCTCTCTATTAACTTGGCTCATAGACTTATAGTGATAGTACTTGAATAACTCAAGTCAGGAAGAAGACAAACAGGCTAATCCAAACCTCTGCTAGCTGCCTTGAGACATCACACAGGTCACATAAACTACAACTGCATAGAGACTGTATAACCTAGATATCATATAAAGACTGTGTCTGTTCCCAGAACTACCAAACACAAACTCTCACTAAATTATTTAGAAAACAATTTGATTAAGGTTAAAAAAAAGCTAGGCAAAACCTATTTAGTTAGGCATACACCTAATTGATCCATCAACTCACAATTAGGCTGCTTTATTTAGGTCTGCTGGAACCAGAAACATTTATCATGATCTATAACTATAACACTAATATTATTCTATTTGTATCCCTGTCTCAACCTCGGGATTCCTATTATGAAATCATCAGAACCGGCCAGATCCAGCTCCGTTCCTGCTTGGTGTCGGACTCCACTGCTACGTGTCTATGATTGATGACTAAATGCAGCCAGTTGGACTTCAGAGGATGAATTGATGCCAACTCCAACCATAAAACATAGGATACTTCATATGCCATTGCCTGAACCCTGGACTTAGGATAGACCTCACCGAAATGACCAGCCGGATGAACTGCAATGCACCTCACTCATCTCTGCCTGCATCACCTTGGTCTAATGATGGACTACACTCCTGAAATGGAATACATAGACTATCAGTTAATTGTGAACAAAAGCCTTAATCAGCCAACTAACAAAGGACACTGCATCTATGTAAACTTCTGCAGTTAATCCAGAATGGACTTCAAAGACATTTGTCATTAATCTTACAATTCATACAAAATCTTTGCTTAAACACGGGCCCTTAACACTTATGTAGTTTAATCATTGTAAACCATGACTTGCACTGCATTTATATTTATACAAAATGTACAATCATATTTAATCAAACTACTCAGTGAAGACTTTATAGTTATTACAGTTTCATTTTATGTTAATGCATGATTTTCTGTAAAGCTGCTTTGAAATTATGTGTGTTGTTAAAAACGCTATACAAACAAAAATGACTTGACTTGACATTTGCCTGAGGGTGGTTTTGGTGCACATGCTTGGTGTTACAGCATAGTTCTATGTATTTTTTTGGAATTTATTTGTTTGGATTTAGAGGTGGAACTGAGTGGTCGCCATATGCGGTTGACTGTATATTCTCCTTCCAACTGTGCAGGCTTCAAGGGTGAGAAAGATTACTGGAAAAGTGGACGAACCATCTGCGTGAAGACTCACGAGAGCGGCCAGCGGGATATAGAGATGTATGACTCAGCAATCCTGTTGATAAGAAACCCCTATCGCTCACTCATGGCTGAATTCAACCGCAAATGCGCCGGGCATCTCGGTTACGCTTCTGATCAGCATTGGAAGGGCAAAGGTATTATGACAGCATTATAAGTTAAGCTGTGCATGGTTCCTGACTTACAAACATAAAAATTAGAAAACAGATTGTATTAAATTACACACTGCATTATCTTGATGAAAATGCACAATCATACAACTAATCATGTAGTTCTAAAAATATTATTTTTACAGTGCTTGCAAGGCCATCCATCCATTATGTAAATCCTGTATCTAATTTTTCTTCTTCTTCTTGTCACCCATCCTAGAATGGCCAGAATTTGTGGGTAGTTATGCCTCCTGGTGGGCTTCACACGTATTGGATTGGCTGCGTTATGGAAAGAGACTGCTGGTGGTGCATTATGAGGAGTTGCAAGAGTCACTGGTGCCCACATTGCAATCCATCACTTCTTTCCTCAATGCCAGTGTCAGTGAAGAACGCCTCCTCTGTGCTGAGTGCAACAAGGATGGCCACTTTAAACGCTCAGGTGCTCGACAGCCCACTTTTGACCCCTTTACCCCAGATATGAAACGGTTGATTGATGGTTATATCAGTGCTGTGGACCAGGCTCTCAAAGCCAGCAACCACACCGGCTTGCCACAAGAGTACCTTCCAAGATGACAAGCCCAGAACTGCTGCAGCACTCATGGGTTTAACATGATGTCTAGGACAACCAACCATTGGAGATATTTTGAATCTTCTGAAAATGCAATTCCTCCCAAAGTGTGGTGGAAAATAATGGCATTTAATGCTGTTAATATACCATTACATGGTGCATTTGTGATAATTGAATGGCAGTTTGTCTGTAGGTCAGTTAGTGAAGGGGCATAGAGTAGTACTTCAACATGTTTAACTACTGTGATGAATAATTATTAAATTTTAATTCTGACAATGGCAAACTTGAACTCTCTTGTTGGAGGCAAAATTAAATTTGTTTAACAATTTGTCGATGTATATGGGAGGAATTAAAGTCAACATGAAATGTTTTGATATTTTTTTCTTTCATAATGTGTCATATTTTTGAATGCATTAGAGTTTGAATGCATTCAACAAGAAAATGTCAGCCAGGACTTGGTTTTATCCACCGGGAATTGATTAGATTGTGAAAAGTGCGAGTTTACGTAACAGAATGGAGCCAAGCAGTTGGAAAGGGAAAGGTTGGGAAAATAACAGGGATTGGGGATGCCAACTGAAAAGAAAAGTAGTTTCAGAAGTTATAACATTTTGATAAAAAGCATATATTTTTTCTTTAGAACACTTGCAGTGTTTCATTTTTTACAATAAGACCAGGAACATGCATTAAAGAAGTAAACAGGGTCAATTGTGATTTAAGTGCTTAATTGCTACACTTCAACTACAATTCTAGAATTTTTATGAAAAACAGATGCAATTGCTAATTAATTAATGACATGGTTAGATTAGTTAGATGATGATAGATTTCTTGGACACATTTAAGTTAACAACAATATCAACATTACCATTTGTATACAACAGTACCAGATTTTAACTATATATAACGCAGAGGCCGTTTGTTATGGCTTGAGAGTTTCAGACCATTTACAAGGCTAATAAACACCAGGATGTTTGTAACCATAACAGATGATAAACATAATACCCAGTTCTGGAAAATGACATTCAGTAGCAGAATGAATAAACCTCATTTCCGCCAACTTGTAAAGTATGAAGAATGATGCAGCAAACAGCTTTAGCATACATCAAAGTCAAATGGATTGTGATTGCCCCTTCCTGCTAGCATCTTTCAAACATGTTTAGGAAGCTTTTGGCTGGACTAGACAAAACGTTCCTCCAAGATCTGATTAGCATGCTGCCAGCATGCTGCAGATGTGTCCGATTAAGCACTGGTATAATACTACTTTATACACTGCTGAACTGGGATGAGCTGCAGATTTAGACAATGTCACTGTAGTGCTAAGTGGCAGGACTCCCACTGGGGTCTACATTATTCAAAGATGCACAAAAGATCTATGAGTTAGTATAATTAATAACAGGCTAATAAACATTTCTTGACAAGGTTAAGAAATTCCATATTTCTGTTGTAACTTCAGTGCTTACAAGGCAAGTATTGATATTCATTTTCTTTTTATTCTTCTGTCATTTAGCCTGAACCAATTAAAGAAACTGTCTCGGACCAAATGTTGTTTCAGTTCACAAAATTGGTGATAATAATATCTGATTGATTCATTCACAAATTGGACTAAATCGGTTCTTGAGTTCTTATTGACTGACTCAATGATCTTGTCACAGTTTTGTTACTGTTACGGCATACTCACACGAGGCCCAGTTGCCTTGTACCGTGCCCAAGCACAATTGTCCCCCCTCTCCACTCCCCCGTTGGCCAGCACTCACATTGGACTTAACGTTCTGGGTCTGAGCATGTGCAGTGACACATGGCCCTCTCACATGCCTAATTTTCGACAGTGTCGTACCACTGGAATTTATACTTTTCGTTCAATGACTGCCAGAATTAAAGAGTGCATCAGATACTGAACCCGCAGTTTTTTTAGCTTGTCCCATCATTGCTCAACAGTGCTTTGGTATCCATGAGCATGATGATAATTCTTGGAGTTCTTGTGTGTTGTATTCAGTTGTTCCTGTATACTCTCATCTCCCCAAATTTCCAGTAAACATTGCACCTCTGCTCTGTTCCGTGCTCGGTTACGGTTAGCGATCACACTAGTCAAATTAACTGGATTTTAAGGGTCAAACGTGCTCAGGCATGGTACAGATCGCCTAGTGCGAGTACACCCTTAAACAGCAGACAAACTGTCCATAATATAAGATAATTTTAGTTGTAGATATGCTATATATTTTGGAGGTGTTGTTAGCCTTTTTAAAAATTTAAGTTTGAAAATCCACTGACTTTGATAGAATGTTCAGCATTCAGATTGTCTGCTATGTTATGCTATGTTTAGCCATCAATAGGCAACTTTACACTGTAAGGATGATTGCAAAGATGATTTGTTAGTGTTGATTCAATTTACAATGAATTCAGCTATTAATTTGCACAGGTCCAAAGCCTAAAACCTGAGCTTACCTATAATTTGCATCACTTTGCATTTGCTCCCTTGCATGCACTGGTATTTCTTTAAGGAATGTATGTATGTATGTATATATATATATATATATATATATATATATATATATATATATATATATATATATATATATATATATATATATATTAGGGCTGTCGATTTGACGCGCTAATTCAGTGTGATTAATTTTATTAAAAATAACGTGTTAAAAATTACGCAATTAATCACAATGCCCCCCCCGGACCGTAATAAGGAAATGCAAGCTTGTTGTACCACCTGTTTAATCCAGAGGGCAGTAAGTGAAACTTAAGCTGTGTGGACAATGGGCAGTTTATACAATGAAGAAAACAGCCCTTCAGCAAACACAAACATGCGTTACGTTCTTGCGTTCAAAACACTTGATTGAGCATAAATTCGAACTAAGGGATCTCAAGATGTGTTCTAATTATTAATCTATATTTAACTTGACACAGTGACCTAAAAATTGTATGTTTATGACACAACACACCCGAGACGCTGCACAAGCATATCTGACACAGGTGTACATTTACAGGTCCTTAAACAAGCACTCATGATAAATCTTGAACTGACTGAAAACTTCACTTGAAATGGATTGCTGTGAACTGTGTGCCAATTATTGGCTTATGTTCAATAATATGGTAGTAATCAATACTTTGTATTCTCTATTCAAGCCACTTTTTGTATTGTCTTATCAATGATTAACTCTTCTGCAACAAGAATGTAATGCATTTTACTTATCTGAATATTTTGTATTTATATATATATTTAAATATTTAAAGATAACTATGTATAATTATTTCATCATTATATATTGAATTATTGTTATATGAGGGGCTTTCTCAGCAAATATTTGTGTATGCAATTAAATGTGATTAATCACGATTAATTAATCAGGACAATGTGTAATTAATTGTATGAAAACATTTAATTACAAATTAATTACACAGTATCCAGATTAATTAATCGTGATTAATCACATTTAATCGCATATACAAATATTTGCTGAGAAAGCCCATCATATAACAATAATATATATATATATATATATATATATATATATATATATATATATATATATATATATATATATATATATATATTAAACTCCTGCCTGGAGTTTCCGAAAAGGCACCTGAAGTACTCTCAGACCATGAGAAACAAAATTCTCTGGTCTGATGAAACAAATATTGAACTCTTTGGCCTGAATGGAAAGCACCATGTCTGGAGGAAACAAGGCACCGCTCATCCCCTGGCCAATACCATCCCTACAGTGAAGCATGGTGGTGGCAGCATCATGCTGTGGGGATGTTTTTCAGTGGCAGGAACTGGGAGACTAGCCAGGATCGAGGGAAAGATGAATGCAGCAATGTACAGAGACATCCTTGATGAAACTTGCTCCAGAGTGCTCTGGACCTCAGACTGGGGCGAAGGTTCATCTTCCAACAGGACAACGTCCTTAAGCACACAGCCAAGATAACAAAGGAGTGGCTATGGGACAAACCTGTGTATGTCTTTGAGTGGCCCAGCCAGAACCTGATCGAACATCTCTGGAGAGATCTGAAAATGGCTGTGCACCGATGCTCCCCATCCAACCTGATGGAGCTTGAGAGGTCCTGCAAAGAATAATGGGAGAAACTACCAAAAAATAAGTGTGCCAAGCTTGTAGCATCATATACAAAAAGACTTGAGGCTATAATTGGTGCCAAAGGTGCTTCAACAAAGTATTGCGCAAAGGCTGTGGATTCTTATGTACATGTGATTTTTTTATTTTTTTTTTATAAATTTGCAAAGATTTAAAACAAACTTCTTTCACATTGTCATTATGGGGTATTGTTTGTAGAATTTTGAGGAAAATAATGAATTTAATACATTCTGGAATAAGGCTGTAACATAACAAAATGTGGAAAAAGTGAAGCGATGTGAATACTTTCCTGATGCACCGTATATATATATATATTATGCCCAAATGATTCTGGAAAAGATACAACTGTGATCTCAAAACAAGAATGAATAATGTGAGCCATATGTCAGGTTTAATTAAATATATATTATATAGCTTGGTCTCTACAGCTTTCCCCCTTAATCGTCAAAAAAAGGGATTCAGCAAGCCTGTACCGTGGAGAATAGAATGATGTGCGCCCAGTATGAATTATAAATGAATTCTATTGCGCCCCACTATGATTTCCTGCAGGCTTGGTGCTGAGGTCATTGAATCTTGCCAGGAGAACTGTGACAGATTAATGTCTAAATGAAAAGGACTTTTATTTCCATGCTTAAGTTAAAGATTGCTGCAGTATACGGTACACATATGCGCAACATCAAAGTATGGTAGTGTGTGATTGCCTATGTGTTGTATGTGTATGCACGCACACTTGTGCTTGTGTTCTAGTGCCTCATTCTGTGGGGGGGGGGGGAATCAAATTTTTCATGAATTCATTATGTTCGTTGATCCTTCACAGCAGGAAATTGATTCTTTTTATGCCATCTTAGAGCAAAGGAACAAGAGGCATAATGGACTAAAGTCTTTTTATTATTATTATTTGGAACTCTCTTGATGTCATTTAGACTTGGTGACTGATATTCACTTGTGTGGAGCTATTGAGAGGGGCCAGCCCCCAAGGTTTTACTGCTAATGTGAAAAAAACAATGAATAAAATACAATTCATGATGGAAGCAGGTGTCTTTTCTCTCTTTTTTCTCAGAACCTTTGACAAAAGATTGTTTGAGGCTATAAAGTCACTTGAATTTTTAAAGTGTTCAATGACTCACTCTTAAGATATTCAGCATAAAATTATTATGACAAATAAAAACATCTGAATCATTTCTTCAATGCTTACCATGCATTTTGTGCTGGTATTTCAGTGCTCAACATGAAATCAAGATGGACACTTTTTTACTTTCTTAAATACACATTCCTGGTCGTTTTGTGCAATATTCATCATTGCATGTTATTTTGTCATTTATTTTGTCAGACATTTTTGTCTTTGTAATCTTCCATCAAAATGTAATACATTCCTCTGCCTCTGAAACAACTTATTTTCTTTTTCTCCAATCCTTCTTATTTTTTCAATCCAATAAATATATCAGACTGGTTGCAAATGCAGTTTCACATTTCACTGTTTTTAAAGCTACCAGAATTAACTAGCACAACTCTTAAAGGTGCACTCAGTAATTCTAATCCAGAATTCTAATCAAATTCTGCAAATATCTCCTCACAGTCTGCTAGCTGTCCATTCTGTGGGTGGGCTGAAATAAATCTAGTATTTGTGCACAGCCCTGCCTCTGTAAATGGAACAAAAACAAAGTGTAACAGACCAATCCACACAAAACTACACCAGCCAATCAGTAACAGGGGGTGGTTTTTGCATGTGCACAGGATGGTGGTGGGGGCAGAGCAAGGGAAATTAATTAGAAAAGAGACAGCAATTCTGGATGATGCAAACTTTCTAAACTCCAAGGAGGAGAAATGGCAGAGAAACAGACCAAGACAAAAAGGTAAGACAAATATAAACTAAAAAAGAAGGATTATGATAAGTTGAGAGCTAGGATCCGCGTCAACATCAGCGAGGCTTTTCAGTGGTAGAGAGACCTCCGAGAGTTAAAAGGCTTGAAGATGGATGCAGAAGTTGCAATTGTTCTTCTCGATGGGTGGGTAACATAAATTTTGCTATGTTTCACAGAACCCATATATGCTGTTGTTGTGATGTTAGATTTAGTAGCAGAAGAGATGTGAGTGTCTGGAGCTGGTGTGTGTAAAACTGTCTCACATGCATGAATTTGGGGGGTGGAGCTTCCAAAGTATCACTGAAAGGAGGGGTGTGTTTATTTTGGCTGTTGAGTTCTAATATCAACATTGTTTCTCAGGAATCGCTGAGTGCACATTTAAAGGGATAGTTCACCCAAAAATTTGAATTCTCTGATGATTTACTCACACGTCTAGCATCCCAGATGTTAATTCATTTCTTTATTCTGCAGAACAAAAATAAAGATTTTTAGAAGAAAATTTCAGCTCTGTATGTCCATACAATGCAAGTGAATGGGAGGCAAACTTTTTAAACTCGAAAATCCACATTAAGGGGGCATAAAATTAATCTATATGACTTCAGTGTTTAAATCTATGTGTTTAGACACAATATGATAGGTGTTGGTGAGAAACAGAACAATATTTATGTCATTTTTATCATAATTTCTCCTCCCTGCCCAGTAGAGGTTGATTTACATGAAGAATGTGAATCGCCAAATACAAAAGAAGGAAAACGTGAAAGTGAAGGAAAAAGGACTTAAATATTGGTCTGCTTCTCACCCACACCTATCATATCTGGAGTACTATTATGTTGCCCTTATGTGGATTTTGGAGCTTCAAAATGTTGGCATTTTTGGGTGAACTAACCCTTTAACAACATTCAAAATTTGCTGCTTGGGTTTTAAGGTTTATATTCTATGATTTTCTGCCTCTCTTAGAAGATGGGGTGCCTGCATCTGTCTTGCATCACACCTTATTCATATTTTTGTTCTCTCCCCATTTTCATTGCTTTGAGCCCGCTTAGAGCACACCAAAGAGATAAAGGCTGCATATTCATTCCCTTGTGTCACTTGAAGCTGCAGGCAGTCTTTCTTTTAAAAATAGTGGTGTGCCTTTCTCATGGCAGCTCAAGTTTAACACAACTGACTCTTGTCCTATCTCATGCATGTACAGTTCAAATGTGTCTGAGATGAAAAGGTTCACTGTGGCAGTGAACTTAGCAAAAGCATGAAAATGCAAAGGTTTATCTGAGTACACCGACAAAAGCAAAAATTGGTTGTACAATAGTAAACATCTCAAAAGTAACTAATTACATGAAGAGACAGAAGCAATTGAGACAGTCTAAACAGATACAAGAAATGTGGCAATTTCTCCAAGAAGCTTGGAGCATCCCATCTGATTGGAAAATCTATATATAGCTACTATTAATTTGATTACCAGTTTATAAATAAGGGTTAATCTATAGTTGTTATAATTTTATTATAAATGTATCAAAAAAACAAACAAACAAACAAAAAAAACATAGAAATCTGTTCTCATTTTGATACAGTAAGTAAAAGTGTGTGCGTTTGTGCGTATGTGCATGGATGTTTGTTTAAAGGGATAGTTCACCCAAAAATTACAATTCTCAAATCATTTACTCACCCTCATGCCATTTCAGATGTGTTTGACTGTCTTTCTTCTGCAGAACACAAATTATGATTTTTAGAAGAATATTTCAGCTCTGTAGGGCCATACAATGCAAGTGAATGGGTACCAAAATGTTTAGGCAAAAAACACATAATAGCATTATAAAAGTAATCTATATGACTCCGGTGTTTTAATCCATATCTTCAGAAGTGATAATATATACAATAGGTGTGGGTGAGAAACAGATATTTAAGTCCTTCTTTGGTAGAAATTATTATCCCTGCCCTGTAGGAGGCGATATGCATGCACAATGCGAAACACCAAAAACACAAGAAGAAGAATGTGAAAGTTGACAGTGGAGATTGACTGATTTAAGGATTACTTCTATGTTGATTTATGTGCTTTATGAAGCTGCAAGATTTTGGCACCCATTCACTTGCATTGTATTGACCAAAAGAGAAATACTTCTAAAAATCTTCATTTGTGTTCTACAGATGAAAGAAAGTCATACACATCTGGGATGGCATAAGGGTGAGTAAATGATGAGAGAATTTTCATTTTTGGGTGAACTATCTCTTTAACTGCACCACCAAGCCTCTCCAAGATCCAAGCTCAGGTCAGACTTCAGTTTAGCTAAACTAATTGTTTTGATTGAACAGATGGACCCTCTATTTGAGACGTTTCACCTTTTGAACAAGGGTGGAACTGAAAGGCATGTTGATGCAGCCATACAGATGGTATTTTTAGCCCCAGTACAAGATTTAGTGCCACATTAGCATTGAAATAGCTTTCATTTCCAAGATGCCTTATGCATCTAAAAAAGAATGGGCTCATATAGCACACCACATAGGCAGAATTCAAATGCTATTCTATCATTACGCTAATGGCATGTTCAGACCTCTCAACCTTCATCTGCTGCTTTTGTTTTATAACATTTACAGCTGATTTTCTGAATGAGCACAAGGACATTTCCTAATTCCTTATTTTATTTTATTTATTTATTTGTATTTATTTATTGTTGAGGAAAATTGTCTCTGTGCAGTGGAAAAGATTTTTCCTACTATAGTAAATGCCCTTGGTGGTGTAACAGTGGACCATGACTAACTTGTTATCTTCATGGAGCTGTAATGAGCTCAAAGCATCAATCACAGTCCAGAAGAAACCTGCACTTGAGTGCAAATGTAGCCTTGAAATTGTTTCACAATGATGAGATATTTTTACATTTCAGCCATGATGAAGGGCTAATGGGGACAGAAAAAAAATGCATATCTTTATTACAAAAAGCCTCACAAAGCCAGTTCAGTCCAACCACACACAATCTTAGTTGTAATACACGCAACACCATTTTACTGATGTTTAGATTTGTTGTTTGTAACACAGTTCAATGGGAAGGAGGCGAGAACCAGATTGACAATATAAATAATCTTTTAATAAAACAAAGACACAAACATAAACACATGAATGGCAGCTGCTCGTAAATCTCTCTCTCTCTCTCTCGCTCTCTTGAACTGCTGCCTCCGGTCGCCTTTATCCCTCTCAGGGGCTTGATTAGCCTGATTAGTGGCTGGGTGTGCTGCATCACAACTCGGCCTGCCCTCCTCCCTGCCACTTTGTTAGACATAGAATTTGACAATATGGAAACTACTGGTAAAAAAAACAAACATATATATTTCAATAATCATTGACTCACACTCATTTTCCAAACCAGTTTTACGTACTTTCTTCTGAGGAAAACAAAAGGAGATGTTAGGCAGAGTGTTAGCCATAGGAATTCATAGGATGAATTTGACCAAAAAGGCATTATCTTCAGAAAGCTGACTAACAGACTACAGCATCATCAACAGTTGATTGCACTCTCTCTCTCTCTCTCTCTCTCTCTCTCTCTCTCTCTCTCTCTCTCTCTCTCTCTCTCTCTCTCTCTCTCTCTCTCTCTCTCTCTCTCTCTCTCTCTCTCTCACACACACACACACACACACACACACACATATATATATATATATATATATATATATATATATATAT
The DNA here is from genome assembly GCA_032164185.1 of Moxostoma hubbsi. NCBI lineage: Eukaryota > Metazoa > Chordata > Actinopteri > Cypriniformes > Catostomidae > Moxostoma > Moxostoma hubbsi. Next base: position 26,243,405 of record JAVLUX010000030.1, on the reverse strand, counting down.
ATATATGCAATATCACACTCATAATTGTGCTATATGGCCCTAAATCAGTGGCACTCGGCCTGCTGTAGAATCACAGCAGTGCTGATATAGGGCCATATTGCACTCTGGCTTGTGTGATATTGCTTATATATAAAACCCAATGGAATTAAAATCCCAATGGGCATCATTTAATTTGTTCTAAAAGTATTAACAAAAAAGGCATTCTTTATAGGCTTAGCTGATGTAAATATTTTCAGAATAGTGCAGTATTGTGTTATTTCTTTTTTAAAGAATTCCTCATTGTCACATTTCAGGAAAACACACTTGTGCATCTAGTCTGACAGGGATAAACAAGTGGATTGTTATGGAAATGGCCCCACACTATTATCCAGCATTGTTCAAAACCCTCTGACACATCTAAACACAATACTTTGTCACAGCTGCTAAATCAGCTCCATAATCAGTAAAATAATGCTAATGCAGCACTCTCCCTTATGTATGATTTTATGCACATTCTAATAAGTCCTCCAAGAATGATGATTGCCCAGAAACTTAATTTAAATTCAGGAAGAGCCTGAGCATTGGAGGTAACATAATACATAAGATAGGTTTGAATTGATATTCTCATAAAGACACTTTACCCTTCACCGCATTTATTGCAAGTTTTGAGGCAGCTGAGGGAAAAAATGGCAAACAAGAGGAAGGGGAACTAAGCACAGTCATAACAACTTCTCACTGCACTACTGAAGATCAAGCTCGGGTGCCCAAAGGCACCTCGCAAAGCATACAACCATAGCCATCTCGGGGAAGAAAAAGGGAGTGAGCAATACGTGTTCAAGTTCCGCAGTAGATAACAAATTAAATCCAATGGGGACTGTTTCTTTTTGGAGTGTTTGTGTGGCAGGCTGTTTACGCTTAAGGGGTCAAAGTGAATCTGGGTGATCTTACAGATGTGAATCATGATGAGAAAGCCAGATCAGATTACATTTTCAAAAAATCTGTGAAATATAAGTTAATAGGTGGGTGGCTTCTGGCTTTTTCAAACAAACACATTTATCCAGCTGCATTTTCTTGAGAATTAAACTTTACAGGGCAAGAATTAAATATCACAACACAAAATCAAAAACAATCACTAGACCCTGTATAATGCCAAGGTAACATCTGGGACACCAGCAAAATGAACTTCTTAAAAGGAAAATTGGTAACAATTTGTAATAATTGTCCTTCATTAATAGGTAATTATGCTGGAATGAATCCTGGACTAATGAGTAGTACGACATTAACACGTTAGTTACTACTATTAACGAATATGGAAACATGATTACCCAATCAGTAAGTAACAGTGAACTGATGAGTTCACGGTTAGATCATCAATAATTACTGAATTTGACTCATTGAGAACTATTAACTAAATATGGATAACTTAAAATAACTACTAATTAATTACTAATCAAAAAATGAACGTGTCTAAAATGTTATGTTTTTATTGTGAACATGATCATGCATGTGTTCTTTGTGGGAATTAATTTATGAATGTAACAGGTCACTAAATCAAGGCTACTGTGTCTGCTAGAGTATCATAGTCAAGGATGTAACCACATATTCAGTATGGGGGGTGTTAGTTTACCTTACAGAAATATAAATATGTGTGTGCCCAACCTGTGTATTCCTTGGGATATCTCTTCTGTTCATTCACAAATTATTAACTTCTGCATGTTTGATATTGCTGAAGGTCTTTTTTTTAAATAATCCTATATACCGTAAAAAACATGTTTTATACGTGTTTTATTGAAAATGTAAAAATGCAGAAAGTTTTTTGTGACTGTTAGGTTAAGGCAAAATTCTGAAATTTGTGCCAATTTTTTAGTTAAACTTTTTGATAATATAATTTTGAGTAAAAATATAATTATGTGACCCCACTGCATTTGGCTCAATGACTCCCTAAAAAAAAAGTGAGATATGGTCTAGTGTGCAGGAAGTGATGTGATGAGGCGTGCATGCCACTCAGCGGACCACAGTGCAGTGCAGCACACTGAAAAATGTGTAATTGTAAGGTCATGCTGTTCCATTGCAACTTGCATCAACACATTCACACAAACAGAAGATAGGAAAGAGAGGAAGGTACTGTATCTCTTATACTAGTAACCAGGGACATGCACAGACATTTTGAGGGGCAGGGGCTCAAGTGGAAAAAAGGGGACTTCTCAAAATTATTTATTTAAAAAAAATGTTTTAAACAAAACGTTAAATATATTAACACAACTCTGAATTACTTATCCATTTATTTTAATTCCTTCACACTCACGCAATTGTTTCATACTCAACAGATTTCTAAATAATCCGTTCACACAGAAGCCATGGTCTTCTTTAGTATTCACTAGGTTTATCACAAGAGCAGGCATCAGCAAAGGAAGCTATGCCACAATGTGCATGTATTCTATTAGTTTCAAGAATATATTTAGAATAAATGACTGCACCAAGAAGAGTGACATTACAAAGAATTTGTTTATTTTGCACAAGGCAATACATAGTTTTAAATATTTTGGTGTTATTGGAATACATAACAGTTCAATGTATGCAAATTAATGCATTTTAATTTGTTAACACCTAATTTGCATATCAATGTGGCGATTGTGATGACATTATTAGACACAAATTTTACTGTATTCACCTGTAGTGTCTCCATTAAGTACAGTACATTAGCCTGTATGGCCATGATATATTGCCTTAGCTGAACTTTAGCTAACTTATTACATTAGCTAGTAGCTCATGAGTCATGCATGTTATCAATACACAAGGTAACTATATTTGTCTTTTGCTTTTGGCTAATTAGCTGTAAAGTCGAGGCACTGGTAGCTTAGTCTTTTGTTCATCACCACTCACCTCCAAACAAGCCAAGAAAAACACAACTGGGATAGGAGCTGGGAGGGGCTGCTGCCTGCCTGTCTGCCTTTCTGTGTGTCAGATGTGCAGATTTGTGCTGCACTGTTGCACAGAGAGAGGGGGAGGGAGGGAGGGCATCTGAACTTGACATCAGAACTCATCTCCGACCTGACATTTAGATTTTTTTTTTTTCAATATATATATTTGTTTAACAGGGAAGCTGTGCGCAAACCATAATATATATTATTGTAATATATAAATTTATTACAAATAAAAAATAAAAGAAAGCACCCCTGAAAAAAGGGCACTTTCTCTCGAGGAAGAAAAAGGGCAGGTGCTCAAGTCCCCTTTGATGTTTATGTGTTCATGTGCCTGCTAGTTATACCTGTCTGTCCTCATACAGACAGTTACCAACCAGGTACATCCAGTTCTCAGTCAGCTATGAGAGAATCTCAGCACCCAGAAGAGCAGTCAATCACTCTCAGAACAGGCCTACTGACACACAAGTCACCATAACTCTCCTCAGAACAAGAGGTTTTTGCTCCGGTCCCACGGTCACACTCATCCAGGATTAAGATTCAGAGCATGTCCCTTCACTCCACACACAGACACACACACACACACACACAGCAATCACTCTCTTGGCTAATGAGTCGGGGAGCTCTTGTGGCATCAATTGAAAACCCCAGCTATACCTTCACTCCGGTGCCACTCATTCCTGTTACACTGACCCTATCCCCTCCTCCCCTTTTTTCCTCCCTTCTCCAGTTCTGAAAGATAGCCAAGCCTTTTCATTACAAAAATTGGTCTGAGTCTCAGGTCCTAGAAAAACTCACTCACTCATTTCTGTCAGTTCCAGAGCCATTACCATGATTGAGGTTAAATGTGTAAATATTTCAGGTGGTCCAGCACAATGCATTTTGTCATTAAGGCACAAAAATAGAATGTTCCATAGACCCTGTTATTCCAGCAATAAACCAGCTCATTGTCACGCTGGCCTTAATTTTGCCTCATGCACAACCACAAATGCTTACCCACGCTCCCTGTATTTGAAAATGACAGATGACATTTCTTTGGGACAAGCTGAATGCCATGTACTGAATAATTTTCCAGATCGGCAATATGTTGTTGCTTGCCGGGACCAATTCCAGGACGGTTTCATAAGTGTGGTCGATTTATGTCATTCCTGCTGTTCTCCTCAACAGAAGCATAGATTATAACCTACAGTCTGCGAATAAAGGAACCAGGTCAAGGAACAACATGATGGATGGGGTACATTTAAAACATAGTTAGCAGCCACCTACTTCCAATCTTTTTCAATGATAAACAAATCTTGAAGCCCCCTGATAGATATTCACTGGTTCTTAGTCTATTAGCTGTTTCTCTCACCTGAACAGAGGAGGGCCAAATTAAAGAGCAGTTGTGTTTTCTTAAGTGACACAGGCACTTTGTCAGTAAAAGGTTATTAGATCCTGGCCCAGTCTTATGACCTGCCAGCTCAATACGTCAGGGAGCCTGCAAATCCAATGTTTAATAATTCTTCTCTGGCAGTTTTAAGCAGGATCAGTGGCCGAGGTGTATGTGTGGTGGGGGCAGCTGGGAGAGCTAACTCATTTAGATTCTAACCATGCACTGGATTTACCTCCCTAAGAGCACTGCTACATTGTTTTGTCAATGCTTTGAAAGGACAGAGAAACAGATGAGTATGCCTATTATTGACGTTCATATGCTATTGAACTAATATGGTGGCAACTTATACTTTTTTCTATTTTGTAGGAATTTGGGCCAAGCTATTCAGATATGCTATCTTTCAAAGTACAACAATTAAGGCTAATCACTTTTAAGTGTAATCTGATTAAAATAATTAGTTACTGTAATCTAATTACTTTTTTATTACAAAAAGTATTATAGCCCATTACATTTTAAATACTTTTAATCAGATTACAGTTGCTGAGTAGCAGTTTATTACCTCGATTACATATATTTCTTAACTTAAAATAATTTAGTAATGTGACTACTTCTTCGATGAAGTAAAGTTTAAGATCAATTTTAAAGTAACCAAATTTAGAGAAGTGTTTATTCATTTGTTGTGTATTTTTTTGAGTAACCCAACAGTGGAGCCCACGTCAAGTAATTACAAATTCCAATTTTACATTTGACTACAGGGCATTTGTCTGGATAAATTGTCCCATGCCCTTTGATGAGTGGGCCCTACCTTTATAATTTTGTCCCGAGCCCATATACTGTATATATATATTTGATACATTTGAATGTTTTATAAGCATACTGTATATACCAGTGATGTGTGGTGGACATTTGAAATAAGGAGGCAGAGTGCTATCTTAGTTCCAGTTGACATATAAATGGATAGTTCACCCCAAAATAAATTCAATTTGAAGCGACACTCCAAAAATCTCAGACAGACTGCATAAACGTCATATTTATGACTTCAGCAGTTAAATTAATGTCTTTTAAAGTAATACGGTCACTTTTGATGTGAAAAATATCAATATTTAACTATAATCCAATGCTTCTAGTAAGCTTCATGAGAGGATGGCGTTCAAGTGGTCTCTCATGAGACATATATATACGCATTGCCATGATAGAGACATAATCTCACATTCTCCACTCGGTTGAGACATCCAGTATAAGCACACAAACACATCATTGTAAGTAAAGAAAAAGAAAAATACAGATCTAAACCAAAACCAATGAAACTTCTACTCAGTTGTAAACAGTGTTGCTCATCCAGCTGTGACGCACATGCTTCAGTTCTCATGTGTCTCAACTGCCAATGTGATTACGTCATACACGCATATTGGTTGTAATGTTTAATGTGTGTGTTCGTGTCTTTTATTTTGAAAAGTTTAGTTCATGTCATGTGTTCCCTAGTCATGTGATTCCTGTTTCCCTCCATGTTCATGTGTCTTGTGTTCATTGGTTTGTTTTTTAATTATCTTGTGATAATTTCTGTCTTTTCATTGTTAACTTGTTTGTCTTGTTCTCCCATGTCATGTATTTAAGCCTCATGTTTGTCATTGTCCATTGTCATCTATTGTATGTGAGTGTAGCTGTTTATGTTAAGCCACAATTATGTTAAGCCATGTTTTAGTCAAGTCATGTTCATGTTTTTATATAGTTCAGTTCACATTTATAGTATGGGTTTTGGATTTCACGTTAATTTAATAAATTGCACTTGAGATCTCACTTCATCGTCATTGCCTATGCCAGCAGCAGCCATTCGTTACAAAATACTTGACCTACAATGAACCCAACAATACAGCTCCTCCACCTACGTCAGGGGAATCATCCCTTGGAGGATTACGTTGAGGACTTTTTCGCTCTGCCCTGCCAGGAGAACTTTAATGAGGTTGGACTCAAAGACTGTTTCCTATTTGGACTAAATGAGCCAATCTCCACTTTGATGCCAGGTGGTAAGATTACCCTCACTCAATATATCATTCAGTGTGGGGGAGGTGGCCGCTGAAACAGAGTTCTACGACATGGCACCAAATCATAGTTCCACGACATGGGCGCCGAGCCAGTGTCCCATGTCTTGGTCGAAGAGCCAGCATCCCATATCATGGTCGACGAGCCAGTGTCCCACCCCATGGTCGACGAGCTAATGCCCATGACTGCCATAGCCGATAAGTCAACACCCAAGCCTGCCACGGCCAATGAGCTGAAAGCTTGTCCGTCCCAGGGCCAGCCTTATCAGTCTCATCCATCTCACAGCCAGTGTTGCCAGACTCGTGCGTCCCAGAGCCTGAGCTGCCAACTTTGGCGAAGGAGGAGGAGAAAGAGGAGAAAGGCTTTGGTTTCTAAGTCTCGCCCATGTATACGACCATGGAAGTCATTTCCAAGTCTCTGACCATGTATATGACCACAGAGGTTGTTTCCAAGTCTCTGCCCATGTTCACAACCATGGAGGTCGTTTCCAAGTCTCTGCCCATGTTCACCAGCCACAGAGGTTGTCTCTGATTCTCTGCCCATGTATACGACCATGGTGGTCTTTTCCAAGTCTCTGTCCATGTTCATGACCACAGAGGTCATTTCCAAGTCTCTGTCCATGTTCACGACCACGGAGGTCATTTCCAAGTCTCTGTCCATGTTCACGACCACAGAGGTCATCTACAAATATCTGACCATGTATACGACCATGGAGGTCGTTTCCAAGTCTCTTTCCATGTTCACGACCGCAGAGGTCGTCTCTGAGTCTCTGTCTATGCCCACAACCACAGAGGTCGCTTCCAAGACTCTGCTCATGTTCAGGACCACTGAGGTCTTTTCCCAGTAATCTAGGACACTTAGTTTTGAGCCTCCCACATCTCCGCCTTCCACGACTTGGCTCCACATTATGACCACCAAGCCTGAGTTCCATGTCATGGCAGCCAGGCCAGAGTCAGTTCCAGGCCATGTCACAGCCACACCAGAGTCTGCTCCATGCCATGTCACGCCTCAGCCTGCTTCATGCCATGTCACAGCAACACCTCAGCCTGTTCCATGCCATGTCACAGCCATGCCTCAGCCAGCTCCGTGCCATGTCACAGCCACGCCTCAGCCTGCTCCATCCCATGTCACAGCCACGCCTCCGCATGGTCCATGCCATGTCACAGCCATGTTTCAGCCTTCTCCATGCCATGTCACAGCCATTCCTCAACCTGTTCCATGCCATGTCACAGCCAAGCCCCAGACTGCTCCATGCCATGTCATAGCCAAGCCCCAGACTGCTCCATACAACTTCACAGCCAAGCCCCAGACTGCTCCATGCCATGTCATAAGCCTGCCTCTGCTCCACGGTCCAGGCCCGTTTCTGCTCCACGGTCCAGGCCCTCCTCTGCTCCACGACTCTGCTCGAGCCTCTCATGGCTCCACCCCCACGGGCTCCGCCCTGATACCATGCTCCACACCCTGTCACGCCAGACCACGCCCCATGCCTAAAGACGCCTAATAATGAGGGAATTTTCATTTTTGTGTGAACTATCCCTTTAAATATCTTTCAGGTTAAATCTGAAATCTGATTCATCACAACATATGATATGAAAATGTAGGCCTGCATAAAAATATATAATATAAAAAGACACATATTTTGTTTAAATGCAACAACATAATAACAAAATAGTAAAAATGGCTTTTGTTCTATATGTAACATATACAGTATTTTCCTTAAATCAGTTTATTATCATATGTATAGGCTATGTACAAATATGCCCCCAAAAATATATTATATATACACTCACCTAAAGGATTATTAGGAACACCTGTTCAATTTCTCATTAATGCAATTATCTAATCAACCAATCATATGGCAGTTGCTTCAATGCATTTAGGGGTGTGGTCCTGGTCAAGACAATCTCCTGAACTCCAAACTGAATGTCAGAATGGGAAAGAAAGGTGATTTAAGCAATTTTGAGCGTGGCATGGTTGTTGGTGCCAGAGGGGCCGGTCTGAGTATTTCACAATCTGCTCAGTTACTGGGATTTTCACACACAACCATTTCTAGGGTTTACAAATAATGGTGTGAAAAGGGAAAAATATCCAGTATGCGGCAGTCCTGCGGGCGAAAATGCCTTGTTGATGCTAGAGGTCAGAGGAGAATGGGCCGACTGATTCAAGCTGATAGAAGAGCAACTTTGACTGAAATAACCACTCGTTACAACCGAGGTATGCAGCAAAGCATTTGTGAAGCCACAACACGCACAACCTTGAGGCGGATGGGCTACAACAGCAGAAGACCCCACCGGGTACCACTCATCTCCACTACAAATAGGAAAAAGAGGCTACAATTTGCAAGAGCTCACCAAAATTGGACAGTTGAAGACTGGAAAAATGTTGCCTGGTCTGATGAGTCTCGATTTCTGTTGAGACATTCAGATGGTAGAGTCAGAATTTGGCGTAAACAGAATGAGAACATGGATCCATCATGCCTTGTTACCACTGTGCAGGCTGGTGGTGGTGGTGTAATGGTGTGGGGGATGTTTTCTTGGCACACTTTAGGCCCCTTAGTGCCAATTGGGCATCGTTTAAATGCCACGGCCTATCTGAGCATTGTTTCTGACCATGTCCATCCCTTTATGGCCACCATGTACCCATCCTCTGATGGCTACTTCCAGCAGGATAATGCACCATGTCACAAAGCTCGAATCATTTCAAATTGGTTTCTTGAACATGACAATGAGTTCACTGTACTAAAATGGCCCCCACAGGCACCAGATCTCAACCCAATAGAGCATCTTTGGGATGTGGTGGAACGGGAGCTTCGTGCCCTGGATGTGCATCCCACAAATCTCCATCAACTGCAAGATACTATCCTATCAATATGGGCCAACATTTCTAAAGAATGCTTTCAGCACCTTGTTGAATCAATGCCACGTAGAATTAAGGCAGTTCTGAAGACGAAAGGGAGTCAAACACAGTATTAGTATGGTGTTCCTAATAATCCTTTAGGTGAGTGTATATTAATTGCCATATATCAGATTTCTGACACTGTGAATATGCATGGAAGACTTATATTTGTGAGTTTATATTAACACTATTTTTTCACCCTTTTTCACCGAATTTGGAATGCCCACTTCCCAATGTGCTCTAAGTCCTCTTGGTGGAATCGTGACTCGCCTCAATCCAGATGGCGGAGGACGAATCCCAGCTGCCTCCGTGTCTGAGACCATCAACCCGCGCATCTTATCACGTGGCTTGTTGTGTGTGTTGCCATGGAGACATAGTGCGGCATCCACGCTCAACTCACCACATGCCCCACCGAGAACGAACCACATTATTGCGACCACGAGGAGGTTACCCCATGTGATTCTACCCTCCCTAGCATCTGGGCCAATTTGGTTGCTTAGGAGACCTGGTACGTGAACTAGCGAATTTCAGGGGTGGTAGCCAGCATCTTTACCACAGAGCCCCAATAAATTAACACTATTTATTCAATCAAAAACTCAAGTCAAAGTCAAATCAAAAACTTATCAAATGTATGCATTGCTTTATATTTATAAATTTTTCATTGCCTCAAAAACAATTCCTAGAAGATTACAGCAACACTTTTTTTTTCTTTTTTTTTTTTAAATGACATTTTACAGTTTTTTTTTTTTTTTTTTTTTTTTTTGTTTTGTTATTTTTGGATAATCTGTCATCTACACCATGGTGAACTGGGTTCATGATGGCTCAGCTCTGTACCTTTAAGAGCAAGTGCTCACTGAAAAGCATGTCACTCACATACCAATTTGGATTTCAAGTAATTCAAAAGTTAATTTTGATTTGGATGTGACCAAAAATGCAAGTGTCTGTGTCAGTTGTTTTCTATGCAAATAGTTTCTGCACTTCGATCAATTCGTCCCATTAATTGTGATCTGCAGAGACATACTGTGAGGACAAGGGCAGGAGAGGCAGGGACTATCGCATTGATTGATTGACAGTGTATTGAACGAATACAATGTATTAACAGCATTATTCGGAGCCAACGTCTCCCCTCACGTGACTTTTCGCTGTATCCGGCGGTTACTTTTTTTTTTTCATAAATTGCACCTCTGAATCTAAGGTGTGTGTGTACATAAATGTCACTTTCAAAGCTTTAAATTAAATAACACAGACAGTTAGTGAATTGACCCAAAATGTATCAGCTCACAACACTGACAAAAGTTCATTATCCTAATAACAGCCTACATTAATCGCTGCACTCTTTATTTTTTTGCTATCATCACAGGGGATATTTGATGCATGCAGAGCACGACTAATCTCTTATAAGAATTTAGCTAATCTGATTTGAAACAAATATCACAGTGAAATAACCAAACTGTCTCAGTAGGTAGACTATACAGCTCAGATATCAAAAGTGATGCATTGTAATGTATTAGTTCTATATTCACATTTATCCTTGTCAACAGATATGTTTGCATTGATCCATCAGCGCAAGCTATTTCACTTGGTGCATCTATCTCCTGTCCGGACAACACACACACACACACACACACACACACACACACACACACACACACACACACACACACACACACACACACACACACAAAAATAAATATGAGACAAATATCAAGAAGTAATTCTTGTTATGTTAATAACTACACCATTCAGCTAGACCAGGGATGTCAAATTCAATTTCAGCCCAGGCCACATCAGTGTTATATGTGCCCTCAAAGAAACCCAGTTGAAAATGTAGCACCAGAAACTGATTTGGTAGCACCCATGCAATTACCTACAATATTGCATACTGTATTTTGTTCTTTGAAATTTGCATTTGACAGTATCGATTTTTAGTTTGGGATGCAGATGCAAATGATGATATTAACAGTAACATCTGTGAAAAGAAACACAACGGAAATCCCTACCAAAAATTCAAAGAATAATTTGATATATTGACTCAAATTAGTCGTTTTGATATTTTAATGAGAGAAATAGACAAAATTTTAGAATTCAAATAGTGGTCACTGTTGCTGAGATGCATAGTGTATGGAGGATTTAGAAATAAGCCACAACTCTTATAATTAAATGATTAAATACTATTTTGAAATGTGCTCCAAAAAGTAAGGTTAGGATGAAAGGAGAAGGCACATTAATATGACGTGGAAAGCACTAACTGATTGGTCAGTGAGACTTTTTGTTCACATGCTGTCCTATGTTTTTGAAATTAGCTCACGGCCCACATGAAATGAGGTGGCCCACAGCCCTTGAGTTTGACACCTGTGATCTAGACTCTTCAACAATTACATCATCCAGGTCCACCATAAATTTAGGGGGAGTGTTTGATGATCATTTAAACTTCACAGACCACATCGCTAAGACAGCCTAATCATGCAGATTTGCACTGTACAACATTAGGATGATCTGACCTTTCCTATCTGAGAATGCTATACTACTTCTTGTACAAGCTCTTGCCATATCTAAATTGGACTACTGCAATGCTATTCTGGCAGAACTTACTAAATGCAAATGTTGTCACACTGGGAAAGACAGGACCCAAATGCAGAGTTTAAGCTCACAAGACTTTAATGAAACACTACCCAAGAGCGCTACAGTGCCATCTCGGTCAAGCTGAATAAGGAAGGCACTGGGGTTTGGATAGTGTGAAGTTTGGTGTGGTGTGAAGCAGAGCCCAGAACTAATCTCCCAACATATGGGCAGTAACCAAGGAGTCCTCCTCGAGAACGATCACCAGGCAACGCTGATCTGATGGGCAAACACTACTGGAGACAATGCAACCAACAGAATAGAAATTTGCATTAAACAGGCCTCCTGGTATCCCCAGCTGAATTACATCCTGGGTGATGGGATTGAAGGGGTGAAAATTGGAACAGAAAATGGGTTTAATTTTGAGAAATCATACGTGGAAGACGGGGTGAACCCAACAGAGTTTATTTAATTTAATATTGACCGCCACCGAACGAATAATCTGGCAATAGGAAATGGTCAGATGAATTTGGGACCCAGTTTAAGTGAGCGGAGATGGAGTGGAATGTCTTGGGAGGACAGCCAAACCTTCTGCCCATACACGTAAGTCTGAGTTTTAGACCGGTAGCGGTCCACTGACCTCTTAACATGAGCATCAGTCCATATCAGGGCTTCTCTGGTGGCTTTCCACGTGCGTCGGCACCTCTGTAAAAAGGTGTGATGAAACCTGAGTATCAGGCTCATGGGTGGGAAACAGGGGCTGGTAAACAAGGCTACAATGGAAGGGTGACACCCTGTAGTCGACAATGGCAACGAGTTGTGAGCATACTCGACCCAAACTAAACTCTAGTTTCTGGAGGTTTCTGGATCATCTTCCACTCATCCCCCTACCTTATTCGGACCAGATGGTAAGCATTCTGTAAGTCCAACTTAATAAAGATGGATGCCCCCTGCAAGAGTTTGAAAGTTGAAGGCATCAGCGGCAGAGGGTAAAGTTCTTAACCTAGATAATCTATGCAGGGTGTAAGTGTGCCATCCTTCTTCTCCAAGAAGAAGAACCCCACCCCTGCAGGTGAAGACAAAGAGTGAATGAGACCGGCTGCTGAAGAATCGTTTATATACCGGTTCATGGCCTCCCTCTCAGGGATCGAGAGTGAATACAACCGTCCTCGAGGAGGAGAGGTGCCAGGACACAATTCAATAGCGCAGTCGTACACCAATCGTCTGAATACTGCCCTCAAGTCGCGATACTCCAGTGGAATACCTGAAACATCTGCCGGTTCATCCTGCAACAAAATAAAAGACGGGACAGGGGAGACTGCAGAGTTTAGACAGTGTGAAGAACAGAAATAGCTCCAAGACAAAACAGAATTGGTTGCCCAATCAATGTGAGGGTTGTGTGTTACCAACCACAGGTGTCTAAGAACAACTAGGGAGGAATGACAGCTATTCAGTGTGATTCCTGGAAATCATGGTAACAGGTTTGGAAGAGTGGGTGATGACAGAGAGGGGCATTCCACTAAGCATGTGTGCAGTGATAGGTTTGTCCACTCGGAATCTAGGAAGCCGGCATTTTAAAAAGTCCTCTGCTGGGTCCATATCTGGCTGGTATATGCTGTCACACTGGGAAAGAAAGGACCCAAATACATAGGTTAAGCTCACAAGTATTTAATGAAACTGTCTACACAAGAGCACTACAGCGCCAGCTCGATCAAGCTCAATAAGGAAGCCACTGGAGTGAGGATAGTGTGTTTGTCAGTGTGTGTGCAGTGGAGGTCCGGAACAATCCATTGAAGAGTGGTGTGGTACGAAGCTGAGCCCAGAACTAATCTCCCGACACATGGGCAGTAACCAACCTCCTTGAATGTGGTCACCAAGCAATGGCGATTTGATGGGCAAACACCACTGGAGACAAAGCAACCAAAAGAACAGAACTTCACACTAAACAGGAGAACAACGTAAAGGTACAGCAAACTTGAGAGATTGAACTGGCAAATGCCAGAGCCATGACATGGATTATATAAAAGTGTTATAATTACACAAATATTTACCCCATATTTCTTTCCCTGATGTGCTAATTGGTTGTATGTTCTCCTGTGCCTGCATGACTCAGCTCCCTTGGGTCCCCTTCTTAACTTCAGTTTCCAGATTTCCTCTTCTCTGTTCCAACATGTCATGCTATGAAGAAAAATGATGGCGTTATGGGCATCTTTAGCTCATCAGAAGAAAACAACTCTGAAAGGATCGGAGTTGTGTTCATTGTACCCACACAAAAACACAACACAGACCAACTATACCCAGTTTCATACAGTCAAACCTCTGCAATTGATTCAGAATATGGTGGCATATTTGGGTTTCAATGAGCCATATCCCGCTTCCCTTCATTGAACTGCACTTACCTGCAATGGTTGCTTGTACTACTTGTACTTACTTGAAATTTTGTATTGCAGCAATTCTCATGTTATTCACTACTTTGCAAAATTACTTTTGCTGTATTTGCTTTTGCAAATTGGTTTATATTGGAGGACAAAACAGAGTGTGTTCTGACTCTTTCATGGGAATTCCAGGGAGTGTGTTGTCTGTCTTTTAATGCTTGTGACCCCTGCACCAAGTTGGTTTTAATAGCAGTTTAGGCACCATGGATGAGCTTTATGACTCGGCTTGGTGGGGGATCTCTCTAATCTGTGGAATGTGTTGTTGTGTTCATTTGATGGCATTGTTCATGGATTGTTTTGACATGAGTGTTGTACAGTAGCTAGCATGACCTGTATGCAATGCATGGCTTATTTATATGGAATGCATAGCATAGCAGAAGAGAAAGTGGCTGTGAGAAAACGTGATGCAAAAGTAAAGTAATGCTTTACTTTCCATAAAAAAATACTTTTTTAATTAAGTAACTTTTTTAAGGAGTAACGCAATATTCTGACAAATTTAAAAAATAACATTATGCAAAACTGCTTGCAAAGTGAGACAAAATTTTTCGAGGTTGTAACTACATCTCTGGGCAACAGTTTCACATTCTCTAATTTTTATGTTTGCAAGATCACATGTAACTCTCTACCGGCAGTGATTGCGGGGAGAAGAGACATGAACTGAGTGGGTGTAAGTCTGCACAGTTTGAACAAGTGTGAAGGGCATTACTTAGAGCTGGGTGCAGAAGCCATTAAGGCTGGGTACTGACAGTAGCTTGCCGATTCAATTAGATTCTGATTTATACAGTTATGACTCTATGCAATTTCGATTCAGTCAACGAGAGAGGATCTAATTGCAGCTTTTATTTAATCCAAAACAGGAAAACCAGGAACAAAGAAAACCACGGGGAACTTAGTGCTAAACATACTAGATATGAAATAACAGACAGGGGGAAACAAGGGCTTAAATATACTAGGGGAAACAAGGAACACCTGGGAAAACAATCAGGGAAAGGGAACCAATCAGGGGAAAACCAATGAGAAAAAGAAACTACAAAGAACTACAAAAACCAAACAGAAAACAGGAACTAAACAGGAATTTCAACATAAAAGCACAGAACAAAAGTCAACAGAATGTGACAAATATAAATGCTGGAAACTGGTAATTGAAATGCACATGTTTACATATTAACAACAGGGCCACGCAATTATGTTAAATTACTTTTTACTTTGAGAAACAATCATTGTAACAAGAAAATAATAAATATTCACAATATTTGTGAATGCTCCTTATTGGTTAGAAAAAAAGATGTACCCATGACATTATAAATGTCAAAGTACTACAGTGCAAGTCATAAACAACAACAAGCACCTTTTAATATTACAGTAAACAGACCCAAACTGAAAAAAATAATTATGCACTGACATCAGAGTTATATACCTTGAAACATGTTTAAGAAATCAAACCGTTTTCAAAGGGCTCATAAAGCCGCTGGAAATGGTGTCTATAAAACCTACTGTCCATTAGCTCTTTACAATAGCCTAGTCATTTTTTGGTGATTACCAGATTTTTGTGCAAGAAAAGCAGCTGATCGACATGGTCTAACTTAAGGCAGCTTCTTTGTGCTGTGACTATATCGACAGCAGTTGAGAAAACTCTCTCCGCAGGAACACAGGGATACCACTTTTCTTGAAGTGCTAAAAAAGGATACACTTCAGCATGCATCTTCTACTTTATTAGTGGGTTTTCAGTGAGTGGAACAGGTTTGACTTTTCTGTATCTTGCCACTTCTTCTTTTACAATGTCAGTCTCAGTTTTCTCTGATGCTCAGGCTGCTGGTTTGTAAACTGGTCCAAGGAGATCCATCAGTGCAGAAGATGTCTTTGACTTTTTGGGTGATGTTGGGTCTTCTGCATCATCCACATCATCAGGACCTAGGGAGTTGTCCTCCTGCTGAACAAGCACAGTGGATTCACCATCAGCACCATCAATTCAAATCAATCAATCAAATCACGTTACTGTCACTCAAACATATACACAAGTGCAACAGTGGATGAAAGTCTTGGGTGCAGTTCTGAGCAACATTGTGATGACAGTGTGTGACAGTGATGAGGCATATATCAATTAACAATAAACATCAGATTTACACAGCACAGTATATTTAATATACACATAATTACTCACAACTAAAATAATATTACACAATGTAGTAAAATAATATAAAACAATGTACAGTATACAATACACACAATATATAATACACATACACTCAATATACATTAGAATACATATATTATATATTATACAGTAAAAATATAATATATAAAATATACAGTAGGTTGTACGTATTGTGCTGTATTGACATTCAGGCTGTCGGTTGATAGTCAGTTGCCAGCGTGTTGTTAAGAGGGAATATAATTTATGATAGTCCAGTGAGAGATTAATAAAATGCAGTGCTGATGTATATTGATCGTGAGAGATCAAGAGTTCAAAAGTCTGATTGCTTGGGGGAAGAAGCGGTCATGAATTCGGCTAGTGCGGGTCCTGATGCTGCGATACCGCCTGCCTGATGTAGTGAACAGTGAGAGCAGCCCATGGCTTGGGAGGTTGGAGTCTTTGATGATCCTCCAAGGTTTTTTCCCACACTGCCTGGATTAGATATCCTGGAGGGAAGAAAGCTCACCTCCAACGATCTGTCTGACAGTTTGCACCACCATTTGCAGGTTTTTGCGATTGAGGGCGGTGCTGTTGCCATACCAGGCAGTGATGTAGCCAGTCAGGATGCTCTCTACAGTGCTGGTGTAGAACCATGTGAGGATGTGGTGGTTCATTCCAAACTTCCTCAGCCATCTCAGGAAGAAGAGGCACTGGTGAGCCATCTTCACAATGGCCTCAGTGTGGACGGACCATGTGAGTTCCTCAGTGATGTGGACACCGAGGATCTTGAAGCTGCTGACTCTCTCCACCGGTGCTCCATTAATGGTGATGGGCTGTGTTCTCTGTCTTTCTTCCTGAAGTCCACTACAAGCTCCTTGGTCTTACTGACGTTGAGGGAGAGGTTGTGCTCCTGACACCAGCGTGTCAGAGTGTGCACCTCCTCTCTGTAGGCTGTTTCATCATTGTCAGTGATCAAACCTACCACTGTCGTGTCGTCAGCAAACTTAATGATGGCATTGGTGCTATGTGTTGCCACACAGTCATGTGTGTATAGGGAATACAGGAGTGGGCTGAGAACACAGCCCTGCGGGGCTCCAGTGTTGAGGGTCAGTGATGAGGAGATGTTGCTGCCCATTCTAACCACCTGACGTCTGCCTGACAGGAAGTCCAGGATCCAGTTGCACAGTGAGCTGTTTAAGCCCTGAGCCTGGAGTTTCACATCAAGCTTGGAGGGCACTATGGTGTAGAATGCTGAGCTGTAGTCAACAAACAGCATTCTCACATATGTGTTCCTTTTTTCCAGATGGGAGAGAGCAGTGTGTATTGTAGATGCAATGGCATCATCAGTGGAGCGGTTGTTGCGGTAGGCAAACTGCAATGGGTCCAACGAGGTGGGCAGCACAGAGCAGATGTGATCTCTGATTAGCCTCTCAAAGCATTTGCTGATGATGGGGATCAGAGCAACAGGATGCCAGTCATTTAAACAAGTGATTTTTGATTGCATTTTTGCTGGCACAATGATGGACGTTTTAAAGCATGTGGGGACTACAGACAGGGAGAGGGACAGGTTGAAAATGTCAGTAAAAACACCGGCCAGATTGTTCGCGCACGCTCTGATGACGTGGCCCAGAATGCCGTCTGGACCCGCGACTTTATGGATGTTCACCCGCCGGAAGGATCGTGTTACATCCGCAACAGAGACAGAGAGTGAACTAACCTGTGTAGCGTCGGCTGCGAGTGCTCTCTCTGCAAGGGCGGTGTTATTTTTCTTGAAACGAGCATACAATGTATTAAGCTCATCCGGGAGAGAGGCAGCAGTGTTCACGCCAGAGTTTTTATTCCCTTTGTAGTCCTTGATGATGTTAATTCCCTGCCACAACCTTCTAGAGTCAGTGGTGTTGAACTGTCCTTCAATTTTGTGCCTGTACTGGCATTTGGCTGCTCTGATAGTGTTACGGAGGGCATAACTGGCTTGTTTATGCTCCTTCGCATTCACAGAATTAAAAGTGGAGGTCCGCGCATTAAGTGCCGCACGAACATTGCCGTTAACCCATGGTTTCTGGTTGGGGTAGATCCGTATTGTTTTGGTCGGAACAACGTCCTCTACGCACTTCCTGATGAAACACGTTATGCTATCAGCGTAAATCTCGATGTTGTCATCAGAGGTGGACCGGAACATCTCCCAGTCTGCGTGATCAAAACATTCTTGTAGCACAGAGTCTGATTGATCCGAACAGCACTAGATCATTCTGAGGGTAGGTGCTTCCTGTTTCAGTTTCTGCCTGTAAGCGGGCAGAAGCAGAATGGAAGAGTGGTCTGATTTGCAAAATGGTGAGCGGGGGAGGGATTTGTAGCCATCCCGTAAAGGAGAATGATCCAAAACCTGGTCCCCTCGTGTGTTGAAGCTGATGTGTTGGTGCGATTTTCATGACATCTTACTCTGATGAAAACACCGGCTCTTTTTCCCCTTTTCCTTCTGCGTTTCCGCGGCCGGGCAGCCCAGACAAAGGGCTCCACTGGCGTGTTTGTAAACAGCGGGTCGGCATTGAGGAATTTGAAGTCCATTTTTTGGTGTGTACTTGCAGAACCAATGTCCAAAAGCATTTGTCTGTCGTATACAATAAGGCAGACAACATCCAAGACAAAAAAACAAAAAAACTGTAAACAAAACAAAAAAAAATAATAAACTGCAGTGTTGTGTCGGAGATCACAACGCAGCAGCCATACTCGGCACCATCTTGAGTCCAATGTGGGGATGTACACAGCAGATCCCCTTATGTGGGGTAGATTGAGTAACTTTTGTTACACTTTCAGAGTATGGCTGGTGGTGCTGCTTTGGTGAAAGAAGGATGTGATTCGTCTGACTCTGCTAAGCAAGTGAGACACTTAAGGAGTTTGAGTTAGCTGCATTGTCAGTAACCAGAGCTGGTTCTTTCTGTGTAATTTCCCATTCATGTAAATCCTCATACAACAACGCTGCAATGTTACTTGCTGTGTGACTGGTTTGGACAGCCCAGGTTTGCAAAACATGCGACACGATTGTCCAGCCACTTGCAATGTAGTGATGTAATGTTATGGTGACATACGAGTCAGTTGCCCTGGATGCCTAGCTATCGCTGAATGGAAAGATGCTGCAAAGTTGTTCTTGACCTCCGTATACTTTCTTGGTATTGCTATTTCACTGTGGTACTTGTGTGTTGCCATTACATACCGTGGCTCCAATACATTAATTAGATTTCGAAATACCTCGTTCTCAACTATGCTATAGGGTGTAAATCCTTGCAAATTAGCATTACAATGGAGTCTATTATTTTCTGAGTGTGTGGTGAATTTGACAGTATTATGCAGGCAAATACATTGTCTAGTTGTTGTTGTTCAGAACCACACGATTGGGCAGAGGAGCTAAATTTGCCAGCTCGATGTCTGGACAGATGGTTTCGTAGGTTTGTTGTGTTGCTGCTGTATTTTATCTCTTGTGGGCACAACTTGCAAACAATGGTGGTTTTGTCAACCGCATATTTCCCTTCAAGGTTTTTGAACTCAAAATAGTTCCACACATCATATTTAAATTTCACCGGCGTTGGATCAAGTTGACTACCATGATCTTCTGCCATGATCCTCTGGTTTTATAAACTTATGTAGACTTATCTTTGTTTTAGTCTTACTCTCAGGAGCAACTAAAAAGACAGTGACATCTTCTGGACAGAAGGGGAAGTACAGATAATGTTCACACATCCTCTGAAGTAAAACGCACACGTTAAAAATCGATCACGGGATTTCACAAATCGATATTGGTTTGTTAAAATGAAGACTGATTAAAATCGATTAATCAATATTTTCAACCCAGCCCTAGAAGCAGGCATAAGTGTGCAGCAAAAGCCTTTCCAATCTATGGGAGTGTGGTAAAGCCCTTCTGCTTCGTGTGGTTCAGCATGGCAGAGGCATACTCATGAAATGTGCATACAAGCCGATTAGGACACACACCACTTTTTGGAGTGTTCTGCTGAACTGTACCATGCCCCACCTTTCACAACGCAATATACACCACATATCATCTGGGGATATGTCAAGCGACATCTGCCCATCTGTTCAAACAGAGTGATGGAGAACTTCACTGGCATATTCCATGGGTGAAAACGCTGTAGATAGAGAGCAGGAAGCCCTCAATTCTCGCAGTGGTGAGAGGCCTTTCTTAATTCTCCACACTCAATGTCTTGTTACCCATAAGCAGCCACAACAGGGGTTCTGTGGGAGGATCTAGACAAGGCGGCTTCCTTCAAGAAGATGCATGTCTACACAGTGAATGCATTGCGCATCCAAAATGCTGCTTCAGCGTGGGCACTGTCCAGGCATGAAAGACAGCGAAAATACCTATCCTGTGGAATGTGTCTTCTGAAGGAACTACACTTGCGATATTCTGTCCTGAAAAGGACATATATACAGTGTATCAGTGTTACTCTTTAAGTTTGTTTTTGCCTGTTGGAAAAACACACAAAATACAATAATAAATGTAAGAATACACTTCTCGTCAGGCATGCAGGGACTCTGTCCACTTAACTCTGTGCACACTCTCAGTGAAGGCAGAACACGTGATCCACTGTTTCACAACTCTAAAGGAGAAGTTCTGAGGAGGCTGTCTTCTGATCTGCCTTATATATGCTCGCTGAGCATGGAAAGCGGGACTTTGAAAGACATCAGCCAATTAAATTGGCGTGTTGGTAAAACTTGCAGAGAGATCAGGGCTTTTTTATTTAGGCAGATTTATTTTGTGTTTTTGTTTTCAGTAAGCCTTTTCTGGGGTGGAGTTTCCACTCCCCAGTCGGTACTTTCTGTCTGGACAGTAAATCTGCTCCCATTCAGGCATCCAGGGATACAAGCTGCTCTGATTAACAGGAGCTTGCCCTGGGACCAAAGGAGAATCTGCCATGCCAGTCTGTTCAGCTGGCGTTAGTGTAGATCTCCTTGATGGTTTACGTAAGAGACTACCGCTGTGCTGTCCACCCGCACCAAGACATGACAGCCTCTGGAGGAAGTATTTCAGGGCCAGAAATATGGCCATCAACTCGAGCCAGTTAATGTGACAATCGAGCTGATGACCCCTCCATTCCCCATGAGCTGGACAACCACTTAAGACCACTACCCAGCCCACCAGGGAGGCGTCTGTCGTTAGAAACCTGCGATGGCAAGACACACATAGAGTGGGACCCAAAGTGTGGAACCGGGGTCTGAACCACAAAGAAAGGGTACATAGCACGCGGCGCGTAACCCTTATCAGCCTAGGGGATTGGCCCTTGGATGAAATACCCTGGCTTTTAGCCACAACTGAAACAGTCTCATGTGCAGAAGGCCCAAAGGGATCACCGTGGACGCAATTGCTCTGAGACCTAGTAGTCTGACGTACCTGAGACCTAGTACTGACGTACAGTGCAACCTTGGCCTAGCCTGACCTTACTCAGAGTGTTCTGAATGGACTCGATTAGAGCGGGAGACAATTGTGCCCGCATCGTGATCGAATTCCATATGATCCCCAGAAAGGTAATTTTCTGAGTGGGAGAGAGAACGCTCTTTTGAGGTTGAGTCTCAGACCCAGAGAAATCAGATGAGCCAAGACGATATCCCTGTCCTGAACTGAAAGTTCTTGAGACTGTACTAGTATCAGCCAGTCGTCCGTGTAATTCAGAATGCGGATGCCCCGGAGTCGCAAAGGAACCAGTGCAACATCCATGCATTTCGTGAATGTGCGGGGTGATAGGGCTAGGCCGAATGGAAAAACACGATATTGGAAAGCTTCACCCCCAAAAGCGAACCTCAGTAACTTCCTGTGTTGTGGCAGACTTTCTATATGAAAGTACGCGTCCATGAGATCGATCATGACCAGCCAATCGTGATGTTGTATTTGTGACACGACCATCTTGATAGTTAGCATCTTGAACTTGAACACTGACTGAGCGATTCAAGCCTCGAAGATCTAAGATCGGACGCAACCCTTCTTGGGAACCAGGAAGTATTTGCTGTAATAACCTGACTCTTTCTCTGGAAGGGGAACACATTCTATGGCCCCTTTGACCAAGATATTTTTCAGTTCTTTGCACAGTAGATATGCCTGCTCCGGTTTTACGGTAGTGGGGACCACGCCATTGAAACCCGGAGGGCGGCGAGCGAATTGAATTCTGTAGCCTTTTTCTACTGGCCTTAGGACCCACATAGAGATACCTGGCAGAAGTTTCCACGCTGCCATGTTCTCTGAGACACTTCCTGTTGGGGGGGGGGGGGGGGGGGGGGGGGGGGGGTGTTGAGTGTTCCGCGTCTTGGACTAAGGCAGGAAGCAGCGGTACACCTAACATTTCGTTGGAAGCCTCTAACTCCCAAAACACTAGAGGCGTCGGGAATGGAGAGGTTTCGTGGGAGTACCGGGAGGTCCGAAGTGGATGATACATAATGTAGATTTTTGAAAGGGAACAACAAGCTTTGCATGTTTCCAAGCAACACACAGTCTGACAGCCTCTTAGTCAATCAAATTAGAGGACCAGAACTGCTGTTTAATTATTAGTAGTGTGAACAAATCGTTCTTTTTAGGTTCTTTAATCGGACTGAATCATCCAAAACATTTCGTGGCTCAAGTCAAAACAGATCAACAAGTTACTCAATAAAAACTCACTTTCAGACATTCCTGACAGTCACTCCCACTAAAAATGAGCCAATATTCTGGAATATATAATCCTATCATGCCCCAATGATTCCGGTTTTTGCCAACTCTTATTATTATCAACGCTCCAGTTGCTCCAAAAGTATACTGAACTGTAAACAGTCTCTTGCGGCCATGTCCGAAGAACCGATGAGTCACCAGTACACTGAACTGAGAACAGTATCTCGAGCTGCTGCCTGAAACTGAGCATGCGTGTACCGAGGGTTGGAGTTTGTGGGGCCTAATGAAAGCTTCTTTTGTACAGAGCAACATATAAGGATAATAACACATAAAACATTCTGGAAATATGTTGTCAATGACAGTTGTCATAGTTTTATCGATGATTATTTGGTCGCAAAAATGAACATTAACATTACATTGACAGACAGTCACGAGTCTCTGACAGCTTGCGAGACAGTACACAGTACACACTGAAATGAGAACTGACTTTATCGGACTTGTCCGAAGAACCGATGAGTCACCAGTACACTGAACTGAGAAAACAATTTGGACTCGGCGTATCAGACATGTCTGCTGAGAACCGATGAGCTGCTGATAACTAGCATGCGTGAACCGATGACTTGAATGAGGGTGGCGAAATATAAGTTTATTTATGGTTTCTCATGTTTTCTGTGAAAATGTAAGTTGATTAAGAAGACTTTTTTTACTTTATATTCTTTAGACATGTAGCTAAAGCATATATTTAATAGAGTATATTCAATACAATGCAATACATAACCTATATACTAATAAATAATAAATATATTGCTAAAAAGTGATATGAAAGGTTCTATAAATATTGTGATTTACAGTAAAATACATTGGAAATACATTAAACAACATAAGCTAAATCAAAAGCTAAACCACTCACACAGTTTTAATCACAGAATAATTTAGCACGTGCCTACAGTGAAATCAGGACTTGTACAGCTTTGATGAAATCCCTTTTATTGGCTCTTCTTGTGAAGTTTTTTGCTTTTTGAAGTTTTAACAATTTCATCACTTCTGCTGAACAAAATTCCTAGAATCACTATATATGACTGTCTATATCTTTTGTTATATTTACACTGGTAAAGAAAAAGAGTCTATCTTTACATCAGTGTCCATATTACAAATTACCTAATTATTAATAAACAACATAACTTTGTTAATAAATAACACATTTTTTATCTTTTTGTGGAGCTTTTTTGAAATTCTATATTGCTATTTTTGTAGCCACTGTAGTTTCGTTATATTAACCCTTTGTTACAAACCACCTGGCTCAAGGCAGACTAATATAAAATTTTAGTATGTTTTTAAAGCTATTTTAATTATGGGGGCACTAGACATGTCATCATAAACCACATATATAGCATAATACCCTTGTAATTACCAGTTTGTAACCTAAAAAAAATCCTTGTAAACCACCCAATCCCGCCCGCACACACACACACACACACACACACACACACGCACAATGTCTGATATGTCAAACAGTGCATAGCGAACCGGACTGCTGATATTATTTGTTCATTTGTTTTTTATAGCTATATATTAACAAAATAAATAAAACAAATACAGTAAAGCAGACATAACTCATTTGTTCACATTTACTATATTAAATACAGTATTTTTATTTTTTAAGAAATCAAAATTTTTATAAAATAAAAAAATGCTTGTCTACATTCTGCCCCCTCTACCGGCTGTGCATTATCACGTACAAAAATAACTCACTTCAGGTGGCACTGCAGGGGAATTTAGACCCTACTCATGAAAAGGTTAACATGTAATGGGTGGAAAATTGACACTATATTGTAAAGTTGTAGGAGAAGCTATCCTACTAGTCCAACCCAAATTTACTAAAGTGTCAGAATTGAACTGGAAGATTCACTTCAAAGACAATTAACTGGCAGTTGGCAATCATTACAGACTAAATAATCATGGACTGGTAGTTCTGCCCTACAACAAAAGAAATCATATACCATTTCTGCAATTTTGCTAAATCAAATAAATAAATAAATAGTGTGGCTGACATCAAGAATGTAACCACATACTCAGGATGTAATAATTTAATAATCAACCACTGGAAAAAAAAAAAATCAGTAGACCACTATTATGAATAGATTGGGGGGGAATTTAAAGTCTTCAATGGTGGATACGGCCCTGGCTGAAATCATACAGTGCGCACCAAGTTTTAGAGCCAAAAGAAGAGAGAGAAAAAAAACACTATGTCATACAGAGAGTACTTTCCTGTAATGGCAGCTGAATATGTAATATAATTCTATGGAAAAGCCCTTTTCAATATCATCTTCAGTAGACAGATGCTTGTTGGCTATCCTCTGCATCCCTGTTATTGCCCCCAGCTTTTCAATTTTATGAATTATTCAAAAGTTGCAGAAGTAAACAAAATGATAAAACAAGTGGAAGGACCCTTGTTAGTGGCAGATGCGGGTCAAGTTCATGCTTTCTGCTGGAGGCTCTGTGTTATTTAAACATGCAGACATAAATTTGCACTCATGAATATTAAACCACATGTACAGTATACGTCCCCCAGAGATAGGAAGTCCTATCATCTTATTTTAGCACCACACTTTTTAATTCAAGTTTATAGGGTATATTCATGTGTTTTCCCCTCGCAATGATGGATAAATTATCATGGAGCTAGATCTTTATTGGAAAAATTAAATGTGGGTGTGAGTCTAAAATCTGTACAACACTGTCTATGAATAAAGAAGGTAGGCTCCAAGTACTTCTTTTCCATATATGTAGATGTTGTAATGCAGCTTAGTTGATTGTATTTTCCTTCAAGTACAATAGAATATGGAATTTTGTACCCTAATGTGTACCTTTTAAAGGTAAATTATATGTTTTGTTCATCTGGGGGGGAAAAAAAAAAGAACTATTTGTGTCATACAGTCTGTACCCAAAAGAAGGATACCACCAATGTTTGATTTTTTTTCTGAGAGTGTATACCAGGGCTAGTCAACTGGCGGACCGCCGGCCAAATCCGGTACGCCAATCATCTTGGTCTGGCCTTCCAACTGATTTTTTATATAATGGCCTCTGCACGGTTCAATCAAATATTTTTCAATTAAATATTTATCTAAACTTGCTCAGTTGTTTAGAGTGCGGTCAAATCTACAGATGTTAAAAATTATCACCACAGTTGTTATAGAAATGTTGTCAGCACGTATGCACATCTCAGGCAACAAAAGATGTCCTCTCGTCTGACTGACACTGTGGTCTCTAAACTCCTCCTCTCCTACTAACCCACTACCGGTTCCCTTGACCCCATTCCTTCTCACCTTCTACAGGCCATCTCTCTGTCCATCATACCTGCGCTCACACACATAATTAACACATCTCTACTTACAGGTCCTTTTCCCACTACATTTAAGCAGGCTCGAATAACAGTTTTTTTTTTTTTTTTTTTTTTTTTTTTAAATATTTTATTTATACAGATTTTTTATACACAAAAGTACACACAAAACAAAGAAAGAAAAGAACAAAAAAAAAAAAAACAACAACAAAAAAAAAAAAACAGCCAGCACTAACATATTTTGTAGAAACAAACAGGAATAAATATACAAGTCAGTACGATGAATAGATATCACAAACAGTCCACTCACACAAATTGAGTCAAAAAGGCCTGAGCCAGAGGGGAGTGGCAGTCACAGTAAAGATAAGTACCAAAAGATAAAAATAAATAATAAATAACTAAATAAAAAGTGCATTGCATTTAGGACCCAGTTTGAGATCTATCCTTCCTGATGTAATCTATGAAAGGGCCCCAAATCTTCTTGAACTTATCTTGAGAGTTAGACATAGAGAACCAAATTTCTTCAAGGTGTAAGCAGGAAACCATATCATTAAGCCACCTCTTGAAGCAAGGAGATGAAGATGACTTCCACTCCTTTAGGATCACCCTTTTTGCAATGATCATACCAAACATGAGGGCTTGTTGTAAAGCGGTTGGAAGAGCCAAAGAACCTTCAGAGCAGCCCAGTATTGCTAAGAGACAGTCAGGAACCAGTTGTCTATGGTAAACAACACTGTACAAACTAAAAATATCGGCCCAGAATTTTGTGAGCTTAGAGCAGGACCAGAAAAGATGTCCAAGAGTTCCAATAGTTGAATTACATTTATCGCAGGTGGGGGAGACAGCCGGAAATAATTTGTTCAGTCTAGTCTTGGAATAATGCAACCTATGAACTACCTTGAATTGAATAAGCTGAAGTCGAGCATTAATGGTGCATGCTTTTATCCTATTTAACCCTTTCGCCCATAGCTCATCAGATATAACTTCGCCAGTGTCCTTGATCCACGCCTCTTTAATATGGAGAGAGGGGATTGGCACAACAAAGAGATTAACGAACCGTGAGATCAAATGCTTGGACGTGGGAAGGCTGGACATAATATCAAAAAAGACATGTTGCATGGGGGTCTCTTCTAGGCGAGAAAAAGTCTGCCTGACAAAATTCCTAATTTGTAGATAACGGAAAAATTGGTTAGTAGGGAGTTTGAATTTAGCCTGGAGCTGGGCAAAAGATGCAAAGTGATTATCAACATAAAGATCCCTGATAGTAGTTAAACCTTTATCTGACCATTGCGTAAAGACAGCATCCATCAAACCAGGCTTGAAACAGGGGTTCTGACATATGGGGACATGAATTGAATTTTCTGGGAGTTTCAAAATCACCTTGATTTGCTTTAGAATTTTAATCGAGTTGCAAAGTAAAAAATTATTGCGTAACGATTTAATTTTAAGATCAGGTTTAGAGAATAGAATTGCTGACAAGGAAGCACCAGTAAGTGACACAGCACTACTCAGCTCAATCTCCGGCCATCTAGGGCAGGGTCCACTCACCCCTGCAGCCCCAACCGTGGAGTGATTCCAGAAAACCCATGCTCTAGCATTGCAGGCCCAGTAGTAATGTCGAAAGACAGGCAGGCCTAAACCACCCTCCTCAGTGGGCTTCTGTAAGTGGGCCTTTGAAATACGGGGGGGCTTGGAGGCCCATATAAAGGGCATGATAATAGAGTCTAACGTCTTGAAAAAGGAAGAAGTGAGGAAGATGGGCACATTCTGAAATAAATAAGTAAATTTAGGGAGCACGATCATTTTAACAATATTGATACGCCCAATCAATGAGAGGGGGAGAAGTTTCCATTTATCTATCTTATCCCTGAGCTTGTCAATCAGATCCATATAATTAAGTTTAAAAAGCAGTTTTGGATTTCTGGGGACGTTAATCCCCAGGTAGGAAAAGTGGTCATGAGAGACTCTGAAAGGCAGATTGAGAAGGAAACTGGAGTCAAGACTGCTAGACAGAGGCATAAAAACAGATTTCTCCCAGTTTATAGTAAACCCAGAGACATCAATCAGATTAAGCAGGGGTGAAAGGGATGTTTTTACATCTGAAAGGGTCAGAATTACATCATCTGCGTACAGACCGATGGTGCACTCAGATGTACCATACCTAATACCGGAGATTTGGGGGTTGGTTCTAATGGCTATGGCCAGCGGCTCAAGAGCTAGAGCAAAAAGCATTGGAGAGAGGCAGCAGCCCTGCCTGGTGCCACGGTGCAACAGGAACGGGGTGGATCTATCGTGGTTGGTTATAACAGAAGATTGGGTGCCAGCATACAGCATTTTTAATATGTTCATAAATTTCGACCCAAAACCAAATTTGTCAAGAGCAGCGAACATGTATCTCCACTCCACCTGGTCAAAGGCCTGCTGGGCATCTAGTGAGATCACAGCAGATTGGGGCAATTTAGTTGAATACATTAAATTAAGCAAACACCTTGTGTTTGAGAAGGAATATCTATTGGGGATGAAACCTGATTGATCAGGATGAATTAAAGTGCCAATATATTTGTTTAGCCGGTTAGTCAGGACTTTTGCTAGAATTTTTTGGTCAGAGTTGAGCAGAGATAGGGGACGATACGAAGAGACATTTGTTTCGTCTCTGTCCTTTTTTAAAAGGACACAGATATGGGCGTCGTAGAGAGTATGAGGGAAAGTACCGTTTTTTACTGAACAACTGACCATCCGAAGCAGGAGTGGGGCGATAACGTCAATATGCGTCTTGTAGAATTCTATCCCAAATCCATCTGGACCGCATGCTTTGCCGCCGGGAAAAGAACGAATAACGTTTCTGATCTCCTCCAGTGTAAATTCAGAATCCAAATCTAGTCTTGCGACCTCAGAAAGGACTGGAATATCTAAAGTATGTAGAAAATTGGCAATATCTGTATCCGTGGCAGTAGATCTGGAAATATATAGCTGGCTGTAAAAACTAAAGAATCTATCATTAATCTGCTTGTGATCAGTTAATATCTGACCGGTGGAGGAGGCAATTTTGTGTATTGCCCTATCAGATATGACGCCCTTCAGTTGCCTAGCAAGCAATTTATCGGCCTTCTCACCCAGCTCAAAGTGCTTCTGCTTTAGTTTACGAATATAGTTCACAACCTGCTTGCCCAAAATATGATTATATTCGTATTTCACTTTCAAAATAGAGCTAAGTGTGTCGTCAGAACCTGTATTTCGAAAATCCTCCTCCAGTTCCGCTAGTTCAGCCTCAATATCAATGCGGCGACTGAGCCTGGCCCTTTTGCGAGATGACTGATATGAGATGATGTGCCCTCTTATCACGGCTTTAAACGACTCCCACAATATAGAATCTGAGACAGCACCATTGTCATTAATGAGCAGAAAATCAGCAATCTTCGTCGATATATAGCCACTGAACGTGTCATCTAAATATAGCGAAGGGTTAAATTTCCAACTATATTGAGTGGCATAAAGTTTAAAATCAATCACCAGTGAGAGGGGCGCATGGTCGGAAATTAAGATGCTATGGTAAGTTGAGCTTATTACATTCGAAATAAGTCTAGAGTCAACCAGCATATAATCAATTCTAGAGAAACTCCCATGCACAGGGGAGAAAAAAGAAAATTTCCTTTCTAAGGGGTGCTGGTGCCTCCAAATGTCAACCAGGTCCAGAGATTTGGCAAGGTTGTTGAGAACAGAGACAGATCTCAACAACGGGGCCACGAATGAGGAGGACCTATCCAATAGCGGATCAAAATAGCAATTAAAGTTGCCGCCTATAATTATGTTGTAATCATTGTATTCTGTGACAAGATTGAATATTTTACAGAAAAAATCTGGGTTATCGAAATTTGGAGCGTAGATGTTTAAGAGAACTAAAGGGACTGAGTTGACCGTACCCGTGACAAGTATGAACCTCCCACCTGGATCAGTAATCTGCGATTTGAATACAAATGGGATGGTTCTGCGAACAAGAATGGCAACCCCCCTCGCCTTGGAGGAAAAAGTGGACTGGTACACCTGAGAAACCCACGCAGATCTTAAGCGCCTCTGCTCTGAAGGTTGTATATGGGTTTAATATGCGACATACTATGAGCTGGCGAAACAACAAGTGACAAAAAAGACAGATGAAGAAAAACAAATAAAACCCCCCAAAAACCCAAACCCGCTAACAGAACTAAGCGGAACATCCCACTAGTTAACAAGGAGGCTGCCGGGTAACAGAGCCAGCCACACTACTCACAGAAAAGCCCACTTACCACGGGGCCCTGTGTACATCTCCAACACATTAACTAATGCTTAAATTGCACCCACATAAAGTATACAGTGTAAGCGATAATCAGAACACACACTTGGTGAGATATAGGTAACAGGTGAGAGGGTATAAACGATGCAGTATATATAAAAAAAAATCGAACTTAAGAAAATAAAAAGAAAGTGCCATAAGGAAGTGTGTTTATATGAAAAAGAAAGCAGATTAAAACATATGGCCGGGAGTATCAATCAATATTAATAAAGATCTAAAGTAAAAAATAGAATTGTCCCAGTAACTTACTGTATATGTGTACCCACAAAAAAAAAAAAACACACTGTGTGAAACACTATTTAAACGCATAACGTTACCTTACACTGCAACAATGACCAACTGAAAGTAACAGTTTGACCTGAATCTTTATCAAACCGCTGGATAGGAAATTATCCAGTCCGGAAAGAAATATAACTATATACATACACATACATGGGCTACATAGACACATAGCCTACATAACGTTACATATCCGTATACACAATGAAAATAATATATATATGATTTAAGAGTCATTCTCTGGGCCTAAAGAATTGGCAAACCGTTCAGCTTCAGTTGGAGACACAAACATCTTCGATATGTTGTTGTAGTCGACGTGGAGCTTGGCTGGAAAACGCAAGGAACATTTAGCACCAGCTTCGGTTAGCCGCCTCCTCACGGTTGTATAGGCTTGCCGCTGAGCCGAGACCTCCGCCGTGTAGTCAGGGAAAATGGAAACTCTCACACCGTGATAGTGCAGAGGTGCTTTTTGACGGCTGAGTCGCAGTATGTCGATCACGTCCCGATCGTTGTGGACCTTAGCAATGATGATCCGTGGCCGCTCATTAGGCTGAGGCTTCGGTCTCAGGCTGCGGTGGGCCCGGTCTATTTTTACGGGACTGCTAAAGTTGTCTTGGCCGAGTAGCTCTGGGATCAGCTTAGAAACAAAGTCAGTAGGGCTGCCTTTCTCCTCCCCTTCTTTGATGCCCACAATCCTGACATTGAGTCTGCGAGATCGGCCCTCCAAGTCGTTCACTTTAGCCCTGAGGAGACCGTTAGCCACACGCAGCTCGTTGCATGTAGCTTCCAACGCTGTTATGCGGCTGTCAGTAGCTGACATGGCTTCGTCGAAATCCTCAAAGCGGCGCTCATTTTCATGGCTTTTTTTCTGAAGCGATGATAACGTTACTTCAATTGCGTCGAGGCGGCCCTCCAAAGATTTCTTTAAACCATCTACGAGAGTGGTGATTTTCGACAGCTCAGCCCCGTGGTTAGCAATACCAGCTAGTATAGCTTCGTTGCTAGCGGCCGACGAACTCGTCTTGGATGTATCCCTTTGACTATCGTCTTTCTTTGGCATATTGACATAAACTCACTTCCGACAGGCTACAACACAATTATAAATGCAGGCCAGCGTAAAATAATGTTAAAGTGCAATGGTATAAAAGTAAAATAAAGGAGATGACACGGAGCACGCCGAAAACACGTCTACTCCATCACTGCACACGAGCGCCCCCCCTCGAATAACAGTTTTTAATCAAATCTCTGCCTATCTCTCACAGAACAAGCTGCTGGATGACAATCAGTCAGGCTTCAAAAGTGGACACTCCACCGAGACTGCCCTGCTGTCTGTCACTAAGTCGCTGAGACAGGCGAAAGCTGAATCCAGATCATCCATCCTGATTCTGCTGAACCCTTCTGCAGCCATTGCAGTCAATCATCAGATCTTACTCTCCACCCTCTCTTTGCTGGGCATCTCAGGAACTGTGCTTAACTGGTTTAATGTCTATCTCTCAGGTAGGTCCTTCAAGGTAGCATGGAGAGGTGAGGTGTCCAAGCCACATCAGCAACTTATTGGGGTAACTCAGGGTTCAGTGCTTCGGCCAATTCTCTTATCTATATACAACATCACTGGGACCCATCATTCAGGCACATTTTTTCTCTTACCCCCGCTACGCCGATGACATGCAACTCTACTTGACTTTCCAGTCCAACGACACCACAGTGACTGATCAAATCTCTGCCTGACTGGCAGACATCTCGGCCTGGATGATGGAACACCACCTGCAACTTAACCAAGCCAAGACCAAACTCCTTGTCTTTCCAGCCAACCCTGCTGTTGAACACAACATCACCATGCAGTTGGGTGCAACTACAGTAACGCCTTACAAAATGGTTTGAAATGTAGGGATAACTATCGATAACAAACTACATTTTAAAGACAACATCTCAAAGACTGCAAGATCATGTAGATTTGCACTCTACAATATCAGGAATATAAGACCCTTCTTCTCTGAACATGCCACACAACTTCTTGTTCAGTCAATTGTCATAACTAGACTGAACTACTGTAATGCTCTCATTGTAGGCCTCCCTGCATATGCAATTAGACCCCTGTAAATTATCCAGAATGCAGCAGCATGCCTGGTCTTTAATGAACCAAAGAGAGCACATGTTACACCACTCCTTGTCTCTCTTCACTGGCTGCCAGTTGATGCACATATCAAATTCAAGGCTCTGATGCAGTCACTGGGTCTGCTCAAGAATACCTAAAATCATTTCTGCAGAGCTACACGCTGACTAGAAGCCTGCGGTCGGCTAAGGAACGTCGCCTTGTTGTACCAACACAAAGAGGCACCAAAACACTTTCCTGTACTTTCGGCTTCATCATACCACATTGGTGGAATGACCTTCCCAACTCCATCCGTGAAGCTGACTCACTTTCTGTCTTCAAAAACAGCTAAAAATACATCTTTTCCATGAGCACTTAACCAGTCACTTTTACATTTACATTTATGCATTTGGCAGACGCTTTTATCCAAAGCGACTTACAGTGCACTTATAACAGGGACAATCCCCCCGGAGCAACCTGGAGTTAAGTGCCTTGCTCATAGACACAATGGTGGTGGCCGTGGGGATTGAACCATGGACCTTCTGATTAACACTATAGTGCTTTAGCCCACTACGCCACTACGCCACCACCACCAAAAAAAAAAAAAATTCTTGTTGCACTTTAATCTGTATTGAATGCTACTATTCTTTGAACCATTTGAACCACCACGTCTGTCTCATCATGCCATGTTCCCATGTCTGCCAAGTCATGCCATGTTACCATGCATGCCATGCCTAGTCAAGAGGCCCTGCCATGCCATGTTGCCACGGCTACCTCATCATGCCATGCTCCCATATCTACTACATCATGCCATGTAGCCACATCTGTCCACAAAGTCTGTTCCCAGTCAATGCCAGTCCCCTTGACCATGGAGGTCATTCCCCAGTCACTGCCTGTGTCCACGACCACAGAGATCATTCCCATGTCCCTTCCTGTGCTCACAGCCACTAAGACTGTTCCCTTGTCACACCTCCTGTCTCACCAAACCATACCACAAGGACCCCCCCCCCCCCCAGCACCCTATTGAACTTTATTGTTAGTTTTGCTTATGTTTGGGCATCGGGAGCCGCCCCTTGTGGGGGGATGTCACGTTTAAATATGTTTTTGTTCATGTTTTTTTTCATGCATTTTATTTTGAAATTAGTTTGCTTCCTGTTCCTGGTCATGTGTCCTTGTCATGTGATTTCCTGTTCCCCTCATTTGTTCCTGTCATGTGAGTATCTGGTTTTATGTGTCTTATTATCAGTTCTGTTTTATTATTGGTTCCTGTTTATTAGTCTTGTTATCATGTTCATTAGTTTAGTCTCATCATTGGTTGTCTATGTCATTTGGTTACCCATGTCCATGTATTTAAGCCCTCATGTTTGCCATTGTCCTTTGTCAAGTATTGGTGTTGGTGCAACATCGTGTCAGTCTTCATGCTGTAGTTAAGTCAAGTCAAGTCTCCATTCTGGTTTATATTCTGTTTTGTTTTCTTTGAATTTATGTGTTTGGATACCAGGACTTTGTAAATAAAACTGCACTTGGTTTCTCACATCCTCATTGTCTTCGTCATCGTTCTTGTCCTGCCTGTCCTGCCTGTCCTGCTCTGCCAATACGTAACAGAATCCACCAGTGCCCCACAATGATATGGTCATTTGAATTTCCATTTCCAAAACTTTTTTTACAATTTCGATTAATTCGAAAAACCTACTTTTTCGAACTCGTCCTAGGCTGTTTGCCCGATTCTCACATTACTTGGTATATTTCATCCAGATCCTCCTGACAAGTTATAAAAATAATTTTGATACGTCTAATCATTCCAAAGATATAAGTAAATATGTTTTGGGTGTGGCCTATAATGACTAATTATCCTGTATCTTGTGAGTGAAATTTTCAAACTAAACAATGGACAAGAGAACACTTTGAGGTAACATGAGTTTTGTTAAAATGTGTTCTGCTGAAGAAAGAAAGTCATACACACCTGGGATATCTTATGGGTGAGTAAATAATGAAGATAATTAAAACATTTTGGAGAACTTTCCCTTTAAGTTAAGCAAACACTTTATGACCATTTTGGGTGAGAACAGACCAGAATATAACTCCTTTTTCATTATAAATCACATCAGCAGCCTCCTTGGCAATCATGGTTTCAAGTTCAATTATACTTCCTAGTGCCATCTAGCACTCTATGTATGTGTCAAGCACTGGTAAGTGTAATCAAGCTAGAATCAATTATCGTGCCTATATAGGGACTGCAATGACAAGATGCACAGTGAAAAAGGAGTTACATTTTGGTCTGTTCTGACCCAAAACTGACTGGATCACTTCAGAAGACATTGATTAAAATACTGGAGTCAAATGGATTACTTTTATCGTGCCTTTAACAGCTTTTTGGAGCTTGAAATGTCTGGCCACCGTTCACTTGTATTGTATGGACCTACAAAACATAAATTCTTCTGAAAATTTGTGTTTATGTTCAGCAGAAGAAAGAAAGTCATACACATCTGTGATTGAATTAAGGTGAGAAAATGATGAGAGAATTTTAATTTTTGGGTTTAATTTTTTTTAATTTTTAAATTAAAGGATCTTCTGCAACTGGATCAAGTTCCTTGCTCTTGCAGTTCAAGTTATATTTGCATACATCTACTTTTGAAGAGAACTTGCAAGTAGACAGCCATCCATATAAAAGCAGAAAAACGTATTTTGTGGTGTTGGTGGGACTGGAATAGGCATCTGTCCAGGTTGACACTGGTTAAGGCCAACATCTGTAAGTTCTCGGTCTTCATGTGGGGCTCACAGAAAAACAGAAGACCTGCAATAAAAAAGAAACAATGCATTTAAAAAAATGTCATATTACCCACTTCCGTATAAAATCTTAAAGTCACTGGAGTATTCAAAATACTATAACAACTCTTATGATGCCTTTAAAACCCTATAAATGTTTTTGAATCCTGGCTGATGCAGCATTTGAGAAGCTGAAGCGAGGAGCAGTTAGTCGGTTGGTCAAATTTGTGTGAACATTTTTCAAAATAGAGTCCCTGCAAATACTGAGGTCATGTGACTCTGTATCTGGCATCAACTCCCAATTTTAATTTACAGTAACATGGTAGCATTGTGAGAAATCCACTGACCTCATGCTAAATGTTCCTACCTTTTACATGGTGTTTGCATGACAAATAGGCTACATGCTGCAAAATTGTCAATAAAATAATTTTGTTTAAGATTTTTTTTTTTAAATGTAATATGTTAGAAAATAGCCTTAAAATAATTTTTCTCATAAATTACATTTTGATATATTTTTTGTTCTTAAACTTTTAAGGGTTAATTATCAGCAGGCTTACAAAATATTTACTTAATTATATAAGTACTTTTTATCAGAGAAATGAATGTGCATCAGTAAGTGTACAGGCAACATTTATTGTATTTCCATTGACATCTGTTCTTTGGTCTGCATCATGTGAGCTTGCAAAGGTGGAAAATTGTGATCAATAACAAGAAAGCCTTTACCATTCAGTGATGTGCTGTGATGTGTCTATTGAAGAGTTCTTTCCTAAAGGTAAAAGAAAAGGCATCAATCATAGTCAAACTGCATTTCAACAGTGGATCATTCCATAATTAAAATCATTAAAATCAAATATTATGAATGTAAATTCTAGAATTATAAAGAAATAACAGTTTATTCTATTTTAAGTTCATCCTACAGTATATCAAACATTATCTTGAGATATTTGGCATTACAATACAATACTCAAAAGGAATACCACTGTCTTCTGTATTTGAGCCTCTTTGGGGTAGATTTGTTGCAAAAGCAATCCCTCAACAACAAAGTTTAAACAATGCAAAAGATATTGTCTAAAAACTATTACCTTCTGAAGCATGAAGCAAATAAAACAGGGATAAGGCCCTGGACGTTTCTCTGAATTAGAAAAATACATACAAGTGAATTATTAAGCAGTATAACAGTACTACTACTAATCATAATCATAAAATCATATTTAATCCTTTCGGTAAAACACAAAAGACATCAACTGTTTCCCAGGACATTTTATAGGCACAGCAGATGGCAATGTGTTTAATGTATGTTAAATTGTTGTAAGACATCCAACTGCAATATTATAAAAATACCTTGAGACGTCTACCTTTGCCATGCTCATTTGGACCTTTATGAACATTAGTGCAGAAAATGTCACAAGGTTTGTCCCTAAAATTAAAACATAGTCTTTGAGAAAGTAATGATAGTTTTAACATTTATTCACCTTGTGTATTATTGACTCATGATTGCACGTGTCATAGGGCATTCACGAACGGAAGACAGATATATTAATGAACTAAAGTTAAAGTTTAGAAAATATGAGTGAAATTGATCATGTTGAAGTTGACCACCTACAACAACTGAAATGAGTCAAACATGGTGAATTATCTAGATTTACCTCAGTTACAAGTTGCCTCACGGAAAACAGTGCGCAAATTGCATTTAAACAACATTACCAAGCGTGAATGTTTTTAGAACACTGAAGGATAAAACAATTAAAATCTAAAGTGATATTCAATGATAGACTGTCAAAACATTGTGTAACATGATTAATAGAAGTACATTTATGCTTACCTTTTTCTTGCGATGCATACACTTCAAAAACAGATTCAAAAACATGCATGCACAGAACTCCGACATCTCCAACCAAGATTCAACATAGAGCAAACGTTATCATTTCGACCAAATTGGTCAGCGGTACTTCCTCAGGATTAATTTTAATGTTGAACAAACACAATGTTCTCTGTCAATCCAAAATGTTATTGAACCTCAAACCTGAATGTTTAACAATGAAAAGTGAGTTTTGTCTTTCTCAGGGGAATATATATGTGTGCACAATTATTAGGCCACTATTAGTGCGCACACTTATTAGGCAACTAAATTACAAAAATTATTTCTCACAACTCAAGTGTTTATTCTCAATTTTTACAGTAGGTGCAACAAATAAGTAACACAAAATGACAATTAAATAAAATTTTTGGCCTTTCAAAAATATTAATTGGCCAATATAGCCACCCTTTTTTTCAATAACTGCCATGAGTGTTCCATCCATGGAGTTTCTTGATCTGTTCATGATCAACTATCACTGAAGCAGCAACCACAGCCTCCCAAATGCTGTTCAAAGAGGTGTATTGTCTTCCCTCACTGTAAATCTCATGTTTTAGAAGGGCCCACAAGTTCTCGGTAGGATTTAAGTCAGGTGACGAAGGGGACAAAGTCATTATTTGGGCATATTTGAGTCCCTTGCTGGCTAGCCAAGCAGTGGAGTACTTGGATGCATGTGATGGAGCATTGTCCTCTTCTCAAGTCTTTTACAGTTAATTTGCACCTTTTCTTCTCCATGCGTTTGTTTGCTCCCCAGTTGACTATTCACAACAAAACATTTGATTGTCTGGTTGTCAAACCTGAATAGTTTAGCAATTTCAAGAGTGTTGAGTCCGTCTGAAAGGCATTTTACAATATTTGACTTTTCAGTGTCTGTTAAATCTCTTTTTTGGCCCATTTTACCAGAGGTAATGAAGCTGTAAAATAATTATGCACACCTTGATATAAGGTGTTAGTCACTTTCGCCACACCCTCCCTCATTAAACAAATACATACCACGTGAAAATGATTGAATTCAATAAGCATGCAAGTTTATATGGTTTGGAGTTGGAAAATGTGCATATAAATATTGATAAGATAAGAATAATCACTTGCCAAATAATTGGGCACGCAATGTAGACAATGAATCGATGTCTCCTTGCGATCTGGGTTATTGCTATATACAAATTCATTTAAGTGATTTTACAAACAAATCATACAATATTCAGAAAAATAATGATTGCAGGCAAGACTGTAATATTAAGGCTTACGTGACATTGCATTGAATTTCTCTGTTTCACAATGAAACAGAATTAAAAGAAGAGGTATAGTAACTACCATGTACGTACGTACATTACACACAGAAAGTAGCTATTTCTCAATGCTAATTCAAGAATCACTCTGAAAAGCAATCTCTTAAATGAAGCAGCCATTAGAGCCCAACAGATATGGGATTTTTGAGACTGATATGGTGGCCGATATAGTTATGAGCTGGAATGAAAACAGACCTTTTCTATGTGGATTGCGTACCGATTTTGCACGATATGACTATGCAAAGGTACTCAGAAGGCTGCTTTCTTAAACAAATATTTTTTTCAAATGATATTTGACATTATTATTATTATAGATTGTCAACAAATTCTAGAAATGACCACTGAGAAAATAAAGAATACATTTAAATTCAATAAGTAGCTTAAAAAACATCAGTAATGTATGTTTAGTATCAGTCAGTTGCTGACCATTAAAATAACAAATAAATTCAAATAAAATAAATAGCTAAATAAACATCAGTACTGTTTAGTATCAGTCAAATGCTGACCATTAAAATAAAGAATAAATAAAAATACAATAAATGGCTAAATAAACATCAGTAGTACTGTTTACTAGTCAAATGCTGACAATTTTAATACTGCCAGTCAGTTATTGCCAGCATTTATACCTGCTGAGTCAAGAGATAAAATGCAGTAACGTTTTTACACCGTATTCTGCTATACAAGTTCTGGGGAAACTTTCAAAGGTGGAAAACCAGACTTTTAAATATTATATTTTGTAAATTTAATTGTTTGGTTGAAGGGGTAACAAACTGTGAATTCTGAACAAAACAGTTTAGTGAATATATGTTTGCACATTAGCTTCCACTCAGCTGAGAATCAATGAAAGTAGCTACGTGGATCGCTAGTTCGCTATAAGCTTGTTGTCATGGAGAGTAAAAGAGGGACCAGCATTGCATCTCACCAAG
The DNA here is from genome assembly GCA_032164185.1 of Moxostoma hubbsi. Lineage (NCBI taxonomy): Eukaryota > Metazoa > Chordata > Actinopteri > Cypriniformes > Catostomidae > Moxostoma > Moxostoma hubbsi. Next base: position 26,203,553 of record JAVLUX010000030.1, on the reverse strand, counting down.
TAGGTAACAGTGTAGCATGAAGTCAACACACAATCCACCACTACACCATTGTCTGCTGAGTGCAAAAAGATGCTCTGATGTTTACCTTTCAACCTGCTACATTACTTACTGCACTGACAAACTATAGCTGTCTAACAGCAGACAGACATGAGTGACATGGTTGTCAGGGACAGGGTTAACGTTATATTAGTTATATTGAAAAGGGAAAATGGGGGTCATTGTTTATTAATTTTCCAGTATGTATTTCACAAACTAGTTAGCAACTTACCGAGAACTCACCACTTAACTCTGCACCACTTAACTCTGCCCTGTCTGCAGAGCCACCATCAGTTCAGAGTCAGCTCTGTAAACAATTGAGTCCAAGTGTGCTCTTCTGGACAAACTACGTAATGACACAAATTCTAAAGCATTGATTTCTGCATTATATGTTCGGAATTTTATATATCTGCACATATTGATAAACATATATGCATATACAGTCGGGCACTAGCAGCCATACAATCTTTTTTCCCTTAATTGACCCACTTAAAGCTGGAAAATTATTTTAATTTGGAAATTACCACTAGAATAGTTCTGTCATTAGCATTCTTTATAGGCCTAATAAAAAAAATTAAGTGCTAATTGCACTTCTGTTTCCCAGCTCTACCAGTCAGTCTCAGACCATGAACCCAAAATGCAAAAACAGCCTCTGGCATGAGTACGTTTGTGAAGACAACCAAACAATTAATGAGTCCAAAACAGCCTTCAAGTTTTGACGTGTCTTTTTTCAATAACTCAAATTCAAAATCAAAATCAAATTCTGGTCAGCGAAAATAACTCATTCATCCCATCATTAATTCACAATGTAAATTATGCTTTATTCACATATTTTTCTTAACATCCTATGGGGGTAAAAAATACAATGATTGGATTTACCTCCGCATATTTTAACCATTGATCAACTCTATTGATTGATTTGTGCTATTTGTGAAGTTTATCCACTTTAAATAATGAATTGTCGAGCAGGCTACAGAGAATTTACCAAAAAAGCTGATCAGTGTTGTAAGCAACTGCTTTTAAATTGACAGTGTATGATCATTCTGCCATAGCCTCTGACTTTTAGAATATGATTATCCTATTATTAGTATTATTGTGGCATCATATTCAACAGAGTTCTAAAAATTAGGGCAGTCCTTGAGAGTTTTAGCATTCTGACTGATCTTAACCACAAACAGGTTCTTTTTTAATGGCTAAGCTCTAAATTTTTCCCTAGTATTTCATGGTTGTCTGCAAATCCTTTCTTTAATCTTCTGAAGGTTCTAGTTTTTTGACAAATCCAGGGCTCTTTTTTAATGCAATCAAAGAAGTAAAAAAGTCAGTGTGTGCTAATCTGCAATGCAAGTTTGCCAGATAAAAGGCAGTTCTAGCACACAGTTCTTTGACACATCTTTTGAAGGACCTCTTCATCATGATATGCATAAACAACTTGACAGCTTGAGAGAAGTTGCATGAATACTTCAGTTTTGAAATGACTCTTTTACTTAAGTTCAAATCCTTAAGAGGTAAGTTAATAGTGTTCTTTCTGGCTGGTTAACGTTATATAGTCAGTTATATATTACAATTTTTATATCGAAATATATGCACATTTAACTTTGTCTATATACACATTAAAAATTGAGGAAATTGCATTTATAATGTTATTATACTGCAGTGAGTTTGAGAAAGTTGTAATGCTGTAATTTGCTGTTTTAAAAATTGCTCAATTTGTTGCTTGTGAGTGCCTGTTTGTCTATTTGTGCTCTATTTTGTAATTACAGTGTTTGCTATCATGAGCAGGTCTAATACGATTGGTTTCTGGATCAGAGTCATTTTTAAAAGCATTCACTGAGGCCATCCAAATTTAGTTCTGCATGCAAGGGCATTCATCATCCATGAACCACTTAAAAATGCTTCTACTGTAATTCAGCTAGTATAGGTCAGACATCAGTAAATGTTACATTACCATTGAAAAGGAACTATCTCTGTTTGAAAAACCTTGTGTAGATGATAGTTCCCTTGCAAAGTGTTGTCAGCTACAGTCAGAGAAGGAGATTGGTATGCTAATAACAATAACATACTACCTTTTTGATCGTTTTCTCATAAAAACACTTACTACATGACAGCATAGTGAAGCAACTCATGGTTGAAATTGCTTTAATGCTCACTAAAAAACCAGGATAGGTACACGGTGTACTCGCAAGGGAATGTAACTGATAGCATAAACTGAGATTATTCTCCTGAACAGAATAAATTTTCTCCAGATTTAAGCAATGAATAGATTCTTCTCCATGGTTTGGATGATATTTTATGTTATGAGCTCTGGTCACACTGTAATAAAGTTGAGGTCAAAGATTTACTATTATTTTGAAATGACCTCTTAAGGCAATAATTACCCAAATAAAAATCTAGAAGCAGGGTTGAGAGGGTTACTGTATTCCACTACAGATTACAGAATACATGCTGTAAAATATACTTTGCAACATATTTCATTAGATTACTCAAGGTCAGTAACATATTCTAAATCCTATGGATTACTTCTTCAGCACTGGTAGATTTTTTCACTTGTTTTGACTCAGCCAGTACAATAAGACAAAATACACATGTTAAAAATACATTCTCATGCAGTGTTGTTTCTAAAACAAGATTAATCAAATTGATCTTGTTTTAAGGATTTTTTGATATTTTCATACATCTAAACAATAAAACAATTACTCTCAAGAAAATGTTTTTGCCATAATATGAAATGTCTTACAAGAAAAAATTAAATTATGATCCAATGTGAATTTTCTTGATAAAAAAATTAATGTGCATGTAAAATGGCTAGCAATAGCATTTTATCTTAGCGTAAAGCTGACAATTTACACAAGGTTTTTTTTTCTATTTCTTGTGCTCCAAACTTACTTCTCTGTCTGCTCGTATGAATGTTACACATCATAAAAAAGTGTTTCACCGCTGTTCAAATGCACTTTGGATCACATCATTTATATGCATAAATGTTTTCCATCTGAAAGGACTAAATGTTAAATGAAACAAATGACAATAAAATGCAAAGTAATCAAAATACTTTTTGAATGTAACTATATTCTAATTACCAATTATTTAAATTGGAACTGTAGTGGAATGCAGTTACTTATATTTTGTATTTTAAATACATAATCCCATTACATGCATTCTGTTACTCCCCAACCCTGCCTAGAAGGGCAAATAGGCTGCTTTCCACAAGCCTTAGAATAGATGTGCCCATGCAAACATGGATATGGTTTCTACTGTGCATAAAACCCTCAAAATATACCATCATCCTAACCCATCTTATAAGCTTTAGAATATCTTCCAGCCTGACCGCTGGAGCTCAGTCTCAGTGCTTCCAGAGACAATGACACAGTAAATGAGTTTCAATGACAGTGACTGACAGTGTCAACTCCTGAGAGGTACTCTGTGCTTTCTCACCTACAGCCCTGTAAACACATTCCCACCATCTCCTCCTCTTTGCTGTCAGATAGGTGAGACACCTGCTATGGAGAGGTCATTAATGACATAACTGCAGGCCCCCAGCTCCCTCTTCAATTGTCACTCTGGATCCAATTTCGCCAATATTTCGTGGAAGTTGGGCAAACACTACTAGACTCACTGTCCATCATAAAGCAGCCATTGTTTGTTGACTCTTTGACATCATAAGGACAACCGAAATAAAAAAAGTAGTAAATATAGAGTACACTTTCAAAAACGGTGGTCACACCTATGTCTTTATATAGATGTATTTTTATCACAGAGAAGACGATTATGTTACTTATATTTTAAATTTATATATATATTTGGTCTTCCCACAACTGTAGTGTAAGCTGCTCTTAATTTCTATGGACCAGAATATATTTGTGTGTACAATATATAAAAGATTCCCTTTGACTTCAATGGGACACTGTATGTAAGAATAGTTTTACTACTGATTTACACACACACACACACACACACACACACACACACACACACACACACACACACACACACACACACACACACATATTTTGGAAAAACTGAAAGCCATGAAAGTGTTTTGAGAGCATATCTTGACTTGCTTATTAACTGAGTGTTGAATTTAAAGATTGAAAGTGATATTCTGGGTTCAATAGATGTTAAGCTCATTCGACAGTATTTGTGACATTAGTCCTATGTTGATCACCACAAAAGTTAAATTCGACTCATCTCTATTTTCTTTTAAAAAGACACAAATCAAGGTGACAGTGAGGTACTTACAATGGAAGTGAATGGGACCCATTTTTGGAGGATTAAAAGGAAGAAATATGAAGCTTATAATTGTATAAAAGCACTTGCATTAATTCTTCTGTGAAAACTGTTGTTTTATTTGACAGATGAAGCTGTTGAAATTGCGTATATAAGGTTGTTTTGGGTTTTAGGTTTTAATGTGTTACATTGCATAAAATTGGACATAACTTTATAAAGAAAAGGTTAGTATGTGATTTTATCACTCTAAAATCATGTTAGTATTGTTATATCTTGTGGCTATACTTTCTATATATATAATAGGTACAGGGGTTTAAGTTTTATTTGAGATACTGAGCTCTTAAAAATGTTATGCATGGTTTTGCAATTTCAGAAATCCATTAAGAATATCAAACACAGAAAAACCTACAAAAGAATCTGAAGAGGTGGCATAAATGCACAGTAAAGGCATGAAGTGCTTAGAGCCCACCTGAGAAACAGTCACAATAGTGTGGAGTTATTTATAATACAGCAGGGTTCTGGAGTGGATAGTCATATACAGTACAGTATGGCTGAATAACTAAGAGTGTATACTGAGAGCTTAAAAAGTAATTTACTCTTCTTGGTTTGTATCTTGGAGAGGCTGGAGCAAAGGGGTCCTTACTCTTGATCAGCTGCACACAGAAGTGTGAGAGATAGAAAGAAATTGAGAGAGGCTGAGGCAGGGGAAATATGGATATGACATCTAATATCACATGGATGACAGGGGAGAAGCAGGGGAGAAGGATCGAAATTCCATCACTAAATGATCAGGGCTCTATTTGTGCTTTAAAATGAAGAGGACCTGTAAATGATACATGGTCCATATGGACCAGGGCCAGTGCTGGCCAAATTGGCCTAGGCAGAGTTCTGTGATTGTCATCCAACAAGATGTATGAAAGCAAATGTTGAAAATACACATGCAGAAATAAACACGCACACACAAAGAAAGGCCCTGACAGTCTGATGGAGTGAATTTATTCCCCAAGAGAGAAAAACCTTTTATTGCCCCAGATCTGCTCCTCCTGATTCACTTTGATTGAGACAAAAACCTACCAATATGTATGGATGGAACAGTGTGTGCCCTGTCTGTAAGGTTTCCTATTTGTTGCTCTAGATTGATAAAATCTGCATGGGAGCAGAACACTGTGATGTCTTTAAGGTGGAATTCCGAAAGGGTTTGACAGCACTATGCTACTATGTAACCCTGAATCTTATTATAACATGGTTCAGCCTCACAAGGACATGTAGGTGTCTGTGTACAAGTAGCACTTGACAGTATCACGGTGTGTTTGTGTAGCAGGCACTCTGTTGAACAATACTGAGTGCTCAGGAGAGAGTTTGCACACAATTATGTTTTCACACTGGTTCTAAACCTTGCATAAGGTAATGAGATAGGTAGAGACAGGTAACGAGAGAAGATTCATAATAGTACAGCATGATCACATATCCTGGAAGCGTTTGGTATTGAGATGTTAATTTGATTAGCATATCATTTGCTTTTATTGAAATAGGAAACTATGAGACTTGAAATTACTGAATGAATGATAGTCAGTTGTGTAAATATTAGTGAAATCCATGAATGCAAAATAGGATGCAGGAAATTGATTATTCTGATTATTGTGCTGATTAATTAAACTGACTTTTCTCTGTGTGAGTGGACCCTGTATGGTATATTTACCTATATTTAAGTTTGTATTGTAGGCCTTCTAGCTATGTAACAAAGCGACTTTGATTATTGATTTATTAGCCTATATCGCCATTGTTGCATTGTAAACAAACACTGCCCTCTTGTGGGCAATACAGGTACCTGCGTAATAATAATACTGTTGGCCTATTTTATTGTATGTAATATTAAAAATTTGGAAAATCTTATCATCATATCTGACCGTCTAATTAATGTCACACAAAGCAGTATTTTATTGATGAATCACTTTTTTATTACTAGGCTATCATTAGGCCTACTGACAGCATAAAGTATCGTTCATATATGAACATATTATCATGATCAAACAATTAACAATATATTTTTTTTGTACAGTTTTTGTTAATCTTTGTCAATAATAGTTAATAAAAATAGAATTGTTTGTTCATAGTTCATTAACTAATGTTAACAAATACAACTTTTGATTTTGAAATGAACATAAACTAAGATTAATTAATTCTGTAAAATTATTGTTCATTGTTATTTCATGTTAACTAATGTTAACAAATAACCTTATTGTAAAGTGTTACCAATTTTATTATTTTATCATTACTTTATTTATGATATTGTGTGATAGTAGGCTACTGATTATAAGAATACAAATCTGTGATTTATTTATTTATTTGTTTATTTTTTTCTAAGCAATACTTTACTCTCGTGTAATCTCGTGCTTTGTCTAGGGGGTAAATATAATAATTTACAACAAAAAATTATAATAATAAAAAACAAAAACAAATCTGTACTCTGTGTAGCTGTGGTGTTTTGTCAACCTGCGGATGGCGCTAAAACCTCAGCTAAACATAGTGTTCTGGCGATTGTTTGTGCTCTGACGTGAATCGCTTGTGTTGTTGTATCTCTCACTTGTAAATCGCTGTACACTCGCTGGATATACTTTGCAAACAGAGGAAGCCTTGCCAAATCTCTGGCCTTACACAACAGCAGTGCTCGGCCGTTCTGCAAGTTTAAAAACGTATGTATTTACACTTTTTGGAGCTTATTACTTATAAATATATTTAAACAGCCACAATAGCACATATATTTTAAAATATAAATGATTTTAAACTCTGTCAAATACCCTAATGTTTATTTGGAATATGAATATCCATATCCAATGCTTGTTTGCCTATAAAACCTGGGGACATTCAAATTTGTAAAGACAGATATGTTTCTTTTTTGTCATGTCATGAGAGTTATGTCCGTTTCTGAAACGAATACACGCCATCCATGCTTTACAACACTAGATGGCAGAAAAGCTTAATATTTGGGCTGGATCTTTTTGCTTAGATAATATCTTTCAACCACCTCTTTTGCTCTGACCATTTAGTACAGCGCCATCTTCAGGATATATTTGGCAAGAGCTATTGATTTAGTCATGCTTGAACAAATCCAGAAAATAATTTCCCTTTAGTATGTCCATTTAAATAAGAATAAAACAACATAACCCCCTAATTTGCTGTCTAAGATTGATCAAAATCTGCTAATTTTTTTTTCCTGTGTTTATGACACTTATTATAATGTGAAAAAGACAAAAGTATCAAGTAAAATGTGGTGATTGTCAATTCGCTGATGAATTTATCCTGGTTCTTTTGGCATACATACAGCTGCTGTCCCTTGAGTCTAAGAGTAGAGATGTGAACTTTAGAGCATGTGCAAACACTAAAGCTATGAAGAAAAAATCCTTGCATTAGCACTTACTTTTTCTTTTCATATTTACACTAGAGACAGTAGGTGAAAGCAGTGCTTTCTGTGTAAAATGCTATGCACTGGCAGCACAAGGTAAAATGTCAGTGCTTTTTTATGAAAGGTAGGAACATGGTGTATACTTTGCCTCCTACAGAGCTCAGGGCTCTTTATGGCTCAGTTAAGAAGTTCGGACCTCGTGTTTTTACGGTTTTGGCAGGTCACCATATTTCAGCATTCGAAAGTGCTCATGTTCTCTAAACATTACTAGAAGATTTTTACTCCTGTGGTTTAAAATGAATTTCGATCACTGATATTTAATATGTTTGCAGAGCTGTTCATATTAGAAATATTCATGTTTTGACTAGATCATATTATTTTTCAAATGGGTCTTTCTGGGCTAGCTTACAGTTGGATAGAAATATGAATTTCTGCATGTAGGGAACAGGCCATTTGAGTGGAGATCTTTCAATGGAATGTATAATTATACAGGGGCCTGGTAAAGGGAGAGAGGTAGGCATCTCTCCAGCCCTTAGGCTACAAGCTTCAAAACATTCATAACTCCCTCCAGTATGCAGCTGGTATAGTCCACTTTGAACTGGCAATTTGAGTTCAAGATGTGTGCCTTTTCTCTGTGTATGTCACTTTTAAAAATAAGCAAAGTATTTGAGTTGTATTGACTTTCGTACCTGAGTTAATCACTTTTATAGAAGGAAGGAAAGGTCCTACATGTTGCATTATCAGTGCATCTATTGACACCTGAAATTTGTTTTGATACATTCAGGGCTAACCCAGACACACTTTTTGCCACACAGTTTACTCAACTGACTTTTTCTCAGGGTAGATGGTAAATTATTCAACATAATCTAACAACATTTTTAAAAAGCACAACATTTCTGAAGAAAAACAATTCTGAAACAACAAAATGTCAAACCATTTTGGCGATATAATGTTATTGATAAAATGTATAATTATTTTTGACATTAAATATTATTGTGTAATGTTTATGAAATTCAAAATGATCAGACACACATATAGGCCGATATTATCGACTGATATTAGCCTTTCACAGATATATCGGTATCAGTGTATATGTTTACCGATATGCTCAGATGTGAAAACTTTTTTTTTTTCAGAACATATAATGCAGAAAACAATGCTTGGGTGATTTAGAATTGGTGTCATAATGTGGTTTGTCCAGCAGAGCGTGCTCGGACTCCATTGTTTACAGAGCTGAGCTGACAGTGGCTCTGCAGACAGGGCGGAGTTAAGCGGTTTAGAGTTAAGTGGGGTCTTCTCTGTAAGTTGCTAACTAGTTTGTGAAATATATTCTGGAAAGTTAATAAAAAATGGCCCCATCATTTTCCCTTTTTAATATAACTAATATAATGTTAACCCTGTCCCTGACAACCATGTCACTTATGTTTATCAAATTTGTTTGCTGTAAGCTAGCTACAGTTTGTAGTCAGTAACATAGCAGATTGAAAGGTAAGCAGATCACCCTTTTGCTGCTCAGCAGACAACGTGTGGTGGTGGATTGTGTCTGTTACTAAACAGTACTGATGTTTATTTAGCTTTTTATTTTATTTGAATTTATAAGTTTTTTAAATGGTCAGCCATTGACTGATACAAAATGTCTAGGTTACGTATGTAACCTCCGTTCCCTGATGGAGGGAACGAGATGTTGTGTCGAAGAAGCAACACTAGGGGTCTCTCTTGAGCGCCGAATATGCCTCTGATCTATGAAAAAAGGCCAATGAGAAGTTGGCAGACAGAATTTGCATACCCCGCCCCCGGACATACGGGTATAAAGGCAGGGAAATACGTCTAGTTCATTCAGGATTTTTCCACGGCCGAGGGAAAGGGTGCTAGGCGCAAGTGGTCCACCCAGTCAATCCATCAGCGTGTTACCAAGTTCTACCGGCTCGGACCTGAGAAAACACGGGACGAAACTGACTCTACCCTGAGATTGTAAAATCTCGCAAGGGTGTTCGGTGTTGCCCAACCCGCTGCTCTGCATATGTCTGCCAGGGAGATGCCTCTGGCCAGTGCCCGTGAGGACGCATCACTCCTTGTCGAGTGTGCTCGGTCCTGTAAGGGGAGGGGCATAGCCTGGTGATAGGCCAATGTAATGGTGTCAACTACCAAGTGGGAAGGCCTCTGTTTGGAGACAGCGTTCCCTTTACGCTGTCCACCAAGGCAGACAAAGAGCTGCTCAGGACATCTAGAGGTCTGCGTGCAGTCCAAGTAGGTACGCAAAGCACATACTGGACACAGCAACGAAGGGCTGGGCCTGCCTCCTCCCGGGTCAGCTTCACTTGCAGGTTCACAACCTAGACCCTGAGGGGACCCGTAGCCCGGTCACGGTCTTAGGATCACATGAGTGTCAGCCGGACCGAACTCCAGGTAGGTGTCGCTGACAGAGGACGCTTGCAGGTCCCCGACCCTCTTGATGGAGGTGAGCGCGATCAGGAGGGCCATCTTCAGGGAGAGGGACTTGTTCGACTGATTCTAGTGTTGACATCAACAACAAAAATAATGTCACTTGGTGCATGTCCTTGTGCTAGAAAACCATGAACAAAACTATGCAACATAAAAGGAAATGCAACCCAGGATACATTAAATACAGGTTATGTTTATTCTATGGCAGGTCGACACTTGATTTCAAATGTAAAATCTGTCCTGAAGCAAAACCGGTTGAGAACCACTGAGTCAAAGTTACAGACAGAAGCAGTTTGGCTGTGCTGTCACGCACCTGCAGTATGTTAACTGTTAATAATCATAGGACATTACTTCAACATGACTCATATGATTTAAGTTCAAATAGTGATGCTTTTTACACTAAGTTCAATTAGAGAGATGCTATTTATTCTAAGTGTAAAAAGTAACAAAAAGCATCTTCTTTGCACAAAGTGCAAATATCATTAGATGCTATTTGCACTCTAGTGCAAATACTGGCAGATACTATTACAACCTGTTTAAATACTAACATACAGCATAGTGGCATCACTGCAGAGTCTCTCAGACACACTACACCAAAACCTACTCCTAAACCTAACCATACCTTACAAAAAATAAACCATGGTTTTACTACTGTAAACAGTTACTATATTAACAACATATTACTGTAGTAACATCCTGGTTAATTGCATCAAAACTCTAGTTTCCACCAAATAACCTGGTTACTTTAATATTGCAGTAAAATTATGGTTAATTTTAGCCAGACCTCACCTTTCTCTCAACTTCCCGACATTCACTGTGACCAAATCATTGTGAGGAATCACAATAATTAAAAAATATTAAGAGTGGAGACATGGGAAAAATATGACAAAAGGCAGACGCAAACCTGGATCGCTAGCATGACAATGCATCCTCACACCTTCATAACACTCAGACCTACCACAGTGACACATGTGGACGTAATTTGACGTAAACGCATGTGTCTCCACCTGACAATTGGAGTGCAAATAATCACTCCGTTCTCTTAACCCACTAAATGTCTAACCCGATAATGTGTTCAACATCTCTGCCCCATCGCAAAAAATTCAAGCATGCAACCTTCATTTGACCAGCAGTTGACCCCTTAGAAATTTGTTGTGGCTGTCTTGAGCTTGGTTTCAGCAATGGTGGGCGGAGTTTGTGTAAATAGACTTTGCCAACAAGATGGGCTATTTGTGCTTCGTGTTTAATAGTTATCATTACAGTTGCCTTATAACACTGCCTCACTCTCATATAAAACTTAATCTTCTCAATAATGAACACGATTTTTATTCCATATACATGTACTATAGATAATTATTGCTGTATGTTCATGCTGTAAAACCAGAGAATGATCAGTCACCTAAGTGAAAATTAACATAAAGTAAGGCCCCTTGTGAAGAAGAAAAGAAATTCCCTCATGTGTCACCCCCAATTCACTTTGTTCCTGCAACCGCCTATGTCACCTATGCCACGGGCCGGCCCTGGATACATTGCTTCAGTGCCTCAGTACAAGGATGTTTCTCAACTTCAGGCAATTTCACATCTCAAGGGTTGATTTTTATTAAAACTAACTTTTTTTTAGTTAGGTCACGTTAAAACCGATATTTATTTATTTTTTATATATATTTTTTTTACCATACTATTTTTATATCCTTTCAAATGCCGTGTCATTTTCACCACACCAAAAAAAGTCAAAAGTCAGTGTACTTTATAACCAAATTGACAAAAGTGTCAGTGAAGAGCATGTTTGAGGTGAAATATAAAAATAAAAGTGATGTTTGAAAAAAGCATTGAGCAGAATATTTTTTCTAAGGTGTCATTTTCAATTAAGCTGTAATTTCACCAAACTATGCAAAAAAATAATAATTATATTATTTAATTGTGTGTATTAAGGATGCATACATTAGCCTTAGCAAGAAAAGTCGGCCATTCTATTTAAAACACGTTAAAAATGTATTTTCTATTGTATAATTCTATTTAACACCGTACATAACTTAAAAATGTGATTTATGTAATTGAGAATGGCATAAATCTCCTCTAATGCATGTATGACCACTATTGACAGTTTGTGAAAAGTGTGTTTTAAGAGAGATATTTTTATAAAGTCTACAGTGCCAAAAGTGCCCATAGTTGAAGAAACACCTGTATAATTTTGACCTCATGCTATCTGATGCTTTGAGGAGTACAATAAAGAATATTTGTGTTTTAGATTGCTTAATGTCTCTGCAAAATGCATGACTTCAAAGAATGTTTGACTTGGCTGTCTCAGGGAATTACTTGTGCTTCCGTATAAGCTCAAGACCTATGGTTGTCTGGTTTGTGCCTGACGCAAATCTGACGCATGTAGCTAGAGCAGACGAATCCAACTGCAACAACTAATGAATTGACATTCAAGACTCATGGTAATATGATAATACAGACCCTTTGGAGACCTGTGGATGTTAGGAAGCCAGTCTGCCAAATCTAAACCTAACAAAGAGCACTGCTTCATTTATATCGGTCTCATTCATTTTCAGTGGACATCTCAATAAAGCACTGATACTCAAAGAGTGGCTTGTTGAAAAAAGCACTCTTATGGGAAAAAAAGAGCTATTCTTAGTGTGCCCTTGACAAGCAAACAATAGTGGAGGCATTGAGGAGAGAAGGTAAGGTTGGGTAGCAGGTAGTGCCTGTGGCACTATTAGAATTCAGCCATTATCCCCTTCCTTGACTGTCCGGTAGAGAGAGGTGGCTATGGCAGAGAGATGAATGATTTTAGCTTGGAGAATTTCATGTCTGTTTTCCTGTCTTTGCAACCATGATTGGTGTGGATGTGGTGTATTCTATACATACATAACATTATATCCTGTTACTACTAGATTGCAAAAATATCAGTATTTCTGAGAATGTGTTTTTATTTTATTTTTTTCATTACTTTTCTTACCCCATTGGCAATACACAATGTGTAAAAACACAAACCTCGCCAAATTTTGTTGGATTTATGGCTCTTTTTTTCAGATCTATTTAGTCAAAAATACATTTAAAACGCAATCCACACAAAACATTTACTTGAATACACCCTGTAAAACAAGAATGACCCCTTTTGAGCCTCATGACAATGTGTGTAGAGTTTAAAAAAATATCAGATATATTGACATTTGTATGAAGACATTCAGGTTTATAACAATTCTTGATATTCATAATTTTTAAATTCATGGTATTTTAAAAGAAAATTTAATTTGTTTGATTTTGTTTTAATAATTAAGTTAAAAACACTAACCTGTAAGGAGCTTAAGTATTTGAATACCTTTTACTTTTTAACTCTAGAAATCAATTGTTTTGTAAAATGCTATGCATGGTTTTTTTTTTTTTTTTTTTTTTTTTTTTATATATGAAACTAACTTGGACACAAAGATTACATTTATACAAACTTGACACATGTTCTAAACTACATTTTTAAAATATTTCTAATTTTTATCACTTCTGACATTCTTATTTGTCAATGACCCTATTGCTTAAAACAAGAGGAAAAAAAGATGCCAGTGGGGTAAGTCAAATGAAGATAATTCAAGATATATTTTGAGATTGAATATCTTACGCAATTTTGCTTCTCGAGTGAATGTATTTTTTTTTTAAAGATGTTTAGACGTATATATGGAACATATAAGACAGAAATAATACATTTTTGCTGTTTACAAAATCAAGGAACACTTCCAGTTGATGTGTTCAAATCTTGAGGAGTGGATATGTTCTGTGACCTAAAATCACAAAATTCAATAACACAAGTGATTTGCTTTTTGTACTTTATTTGACAAATGACTGGTAAAAATACATTTTGGAAAGTAATGAAAGAATGTATTTATTTAGTGTTTTGGGTAATGCAACAGTGAATGTTTGAGTGTGAGAGAAAGGGTGAGATAGAGAGTTTCAACAGTTTTATTATGCATCTAATAGTGTATGTCTGGTTGTACTTGGCAGTCTCTTTGGAAGCAGGGAACTCGATGACCTCTCAGCTCATCTGTGTGGAGACGTGCTAAGGCTGAGGAGGTTCGCTTAAACACCACATTTTGCCTGCAAATGAAACACACAGCACTGTTTCAACAGCAATCGGACATGTACATCACTGAAAATGGCGCTCACTCTGTGGGATTTCGGTTTGAGCTGAAACCACACATTTACCAGCTTATGAGGGGTTTTAGAGTTTGGCGCTAGACTCACCTGTGGCTAACCGACATTTCTTCCATAAATAACAGTTACATTTCCATATGAGGTACAATACTTGCATATTTTTGCAAACAGAGAAAAATGATGGTAAACATTCCATTAAATCACCCCTTCAATTACTGCGAAGTTAAAACTTGGGTTTAGTGCATATGAGATGTGCAGTGAGGTTTTACTAAATTTTTGGGTTATTTAGCCTGCTTTAAAGAAAACATGTCCGCAAAATGTGACCTGGTGGCTGAGAATGTACAGACAAACGTAATCATAGCTTTAGAACACACACATATTAAATTAAAATATTGTGTTTTCACACAACTGCAGAATAGCACATTCACGTGAGGGTTACAGCCTTTATCACGTGTGGTGGGAATGTACCAATCAGACTACTGAGCGAAAGGGACCTTACAAATAATGCCACCTAGTACACCTCACTGTCACTTGTAATCTGAAATATGGGTGCACAGGGACTGGGTTGTCATGGCAACAACTACAAAGCAGTGCAGTAGAGGGCGCCAAGGAGATGGAGCCGAGCAAAGTGGGAACAATGGGAGATCTGGACCCAGAATATAATTTGCATCAGTTAGAGACTATTTCCACAAGACAACCTTAAAGTGAATCTCACAGGCATTAATGGTAGTCAGTGCATGCTTAAAATAATCCAAACAAATATTTATTTAGCAACATTTTACACTTTACAGTAAATATTATGATAATCTTGTACACAAATGACATTCAAAAATTAAATGAAAATGTTGTCATTTAAATGCAACATTAATTTATAAAATTTGTATTGAGCGTGGAAAGTCGTGGTGGTAGTAATCTCAAAGAAAGAGTGAGTTTTCAGGTGACTGTCTGGTTGCATGCCGCAGTGTCTGAAAAACCAGACATCAGCCAACTGATTTCCCCCCAAGTGTGTGTTTGTGTCTGAAAATGTTTAATAGAAAGGAAGAGACAGAGAGAAAAGTAAAGAGAAAGAGATTGGGGACCAAAGGAGCATCTGCTTTCTTATTTGACTGCATTCTCAATTAGTAAATGGAGACAATAGCTTTACCCTCAAGCTTCTTGCTTGCAATAACTGTTAAGGTATTCAGTCACCGAGAGGCCTTCCTTGACCTCTCCTTCATTTGAGTAAATATTTAATGCATCGCTTAAATTGGGTAAAGATTGTGCCATCACAGACTGTGTTAAAAGGAAAGTCATTTACACTCCCTCGTGTAGTTTCAAACCATGAATTTACTCTGTGGAACACAGAAGATTTCCAGTTGGAAAAAGATGCAATGAAAGGGTATGGTGTGCTAACATTCTACTTAATATCTTTTGTATTCCATGGTAGATAGTCGTACTTATTTGGAATCACATGAGGGTGAGTGATTAGTTGCAGAATTTAATTTTATGTGAACTATCCATTAAATATGTCATTTGTTTTTTAAATTGATGGTGAACCAACGTCACCATCAAAGAAAAAGACCCAACTAGCCTCATAATGTATTGCTTCTTTCTTTTACATTGGCCAAATCTATTTTGCTGTGTGCATAGTATATCATAAATCTTTATCATATTACAAATGTTCAGGAAGCTATAAACCATTAAGTCAGTCAATTCCTCTTTGAACTATTTAAAATAATTAATTTTCAATTCTGAATAGAACCCAAAAAGTAAATAACTTCAAGTAAAGTACGGTGTTTGCCGATTTGGCCATCTTATAGCTGTGGATGGTTGTTAGTGGGCATGCGCATCTGGCTGAGTCTAGTGGCTTCAGGCTTACTGTGCCATGCCTTACTGTTTTGTATTCATGGTGAATGACTATCTCACTACTGTTGCTGGGGGCTCTGTGGAGCAACCACCTATTAGCTGGAAAACAGCCATTGCTTAGAGTGAAATTTAATAAATATATAAAAGGCACACCATGCGTAATTGGATGGTTGGCATCAGAGGACAATATTTTTTGTTGAGGTTACATTTTTTGATGTCCTCTTTCTCAGACTCACTGAAAAGAGACGGAGATTTGGAAAAAATAATAAGAATAAAAGGGGCGAGAGTCAATCTGAATGATGTAATCAAATATGTTTTTGTTGCTTTTAGAAACATTTTAAAAGTTGTTTCACCCAAAAATAAACAACAACACTGTTTTAAAATACAAAAGAGATGTTAAGCAGAATGATAGGAACTGACAGCCTCAGCAATGCAATGAAAGTGAATGCTCTGAATGAGTCTTTCAGGAAGGAAAGGAAGTCATATGACATGAGGGCGAGTAACTGAATACAATATTTTCGTCGTCAAAATGTATTTTTCCATTCATTGCCTTATGGTTAAACTCCCACAATTAATGTAATGCAAATGAAAGACCAGATACTGGAGCAGGGAAATATTTCAGTGACAGTAATACCATGTCCTATCCAATCCTGAGCGGCTCTTAGAATGACTTCTTAGAACAATCTAGACGATATACTGTAAATATATTTCTGATCCTCCTCATTATTCACAGACATAACTTGTGTTAAAGAGTTGAAATTGAATATCCAGACCTTTTCCAACTTTTATTTCCATCTCATATCTTGCCTACATGTTAATTATATAATAAATGAGACGATCTGCTTTTAATTAATCTGCCAGAGAACTTTGTTCTAAAAAAAATTTGAAAATAGAATTTAATCCTCCTTACACTCCCTACAATCACTGTATCTGCCAATATATTGTAATAGTAACCATATGCCCAGCAGGAAACAATCCCAATGCATTACTTACATATTAAATTCCTAGTAAATTCTTTTTTTGATGCACCTTTTAATGGATTAGCTCTGCTTGTGAAAGAGACACAAAATACATCTTGGTTTACAGAAACAACACAGAATTATGATGTCCAATTGGATGCATTTAATTAGACTCATACTAAAGTATCTAAATAAATGTATGTGATTGATCTGAAGAACTTTTTTTGCTTAACCACAGATGGATGGAAAAAACTCCAATCCAGATGCCTTGTTCAGTTGTCTGGTGTGTGTAATGTTTATGTCTTATATCCTCCTAATATACAAAACCGGTTGTGCCTCGAGTTGATTTCAGTGTGTTAAATTTAAGAATTTTAAGTTGTGTTAAGTTAAGGGCTTAAAACATTTCCTACTACATTACAGCATTTGGGAAGCAGCCACACAGGCAAGACCATTGTTGCTCTGTGCATTTTTGCTGTCTGTCTCCTCGTTTGATTTATGCCTTGTGAGAGGGAGGTTTTTGGTCAGAGGTGCTGAAGCCCCCCACCTGTCTCCCAAGCTCCTGACCCGTGATTTTGAAAGAAGAACTCACGAGTTAGGGTCTCAGGGAACAGGAGGAGGGCAGCCATTACCAGCTGAGCCTATCGGTCTGCTCTCATTAGAGCTGAACTTGAAGCTCCAATACTGCCCTGCCTCCAAGCTAGCCATGTCTGCCTAGCCAATACTTTGTGTCTGTGTCCATGTCTGGCTGTGTAGGTCATGATCTGTTTGCCTTTTTGTCCTACAGCACCTTTCGTCCTGTGAAAAGAGAAAAAATGGTAGATGTAAACCCTTCCCCAATGATTAACTTATGCTATCCTCACAGTAGATTATCCCTACACATGAGAAGCGCAGTGACATTCATGAGCAAGTAAAATAAAAATACATTCTGTTAATATCTGTTACACACAAGACGGAAGACAAAATAACAAGATAATGAGGCTGAAAAGACTAATGTAACCGCAGAGAGCTGAATGAGAACTTCTGAGACTTGTTTCCTCTTTTTGTCAAATTGCACATCGATAGACAAATGCCCTCTGCTTTGCAGTCTTTGTCTGATGAAACACCCCCCCACCCCTATCTCTCAGCCAGACGGTCAGTCCTTCCTCTTTGTCTTTTGTGCTGTCTGTAAGTCATGACATTACAAATCTGGTTAGCAAACTCACTGACACCCAGCAGAGACCCAAGTTGCTGCAACCCGCAACACAGGTAGGGCAAAGCGACCTTACGCTGCAGTAATGTACATCAAACAATGGTCGGCTGACACAGAAAATAACCCTCAGCTTGGATACTTTGAAACAAGCTGCATTCAACTCTCTCTGTCTAGACACCCCTGGCATGCACCAGACCACCTCAAGACAAACCTGTCACTTGGCCATTTGGTGGTGCGACCAGTCGTCAACTACATACAGATGTGCCAAACAGCCACGCGCTGAACCCCACCCCTTCTTTTACCTCTGCTGCCACTTTTCGGTGTGCTCAATTAAATCTCTCCTATCTGTGGTGGCAATTCAGTCACTCACCCCAGCCAAAACATGAGTGATGTTATTCTCATCACCTTTCCTGGCTCCTCCCCCACCCTCCTCTCGCCCCCACTATGGTCGCATGCCCCCTGTCCTACCTTGAGGCAGATGGGGGGGAATGGACCGAGGTGATGCTCTGGGGAATGAGCAGATTATTATCAGCATTCCCAATTTACCTCTTGCTTTCCAAACAATCGAGACGCCATCACTGCCATTATCCATCTTTGAGGGAAGGAATCGGTGAAGAGATGAGCTGGGAGCTGAATTAGACACAGACTGTCTGAGGAGGGGGCCGGGCGGGTTGAAGGCACAGGATATTCCCGCCTCGGCATGCACTGCCATTGGCTCATGGGAGACATCAATCAACCTGTCCCGCAGTGGCAGGAAGATGTGGCGCATCAGCAAGTTGAGAGCTCCTTTCAGGCACAGGCAAAAGCCATTTGAAAAAAATAAAGCTTGTCTGTTTGACAATCTTATGCATGTCTCGCATAATTTAAGAAGTCATCTCTGTGCCAGCATATTGCTGCAATCCAGAGAAAGACCTCACAGACTCCATGTCTTTCTCTGTCTGACAGCCGACCTCATCAACCCCAACCCAGCTCAGGGGACGCTAACCTTAATTGACTGAAGAGAGCAATAAACCTTTAGCATGAACTATTCTGCGGTTGGTCTGGGTCGATCGCTGACATACTCATTGATAAATTAACCGTTAAACAATAATTTACACTATTGCTAATTCAACATTGTAGCATGTTATGAATATCTATACTGCCGGCCAAAAGTTTTGAAACACTCATTCTTTATTATAATATTTTGACTAAACAAAATCTAAAACTGGCCATAAGAAATCAAAACTGTGTTATATTTTAGCATCTTCAAAGTAGTCACCCTTTGAGAAACATTTCAGTCAAGTGTTTCAAAACTTTTTTCGGTGTTGTATGTCTAATGACCAATTGAAGTATGTCGAACATAAAATTACAAACACTGAATAAGAGAGAGTGACTGCATGTAATGATATAATGACTTGCAGAATGTTTTATCCTGTCGTTCACATTATTCCCCGTTTCATTAACACCCCTGCCCTATGTACGCCATACTCAGTGGAGCACAACGCTCAGAATGTCAGTATATAATCTCCACTGCACCACAAGGAAGGCAGCGATTTCCACAGCAACACATAATTCAAGTCTAAGTCTACATGGCCTCCAGACTGCAGGCACTGGAGACTCAGAAGGACCAAGGAAATTTTAAAGCAAATTAAATCAATGCAGGCCCTAAACTAGTGCCTGTAATCAATCAAATGTATTCTACCTTGGTGTCTGGACATTGCTGACCCCCCACCCCCCCCCATTTCCAGCTTTACATATCTTGTGCTGTTAAGTGTTATGATTCTGCAGTCGGCTATGAAGTGGCAAAAAATACATCTTTAAATGAATGTTCTCTTTAAAGATCAATCTAAACAATCTACTCACAATATCTGTTCTACTATACTAAAAATACCTTAAAGAACATGAAGAAAAATATGTCCTGATACACTGAGCTCAGTCCAAATTTTCCAAGTCAAGATTGACTAAACTCACCAACGGTGCAGTGTGCAAACATTAATAACTATCATGTCTTGTCACACTACATGACAGCCAACTCTATCGATGCTATCCATGCCCCTTATGCACAATGCTATTGATTTCTCTTAGTGGTCAAAGGGCGAGTCGGCATTGATCTGTGAGACTCTCAGACAGCACCGAAAGGACCAAGTCCAGACAAATCGATGACACCTCAGTGCACCACGTATCCATTATTGTTATTTACTGGACATGAAGCAAAAGCAAGCTTTATCACTTGTTTGTGAGGAATGACAAAGCTAAGCAAAATGCATATTAGTATTAGACCTTCTGAGAAAAAACAACAGCCACTGGGCTCATGAAACTGCTCTAGTCTGAATATTAAGGTGTAAAAGTTTTTTGGGTTGCTATTGAAATGCCAGGATTATGATTTAAGTTCAAGTCAGGTGGTCTTACAAGACTAATTAGCTGAGATATAGACAAATACAGAATCAGTTCTGTACAACCTGTTGCTGAAATGTTTCTGAAATATTTCACCCAAAAATAAATACTTGAGATGACCTATAAAGAAAGGAACAAATAATATATAGGAAACTGGCAAATTACCTTGATTCGGAAAGTATTCGAAGAAATAAAGCTCTTAGCAATACTGTTCTGTAACATTCATTTCAGAGTATTTTATTGACTTCAGCTGTGATTAAAATGATTGGCTGCCGCTTTACTTCTGACAGATATAATCCTCAATTATTAACAACTATGCATTAAATTGTAATCCCATTCAATACCAGTGAAAGGATATATAAATATACTGCCTGGTTTTGTCAAACACACATACATGTTTGATCCATACACTCATTCCAGACAATCAGGCATTACATCATATTGCTTCATTGTCTTTAAGATGTTTGCAAAAGCAGAATGTATGTCACAGAGTTATAATTTGGTTTCAACCACTGTATTGTAATGCTGCTCGATGGCTTGTGAGCTCCAAGGAAAGCTAGAAGGTTGTACAGTTAACTCCCAGGGCAAAATTCTAAACCATACAACCTACTACCTCAGCCTGGATGCACACAGTTTCGGTTGCTGCATATCCTGTTGAGCTTCACATTTGAAATATTTTATGTAAACGTCAATCAGTAATAAATCAAACTGCAAGACAAATCTTTGCAATTTGCCAGGCTTGGCATCAAAGCAAAAGTATTCAATATCATGTGCAAAAAGTAACAAACAGTCAAACAGTATTGTTTCTAATGCATTTGTTTCTAATTCATGCTGGCAAAAATGTTGGTTGATTTTCTACCACAGAGACAGAGACCCATAGAAACAAGCTTGTGCCAACAAACTTATCACAAGATCGGATCTACGGGTTAATGACAAGTGGCTGCTCACTGATCGTCTACTTGAAAAGAAAAAGACTGCAGTGATAGTAAACTACAGTATTCACTGTAGATAAAACTTTTCCAACATTAAAAACACAGATATTTACAAGCTTCTTTTTTGTGATGTATTCAAGTGTCATATAAACAAAGAAATGTGCACTACATGGGAAGTTGTTTTTGTCTGCACATACCTGTAAATCCAATATGCATTTAAAAACAAATTGTATCTGAAGTTTACACCATCAGTTTTATGACCTGTACAGCAAATGAATGGATCTGCAAATGTATGTAGAACATGACCACACAGTTTGCTCTGAGTTTGCACATATTTCAAAATTTGGGTCAAGTCAAA
Organism: Moxostoma hubbsi; assembly: GCA_032164185.1. NCBI lineage: Eukaryota > Metazoa > Chordata > Actinopteri > Cypriniformes > Catostomidae > Moxostoma > Moxostoma hubbsi. Next base: position 26,181,649 of record JAVLUX010000030.1, on the reverse strand, counting down.
ATAAAATGAACCTGCAGCTCTCACTAATATTTATATATTTATGCAACTGTAAAAGAGTTATGATACTTGGGGGGAGTTCTACTTTGATGCGAGCTCTCAGCATAGTTCACTGAAAAGGGTTCTAAGAAAAAATATAGCTCTACAGATTATATTCCCCACTAAAATCTTTGACAAGTGCCCTGATTGATAGCACAGAACACTTGTCTAGTCCAAAAACAGCCTTTCCCAATTCAGTGTTCATGAGTTACTGAGATAAACTTGCTTTTTCAAAAATCATGCCAGAAATTCAAATACCGGCACGCCCTAGGCTGTCAAAATTAGTTCTGTGATGAGAAGATTTGATTTATCTTGCTATGAGAGCAAAGCTGTATCTGAGCACTGACATTCACTGCAGAATTCACTGCAAATTTTGCCGGAAACTTGTCGTAAATTCTACACTGATTAGTTTCACATGCAAATGAGCTTGTGATTGGTCGCAAATGTTTGCCAGAAGTTTACAGCTCTACGCCAGTAGTGGTAAACCTGCAGCAAACCTTTGGCAACAAAAGACAATTTGCTGCAAGTTTGCCACAAAGCTCATTTGCATTGAAATTGATCAGTGACAAATTTGTGGAAAGTTTGCAGCAAATATGCAGTGAACTCTCGATTTTTGTAAAGGTGCTTATTGGATGGACCGTGTTAGTTTTATGCATTAGATTAAGTACAAGTTCAGCAGTCTTAAAAATATAGAATACATATTTCTGCTACTGTTGTACATCTCTACTTCTTTTTGGTACCACAAACATGAAAAGTTAAATGGATAGTTTACCCAAAAATGAAAGTCATTATTTATGCAGCCTCATGTCATTCCAAACCCATATAATTTTCTTTATGTGGAACTCAAAAGGAGATGTTTTATAAAGATCACCCTTCATCTTTGCAATACAGTGGCAGTGGAAAGTGCCTCACTTTAAAGATAAAACATCTAAAAGTATCATAATACTAGTCTGACGGAAGATGGAATTTGAAGTAATTTTTCAGCTAAAATCTAGACGTCCATTGCACGTTCATGAGCACAATGAGAGAAGCTTATTCACAGTGGCTCATGTGTTCATGTAAGGACCTAACACTAAAAACATGCATGCCACTGTAAACTTGAAACTGTAAACCAGTAAAATGATAATGATAATATAAATTGATGTGAAAATCATTCTCACATAATTTACAAACTCTATTACTTGGAAATGTAATCAAGCTTCAAATCATGATCGCACCAAGGAGATTGCAGATGTCAAGATTTATAGTGAAAAATTTGTTACATTTCAGACTGTTAATCGCCCAAAACTGTTTGGATTGCCTCAGAAGACATAGATTAAGCCACTCAAGTTTTTTTTTTTACCTTTATGCTGCCTTTATGTTCTTTTGGACCCCATTGACTTTGTTTGTCTTCATTTGTATTCTGCAGAAGAAAGAAAGTCATACAAATTTGAGATTGCATAAGGATAAGTAAATTATTAAACAATTTATATTTTGGTGTTAACTATGCTGAAAAAAAAAACACAATAGCTTGTTACTAGCATATTTTTTGTTTGGGATGCTGGTTAAAAATAGCTTAACCAGCAAGTCACCCAGCATCACCAAATAGACCATGCTGTTACTGTCTCTAAATCCAGATTAGTTTCACAGTTTGGTATATTGTTGCTAGTGCATTTGTGTAAGTACACTACACTTATCACATACCCTTCTGAAATAGACTTTTATACATCTGTGCCCTCAAAAACATGCTTGCGTAACTCAGTTTATTTCCTCTCTCCAGTAACTTAATGTAGATTGCCCATTACTTTATTGTAAATATTTAATATTAGCCTAGAGTTTAACATATTATTGTTCATTTTGATGATTTTTGAAGAATATTTTCATCTATAATATATTCCATCCCTTTTAGTTGATTTGTACTCTTGGACATGCCTGGTGTTCCACGTGAGAATGGAAACCTAGACTGATCGATTAGTCTGATCCCGAGCATTAAGAAAATGAACGAAGTCAAGGAAAGGTACGGATTGCCGGGAAAGTTTATCTGGAAAAGTTAAATATTTTGCACCACAAGCTGATTTGTTTGTGCACACGTGAAGTGAACTAAATGGTGCCATTAGTCTTTAAACAAGCAAAGGCTAGCATCAGCTGAGTGGGGCCTCTCAAGTGCCATTTGGCTACAAGGCAGTGTTACATGCGTTGAGGAGTCACTCGGTTCATAGCAATTACTCAAACATATGACAGGGCTCATGACTCACACACTGCACCGTATTTTGCTGAGTGAAAACAAGACTCTTGTCTGAATCTTATTAAAGTCACTGAGAGAAATCTGACAGATGCACCACACTCCACATTGCAACTCTAACATGCATGATTTTAAGAGCAGACCTGTGTTTTACACCTGTGGTTCTCAACAGGTTTTGCTTTAGAACTAGGTTTTACATTGGACTTCAATTGTTGACCCAACACAGCACCAAATTCTAATGTAAAGTAAACAATTTATTTTGATCCCATTCAGAACAATTGTTCCCCGTCTGTCGCTCACTTCGTCGTCATGTTGAAGATGCGACACTAGGGGTCACTCTTGAGCGCCGAATATGCCTCTGATCTATGAAAAAAAGGCCAATAAGAGTTGCCGAACAGTATTTGCATGCCCCGCCCCCAGACATACGGGTATGAAGGTGAGGGAAATACACACGTTCATTCAGAAATATTCTTCGGAGCCGATGGTCGTGTATGCAGCCAGCTGCGAGTCACACACACCAAGATTCCTGCTTCTGTTTCTCTGACGCTCTGTATGCTGTTGGATCTACGGCGCACTTCTGCGGCTTTCTCCTTCTCTGCACGGCAGTGCAGTTTGCCCCTGGGTGATTCGACAGTGCAGAGAATTGAAAGAGTTATATTGAAAGAGTGATTTTTCCCTGTAAAAGAGTTTATTTCTCTGAAAGAGCATTACACAGTGGCGTTGAACGTCCTTTTCAGGATGCGTCTTTATAAAGATTTAATTTCCGCCCCTGTGTAGTTTCTGGTTGCGGTGATTTCTCCCCACCTCTCACGGTCATAAAACCTGACTCGCGTGCCTGGGCTGCGATCACACGCAGGCAGCGTTTTATGAATGGTTCATGTTCTCAGTGTGAGAACATAGCCATGGAAACATTTTGGTTGCGGCTTTCTTTTGTCATGAGAGAATGCCACTTCAGCCGCCCCCCCGTGCCTCGCCTCCTTCCTATGGAATTGAGGCAGGCGCCGCGGGCGATGAAGGCGATTTGGGGACAATGATGGGCTCTGTTCGCCGGGTAAACCCCCTCGAACCCCCCGCCTGCCCGGCACGCTTGCTTGCTTCAGAATTGGACGACATCACTGCGGGCGAGTCGTGACGTGGCGTCACCTTAAAAATTTCCCAGAGGCTCCTGGGGCATATAGCATCCTCCACGGCGGACGCGCCGCTGGAGTTGATGCATATGAGACCGCTTCAGCACTGGCTTCAGACTCGAGTCCAGAGATGAGCATGGCGCTGCAGCACGCACCGTGTGATGATCACCACCGCCTCAACATATCCTGATCAGGTCAGACAGCACCACTGCGGTGGCGTACATAAATCACCAAGGCGGCGTACACTCCCCCCACATGTCACGACTCGCCCGTCGTCTCCTCCTTTGGAGCCAGCAGCGACTCAAGTCGCTGCGCACCACTCACGTCCTCGGCAACCTCAATGTGATAGCGGACGCACTGTCACGACAACGCTTGCCCCGCGGAGAGTGGAGGCTTCACCCCCAGCTGGTCCAGCTGATTTGGGAACGGTTCGGCAAGGCCCAGGTAGACCTGTTTGCCTCCCACTGCCCGCTCTGGTATGCCCAAACAGAGGCTCCCCTCGGGGCAGACGCACTGGCACACAGCTGGCCTGCGGGGCTGCACATTTCCCCCAGTGAGCCTTCTTGCACAGGTGCTGTGCAAGGTCAGGAAGGACGAGGAACAAGTCACCCTTGTGGCTCCTTATTGGCCCACCGGGCCTGGTCCTCGGACCTCGTACTCCTCACGACAGCCCCTCTCTGGCGAATTCCCCTGAGGAAGGACCTTCTTTCTCAGGGACAGGGCACGCTCTAGCATATGCACCCAGACCCTTGGAAACTCCACGTCTGGCCCCTGGACGGGACGCGGAAGATCTAGCTGGTCTACCACCCACGGTCGTAGCCACGCTCAACCAGGCCAGAGCCCCCTCTACCAAGGCAAGGCAAGTTTATTTATATAGCACATTTCATACACAATGGTAATTCAAAGTGCTTTACATAGTAGAAATTAAAAAGAAAAAAACAAGAATAATAAAATAAGAATAATTAAAACAGTTTAGAATAAAAAAAAAAATCTAATAAAACACAGTACAAACAGTCGGACACACAGTGGCACAGTGCTCATTCAGTAAATGCACAGCTAAACAGATGTGTTTTGAGTCTGGATTTGAATGTGACTACTGTAGGAGCACATCTGATCTCTTCTGGAACCTGGTTCCAGCTGCGGCTGGCATAATAGCTAAAAGCAGACTCTCCTTGCTTAGAGTGAACCCTTGGTATTTCTAGCTGATGTGATTCTAATGATCTGAGTGATCTGTTGGGTATATTCAGTATATTCAGTACCAGGCAACTTTACGCCCTGAAATGGCGTGTTTGCGAACTGGTGTTCTTCCCGGGCTGAAGACCCACAGAGGTGTGCAGTTAGGTCAGTGCTCCTGTTCCTACAGGAGAGGTTGGAGGGGAGGCTGTCCCCTTCCTAAGAGGTGCCCGGAGGTTAAATCCCTCCCGGCCAAGCCTGTTCCCTTCCTGGGATCTCTTGGTGGTCCTTGCCGGTCTTCAGAGATCCCCCTTCGAGCCGCTAGAATTAGTTGGCTCAGGGCCCTCTCTCTAAAAAGACGCTTCCATCAAGAGGGTCAGGAACCTGCAAGCGTTCTCTGATAGCGACACTTGTCTGGAGTTCGGTCTGGCAGACACACATGTGATCCTAAGACCACAACTGGGCTACATGCCCAAGGTCCCTACCACTCTCTTCAGAGACCAGGTAGTGAACCTGCAAGCGCTGCCCCGGGAGGAGGCAGACCCAGCCCCTTCATTGCTGTGTCCAGTACGTGTCTTTGTCTGCTTTGGGACAGCAGAAAGGGAACACTGTCTCCAAACAGAGGCTTCCCCACTGGGTAGGAGTGGGGTATTGCGTCCTCATGGGAACTGGCTACGGGCACCTCCCTAGCAGACATTTGTAGAGCAGCAGGTTGGGCAACACCTAACATCTTTGCGAGATTTTACAATCTCAGGGTTGAGTCTGTCTCGTCCCGTCTCAGGTCCGAGCCGGTAGAACTCGGTACACGCCGACGGTCTGACTGGGTGAATTGCTTGAGTCCAGTGCCCTTTCCCTCGGCCGAGGTAAAACAGTGCACCTTCTTTCCCAGGAGATCCCTCTAGGTCCCTGGTCGATTCCTCCCTAGCTCTCTTGGGTCCGCAGTTCAGCGGAGGAACTTGCCGACCCAGTCCACTACGGGTACCCCAAGCTACCCTGTACTTTAATAGGTGGTCCACAGGTAAGGCCTCCTACACGGAATCTGCGGTACGGTCACCTTACGAGCTGACCCGCATCTCCCTTAGGCAGTTCTTCGCTGCCCTCCGGTCGCCGTGTCATAGCAACTCCCCCCTCCTCGAGGCTGGATCTACCACAGCGCCATTTTTCCCACATGTGACCGAAGAGGCCATGTGATGTATTTCGCCAACTTACCTCCACTTTCGGGCAGGTGTGGCCTCTGCAGGGTCTTTTCCTCCTGAAAGAATAGGAAACTGGGCAGGACCCCCTTCCCACGATGCGGTAAGGGCCCCGGCTGCTCTTGCTCTATGCCGATAAACAGAGAGAGAAAAAAGGCCCAGCCAGGCTTGGCCCGTTCCCAGGTTGACAAGCGTCGCCTTGTTCCGCTCTAGGATAACCAGAAGGATTCCGACGACTTTTTTGGGGCATTGGGGAAGGGTACGTGCAGTCTGAAACACGGTTGGTCGCTTGTGCACGTGAAATACTTGCCCGCTCCTGTGTCAGCAGTACACGTACATGGCTCAGCGCATGGTGTGATTTAAAGTGGACCCCTAGTGTCGCTTCTTCGACATGACGTCGAAGTGAGCGACAGACGGGGAACGTCTCGGTTACGTATGTAACCTCCGTTCCCTGATGGAGGGAACGAGACGTCATGTCCTCCCGGCCATGTCGCTGAGCCGAGCCGCTGAGGTGGCCGGACACCCTCGGCTCCTCAGAAAAATCCTGAAAGAACATGCGTATTTCCCTTGCCTTTGTACCCATATGTCGGGGGCAGGGTATGCAAATACTGTTCGCCAACTCTCATTGGCCTTTTTTCATAGATCAGTGGCATATTCGGTGCTCAAGAGAGACCCCTAGTGTTGCTTCTTCGACATGACGTCTCGTTCCCTCCATCAGTGAACGGAGGTTATATACGTAACCGAGACTTTTTTTATTTATTTTTTATTTTGATGATTTCATGCTTTCAGAACCAGTGTTTCAAGCTCAAAACACATTGCGGATGGCATCAACCATATTTTACTTGTCACATGTGCACCCATATTTAATGCAATGTATTTGGATAGCGTTTACCAAGTGACAGGTGAATGTGTGCACAAATATTGTTAAGTTTGATAGATCTGCCCATTTTTTTGATTGCAACCCACCAGTTGACAATGACCACTCACCTATAATTATCTAAAAGCAATGTGTTCATAGAGGGAACTATCACCAGAACTGTTTAGACACTGGTTCTGGCCATGTGATAACCAGGGAGTAATTGCATTCACATAATAACTGATGAGTGCAATTAGGAGGTGGTATTTTACCTCTAAGCAGTGCTAAAAATGGTTTAAGGAATGAAAATGAATTTATTCATTTTTTTTGCGGAATGTAACCGAAAACAGGAACAAAGTCATTTTCAGTTGTTCCACAGCAAAAACTTTATTTTAAAATATTTTTAACCGGTTATTACCAGTTAATTTTCTTTCCGTTAAATTTTTCATTAAGCCTAAGGCCTGCAAACAAGAAACTCACACTATCAGAACTTGCATTTAAAAAAACTCTTTATATAGCAACGTTTCGGTCTCAAGACATTCATCCTTGATGTGCAAGGTCAGGGAGGATGAGGAACAGGCTCCTTATTCACCGGATGAAGGTCGTGAGACCGAAACGTTGCTATATAAAGAGTTTTTTTAAATGCAAGTTCAGATAGTGTGCGGGTGCAGGTGTGCGATCTGCAGGTGTGCGATCGTTTATTGATGCTTAAGCCTAAGGCCAAAAGTTTTAGCACAGTAAATTTTTGGAATAACGCCACTTCCTGTTGGCCAAATGGGGACACGCTTTTTAGTTGAACATGATAAGCATGTACTTTGATTCTGAAGGAAACCATTTTAAAAGACCGCTGTGGAATGCCCGGACCGGAAGAAAAATAAATACTGATTCTGCTGAGAAGGAACCGAAGTGAAAAACATTTTGATTTAAGTCCTTGCCTCTAAGATGACATTTTTATACCACTGACAGTTAGGTTTAGGGTTAGGTTTGGGTGTATGGTTAACAAAAATACATTCCTGTCAACTGTATTACATAATTTACAACTAAAAACAACTCCTTTTTTGCCACCACTTTGTGGACATTTCAACTGAAAATTACATACACATGTATGTACACATACACATGTCCATAAGTTCAACAAACCTTCCAGCTTAGACCGCTGAGGTTAGTCATTCACATTTTGGTAAGCATAGACTGATTTCAGAAGCAGAACAGCTGACCTACTCTCACCAAAGTAATAGTGAGATCAGTCTGCTCCCTGTTATATAAAGCTGCTCTGAATTAATGGAGGTTATTTATTATCCATAGCAGTCAATATCTATTATTTCTCCAAGTGCATTTATCTGCACAGATTGTAAATATTCCATAAAACATAGAGACAGAATATGAAGATCAACTGATGTTAAGGATTTTAAGATGATAAATCAGATGATAGATTAAGATGATAGAAAAAATTATGACAAAAACAGTTCTGGTTTGAAATTCACACAAATTGAAAGACGATCCTGGGCAACGCCTGTCCGCAATAACTCATGGCCAATTTTAACAGCGTTATGCACCTGTGTGTGGTTGTCCAGGAGGATGTTGCAGCCCAAATTGTTATGCACTACACAAAGACCACTTAAAGTACACTTTTCCAGATGTACTGTAGTGTTGTCACAGAGCAAATCCCTTTCTTGCCTGATAAATAGCCATCTTTACCCAAACTCGGTGTACAGAAGGTAGAGTATCCATGAGGTCCATGAGGTGCTCATATTCCATCCATCATAATTCAGAACAATAGCTGTAATTTCTCTTCTCGCTGCCCTTCACTCATTTTCATCCATTTGCGTGAAGGTTAAGCAATTATTGATTTGATGGATGGTCGAATGGCTAAAGGTACTGAGGTGTGCAGGGAAAGGTCTTTTGTCAACCTCTGTGAAAAGGGACCCGATACCACTAGTTCAATGCAAGTAGAAATTTGCTGGGAGAGGTGCCAAAAAATGGCTTCAAAAAATCTCCTTGCACAGTGCCAAAATATACATGGACAGTATTTTAGTGGGAATTGTTCACAGCAGTTGTCTTATTTGAAGCTGTGAGAAGAGCGATTGAGGGGAAAAGTCAGGTCCTTCTAAGGGAGTGTTACATGAAGCTACGGTAAACATACTCACGTACACCATGACTGTGAAATAGTAGAAAGTCTTGAAAAGTAGCATTTGGTCTGAGATTTATGAAATCTGGCCATCACTACGAGTTTTCCCTATTTAGAGTTTAATTCATTTTGTGATGCCATGGTCATGTTTTAAACATTACATTTTAATTAGTGCACAATTTAACTATTCTTTTTTGGTCATGTTTAAATTAATATTCTGGGTTCAATACAAGTTAAACTCAGAGGACCTGTCCCCACCTTTTCTTCAAAAAAGCAAAAATCTGGGTTAGAGTGAGGCATTTACAAAGGAAGTAAATGGGGCCAATCCGTAAATGTTAAAATACTCAATGTTATACGTTTATCCATAAGATGTAAACAATAAGCGTGTTAACATGATTTTAGTATGACAAAATTAATAATAGTTTTAATGAGAAACTTAAACAAACGACACAAACACACACATGACGATCTCTCTCTCGTCACACCACATTCCGCAGTCGGCTTTTATCCCTCTTGGAGGCTTAATTAGCCTGATAAGGGACCTTAATCCCTTGTGTATAATCATGACACGGTTATTTTCTCTAAAAGAGCAATACACAGCGGCGTTGATCGTCCTTTTCAGGACACGTCTTTATAAAGATGCGTCGCTGAGCCGAGCCACTGCAGTGGCCAGACCATTTCCGGCTCCTCAGAAAAATCCTGAATGAACTTGACGTATTTCCCCGCTTTTATACTCGTATGTCCAGGGCGGGGTATGCAAATACTATCTGCCTACTTCTCATTGGCCTTTTTTCATAGACCAGAGGCATATTCGGTGCTCAAGAGAGACCCCTAGTGTCGCTTCTTCGACACAACGTCTCGTTCCCTCCATCAGGGAACGGAGGTTACATACGTAACCCAGACGTTTCGAAGCATATATATTGAAAATTTCTTGTCATGATATCTTGACTACAGCCAAGCACTACATTTGGAGATTATGAAAAACATCAATACTTTATGATTTTAAAATGATCTTGTCTTGAAAATAAACACAACCATGAATGTGGCTAAATAAAACATTATTTCAGGATCAATGCTCCCAGCATTTCAAAAGGCTTGTGAAAGCATTCATTAAACTGCCCTTCAAAAAAATCTAATGCAATTTCAGTTTAATTACTTTCTTTGTTAATTACTTTCCTCGTCAGTGGATTAACAATGCTTAGTGTTAATTGCTAACCATTGGCATGTGTATGTTATCCATTAGAGGTTGATGCCCAGTACAGTGAGGATGTGAAAATGTAAATGAACAGAACTAATACAATACAAAGTGCAATCCATACGAAAACTGTGGGGTTTTTTTTATCATAAATTGTTTCAGTTGGTCACTTATTAGTGCTGGGTAAAAATATGATCCAAGGTCAGTCTTTTACTTTAAAGTGTACTTCAGTTTAAGTTGTGTGATTTATTATATCTGTTAAATAAATAGCATTTTAACTGCATGGATTGGGCCCTGCTGTTCATTTAATTGAACCATGTTAGAACGTGTATAATTTACAGCATTAACTGAGAGATAATTTCCTTCAAATGTTAGCAAAATGGAGCGCTGGTGAATCGTAATCAAATCAAAACTGGGAAATGTGTATTAATACCCAGCACTATCACTTAGTGTAAGCACTGTTGGTATTCACCTTTAAATAGATTTCATATAGGAAATTGCCACTTTGTTTCTTAATTTTTTACATTCCCCTGAGAAATAGCAAAAGTCTGGAAATTTCATCTGAGCCTGAATGAGCTTGACAAAGCTGCACAATCCCGGCTGCATCAGTTCAAAAATATTTCTTACAACCTAGTTTAAACAGCTGGCAGGTAAAACAAAAAATTGCCTCCATTTCATGTGGTTTACAGTACGCAATCCTTAGTCATCCAGAATGTCACGGTATCCAGTAACAAAGACTCGTATTAAAACCGAGAAGACTAGACTATACCAGACTAAACAGACTCTGACCAGACAAGAATGTTTTTAACAAGAATCATTTTTCATTAGAAAAGGACAGAAAAAGTTAAACCCCATTTCAAAAATGTTGAAAACTCAGGACAGCAATGGAAACTGTAAATGAATTAAGGAGACTTTGGTTCATATTATAAACTTTTCCTGGACCACAAAAGCAGATCCTAAATATACACCATATCCTAAAGCATGCACATAGCACCTCAACTCTCTCTGATATCTGAAACACACACACACACACACACACACACACACACACACACACACACACACACACAAAAGGATTTACCACAGGCCTACAAAATGTGAGACAACAATGTCGTATGGCAGGGGTGCCCAATACGTCGATCGCGATCTACCAGTCGATCGCAAAGGCAATTCTGGTAGATCGCACAAAATTTAAACGTGCTTTCGTTAAATTTTCATTACAAAAATTATAATGTCTTTCCTTATTTTAGATTCTGTCTGACTTGCACTTGACAAGTAAATTTTGACCAGGCGAGATTTTTGTTTATTCAGTTGTCATGACAACTACGTTTGCGCCTTCCAAGGGATTCTGAGAACAGACGCGAAATTGCGAAGCTAGCTGTGTTTGAGGCTAGCTACCAGCAGCTAATGCCTGGATTATGCAAAACTGTCTGATTCCATTCAGTGCAAGTCATCAGAATAAAGGAAATGCCCTGGCTATTGTGATCTATTGTGCTGTAGGTGTATTGGGCTTAGTGTTAAAACTGAATGATATCAACATTGAACATTATTATATATTTTTTATTAATTAGAAGATGAATTCCATGTAGGGATACATGCAGTAGTCCCAACAAGCTTTTTTCAAATGAAACTGTGTTTTTTTTTTTTAGTTGAGTAGATCTTATCGAGTTGGTCATTTAAAAGTAGATCATCACGCAAAAAAGTGTGGGCACCCCTGTCGTATGGTGTCACTAAAGCTTGGAACTTAAATGCCATTCAGAAGTTCATGAGAATGGGTTTTCAAAAATAAATGAATAAAAAATAGGTCCTGAAGGGCCATGCATTGACCAGACCTATACAGACTGCTTTCCTGACAATGGTTGTAAAATAACATCATTTAGACACTGACAACTCTTAAATATATATATATATATATATATATATATATATATATATATATATATATATATATATATATATATATATATATATATATATATTAAAATATCTTTATATATACATATATGTAGCACTTGTATTCTGCTCTTAAATATTTGTATAAAATGAGAGCCAAATGGTTTATGATTTATTCTTCAATAATAACTGGCTTATTGTACATTAACTCTTACTTGGACTAAACAAAACTATAATAAACACCACTGTAATATGTAATAGTTTTCTGCATTGAAATGATGCTTGATTGGTTTGTCCTTCTACTTGTGTTTTTTTTCTCTCTCGAGTGAATCATCGTAGTACAGTATATACAAAACATCTTATATTTCATACTTAAATTGTGTATACTTTTCTATTTTCCAATTGTATTGTAGTTTATTTTGCAAGGACAAATCCTATTGATCTGTGTGTCTTTATGTTAGCATGGGTATTTATAGTTATAGGGTTTTTTCCACACCCCACAAAACTTAAAATTAAAATATGAATACAAATTGCATTGTGAGCTAAGTGAATTGTCTTTTGTTTTGACTCGAATGTATTGTATTGTATGATATCTCTCTAATTGTTCTATTCAGCTACTGTCATTGTTACCTAAACATAACCACATTAATTTGATGACTGTGTGAAAACTCCCACATGTTTGCATTGTTTAGCATCTTGGAATCTGTGTACACCACAGTCTGTGGAAAAGGGAATGCAAAGTGGTATCCCTCAACAGTACAGCTAATGGAAAGAGAGTAGAAATGCATCATAATAAAAGCCGGGGTCAAATGAGGCGAACGATTCCTCAGGGGTGGAATCAAAACAAGGAGCCTCATGAAAATGAGACTCCGATTTCACTGCTGCACGATTCGATTGTGTGATACTACTCAGTCCTACTATAATATTCATCATTATGGTACTAATAACCAGAATAGAATAATTCCTTTTTTTACATGATATAATGTGATCAATGCTTGTTGCAAACAAAGAAAATTCTGAAATTACAGTGCTTTGAGATTATGACAAAATACTGTAATACTTAATGTTGACTCAAATCTGTGTAGTGCAAAAACACATGCATGCCTTGCTCAAATGGCATTGTATTTAATTGCATGGATTAAACTGAGATTTACATTTATTGTAATTTAATGTTATATAATTATTTTTCATGAAGCATAATGAAAAAAAAAACTGAACATGCACTGGAAAGAAATTGCACACCGCTTATGTTTTCATTGTTATGATGCATCGTTTTGACCATATTTTAATAGGAATAGTTTGCCCAGAAACTATCCGTGGAACACAAAAGGAGATGAATATTTGGGACTGCAGCATCCGCATTAAAGTGAATGGTGACTGAGGCTGTCAGTCTGTGCTATTCATCTCCTTTTGTGTTCCATGGCAGAAATGAATTCATGCAGGTATGAAGTAATTCATGCAACATAAGAGTGGAACAATATCCCTTTAAAATATATATTAATGGAGCTCAAAGGTGTGAATATATGAGTTCTTAATCGCTCTAATATCCACAGCAACAACCCCCTTAAAATGATGTCAATCCCAGGTCATGCTTTAGCTTTTATTCCCTCTCTTCATTCCCCCTGGAGCAGACTCCAGGATTTAAATGACTCCAGGGAGACAGGGAATAAATGGTTATTATGATCTAGTTATATGGAAAGCAAACCAAAGAAACTCACAATCAAAATCAGAGCCAGGCGAATAAATAGCCAGACTGCAATAATAAATATTTGCTGTAACCGAATCAGAGTAAAGCAGAAAATTAAACATTGTCAAAATCATTTTCCAGTTTACTCTAAGTGCACTTATTCAGGGCAGTGAATGCTTGACACCACTGAGGGATTTTTCTTTAGTATAAACAAACAAATCATTTTTGCATCACTCACAAAACCAAATTTGCAGCATTCACACAAAAAAGAACCCAAAATGTTAAATGCCAACTGTTAGGGGCGTGGAGCATGCGAATTCCTGGTGTTTCCAATGTTTCACCCCTGATGTGTTACATGGCCTCAACCCCTTTTGTGTATGGTTAACCCGTTAAATCCCACCAAAGTGGCTATTCAGTGGAGTGCCATCCACCCCAGGCGTTATTGTGACTGGCCTTTGTTAACAACAATAGATGTAAAGAGGATAAGACACCAGTAACACTTCCTAACTTCCTTCTCACTTTCTCCACCCCGGTAGGGCAAGTGCCTAGAGTGACTTGATCCCCCTTTTGTTTTTGATTTGTTTTAACACAAGTGCACTAAAATTGTGGTATCTGTAAAAGGTTTTTGTAGCCTGGTGGATACAAATTTGAGGTGGAGTGAGTGGGTCACATTTTTAATAAAATTATTTAAAAAAGGGGTCTGCATAAATACTGAGGTCATATGATGTATCATTTTCATCTGTAACATGTAACATGGCAGCATTTTTTTAGATGTCCTCTGAGGTCAAAGCAAATAATCCTATCTTTACAATGTTATTTTCATGATTTATACAAGATATCAAATTAACAATAAAAGCAATATTAGAAGAATCATTATTTGGGACCTAATGTTTTGGTAAATTGCAATTAATGCATTTTCAGAGGTGTCTTTTATGTTCTTTGCCTTTAAGGGGTTAAATAGCTTGCAATTTTCAAAACGAATTAAAATAGTAATTTCAACACCGTGGATTCAGCCAGAGTCCAGGGTTGAAATTTTCTTTTCAACACGTTCATGCTCTGGCCTAAGCTTATGTTTTAAACAAAAGGTGTATCGCAAGCAGCCATGGCAAATTAAAATGTAAAAAGCTGATTATCCTTGCATGTCCAGATAGAGTTTTGATCATAAAATATATTGCTAGAAAATAGAAATACCAGTGCCTATTCAAAGCCATAAATAAATAAAAACACTCAAGGCAGCCTAACCAAACCCAAACCAAAGATTACAAAAAAATTGGCAAGCATTGGCCAATCTAAATATTTAGAAATGAACATTTTCTCTAATTTTTTTTTATTTTATTTTAACCACTGTCGATATTTAAACCTATATGAAATTAAACTAAAATTCTCTAAGCTGAAGCATTTTACTAAACTAACATACTCCAATGATCACAGATTTGCAAGTAAATTCAAGGCTTATATTGATGGGACAATTTTAGCCTTCCCTTTAACCATGGGTCGCTAGTTAGCAAACATATTCTTGCTCTTGCCTCCTCCTAAGCAGGTGAACTGAGCTCAAGACTTTCCCACGATCCCTCACTAAATCTCTTTTTGCTCTGCCCCTTCCCTCTGTCCCAGCCATCTGTCTATGTTTCAGAGTGTGAATGCTAGAGCAAGTGTCAGCT
The DNA here is from genome assembly GCA_032164185.1 of Moxostoma hubbsi. Lineage (NCBI taxonomy): Eukaryota > Metazoa > Chordata > Actinopteri > Cypriniformes > Catostomidae > Moxostoma > Moxostoma hubbsi. Next base: position 26,166,479 of record JAVLUX010000030.1, on the reverse strand, counting down.
GCTGGGACAAGTCCAGCATTCCAAAACTGATTTCATCAAAACAATTGGCCATCAATTCAAATATTTTGGTAAAAAATTATGCATTCAGTATTTTTAGTATTTCAATTTTTTTGGGGTTGAAAAAGTTGGAACACCAAATTATGTCTCTCTCTCATTCGATCTCTCGTTCAGTCTGTCGCTCTCACTTGAAAGAAACCCAGCGTAGTCTTGTGACAGAACAAGAAAAGGGGATTTTTCCGAGGTAAGCATGATTTTCACCATGATCTCTGTGCTTGTTTATAAAGAATTTAACAAGAATCAAAATTTCATAATGATACTTTCTTGGAGATTATTTCAATCAATAATTAGCTAATTATAATGACAAAATAATTACCTCCGAGATAAATTTAGACGTTACACTGGGAAATTTTGTTTAACCTAACAAATTTGCTTAATATGTAAACATCTCAATAAACTGGTTTGATTTAATTCAAAGTTATATTACATCACTGAATTAACCTTAATACAGGTAACACAAGCAAAACTAATTTCAAGGGTAAGATCAGTTAGAAAAAGCTTAAATGTACATTTGGCAGGTTTCTACTTTTTAAAGTGTAAATATCTAAATTCAAAAAGCAACAGTAACATTTTTGAAAGAATTCATCATCTGCACTGATAGTAACCTATCTGAGCAAAAACAGTTAACCAAAATTGTCAAGAATTAGGGCTTTTGTAAGTAGTTGAGTAAATTATCAACACATTGACTGCTCCGTATCAGTTCATTTTTTATAAACCTGCATGCGTCGAAGCAATAGCAAAAAACAACACTTTGCTTTTAAAGGAAATAATTAAATAATAACCAGCTATGCTACGCAGTCATGTGACACAGTCGTCCTTCTATTCTCCATGGTTTTTTCTCTGGCATGTGGGCAGCCCACGTATCATTTAAGTATTAAAATAAGTGCTCCTGGTTCTGTGGCTCTCCTTCCCTCTAATCGTGTGACATTGGCTGGCTGAGAGCATGAGAACGGAGCCGCTTGAATAGCAGAATCCTCATACTTGGCTAGTAACCATGGTAGCAGATGCCTACTCTCTCCTTGCCCTCCTTACCTCCTTGCTCCCTCATTGAAAAGAGGGCACGCCTCGCTTTCTTCTTCCTGACCGAACTTGCCTGGCCCTCAAAGGAAACAATTCAGCAGGTCACCGGTCTAGACTTGTTTGCATGGTCCATGGAACAGCCTTGAGGTAACCCTTGCTCCCTGTGCGTAGCACCACCGCAGACTGCAGGGGGGACATCGGAGATGTGAATTTGAAAAGGAGCTTCGGCCGATTTTGCCTTTGTGCCTCATTGATCGACTGAATATCGAGCGTCTGTGTCTGTGCTTGTGTGAAACGGATAGCTTAGTAAGCATTTTTTCTAATCAGGCTCACATTGTGGGCCAACTCTCTCTCTCTCTCTCTTTTTTTTCTCTCGTACTTCGCCACCACTCTCACTCTCTTTTTAACCCGCCCTCTCTCTCACTCTTTTTCTGCATCCACTTCTCTTTATTCCTCTTTCTCACCTTTTGTTTTCTTTTTCTTTCTGCTTTCTCTCTCCCCTTGTCTCTCTTGTCTTGTCCTCACATCTCTCTGTTTTGATCATCTGCACATTAGGATAAGCATGTTGTGATACTTCAGATCAATGCTATTTTTATTTGTTATTGATCCTGATGTGATTTCAGTTACCCGTGGATTTCAGTCTCAACCAGGATGAGGACAAACCACAGAGATTTAAGCTATAGAATCAAAAACTATTTCAAATGCATTTCTTTACTTTTATTAGGTATGCTTCCATTGCATCTTAAAGAGATGTCTACATGGCAAATGGAGTAGTTGCTTTGAAAAAAATAATAATAAGGCTGTAGTCACGTAACAATGCACATCAGATTTTTTTTTTTTCCCCTGTGAAATACTGATCTCTCATAAGGTGAGTTTAATTATTTTCTTGTGCCTTGGATTTGATACAACTGCATGCATAATTTTTTTATAGATGTAGGTAAATTAGTTGATGTAAAATTACAATATGTTGATTAATCAACAATTGTCCACCTAAACATATATATTAAATATACTGCTAGTAAAGCTGTAAGGCTTTAAACTTTTCTGTGTCTCTGGTCACTAATGGTCACTCTGGTGTGTTGCAAATATTGAGGGATTATTAGACTTTTCACTATGTTGCCACTGTGATTAGATTTTGTGAGTGCATTTTACTCATGTCAGACATTACTGAAATTATATCAGAAGTACAGAAATCATTATTTTGCTAGAGAATCATTATGTTTATGATTTTGGGGTATGAAAATGCAAGACCTTTTACTTAAATATAGGCATGATGTATTGCAGGTAAACACATTCAGTTTATTCATTTAATATGTTGAAATCATTTATATACTGAATTGTCACTATATGTGTATATATATATATATATATATATATATATATATATATATATATATATATATATATATACATGATATAATCTCAACATTATTTATGGTTGAACTGGCTGTATAAACATAAAATACATATGAAAAAGCACACAGAAATGTTTTTATGATGGTGTACTGTATTTCTTAGATTTAAAAAAATTAAAGAAGATATCATTGAAAATATGATTTACCTTTTACTTGAAGTTTTATGTGCTCAATATTGCCTAGTGCTTTAAAAGTATCATTAAAAAAAAGAAATAAATAAAAGAAAATTGTAATTTGAAACATAAAATATGCAAAAACAAAAGTAATTTATAGAAGTGTAATAAGTTAGTAATAAGTAATGAGTGTTTGTGTTCTAATACAATATTTTGAAATATTACAACATAAATTAAATGTTTTTTGAAATGATATAAATGTTTACTTTTATGCAAAAAATAAATAACTAAAATGGGTGAAAATTATTGAAATTTTTGTGCTTTTGTATTCAGAAAATGTACCATATATTTCTAAATGTATAAAATATATATTTACATATAATATAGAAATTTCAGTTGTGCTGTTTATTTGTACATTTGTTAGATCATAGCTGTTTTATGAGAAATTAATAGCTTTGTATATTATTAACCACTATTCGTTCCACTGAGTGTTGTGAATATGAATTTATTTTTCTTGACCTGTTCAGTTAAATTCAGGTGAAAGATTGAGAATGCACTGGAATGAGAGTTTAAGGTTGTTTAAGAGGGATTTTTGGAGAAATTTGATTGGACGAAGCCCCATGCAGCATACCACATGCGCCATGTCAGTAGCTGGCGGTGAGGTCACAGAAAATGGAAGCTCAAGGTCTGAATTTAGACTGGAAATTACACTCTGTCTGATTCCATTTTACTGGCTATTGTTATAAAAATACAGGCCATTTTTGCACATTAAACTGCAATAACATTAAAAGAAGATTTGGTAAATCATTTCCAGCCTTTGTGTCTCAGACAGCTGCTCAGAAGCCAAAGCCTTTTTTACATTTTAAGCATGTTTTTGTGATCTGAGTATGTAAATTTAGGTTATGAATATTACAATTATTTTCATTCCATTATTTAATTATTTTTAAATATAACTTATACTGCCTTAAGGCCATAATGCAGCCATAGGAGAGATGTATGTATATTGTTGTGCAGAAGCTATTTCCATTTTAAAATGTTTTGCTTATTTTTATCTTTATATTTGCTAAATATTTTGCATAATTAGACTGATGAAGATATAAATTAGCAAGTGTGATAATGTTTCTGAAAGGAAAAAATTAAAAGATGTATTTATATTTAAATGAATGCCTTGTGCCCTTCAAAGTAATTTTAGGAAAAGCTCAGAAAAGCATTTGATTTGTTTAAAACTAAAAAAAAAATACACAATTATACACATATTTTATAATTTTATGTTCAAAGAGAAAGTGCATAGCCAATGGAGTAAACAAACAGACAACAATAACTGGCCAACGTTCACCACCGGACAATGTGTCCCAGCAAATGACTTTCACCATACTGCAATTACATCATCGAGGATTTGCGGTATGCGTTAATGGTCATGTCAGTTGTAATGTCCATTTTTGTGTTTTGACTTTGAGACAGCCATCAATATGTTCTTTTAGCTCGCTCGAACGTGTGACTCACAATAGACAATGAAGCCAAGACCAGCTGTGAATTTCTGTTGAGCTCACTCTATGCATTATTTATAGTCACATCAGTAGGTTATGCTGAAAGCTTGACCCTACCACATGACATTGTCTCCAGCACATTCACGTTCTGGTCACCAAATGATAACCCGCTCAATCTGCCAGCATTCTCACTGCCTTGCAGTCCTCATAATACATTTTAAAAGAGCTGTTATTTTAGTCTCTCTATCTCTCATTAATCTGTCTTTCTCGCATACACCCAGAATTCCCTTTTTGCTGTTACAGATACATACACTTCTATAATTTCTATAGATATGAACAAATTAAAGGGATAGTTTCCCAAAAAATGTAATTATTTACTTATTTAATGAATTATTCATTTACTTATTCTTATGTTGTTGCAAAATGATTTGCCTTTTATTCTTCTGTGGAACACAAAATGAGATGCTAGGCAAAAAAATTGCCTCAGTCACTATTCACTTTCATTGTATGAAATTGTAAAAAAATGAAATGAAAGTGAATGGCTACTGAAAAGGTTCCTAACATTCTCCCTTCTCTTGTTGTGTGTTCAGGACTTCCCCCTCAGTAAACAGCACAAAAAGATCCCTCTCTGCATTACTCAGATAATCAAAACACCAGTATCTGTTTGATTGCCTGAAAACTGTTAAATGCCCTCTATTTTTATGTCAAGATACAGCTTGTTGTGAAGTGTGCCATCGCACAAAAGATGACGGTCAGCACAGCCCCTGCATCCCCCAAAGGCAAGACTCCTGCTCATAAATGCAGCAAGCACCCTGACCATAAACACACACAAACTTAAGTGGTTTTTAAACAGGTTGAAGCACTGCAACAGACAATAAGACTTTGCTGCCCATGTTTATATAATAAAAACAATGTTGAAGCCTGGGTAGCTCAGTGAATATTGACGCTGACTAACACCCCTTGAGTCGGGAGTTTGAATCCAGGGCATGCTGAGTAACTCCAGCCAGGTCTCCTAAGCAACTATATTGGCCCGGTTTCTAGGGAGGGTAGAGTCACATAGGGTAACCTCCTTGTGGTCACTATAATATGTAGTTCTTGCTCTCATTGGGGTGCGTGGTGAGTTGTGCGTGGATGCCAGAATAGCGTGGGCCTCCACATGCACTATGTCTCTGCGGTAATGCGCTCAACAAACCACATGATAAGATGCGTGGATTGACGGTCTCAGACGCGGAGGCAACTGAGATTCATCCTCTGCCTCCCGGATTGTGGCGAGTCACTACGCCACCACGAGCGCATTGGGAATTGGGCATTCCAAAATTGTGGAGAAAAGGGGAGAAATTTTAAATAAAATAATTATAATAAAATTCCAACCAAAGCAGTGTTGGTGTGTCACTTGCAAACAAATAATCAAAATATGGCAAAAGTGGTGGTATACTATCTGCTCGGCTTTAAGAAAAATTGTTTTGTCTTAGATATCTATAAAACGAGTCTTGCGAAATGGATAATAACATGTGAATAGAGCAAACAGAAGTCCAAGTGAACAAATAAAACATACAAATCCAGCATCGAAATGTTCTTAGACAATGTATGATATTTAACTATATGTGTATAATATTTGAGATTATTTGACATGTTCTAACATGCAATGGGGTACAGAAGTTTGAGATTGCAATTAAAGATCTTGTATTTTGCATTCTTTTTCGATAAAATAAGAAACAGTTTAATTAAAATTATATTATCAGCCAAAACTATATATAAAAAAGTGCATTCATTTTTTATTTTTTTTGTTGGTATGTCTCCCTTTTGCTTTAATGACAGCATGCACTTGAGATGACATAGACTCCTCAAGTTTGTGCAAAACCTGGTGATCCATGTAAACCTGCATGATTTGATAGTGTTTCAAAGAGCATCTTGTGTGCTTCAGTGGAAGCAAGAAAATCTGACCTTTTGTATAATGGCATTAAAGTGGTCAACGTCACAAATGTGTTTACATTTGATAAGTTTTGCTGAAATAGTGCAGAAACTTAACTATTTAATCTTCATTTAATGTCATAGCTTTTCTTTGTTTATTTATTTTTTATCCACAACTTTATTTCAATTTCAATGAAACGATTCCAGATTTGGAATGTGCCCTTTTGGTGCCAACTGTATGATTATTGATCTTGAGAGAGTTTGAGCAGAAAAGGAATGACCTAAAGGCAAGCCCGGGGAGAGAGATTGGGTTCATTCTGTCTTTTCTCTCTCCCTCTCCCTTTCTCCTGCTGCCATTGTGTGCCATGCAGGAATGTGCTTGCTTTTCATTTCTTTCTTTGTGTCTGCCCCTCAGGCCCTAGCAGGCAGTGTCTTATGCCACAGCAGGGTCAGGTCAAACACAGAGACACATTCATGGCCACATCAAGTTTATGTGAGAATCTGGTCCTTCTCTGTCCCTGATTTCCATATGAATTGTTAAAAAAAATAGCAGTCCTGTGAGGGGGCGTTCAGTTTTAAAATGGCCTCATCCCTTTTGTTCCTTCTAAGCTGAAACGCTCCTATTAAACCCATCGAAATCATATGTCATCATTATTGACAAAATCTTCTTTAGCCTAACCACCTGTGAACTTTGCCTTTATGAAACACCAACAGAGAGCATATATTTAGAGACACTATGAAACGGGAAATTACTCATGCTTAAATAATCAATGCATTTGACATATACGCATCTAAAATTTCAGGCTATGCTGTGTAATAAGACTATCTGACAAGAAGGATATAGTATAATGGTTACACCAATATCATGCAAACAAAGGCTTCTCATATATACTGTACAGTGTGGTTAAAAAATCCAAGAGTCCACTTTGAAAATATGGGATTAAAAATATTTTTTAAACCTTGACATAAAAAGAACACTTTGGGATTTTTGACTAATTTAAAACAAAGAAATGATGTGAAGAAAAATAACAAACTGAGGATTCTGCATTAGGTCACTAATCAAATAAGTACATTTGAGACATTGACCATGTTAACCCCTTTTACAAATGGTACAGACTTCCTTGCATCCATTGAAGCACAAAAGATGCTCTTTGGAACATTCTCAAATCATGCTGGATAACGTGGAACATCAGGTGTTGCACAGACTTGTAAAATCCATACAAGTTGCATGCTAGATCATTAAAGCAAAAGGGACATAAGAAATATTAAGAAATTCTGAAATTCATGTAAATGTTTAAGTTCAACTTTTCACTTAAATTGCTATGCTGATAATATAATATTTTTAAAATTGGAAAAGTGCAAAATAGAAGCATTTTCACAAAATGTTTAGTTTGGGTAAATAAGCTATATTCAAGCCTATCACAGTTTGGGATTTCTAGACATAGAGCAGGACACATCTTGAAGGGCTGGCCAGTTTAATTACTTTTCTTTGAGCATAACACACGTGTCCAGTGACCCCGCCACACTTTCCCATGCGCTCTGTTGCCCCATCCATTTAAACAGACACCCCCATTCCCTCCCATCCTCCATAGACAGATCAGCCTGGGTCATCAGACTTGACAACGACAATGTGTAAGACTTCCCTTTCTGTGTGATGTCATAGAGGTGTGCTGTCCAATAATTAGAGAGATAGTTGGTGATTGGGCAAGGTAGTGGAGTTCAACAAATCAACCTGCTCCTACTGTCTCTTCTTTAGCATATTTGCACCATGCAGTGAGTTCAAATATTTCACCTAATGTATTCCGAGCAGAAGCTTTTAAGTAATTGTAATAAAATCTACACTCTTGACCTTTACATGAATGATAAAGGAATATTCCAGGTTCAATACAAGTTATGCTGAATGGACAGGATTTTTCACATAATATTGTTTACCCAAAAAAATTATTTTGATTTGCCCCTCCTTTCCTTTTAAAAAAAAAAGCAAAACTCGAGTTCACAGTGAGGCACAATGGATTTGAATGGGGCCAACTTTTGAATGTTAAAATACTCACTTTTTCAAAAGAATAGCCACAAGACATAAACAATAAGCATGTTAACATGATAATGTGTAATAAAATCACTTATTAACCTTTTCTGTGTAAAGTTATAGCATCTTCGCCATGATGATGTAGTCAACAAACCCAAAAATGACTGTAAAAATTACAATTTAAACAACTTTACAGCTCAAATATTACATGAGTTTTAACAGAAGAGTTTACACCCTCCAAACAAATGTCCCATTCACTTCAATATTAAGTGCCTCACTATAACATTGATTTGTGCTTTTTTTTTTAAAGAAAAGGAGGGACGAGTTGAAATACAGGTAATCAACATTATGCCATAAATACTGTTGATTGAGTTTAACTTGTATTGAACCTGGAATATTCCTTTAACCTGAGGATGTAGGAAAAGATTTTTCAAAAATGGTTAACACTTTTTACACTGAGTTACAAATATTACATTTTCCTATTAGTAATTACTATATTGTAATATGTACAATATTTACAAGCAGATCTACGAAATTACAACACTAATGTGGTTAGTTAGTATTTACACAGTAATTACAAACTTGAATACCCAGTAACACAAACACTGTTTACCTCAAAATGCAATAATAATAATACAAACTATTTTATTATCACCATCATACTTAAGTCTTACGTTTTATAATTCAAAATATTTCAATTTGATTTGTTTTGTCAGAGTTTAAACAGGTTCACAAACTGTTGTAATCAATTTACTTATTTTGTTAACTGAATATTGATGGATAAAAAATAAAATAATAAAAAAAAAACACTATAAAAAATATTTTTGACATGTCATGATCATATCCTATAAATCTCTGGCTTATTGTATTTCAAATCTCTTAATCTTCCTCTTTAATAACTCATTTTATCTCATGTCTAACTTGTATCTGGAGGGCTCTTTTTCTCTGCTGAATGTGGTTATATGCATCTGTTATTCATACAGCGCTCTGCTTGTGATTAAGTCGTCTCTTTGTGGACATGGATGTCCTCACTCATCAGTGTTTTTGGACTTGTGGACAGATCTTGCTGTGAAGCGAGGGTATATCTTGCCAGCTTGACACACACACAGAAGGAGAGCATGACATCAGGACTTTGTCATTTGGAAGATCTATTCAAGGATTACAGTGGAGAATGAGCCCCAGACTGGAGGAGGCTTATTTCACCAAAACTCTAGCTGTTTTCGCTACCATTTTCTCTCCAATAGTTCTGGAAGTGCATAGCTTGGAAGAGCTGGCACATCATACACCTCCTCTCTTAATTCTAATACTTTTAACCCTTGTGCACAAATTGAGAATACAAAAGAGGCTGTGTCCACATGATAACATCACATGAAAGCACATCCCCAAACCCCCCCCCCCCCCCCCCCACACACACATACACATACACACACACATTATAAAGACTATAAAACATGGTTCTTCTAAACATTCTCTAGAAACATTTACATTTATATTAAAGTTTGAACTGTAATATATATTTTTGAATTGTGTTTATTTTGCCCAGGAAACTTATATATTAAAATATATATATTTTGAGATTAGCTGGTGTGTAACATGGTGTGCAAATTCTTATCAGCACATTCTGTTTTAAATATAATAAACTGTCTTTGGTAGGGTTACATAATTCAAGAGTAATTATAGTTGTCATAGTTCCAATAGTTACCAATTGTATAATGACTGTAATTATGTGATTATATTTTCCATACAAGTAAAACATTAAAATTCTCAACTGCCATATATCTAGAATGGCATGCATTAATTTCCTTCTTTTCAATGTTTATATTTATATACTCTATATATGTACACAGTAAAAATATGTATGTCTATTTTATTTCATCTTATGAATTTATTTCAATTAGAACACTGAATATTAATAGATAGCATCATTAAAGTCCCTTGCATTTAATAGATAGCATAAAACACACACACACACACACACATGCACACACACATTGGTCTACCTATCATTATGAGGACTTTCCATTGACATAATGATTTTTATACTGTGCAAATTATATATTCTATCCCCTAAACCTAACCATCACCAAAAACTATCTGCATTTTTACATTTTCAATAAAACATCTTTTAATATGTTTTTTAAGCTATTTAAATTATGGGGACACTAGAAATGCCCTTATAAACCACATTTATAGCATAATACCCTTGTAATTACCATTTGTACAATTTGTAACCTAAAAATGTGTCCTCATAAACCACATAAACACACACACACACACACACGTATAAAGCATTTTGTTTATCTTTGCCGCAAAAACACTGTAACACACATCAATAGTGACGAGCATGAATGAATTTGCTGAATCTGACTCTCTCTCTCTCTCTCTCTCTCTCTCTCTCTCTCTCTCTCTCTCTCTCTCTCTCTGCAATACAACAGAGAATATTTCCTGTGGTTATCAGAGAACCATTAGGCACCTGAAGTGCTTCTTTTGTCTTGTCATTTCTCCTAACAAGTGTCCTGATTTTGGCAAAACACTTTGGAAATGTAATGCTTCCTTTGTATTCGTCACAGCTGTTTGTACAACGTACTTGTACAGGAGAAAAGAACGTCAGCAGAAGCATGTTCTGACAATTCTGCTCTTCAAAAGTCGAAAAGCCAAAAGTTGCATTCTAGTTTAATTGAGATATCAGCCAGCAAGATTAACACGCCAGGAATGAATTTAGAATTTTAATGTTTAAATATTCCAGGATTGGTAATTTCAAGTAAATGTTTAATCAACCTTTTTCTATGGCATGTAATAAGTTATTGCAGATAGATAAACTCACAATGAAAGCCTCTTCTTTCCAGCAGGCACCAGGATTTCCTCATACACATTCATCTTCAACCCAAAGAACTGATTGGAGTGGAAATGAGAGTAAATTAAATGTACTTTTCTTTTCAATAAATATAGAATATAACAGAAACATCTAATAAACAACAATATAAATCTGAACTCCGTTCTCTCCTCTCACCTGTCTAATACAGCTCTCCTAAATACCGTTAGATCCCAAACACAAGGGTATATCTTGATAGAGTAAATATTAACCTAATATGTAAACATAAATGTACAAATATATTTATAAAAACCACAACCATTAGCCAAACATTTGTGTTATTAATTTTTCTAATATTTATTTAATTGCCTCCCAAAAAGGCTCTTGAAAAACATACTGTACAAATGCATTCAGCAATTTAACTTTGTTTGATTCAAGAAATTCCACAATCACCAGAGGAATTTAAACAAGATTTTTCTAATCTGTCTTAATCCTCTGTGAACTCCAATTCCAATTTTCTTGATCTACACTTGACCTACTACTCCCATGCATGGCACCTCAGACCAGAAACCTCAGCTTGGCTAATTGGGTCATCTTGCCAACTCGATAAGGTTTTAAAAAGCATTCTCAAAAGGGTTGCTTTTAGTCTTTAACTTAACTTTCATTAAAAGCCTGCACTGTAAATACGTTTTTTCACGCCCACAGAAATGTCAATCATCACCACGGTATGTGTCCGTATCTTTTTACAGTCAACTTCAAAAATGGTTTGTATGGCTGATCGAAGCACTAGATGAAGATGGACACCACAACAAATGCAAGTGTTTTTTCTTTTTTTTCCCTTCTCATTTGTATGAAACTTGAAAGTGGAATTTTAGGTAGACTACACTATTATATAGCAATATAGGACTCTAATATACAACCATGCAACCCAGTCTCATGAAAATTCATACATATTTTACAAGTTGGCTATTTTGTATGAGTTTGTTCGTATAAATTGGTAAGATTTCATCACGTGCAAATGTCTAATGCGGAAGCACGAGTTTCACGCATGAGGCTTTAAGGACATGATTATTAATGTTATGCCCTTGTCCAAACCCCATATTTAAACCTAACCGATCAACAGAGTGTGTAAACATTATAGGAAGCTGCCGTGTGTGACAGAAGCAAGTAATTGTCGTGTATTTGATGAAAATTATGTCCAGTGATGTAATTGGCTGTAGTGAAAGTCATACGATATCATACAAAATTGCCAAATTTAGAAAAGTCGTATGAATCCTTATGATTTCCCCATGAGAGTGAGTAGAACCATGGAGTGACGAAAAGTTAATGTTGTCTGCTGTAGGCAAAGACAAAACTGGACAAGGCATATGTGCGGCTAAAAACCTCAGATACCTTATGAATGATTATAAAAGTTTAACTGTTTTATTCAACTTTTTTAAACTTAATATTCAATGTAAATTTAGCACCAAAAATACAATAAATAAAATTCTATGTTTTTCAATCTAAGCTCTTTTTTTTATTAATTACCGCATATATTACTCTAGAGAATCATTGATTACATACCTGACTGTAAAATCTCCAAAAACAATATTGAACCAGGAACTGCTGAAAATAAATATACCCTCTTGTTTTCACTTCACTCAATAAGTAAAATCCAGATCAGGCCGTGAACCTGTCTGGAATTCAAGCACAAAGCTGGCTTTTTGCCCAATTTCAGCTTCAGCTGATAAGTCACACAGAGCTTGTTTAAAGAGTGAGTACAAGCACAGAGGGGAAAAAAATCCCCATTATTTAATATATATATATTTTTAATAATAATTATACTACTACTAATAATAATAATAATAATAATGTATTGGATTCCCAAAGAATCTCTCCATTCACATGCGCACAAGCAAATAACAGCACAGACAAACTTTTCATAGAGAATGAAGATCACACTTACCATAGTTTAGAGAATCATAAATGGGAGTATAGTATCCTCCTTTATAACAGTCTATTCCATTTAAAGTTTTCAAATATCTCCTGTCTAGACCACGCTGAAACTTGGAACTACAGAAATGAAACAACCTTCCCTTTTCCACGGCACCACAATCTATTACCCCCTCCCCTCTCCATCCGGCACCCCCTCCTATCTCATCCATGAGTGGAATAGCTTTAAGTGCCTGACAGGCAGAAAACCGGCTTCAGCATTGTGCAGCTGTAATGTTTCCCGGTCTGTTCTCCAAAGAGAGTATTTATTTACACTAAAAAAAGGGTTGGAAAGTAAAGCGCAAAAGATACCTCAGAAGCGAGGACTTTATAATTCTGTCTGCAGGGTCGAGTACATGAGGAGCAGGTTTAAGTTGCCAGCGCTTTTCTGATAGTTTATTGAGCAACGAGAAGGATAGGAGGGGGAGGAGGCGAAGCTCTGCGAGTGAGGAAACTGCGCATATTCCCTTCCCTGCAGAAACTTCCTCCCTCTCCCTCTCTCATATGAGCCTCTGGCCCTTGTCTAAGCACTGGAATGCAAAGGCCATGCTTCAAGAGGCCAACACAGTCAAGCCCCTAAAGTCACTTCTCAATGACCTCAAGTTTAACACAAACATGATTATATACTGCACTGTGTGTGTACGTATATATGTATATATATATATATATATATATATATATATATATATATATATATATATATATATATATATGTGTGTGTGTGTGTGTGTGTGTGTGTGTAAAAATCATAATTAATATTCAGGATGTGCCAAATGTGAGTAAAAATTAAAAGTTACTTTCTAGTAACCTTATTAGGAAATGCAACATAATACATACAGTAGTTAAAATGAATATTCAATACAAGTTAAGCTCAATCAACATCATTTGTGACATAATGTTGATTACCACACAAAATAATTTCAACTCATCCCTCTTTTTTTTAAAAAAACAGGCAGTTAGAATGGAAGTGAATGGGGTCAGTCCTTAAAATATAAAAACACTCAGTGTTTCAAAAGTATAGCCACAAGACTTACACATTATATGTGTTTACACAATTTTACATTTAGCACCAAAAATACAATAAAATTAGTTTTATTTCAATATTAGTTTTTTATTAATTACCATATACATTACTCTCGAGAACCATTGATTGCATACCTGACCATTCCACATATTGAGCCTCAAAAATGAAAATATTAGTTACAAAATCATGATGTGCCTTCAAATTTTGGTCCATTTGTATTGAGATACAGAGAATGGCTCATCTTGCATATACTGTGAGTGAAAATGACATGCTCTATTTGTCACTAATTTGCAGCTTTTTTCATAATTTTGAGTCACTTTGACCCAGAACACATTTTGAATTAATGTTCTGACCTATAAAGGAAAGTCTCAGCTTTCTAATGATGTAATAATTATTATATTGTCAAATCATTGTCAAGATACGATCATTTAAACATTGAGAATTTCCTTCTTAACTATAACTCAAAGTGTGTTTCTGGGTTAAAGTGGCTCAAAATATGGAAGCAGGTCACACATTCATGGGAATAACAGCTAACTGATTATATTTTTACAGGGACAAAAATTTTTAATAAAAATAATGGAAAATACAGTTCCCCGTCTGTCGCTCACTTCAACGTTGTTTCGAAGAAGCGACACTAGGGGTCTCTCTTGAGCACCGAATATGCCTCTGATCTATGAAAAAAGGCCAATGAGAGTTGGCGAACAGTATTTGCAAACCCTGCCCCCGGATACGGATATAAAGGCGAGGGAAATACGCTCGTTCATTCAGTAATTTTCATCAGAGCCGATGGTCGTGTATGCAGTCAGCTGCGAGTGACACACCAGTTTCCTGCTTCTATCCTCTGACGCTCTGCTTTGCTGTTGGATCTACGGCGCACTTCAGTGGCTTTTCTCTTCTCTGTACAGCGTGCAGTTTGCCCCTGGGCGCTTCAACAGTGCAGAGTTAAAAAAGTGTCCTATAAAGAGTAATTTTCTCTGTAAAAGAGTTTATTTCTCTGAAAGAGCAATACACAGCGGCGTTGAACGTCCTTTTCAGGACGCGTCTTTATAAAGATGCCATTCAACCCCTGTGTAGTTCCTGGATGCGGTAGAGTGCTCTCCGCTTCAGACGGCCACAGGCGCTGTCTCGTGTGTCTGGGCGCCAATCACACTGAGGCAGCGTTTGTGGATGGTTCATGTTCTCACTGCAAGAACATGACCATGGCAACGTTGCGGTCGCGGTGCACTTTCAATAGAAAGCACGCCACTCCAGCCGCCCCCCGTGTCGCTCCTTCTTTCCACGGGATTGAGGATGATGCGGCTGGCGATGGAGGTGATTTGGGGAGGGCAGCGGGTGCAGTTCCGCCGGGTACACCCCCTCGGACCACCCGCCCCCCGACACGCTCGTTGACCTCCGTCCAGCCTCGAGGCAATGGCGACTCGCCTCCGGGCAGGAGTACCCTTACAGCAGGTGTCCCGACGCGTCCTGGTCACGACCGACGCCTCCAGATCGGGTTGGGGCACCGTTTGCAACAGGCACACAGCAGCGGGCCGTTGGAAAGGGGCCCAGCTGCGTTGGCACATCAACTGCCTCGAGTTGTTGACCATCCTTTTGGCCCTGCGGAAGTTTCTCCCGTTAGTTCGGGACAAACATATCCTGGTCAGGTCGGACAGCACCACTGCGGTGGCGTACATAAATCGCCAAGGCGGCGTACGCTCCTGCCACATGTCTCAACTCGCCCTTCGTCTCCTCCTCCCCGGCAACCTCAATGTGATAGCGGACGCGCTGTCACGACAACGCTTGCCTGGCGGAGAGTGGAGGCTTCACCCCCACTCGGTTCAGCTGATTTGGGAACTGTTCGGCAAGGCCCAGGTAGACCTGTTTGCCTCCCGAGACACCTCCCACTGCCCACTCTGGTATGCCCGCTGAGAGGCTCCCCTCGGGGCAGATGCACTGGCACACAGCTGGCCAGTGGGGCTGCGCAAGTACGCATTCCCCCCAGTGAGCCTTCTTGCACAGGTGCAAGTCACTCTTGTGGCTCCTTACTCTCGGACCTTGTACTCCTCCCGACAGCCCCTCCCTGGCGAATTCCCCTGAGGAAGGACCTTCTTTCTCAGGGACGGGACAAATCCCTCCCGGCCAAACCTGTTCCCCTCCTGGGATCTCTCGGTGGTCCTCGCCGGTCTTCAGAGATCCCCTATTGAGCCGCTAGAATCAGCTGGACTCAGGGCCCTCTCCCTAAAGACGGCCCTGCTGATCGCGCTCGCCTCCATCAAGAGGGTCGGGGACCTGCAAGCGTTCTCTACTAACGACACTTGCCTGGAGTTCGGTCCGGCAGACATATATGTGATCCTAATACCTCGACCGGGCTATGTGCCCAAGGTTCCTACAACGCCCTTCAGAGATCAGGTAGTGAACCTGCAAGCACTGCCCCGGGAGGAGGCAGACCCAGCCCCCTCACTGCTGTGTCCGGTACGTGCTTTGCGTGCCTACCTGGAACGCACCCAGAGCTTCAGACGCTCTGAGCAGCTCTTTGTCTGCTTTGGCAGACAGCAGAAATGGTACGCTGTCTCCAAACGACGTTTCATGGCTGGTCAGAAATATTTATGGGTTGTAGATTGTCTCAACTCACCCTCTACTGACATGTGTCAAAAAAGGTCATTTTGGACCATTATATTTCCATGTGTGTATGTCTGGGGATCGGCTGATATCTGTCATATATGTCATGATCTAAGCATGTAGTTTTTCTAGAGTCTGACTCATATCACATGGCTGTTCTATATCCACTATTATTATTTAAGTGTATGTTTTGAATGTCAAACAAGTCAAGGGTTATTTTTTCCATATCAAATTGTAGTAGAAAAAGGGAGTTACCGTGCCTTGAGGTAGGTTGTGAACTAATGATAACTTTTTCCATCTGGTTTCACACTCACTCAATGAACAGAACATCAGTGTTTGACCATAAACACAAACTTCATGCTCATATGACCAGGATACACTTCCTCTGGCCTTTTCCTTCCCCAGAATGTCTTAAGGCAATCACAAGACATTAACTGACATAAAGTGTCTCTTTCTTAACACTATTTCTTGCAATGCACTTCTACCTCAAGATATGCAGAACTCAAGAGGGCTTTAGAGCTATCAACTGCTCAAGTCTATTCCAGACCACACACTTGCTCCAGTGCTGCTTAGCACTTAAATTAGAATCAACCTTGTCTTCACAGTGCCCTTTTCGAGAATTATTCTTGAGACTAATCAGACCCCAGGGATCTAGACCACAGTGCTGAGGGCCCAGAATAGGGTCTATTAGATGCCCATTTGGACTCAAGCCAGCAAAGCACAAATGACAAGTGGAGAAAGTGTTTGCTCCACCTATGAGGCCCTTATGGAAGAAAAAAAAGGAATGACCACACAGAAAATTTTTGTGTGCTTTATTTTTACCTAACTATGCTCATGTCTGACAAATCTGGACCTTTTTAAAATATTTTTTTTAATAATATGAATTAATAAGAAGTTAAACAGTTAAAAGGACAGTTCACCCAAAAATGAAAATTCTCTCATCATTTACTCACCCTCATGCCATCACAGATGTGTATGACTTTGGATTTGATTAAATGGATTTAATCAATGGAGTCATATGGATTACTTTTATGTTCCCTTTATGTGATTTTTGGAGCAACTAAGTTCTGATCACCATTCACTTGGACCTATGGACCTACAGAGCTGAGATATTCTTCTAAAAATCTTTGTGTTAAGCAGAAGAGAGAAAGTGATACACAACTGGGATAGCATGAGGGTGAGTAAATGATGAGAGAATTTTAATTTTTGAGTGAACTCTCCCTTTAATAGCTAGTTTTCCTAGTTATGCACCAATTGGATGATTTTTAACAAACATATTATATGAATTATGTATTTGAAAACTACTTTTTTTTCTGCACACAGAAAAAGATCAAAACATCAAACACCCAAACTGAATTTACCAGGAATTTAAATGTTCTACAGCCTTAAGATATTTATGTAAGGCGGGTGAAATGCTAAAATATAAAACAATGTGAAACATTGATAATTTCATGTCATTCTAGGCACCACCAATTGATAAATTTGTTCCCCACCAATTAGGTGCACATGAAAAGCGAACATCATAAATTACAAAATTTTAACAGGCTGTTTTGTATGGTTGTTATTATGATTATTAGCAGTAATAATTATGTGCTGAGAAAATAAGATCCACTATATCCTACTGTTCACCAGTTTGCAATCAGTTGCCATTTTGTCTATTTTTAAATTTTTTGTTTGTTTTTTTTTCCTTTTTTTCTGTGGCTTTTACATTTGCATATGTTCTAGAATTGCAATGGGGTAATATTTCATGAGGTGCAATTCACATTTAAGTATTTTCAGCCATCTAGCCCACTGTAAAATTATCACAAGCATATTCACAATGTATGCAGAAATACTGATGACAAAGTTTCACCTTATTTCTCGGTCCTTTACGTGTCCCAAGATCAAATATAAACGTTCCAGTGTGTTTTTTAGCTTTGTTATTTGCTTTAATAAAATATTTATTTATCTCTCTTTTTATGTAGGTTATCTACAAGGAAATGTAGTAAATATATCTCAGTATAGAAATATAATGTTTTTATGTTTTATCTCTCTTTTTATGTAGGTTATCAGATTAAAACTAGATAAAACATAAAAAACACTATATTTCTATACTGAGATATATTTACTATATTTCTAAAGAATTAACAGAATTGCATCTAATTTTAAAATGACCAGAATTGTTTACAAAGCCTATGTCATCCATTGATGATAGATAGATAGATAGATAGATAGATAGACAGACAGACAGACAGACAGACAGACAGACAGACAGATAGATAGATAGATAGATAGATAGATAGATAGATAGATCGATAGATAGATAGATAGATAGATAGATCGATCGATAGATCGATAGATCGATAGATAGATAATTATCTTGTAATCATGAAATGTCTAGACAGTGGAATAATAAAAGATTACTTGGAGATTCAGTGTTATGGTTGTATTTAGAAACAGTTATGTTTAACTAAGATGTTCTGTCTGAAGGCTTCTTGACCATCAAAAACTCACAATGGGAAAAGGAAAGCCCCTGTCTTTCCACTCTCAGTTCAGTTTGTTTTACAAACAATGGATTTCCCTTATTAACTGATACTTGGATATAGAATATATACTATTAATGCACCTACTAAATCGCATGATCAAATGGGAATAATTAAATCCTTCAAACCAAACACTGTTATTTCTCCTCCATTTCTCCTTCATCCTTTTCTGGTTGAGAGATCAAAGGCGAGGGTTTTTAGCATTCCTTTGAATAAGCTTTTAGCTTAACAACACAGGGCAATTTAGATCTCTCAGCGGCCAAGACAAAGGCTTCCATGGATCTGTTAGCTGATATTCAAGTGCCTATTGTTGCCCTTGAACCTGATAAATTTGACAGAGCCCGAGAGAATGGACATTGTGATTGCACAAAGCCCTCCCTCAATAACCGCGGGGCTAATCTCCTTGCCTGATACCGTATTAATAACCTTTTAATTAAAACAGAAAGCGACATTGAACAAGGACTAAGCTGCTTCATGCTGGGAAGTATAACGAGAATCAATACGTATACTCACAGTAGTCTGACTATACGAAAGGATGCTAAAGAAAAAAAGAGGCTTCTGTGAAGTGAACAATGTCACAAAAGGCAGATAGTGAAGAACAAAAATATTTGCTTAACAAAAGATCCAAAGGGATCAAAGAAAAATCATTGCATCAAAGCGTTTATTAGTGTGAAACCTTTATAATTACAAACTTTTAAAGACAGATGTTGGGTCTACAGCACTATCATGAGCTTGAATGTATTTTATGAATAATTTAGGAATACATTCTAAAATTCTTATTAACAGTTTTCTAGCATCAGCATTCAAGCATTACAGTTTCACAATAGGAAGCAAGATTTGCACTGTGGTTCTAGATGCTGCAGGACAGACTATGATGTTTACCATTGTTGAAGCTCAGTGATGTACATTGTGATGCAGTACTACAAACATTCAGCAAATTGCCACACTTCGGCTCTATTTTTGTAACTGAACACGGTGCAGCCCAATTCGCAGTGGCTACGCACATGAGTGTCCAAACGATGGATGTATTAAATGATAATGGAATAGGTCAATGCACTAAGATATTCCACAAGCACCTCTATTGTCAGCACAAAGTCTAATCTCAGTTCCTGCATTTGTAGCATAGAGATTCCACCAGGAGATGGAAATAACATACATGTGAAAACTCTGAAAATAGAGTGAAACATCAAATGATGTACCTGACAATCACTGTTATAGCCGTTCCATGACACAAAAATGTATGAGAATTGTGATAAACTTTCTAGAGGTCATGATTTATTTTTCAGTTATAATTATTATTGCTTATATTACAATTGTAATAATGATCTAATTTGTATTGGTATTTTTCCACCTGTTGTCATACTGTAGAGTGATTTTTATGTCACTGCAAAAGAGGCCAGTGGAAGATTTTGGACAGGGTATAATATTTGGATTTGGGTATTTTTGTTTCATTTGAAATGCAATCTGAATGTAGAAATATTTTTGTCTACACTTTTTGTGTTTCAATATATTAATAACATCTTTAAACAAAAATCTTCTGGTAGAAGTGAAGTGCGTTTAAAAAAGAAAATAAAAAAAAATAAAAAAATAAAAAAGATCTCTCAATCCACAGGCTAACCTGGAGGGACGATACAATTACTGTTATTTCTAGCCATGATTTGTGTGTCAGTATATCAACTGGATTAATAATACTTACATTCTCTATAATTTAATGGAGCCTACATTCAAGTTCTGACAAGAACCACATTTTCCATGCATATTAAAGGAGTGCGTAACTAGAAATATACCAGACATCCAACAAGGACACCGTTAATGCACAAAAGAATGCTATATTTCTGCTATAATAGAAATATTTCTATTCTTCCAATTCATTGAATACTGCCCATTTACACTGCCAAATTGTTATGATTGTGCTGTCTTTGTTTAGAGCGCTGGTGGTTGAAAGGGAATGGACTATATAATAGGACTCTGACGGTCTAACAACTGGAGAAGAACCTCCAGCCTATTAGCGCTTTGTGCACGCAATTGTGCCTACACTTAGCGCATGCATGCATGAAAATATCAAACCTCAATGGCCATGCCCACTGACTTTGCATAGCGCTGTGCTTAGTGCTCCTAAATTATGTCCGTTCAAGTCAACATTAAATAAAAATGTATTCTATTTAATTTCTTAATACAAAATCTTGGTCTTATTATGAAGGATTCATTGGTGCATGTTATTATAAAGAAAAAAAAAAGCATCAAGTGGGCCTTGGTAGCTCAGCGAGTAATGACGCTGACTAACACCCCTGGAGTCACAGGTTCAAATCCAGGGTGTGCTGAGTGAATCCAGCCAGGTCTCCAAAGCAACCAAATTGGCCTGGTTGCTAGGGAGGGTAGAGTCACACGGGGTAACCTCCTTGTGGTCATTATAATGTGGTTCTTGCTCTCAGTGGGGCGTGTGGTGAGTTGTGTGTGGATGCTGCAGAGAATAGCATGAAGTCTCCATACACGCTATATCTCCGCGGTAATGCACTCAACAAGCCACGTGGTAAGATGCGAGTCTCAGACTTGGAGGCAACTGAGATTCATCCTCCGCCACGCGGATTGAGGCGAGTCACAAGTCCTCCACAACGAGGACTTAGAGCGCATTGGGAATTGAGCATACCAAATTGGGGAGAAAAGGGGAGAAAAACATCAAAATGTACAAATTTTCTCCACCTTATTTTTTCAAGTCCACCCCTGTAATCAAATTTCAGACATCTTTTTACAATATAATCCCCAACGGGAAACCAAGTCCCGCCCTTTTACTCACTGAATATCCTATTTGACTGAGACTGAGACTTCAATCACCACACAATAGATATAAACAAATAAGAGCAGGTGATTGAAAAAGGAAACGGCACAATTTATAGCCAGGAAAAGTGAAATTAACTGATAAAGATCGGGTTCATTCTGAGTCTGCGAAACCAGCTTTGGAAAGCTGCTTGTCTCTCCTCAGCAAGTGCCTGGAACGCAGGGGTCACGACCTGGTTATGAATCACTTCAAACAGCTCCTGGCTGGGACAGGAGGGGAGGGGAGCCGTGAGTGTGTTTGATCTCGGTTGGCTAGTCAAGCAGCATGGGTAAGATATCCCTCTGCTTCTTTTGCAGGTCAGGCTCTGTGGGAGTGGGGCTGAGGGCAGGTCAAGAGCGCAGGTCTATTTTTCCTCTTCAATGAGTCACCATTCTGCAACATTGTTGAGCTCCCGTAGCTTTTAGTGTTGCCCTGGTCGTATTGCACTATAAGCAGATGCATCATACCTATTCAGCCCCTTTGGACTTTTTAATGCAACCATCAAAACATTTATTTGTATCTTTGATAACTCTGCCTGGTCTCATAGAATAACCTTCATTTGAAACATTATTTTTATGTGGCTTGTTGTACATATTGTGGCAGCTTCCTGATGAAATGAACACTTAGCACTACATAACTAACTATACTTCAAGCTTGTTTGAGCACAATGGCACTTATGAAGGGCACAAGTGTCGATATATGAACCGAAAGTGTCATAGACTCATCACAAAATTATATGGTTTCTTCAGCAATTTAGATTGTTAAGTCACATTTGCATTTTATGATACCATTGGTTAGGTTTAAGGTTTAGGGTAGACAGGTCAGTTTTGTTGATTTAAAACTCAATTGAGCATTAACCTTAAAAACATTTCACGCCTCCTCCTTTAAACAATGCAAGTGAATGTACTCCATTTTGTGACGGTCCAAAATGCATTTTGAGGGTGCATCAAAATAACTCACACGACTCCAGTTGACAAATAAAGTTCTTCTAAACCCAAACGATTGATTATTTTTAGAAACAAAACAATACTTATATACTTTTTAACTACAAATGTTTTCTTCCGTACATCTCTGTGACGTGCGCTCATGAGAGGGAGGACGTAAGCTCCTTGGTAAGGTCACACGTCACGTGGAGGAGTCAGGAAGCGCCTCATGGTTTACAAGAGAAGGATCACTGTACAAAGTTTAATTGTCTTTGCCATAGATATGTATTTGTATAAATGTATTGTTCAAAATGTTTGTTTGTTGTGTGTATCCTGGATGCTTCAACCTTCAGAAACCCCAAAAAATGCACGCCGAAAAAATATGAGCTTTTCATCGATTGCTTATACTTGATCATGAACGATTGAAGCTCTGGCTTATCATGCTTAAACTGGATATTACTACACCCTTACATTCTCTCAAATAATGGAGGATGTGCAGTGAACATTTTACCCCTGAGGATTTCAAACCATCGAAAGAAACAAAAGGTCGATATCTGAATTTATTGGCTGTGCCCCTGCTGTTTTTCCAGCGAACTCAGTAATGTGTGAAGTCTTTGTCATTATGACGCCTCCCTCTGTCTCTGCACCTCCCTCAGCGCTCCACTCCTCATCACCCGATTTCTAATTCACCGCACCTGCACTCAGTTCACTTACTCATCATTTGCCTGCATAAATAACTCACCTTCACACCATTTCACTGTCAAGTCTCACACAAAGGACTCCTCTATATTTTTACTTACCTACTGTATATTTACCTGTCTATATTTGCTCTTGATCTTCATCGATATTTGTTTATTGCTCACCCTGCTGTTTCGCCAGATACCTCTTCTTCAGTTTGTGAAGCTTCTCTTCTGTGTGATATCACCTGTACCATTGATCTCACTGTGTAAACCCTGTGAATCTCAGTAAACACTCTTTCACTTGGTTTCACTAACTTCAACTTGTGTGGCTTGAATCCCTTATCATATAGCCTTTATATTTCTGCTAAAGAAAAAGCACAATTGTTTAGAAATTGTTTTGGACTGTTTTGGTCTATGAACTGCATTTGGTCTGTGGTCTGTGCAATTTTCTCTTGTAAACAATAACACGCTTCCTGACTCCTCCTCCACGTGACACGTGACCTTACCAACGAGCTTACATCATCCCTCTCATGAGCGCACGTCACAGAGATGTACAGAAGCGAACATTTTTATTTAAAAGTATATATTTTGTTTCTCAAAATCAATCGTTTGGGTTCAGAAGAACTTTATTTGTCAACTGTAGTCGTGTGGAGTATTTTGATGCACCCTCAATATGCATTTTGGACCATCAAAAAAAATGGGGTATATTCACTTGATTTGTTTAAAGGAGGAGGCCTGAAATGAAATCCAAAAAATCTTTAAAAAAATGTTGATGAAGAAAGAAACTCAGATACATCTTGGATGGCCTGAGGGTAAGTAAATTTTTAGCAAATTTTAATTTTTGGGTGAACTATTCCTTTAAGAAGTGATGATCCCTATTTACCCTATTCTCTTCAGAGACCTTACCTTCCACTGTGAGAGCTTTGGAGGGCTGAAAGGTGTGGGGCTCAAAAATAAAGTTTATTCGGCACTCACCTTTTAAGTCATTTTTATTGGAAATTCAGTTTGAAGCGATTCTACAGTATAGCTATATTATGATTGCTCTCCATTCTCCCTCCCTTCCCATTTGCAGTAGTATTAAATGCCTTGCTTTATAAAAAATAAAAAAAGAAAGAATCTCAAATAAACTTAAACTGACTATTTTTTTTTTTTTTTTTTGGAAATTCCATCAAATAATACAATAAAAGAGGGTAACAGATGTATACTATGACCAAGGTAAGCATGCTGGCATTAGCATCATCGCTGTGAATGTAGTATGTAAACATCACAAATTTACACATTACTGAGGGTTACTTTCAATTATCATTAAGTGGTTATAACATCTTCTTTTACTGATCTCATGTGGATTCCATTCATAGAATGATGCAGAAAGCACAATTTTTCTTGGATATGCAGCCTGATGACAGGTAGGCCTACTGATACAGAACTGTCTCAAGTATTCAGACAACAAACTTTAAAAACCAGCAATCGCTGGGTAAATATATACAAACCATATATTTTCTTAATCATCTTTTTATTCACAAAATCTCTCCTCAGTCTAAATGTTATTACATTTAACATGGAGATTATAAGAATGAAAGTGAAGCAAAGCAGATCTTGTATAATTAGAACAATCCAGGAGCACATAGCATCTTCTTCTGCCTTCAGACATCACATATACACAAGCCAGATGGATGACATCTGATCCTCACCAAAATCAACACATAAAAAATAAGAAATACAAGTGATTGTAAAGTTGTCCTTGTTGTTGTTGTGGCTGTTGACAAACTAGTCAGCTGAATTTTTCGACACACTACTATGATGCAAAAGGTCAATCTGAAAACATCTAAGCCACTTCTCAGCTGACATACTTTCTTCACCTATTCAGTTGCACATACATGTCATGTATACTTGGACAGAGAAATGAAGATTGTTGCTCAACTGCTTGCTCAGTGCAAAAACCTGTAGTAGTTTGATTAGAACTGCCCATATGAAAACATATTCAATGTTGACATGTCGGGCAGTCGTGATGCTCAAACAAAGCAATATTTGAATAATGTCACACAGACACAGTGTTTAGTTTAAGGAAAACAACCAGCAAATTTCTTATTGATGTCTCTGCATTTTAAGTTTGGTTATGAAAAAATATTTTTACATAACAAAAAGTCCACACTTCAGCTTTAAATGTCCCAATGCCTGACATATTAAAACATTGTCTGGTGAAAATTTTAACACAAAGCAGACAAGTCTCCTTTTTAGGTTTCACAGAATTATCTTGTTGTAAAGACCAGTACCTAGCTTAACCAGCAAGCCTCCCTCCCAGAATAATTTTGCTGGTGAACAACATGACTATGTGGGTCCTTCACCCAGCACCAAAGCAGCATAAACCAGCTTGGACCCGCATGGATATTAACAATGGTTTATTCAGCAGAGAGGTGCTGTCCTGAACTAACTTGAAACTGTCAAATGAGATTTTCATTTGGAAATCCTGGTCAATTTATCACTGGCATCAATCTGTGTCCAGGAAGTTGCTCATTATTGTGAGACTTTCCTTTGACAACACGTCAAGGCACGGAGCATACTTATTAATTCACTTCTCAATGCACAGCTTACGTCATTGTAATCCAATACACGAACAAGCTCAGAAAATGAGTGCCATGCTATAATCAGTGTGTGGTCTTTAGCACTGTATCTTACTCTTCCATTCACAGTGTCTCTTGACAGTAGAGGCTTTTTAGCTCTGGGTATCGCCAAGCATTAAGTGGCTGAGAGTAATGGGATACATTCTGGGCACGCGGTAGAAGCCTGGCACTTTGGGAGAGGTGAAACGAGGACAATGAGTGCCTGTCCTCAGTGCTGTGTTTACATTTACACCACACCTGCTTCCTCCACACAACTTTGAATATCACTCGTAGAGCCCAGTGGAGAATTCTAGGAGCTTTTAATTCCAATTTCAGATAGAGGGGTAGTCCAATGTAAGCATATTCTAGAGATATATGTCTGGGACTTAATCAACACATGTAACACAAGTGAAATAAACCTGTGCCTTCTAGCATTAAGGTATTTAAAGGAAATGCAGTCTCTTAAAGGGAGTTGTACTGTATGACTTTTTTACTGTATGGGGGAGGGGGTGGGGGGGGGGGGGGGGGGTATTCAGCTTATCATCGCCCATTTGGCCCCTGGCAAGAACCATAAAAATGCAATAAAATAGCACAGACAACTAAGCTAGTGTGAAAGAACATTTTGAGGAGTATGCTGCCACCTAGAGTCAAACTCATTAAATGTCAATGACAACATTTTGCATGTTAAACCAAGTGACAAATTGAAAGCCTAATGAGGCACTTTTAACAATATTGATTAGTCGCGAGTTCAAATCCAGGGCGTTCTGAGTGACTCCACCCAGGTCTCCTAAGCAACCAAATTGGCCCAGTTGCTAGGGAAGGTAGAGTCACATGGGGTAACCTCCTTGTGGTCGCTATAATGTGGTTCTTGCTCTCAGTAGGGCGTGTGGTGAGTTGTGCTTAAGTGCTACGGAGAATAGCGTGAAGCCTCCACACACGCTATATCTCCGTGGTAATGCGCTCAACAAGCCACGTGGTAAGATGCACGGATTGATGGTCTCAGATGCAGAGACAACTTGAGGCGAGTGCATTGCGAATTGGGCTTTCCAAATTAAGGAGAAAAGGGGAGAAACTAAAAATATGAATACTGTGATCCCACATATTTTTCATGTAATATGACTATAACAGTCTATAAAATGTTGTAAAGCACTGCTATTGAAACAGTCTGTAATGTGTAAAAAGGCACAGTCATTTATGTAGTATGATGAAACTGCTTTTACTGGCAAAGAAGTCTTTCTCAAGAAACTTACTGGGAAGATGACTTCAAGAAACACGTCAATGGTCATCATCAAACAGCTTGCTATTTAAGGGCATCACATGATTTTTAGGAATAAGTGAAATCAAAAAGTTTCCCCACATATAAATAAATAAAATTCCATGTCACATCTAAATGTCAGTATGACTATCAACTGTAAAAAGACCTGTAGTTTGGAGTGGAGGGGTTTGGAAAACCACAATTTAAATCACTGTTCACAGTAAGGGGGAAATTATCACAGCAATATATTCCTCTTTTCATACGGCAATTGAAAAATGCTTTTAAATCACATTTATTCTAATTTAACCATTAAAAATATGAAATTGTGCTATTAAATTTAAAATTAAAATGTTTAATAAAAATGTAAAATAATTGAAAATTTAAATGAAATAATTATGCATTTTAATTGCATTTGTGTATTTTTAGATGTATGTAGATGTATTTGTGTATGTTTAGATAAATTTAAGATTATCTATATCTATATGAATCTATTTAGAATAATAATTTTAGCTGCTAAACATATTGATTTAACACAGGAATGCTAGATTGTGAGACTGTGCCATTTGAGTCTCAATATGAAGTTCCATACAATATACTAAAATGAAAGTCAAATTTTAAATCAAACTCTAATTGAACTTCAACCACTATCATCTCCTGCTGAGAGCCTGCAGACCATTCAGCAGGCTGATTGTGCTCAGTATATACATACTGATACAATGTGTATCATGTGATTAGGGAAGTCACAACTGCCATTTCATTCATAGACAGAATAAAAAAATAGTATTTAAATACTCTACTTTCTGATGGTTTATGATCACATTAAAGAAAAAGAGGCCAATACAGTTTATTTTAGAGCCAGACAGCTACAGCACAATTTACATACGCCGATCAGCCACAACATTAAAACCACTTGCCTAATAATGTGTAGGTCCCCCTCGTGCCGCTAAAACAACACCAACCCGCATCTCAGATTAGCATTCGGAGATCCTACTCTTCTCACCACAATTGCACAGAGTGGTTATCTGAGTTACCGTAGACTTTGTCAGTTCGAAACAGTCTGACCATTCTCCATTGACCTCTCTCATCTACAAGGTGTTTCCATCAACAGAACTGCCACTCACTGGATGTTTTTGGTTTTTGGCACCATTCGGAGTAAATTCTAGAGACTGTTGTGCATGAAAATGCCAGGAGGTCAGCAGTTACAAACATACTCAAACCAGCCCATCTGGCACCAACAATCATCACAAGAGATCACATTTCTTCCCCATTCTGATGGTTGATGTGAACATTAAATGAAGCTCCTGACCCATAGCTGCATGATTTTATGCACTGCACTGCTACCACACAATTGGCTGATTAGATAATTGCATGGATGACTGTTGTGCCAGATGGGCTGTTATATCTGTAACTGCTGTATTTCTGTAACTGCTGATCTTTGATTTTCCTTATGAGCTCTTTTTCTGTAATATGCACAGACAATCATAACATGCAAAACAATCTTCATTGTAGGGAAAAGATTAACTCTGAGTACAAGGCTGCAGATTTACCTCCAGAGTGCTGCTCTGGTTCGGGTCTGGAGCGTCTAATATTGTGACACTGAAGTCCGGAGAAAAAGTGTGTTCTGGAGAATGGTGGCCATCTCTGCAGCCACTTCCACTGGAACGTTTGTCTGCAAATCACACCATCAGCAGAAACGGCTATTGAGAGTTTACACTACAATTTTAAAGCAGACAGAAAGGGATTCTCCACAACTTATCCACAACTTTTTTATATATAAAATTCCAATTAACAAATGTATTAAGGATACGTAGGAGCAAGCATATATTTTTTTTTAAGTTTGGAGCAACAGTAATGTACCTTGAAGGAGTGAGAAGCATCAAACTCAAAACGGTCTGTGCAGTCTGGCACAGTCCCTAATTATGTGACCAGAGCTTTAGTCTTGATGGAGTGTTGAGGCAGTTTAAAGATTTGATATGTTCCAGATGCATATTTAATATCAACTATAGCGAGACATCATTGGTCACACTATTTCAATCAAATGTAGTGCTGGCTTCATCAAATATGATGACATACACACACTTACAGAGAAATGTGAAGACAACAGGAAATGACCAAGCAAGAACAAATAAGCAAATACATATACAATAGTTATAGGTCTTTTTTTATTTGATTTGAAAGCATTTAAAAGATAAATAAGTAGGTTACCTGTCTTTCTTTGAAGTTCTGGTTTTTGAACCACAATGTGACTGCCTGCATCCAGATGGGGAATGCTAAAGTCGATGTCCTTCATCAGGGTGATGAGGTCTTGCCAGTAGAGGGCGCCAGCCATTCCATCACTTGATAAATGTATTTGCTTGGTACCACTTCTTATTTCATATTACCCAATCATGCTATACAAGTTGTTGTTACTAGGGGTTCTGGGTGGTTGCTAAGGTACACTATTTCAGTTAAATTGTGATTTAGTTGAAACTGCATTCAAGTCCTCCTGGGATGTTTGTCATTATAATTTGATGTAATGAGCATTCAAGTGATTTTAATTGGACCGAATGGGCCTGTTTTTGAATTTTTAATTTTTTAGCTCTCTGAAAAAGCAGTGAGCTTTTTCAGCACAAATGCAACAACATGTACATTAGGTGTGTCTTATTTTATCATTCTTATGTGGCCATACTGATGGCCAATGCTATTTTGATGCACAAGCCTGACACCTCATATAAACTAGCCAAATGAGTTTTGTTTTCTGGCCAGGTTTATTCTTCATCAATATCACAAATATGCATTCAATCTAAACTGTACAATCACTAATTTGCTTGATTCTTGCCATGCGTTTTAAATTGGCATGCCCCCATCTCAGGAAATCGGCATTCCAAGAAAACTTCACTGGATTTTTGACTTTGTGGTGCTGTTTATTTGCGCTAATCTCATAAATATGATCTGCTGAGCTGATCAATAAAGGAAAATTCTCTCATTATTTACTCACCCTCATGCCATCCCAGATGTGTATGACTTTCTTTCTTCACCAGAACACAAATTAAGATTATTAGAAGAAAATTTCAGCTGTGTAGGTCCATACAATGCAAGTGAATTTTGAACAAAACTTTGAAGCTCCAAAAAGCAGATAAAAAGTAAACCATATGACTCCAGTGATTTAATAATTGTCGTAAGAAGAAAGAAAATACCTTCTTCTTCGATGAGAAAAGACCAAAATATACTTTCCACTATAAATCTTGAAAGCAGTCTCATTAGCAATCATGATTTCAAGCTCGATTACACTTCCTAGTGCTTGACACATGCACAGAGCTATAGCTAGAGCTATAGATAGAGCTATAGATAGAGCTATAGATAGAGCTATAGTAAGAGTAAAAAGGAAAAATCTTACCTTTAGAACTTTGTAAGCTTCGCTTATCACAGTTCTCTTTTCTGGGCACAGACATATTACAAAATTTGACCTAGAAAGCAACAACAAAAAAAAGAGAAAAAAGTCTGTGGCCTTTTTACTCCACCAAAGTATTTCACAGACAGATTAGTGGTCTTAATTTGTTAATCTTATTTAATGTTCATTTATTTTTATTTTTTTAATAATTATTCACTGTTTTTTCATGTTAGTTCATAATTTTTTTCACCCAGGAATTTGCACGTGATGAATTAATATGAGTTTATGCGATCAACATCATGCGAGACCATACAAAATAGCCAATTTGTAAATTATGTATGGATTTTCATGAGATCTAATGTTAGCACACATAACTTTAAAAAATAAGAAGCAGTTAACAATGTTGAAGCAATTAACATTAACCAAGATTTATAAGTGGTGTAATAAGTGGTTTGTTCATTGTAAGCTCATGTTAACTAATGTCATTTACAGTTAGCAAATGTAACCTTATATTAAAGTGTTACCATAATATATATATATATTATATAAAAATGACCTCAAGAACAATTACATCCAATGAATTGTTCTGTATCCCCACATCACTGAGCTGCTCCGTGTATTCTTCCACAGTGTTTGGTTTTAAATATCCAAACTTCTCCTGATGGTACTGGACATATTTTTGTGAGGCAACTATCTAATTATGAAGCACACAAAGAGGTTATTGAAATGTGATGTAGTTTCAACATAGCACTGGGTGACAGGTCACTGTTTTAATGTTTTAATGCTAAATATTACATCTTATTAGTGTATATTTCACATATAGTCTACTAGTTAGCAAATATAATTTCAAACCAATGTTTATTCTGGATAATATGCCAGGTTTTCCAACTATATTTGACATGCTCTGTCTTGAAAATACTGAAATGTTTACTATTAAGCTTGGTTAAAATGTTGGAACTATGATGAAGTACTATCTCGTCCGTCATATCCAATCCAATGACATGACCACTCTCCCCCATCAGTTTGATGACAGTCTCTCCCTGGTCCTCTGCCCAGATAAATAACCTTACATCCTTCCAACTTCTCAGGTACCACAACCAAAATACATGCAGAATAGGTTTAATACACTTAATATAATGCATTCATTCAAAATAATGGGCTACTGGAACAAATAGGACAAAACTGAAGTCTGTGACACAATCTAGACGTTTACCTTTTTTCAAACATTGTATCTGCGCATGACACAGGCAGCATTGGGTTGCAGGTCTTCTGACGTCTCCAGACAAGAGCCATAATGATTATATATGAGTTAACAAGATTTAACTGAACTGCAAAGCGATTTTGTGGTGGACAGAGCAAAAAAAAAAAAAAAAAAAACCTAGTTGTCTACAATGAAGCGTTATTGGGCGTTTGCTGAGTAAGGGGCCGTTCAGATCGAACGCGTTCTCATGCTAAAAAATAAATAACGGCAGGGTAAGGTTGTGTTTAAAGTAGGTTTGCCACCCATCCCGTAAAATACAGGATCGTCCCGTATTTTAAAGATAAAATTATGTGTCCCGTATTTAATCATTTAGAGCGATTAATCCCGTATTTAAGATGGTAAGATGGCGTCACGGTGAAATCATTCCAGATCGCCAATTTAACATTTATATAATTTGGAAAATTTGCCTACGGGGTAAGAGACCGTCTGAGAACTCCACAAATGGTGGGAAAACTATATATATGTAGTTTTTGTTCTATTTAAATGTTTAATAAGATCAAAGAATGTATGAATACAATCATTGACCAGTACAGGTGAAGGAAAAAAATAAACAAATAATATATATATATATATAAGTATTTTTTTTACATATAAAATTAGTCGCAATGTTTATCACGGTCAACCACCAGAGGTCGCACCGCGCACATATTTTCAGTAAATATTTTTCCATTGACCAAAGACTTCTGCTGCTGCTAGAATTATTCAAAGTTTTTCATATCACTGGCATATTTACGGTGATTACGTGGTTTGATTTGAATCTATGTTTCAACAACTTCGTGCTCAGTTCTTCAGCTGTTTAAGTCTACAACAATTTTAGTAATAGTGTAGAAATCATAAACATTACAATTGATTGTTGTTCATCTTGAGCTGGGAAGACCGAATCAGTTTATAATTTACACTAATAGTCATTTTATATTTTATTTTTATTTATTTTGGATCGCTGTAAATTATAATTCTCTAACATTTGTCTAAAGGGATTCCTTCAAAACCACAGTAATCTGTAATATTTCACATTTAGAGTCAGACTGTGAACTTCTAACCTAGAACAAGTCAGCGATGATAACGTTAAGTTCAGTGGCCAGGGAATAGAAAACATCTCTGTGAATCACTTTCCTGTAATTCTGTGTTAACTTTTCAGTTTAGCTAGAAAAGCTTGGTAGTATGAGTATGTTTTGGCACAGATAAGAGACAGCAGTGTGAAAAAGAGGACTGATATGCTGTGATGAATACCAACATTGTTAATTCCTCGTGTGTGGAACTAGGAAACTCTTCCCACAGTGTCTTGCTTGACATTAAGCAGAATCAGTCAGCTGTGACCTTACGCTGCCCTCAGTGTCCTAAGTCTTTTACCAAACAACAGCCTGCACTCTGATTTAAGGGTGATCCAAGCATGTCTGGTTTCACCCCCTTGTAAGCAAATATCTGTGGGATGAGTCTAAAAGGCCTTTGTTGTTCATATCGAGACATTCTCTGTCAGAAAGATGGGTCTTTACTTCATTTCAAGGTGTTGGTTTAAAAGTCCCAAAAGATACAGTTTTTTTAATGAAATAAATAGCATTACACTGGCATGTAAAGAATAAGTAAAGGAAAATATGCTGTATACTTAACAGTGGGGTCCAAAAATTTGAGAACACTATTAAAAATGCTTCTATTTTACATTTTTGTAATTTATTAGAATTTTAACTTAAAAAGTTATTGGTATGTCATCCTTTTGCTTTAAAGGGGTCATGATATGAGGAGTTAAATTTTCCTTGATCTTTTGACTTATAAGAGGTCATTATACTATAAAAACACACAAGTTTCAGAACTCAAAACATCATCCTCACTGCAAAAAGCATTTGTTGAAACCAAGCTGCCAAAACAGCTTGTTCTCAACTTCCTCCACACAGTGATGTCACACTGTGGTAGACATTTGCATCTGACCGCCTTCACAATAACACATCAACCTCTACTTTACCTTATCACTTCCGTAGCCTGCCCTGTAGTGGTGAGCAGTGAGATGGGAAGGAGAGAGCAGGTCAGTCAAGAGCAGAGAGCCAATCATAACAGTGGGTTTTTACTTTCATGTCTTAAAGGAGAAGCAGCACCAAAACCAAGTGTTTCTGACAGAGGGTAAGAATGAGGGTGGAAAATTATCATATTTGTACAAATATGTATAAAAAATTATAAAAATAATATTTTAAGTGAACCTCAAGGAACATGTTAAAATATGTCATTTAAAAAAAGCATGTCATAACACCTTTAATAAAAGCTACATTTATGCATTTGGCAGATGCTTTTATCCAAAGCGACTTACAGTGCACTTATTACAGGGACAATTCCCCCCGGAGCAACCTGGAGTTAAGTGTCTTGCTCAAGGACACAATGGTGGTGGTTGCGGGAATCGAACCAGTGACCTTCTGATTAACAGTTATGTGCTTTAGCCCACTACGCCACCACCAATCTAATAGATTGGACATGAGATGTAAGTGCCTCCACAAGGTGCAAAATCTGATGATCGATGTTATCCCAATGTTCAAAAGAGTATTTGGTGCTTTAGTGGAAGCAAAGCTTTTGTACAAAGGGGTTAACATGCTTAATGACACAAATTTGCTTAGATTTGATTAGTGACCTAAACTGTAAAAAATTAATTATTGAGTAAAGTAAAATTATCAAGTTCTTTGTTGAGTTCTCTCAACAACTGTCCTAATAATTGACCTCAAAAACACTGCTTTGTTTAGTCAATTCTAATTAGTTTGTTCACAAAATGCAAACATTCTTGTTGAGAGAACAACTGATTTCTTGTTCAACCAACTACCAATTCGCAATACAAGAACTTTAATTTTGTCACCATTTCAGTCTTATAAATAGTTTTAAATTACTTTTGCATGAAGTTAACAGCAATCTTTGCCTATGAAGAAAGGTATGCCTTGTAGGGTAAGACAGTACATACAATTGTTTGACATAGACACAGACCTCAATAACGGTGACAATCAAGAAACCTCATTAAGTGAAAAGATGAGCTCTTAACATAACCATACTAACAACAATAAAGTCAGCAAACAGTCAAAATTAAGCCTGTAACACTAACTGCACCATTTTTTCATGCTGCAATGCATTCTGTGAACTTACAAGTCAGCAACATTGTTCAATATGAAATTGTTCATTCAGAAAACTCTGTTAGGATAGTTGGGACAACATTTGGGGGAATATCGTTGGTCTAATGTGTTTTTGTGTACGTAGATGCCAAGCTCCCATAAACTGAATATAATGTAATTTCATTTTTTACAATGTACAGAGGGCAAAATCTTAAATTCTTCTTATGTATTTCATTAATTTTTTTCCTTATATCATATAATTTGTTCAAAATTCTGTTTATATCCAGGTTTAAATTCCATCCAGTCTCGAACTGTTGAACTGGAACTCCACTGAAAAGATTTCAAATATTTTGGGCCTAAGTAAAAGTACGCTATTTGTATTCACATGCATCCAATCCGATTTGATTACTATGTTAACATATCTAAGCCTGACTGTTTATCAAAGCTTTGCCTTTTAAAACAGTAACCCCTTTGTACTTTATTCTAAGTCCATGACCATGCTACCGCAGACCAAGATATCAAAGCAATGTACTTTGTGTGGCATTTCCACCCCCCTCTGTCTTCTCTGACAAACGAATAGTTGTCAAGCTCCAGAACTTGACCTCGGTCTTGGTTCCAGACTTATTTGTTTAATTTCTGTTCGTTTTTTTTGTAGTCAAGGCAAGCAAGAGGTTATTATCAGTTCAAGCCTGACAAACATCTACGCTGGGAAGGGTTCACTGCCAGACTAAAGGTTATGAGAAGTTGAAGGAAAGGGTAATCTATGGAAGATCAAATAAAATGGAAGTCAGAGGAGGGGAATGTGTACAGTCACAAAGTTGACCTTCTCCTCAGCAAACAAATCCCTACAGTTCAACTTTGTGTCCTACACACACGCATATGATCTCAGAAGTTTAATTTAACCTCTGCTGTCCTTATGAACCCCTCCGACCGTCTAGTTAAAGGAAGCTATTGCAACGCATTCCAGGTTAGTTATTTTTCTTTCAGTGAAAGAACAATGTATGCCAGGAGTGTATCTGATCCTGCTGTGTTGACTCACTGTGGACGTTCAGATGGATTGTACAATGTGATATCTGTGAAATGAAGACACCAAAAACAAAATCTTTAGATAAAGGCTACTTGGATCTAAAATAAGTGACGTTGCACACAGGCGTTCTTCTCAGAAGAATCCCTCTCTGTGTTGTAATCTGGCATATCTAATGTGATATTTATACTGTATATATTCATGTCATTTCCATCTGCATAACTGGGTCACATGAAATCTGTTTTATAACTATTATTTGATCAAACATGGAATATGCATGATCTATCTCTTTCAAACACATGATAAAAGAACATCAGCATGGAAATTAAATATTTTTCTTTGCTAAATATGTAGATTTTTATGTTGTGGCAATAAGGCAGCCAATGTGGTAGACAAAGAGGAATATGAACATGAGAAAACTTTCACTTCTAGATTCATAAATGCATACTGTGAAGTCCTATGCTTAAAAGGATCATTAAAAAAAAATCATTCAAAACCTAATGATTTAGTTTCTTCTGTGGAATACAAAAGGATGTTAGCCTCAGTCTCCATTCACTTTAATTGCATCTCTTTTTTCCTACAATGAAAGTGAATGGAGACTGTGGCTAACATTCTGCCTAATATCTTTTGTGTTCAACAGAAGAATGATATTCATATGGGTTTAATAATGGGTTGTAATATTGACTACCACAAAAGTTAATTTCATCCCGTCCCTCATTTTCTTTAATAAAAGCAAAAATATGGGGTTCAGTGAGGCAGTTACAATGGAAGTGAATGAGGCCCATTTTTGAACATTAAAATATTTTTTTCAGAAGTATAGCCACAAGAAAAACAATATGCATGTAACCATGATTTTAGTGTGATAAAATCACTTACCAACCATTTCTGGGTAAAGTTATTGACCTGTTTCAGTGACATCAATTTTCCCCGCAGCAGCCATATTTGTTACAATGCAACACCTGAAAAACGATATCATGAAAAACATCATAAATTGCTTTTGATCCATGCCAAGTCCCAGGAAAAGTTCATACAGGTCTGAAGACAGCACAAATATTACCAAATTGAACTAAAAAGATATATATAAAGATATTTTATCCATGATTCATACATGGATGCAGGTGAGTCTAATGCGTCACCGGCGAGTAAACATGCCAACCGTTACATCACCGTAAACATAATTTTTACTTCATACAGAAGTTACAAATGTTTTTGTATTGTTTTCTGGTCTGATTTAGTCACAGTATTAAAACATCTGTGACAAATCCATCTGTATGAATGTAAGAGCTTCCTGAAGAAGGTTTTTGTCGCATCTCACAGCGCAGCCAGTGCTTGGGGAAGCTACTTTGAAACTGCAGATTGACAAGCTACAAGCTACTCATAATTTTAAGTAGTTAAGCTACAGTCAAGCTGCTCTTTTGAAAAAGTAGTTAGCTACACTACAAGTTACTATCAAAAAGTAGCTAGCTACATTGAAGCTACTTAATGAGACAATATAGATTTTTAATGTTACTATCAAACCAATAATATTAATAACACATTTTACATTAATGACATTTATTAATTAATCTATTAATTAAATACATTTAATGTGTTTAATTAAATATCTTTACATTTTATAAATTCTATACATTTAATGAATAGTAACATTAATACAGTTAATAATGTCCATAAAATAAAATACAACAATATCAAATAAAACAAAAAATATCAAATGCCATTAAAAAAAAAAATGTCACTTTTCAGTCTTGCTGTGGCCAGGTGGAGCATATTTCCCTAAAGATCACATTTTTATGACAAACTCTCCTTGGGCTGGCATTTTTTGTTATAAAATTTGTTTGTACACAAAATATTTAGTGTGGATAATATGTGAATAAAGACTCACGGCTTGTTTCTCCCCTCACCTGGGTTCATGCTCAATGACTTTTTTGCCATTGACAAAGAAGTGCCAGTTTTACAGGTCACATACAGAGGTTGTTCTACAAATATTTTTCGCATTGTTCAGGTCCAAAAAAAGTGGATGGATTGTCATCCTAGATTGTTGCATAATAATACATGCCATAAATTACTTCTTTTACCAATCATTTTATTTAGCTTACATGAAAATAACAATTAAATGCTATGAAATGGAGAAATCAGTAGTTCTGAATCATAGTAATTACTATAATAATATACAGTATATTTATAAATATTATAATAATGTTTCACTCGTTGCTCCCAATAATGCACAGATGATGAGAAGAGAAATAAACGTATTTAGAACAGAAACAAAATCCCATAAAAGGCAATAATAACTTTTTTAATTATTTTATTTAAAATAGTAAAGGTAAATATGCAGTTGTGTGATCTATTATGAACAAAGTGTCTGAAACATTCTTTGTTACATAGAAGAATAAAAGGGTGTTATTTTGTCATTTTCAGATTGAACTGTAGGAACTGTAGGTTAATCTGTGGTTGCTCACTTTACATAACCATCTGAAAATCTCTTCTTATCCAAGTGAGCTGTAATGCGCTCACAGTATATGATGGTAATTCACTATTTTTGTTTGTGATCTGCCATTACAATAGAAGAAGACAACGCTTGACATTTTGCTGGTAAATGTTTGGCTTCTACGCAATAAGGAAGGCTATTAGTTATAATCTGACCAACATGTTTGGTCACGCTACACCACTATTTACTGGAAAAAGTAGTTTGCTACTGGAAAAGCTAGTTACTTTCAAGCTTCGCCGTCTTTTTCTATATATCGCGGTGGCATTTTGTGGTCCATTCTGCATAACGAGGTGGCTCATTTTAGTTGATCACGGCCCATCCGACCCCCCTGGCCCGCTTGGTTCTCCTGATGACCAGTCCGCCCCTGATTGGCCCCAAAGTGCATTGGCCCACCGGTAAAATGCCCGGTATACCAGATTACCAGTCCAGCCCTGTTCACTTCTGTAAGTGCCTCACTGTAACCTCGATTTCTGCTTTTTTAAAGAAATGGAAATTCAAAATATTTTTTGTGGTAATCAACATTATGCTAC